>CM071935.1:29761080-30454469 GCA_016081115.2 Rehmannia glutinosa | reverse complement strand
TTATGTTTTTAAACTTGTTTTACAACAATTGTTTTAGCAATTTTATTATCGATCGAGTTCAGCAATTATAACTTAACAGAGATATGAAATATATGCACGAGAATTAAAAAGAGATGTAGGTAAATAAGACACAAGCAATTTTATAGTGGTTCGAGGATGGGGTAATTCCTCTACTCCACTCTTCTTCTCGGTGTTGAAGGAATCCACTAACTAACAAGATCTTGGTTACAAAGCGATCAGCAGTCCAAGTCAACGATCACACAACTAGCTACTCCGGGATTGGCTTCTTCACACAAGCAGGATGTCTTGCTACTTGACTCATTCAAACTCTTGGATTTGATCACACAACCTTCCAACGAGTCCAAAGCCTCTCGGTTTGAACTTGAACCTTGCACTCTTCTCCTTCAACCTTGGAGTGTAGACCCCTTTGTTCTTTTAAAAATTTCCTCTTCAACTTGGGAAGTAATCTCTCTTTCACTTGGATGTGTTGGATTGAGTTTCTTCAAATTTTAGCTTGAGGATATCTTTGAAAGCTTGAGAGAATTTTTGGGTTAATGCTTGGATGCTTGTAATGAACTCGGTAACCTTCTCGCACTTGATTCCTCGGCCTTTTGTAGTGTAGATTTGAAATTATGTCCATTGAAGAGATAGACACATATTTCAAATCACCCTCGTGGTTGTTGTTTGTCTTGTCTTTATGCAAACATTAATGTGGATCGTACCATGAGTTTAATGCTCTGCAGACTTTTCCTTCATCTCTGCGCAGTTTTCGGTACATCTCATCGGTTTCTTACTTTTGCACGCCAAAGACAAAACAACTTTATTGATGGCGGCTGACACATGCTTATTTCAAAAAACCTTGACTTATGTTGACAATGCATCACATTTCAGACTTTCTTCAAGTCTTGTATGTTGCATACCCCTTTGACATTCGATTTAATCATTTTGGAAATGATTTAGCAGTCGATTACCGGGAGACAACTTTTTTCGTCACTTGACTAAACCTTCTCTTGGCTTCACATAAGCGACACACGGTGGGTCTTCTCTTCGATCTTGATAAACTCTTTGTAATCTTCAACTTAGGCGACTCCAACTCGGTTTATTGAGCCTTATCTATTACAAGTTGAATTACATAGAAAATGGGGTACCAACTTCCTAATCTAAGTTTTACATGGTATCATAAAAATCTAAACATAAATTTTCCTAACAATTTCCTCCTTTTTGATGATGCCAAAACTTTAATAAATACATCAAAATAAATAGTACAAAAGTAAAAAAATGTATGCGTAGAATATGTCAATTTTATTAACATATCATTCTTGTACTTTACAAATGCACTTTACAAAGCTATTACAAAGTATAATCTATACATTGTATCAGAGCTTTGAAGACTTGTACAAATTGTATCAGAGCCTAAACTCAAAATTTACAATTGGTATCGAGTTTTAAAGATTTCTGAGAATACTTATAAATATTGTATTTCTGCTAAGTAAAATACATGGAAGGGGTTTCGATGTCTTTAATGCCTCGGTTGCTTTCTTCTTCTCTCTTCATCCTCGGCTCTTCTCCGGTCTTCCTCAACTCTCTTCCTCTTCATGCCTTCTTCTTCTCTCTTTTTTTCTCATATGCTCATTTAGCAAATAGGTCCTCCTTTTCCGCTTTCTTCCCATTCACGCGTGAGCCATTCATTTCGGCTCCTTGCCTCTTCATTCTTTCTCTCAACTTCAATGTTAGCAAGAGTATCATAACCAGCCCAGTAGTTGATTCCCTTCTTCTGCGGATCAACATATCTAACATCTGTAGGTCTTGGATGTGATGGAGTACCTCTGCCTCTTCCACCACTTCCAAACCTTCCCTTCCTCATTTGCGACTCGGGATCCTCCTCAGGAGTATCTTTGACGGGTGATTTGCGATGGGCCTCGTCAACTCTGTTGCCTCTCAAATCGATTAAAATAAATTGAGTCTTTCTTCCCAAGACAAATCACGCATGGGGTAGAGTCATGTTTTTGAAGTATCCTTGAGAGGCTAGAGTCCGAAACTCCTATAGGGATCTCGCTCGGATCCGCATCGAGGCATTGTAATCTCTTGAGGGGGTCTTACAACTTGGGAATCTTTCAAGCGATCCGGTGGGAGGCCTTGAACCTTGTTTTTATATCTTTAATCCTTCCGCAGTGCTTCTCACCTACCTTTTTTAATTCAACTTCAATGGTTTTGTCTTGACCTTTTATATGCCGAATCGACTTTCTCTTCTAAGGACAAGATCTTTAGGTAGTTGGTGAGAGTCGAGGTTGTCACTTCACCTTGTTGAGGGGTCTTAACAAGCATGGTTTTAAAGGGTGGCTTCTTGATCAATGCTTTCCCCTTGCTTGCTTCCCCCTTACTTGCATTCTTATCACTCCTTTGTTGCTGCTTACTTTCATCTTCCCCTTTTTTGGCATCATCACCAAGAGGTAGAGCCAACTGAGGGAATACTCCACCAAGGAGTAGATCAATCTTGTTATTAGTCATATCTTACTTGTTGTGAGTCTTGGACTATGATGCTCGAAATTCAGATCTTAGAGCCATTGTCTCGGCTGCGATCAGGTTCATCTCAGTTTGGAGCACCTTGATTTGTTGTTCCATATTGGTCTCCAATTTTTGATGTTCTGACTTATGTTGAGCCTTAAGCAACTCCATGTCACTTTTGTGAGATTTATCCATCCTAAACATGTGGTCCCTCCGGGCTGAATTTGGCGTTGCTGAGCCCAGGATCACCATTTTTGCAATTAAAGGCTTGAAATAAGTGACTGCTCACGCCTCAATGCCTTAGTCTGCATAATACATTCCTTATTCCCAAAACCACTCCTCGGATATCTTCTCATATGTGGCATCGCGGTTGTCAAGTCGTTGGTCAATGTTGTGAATCCATGCTCCATGTTGTCTATCTCTGCACAGATGGCCTTGAAGGCTTTGCGAAAGTCGGGTGCATCACCGGCCTACTATTCTGGCCACACAACATCAAAATCGAACCCAATTGGCACCATAGTTTTATCAGTAGGAGTTCCAAATTATTCAGCTGGGACTTGGACGGTGTATCTAGCACTTTCTATAGATGACTCTGCTTCCAAAGGCACATGCGCCTCGAAGGGAAAGTAGTCAGCAAAAAGATCCTCAGGAAAAATAGGAATTTCCACATCCTCGACCTGTGAAACCTTTCCCTTTTCCTTTAAAATTTCTTCAGCTTTTTGTGCCTAAGTTGTTTCAGTGTCATCAGCATCTTCTGCAGTTGTGTTAGCCTGCGGAGCTGACTGATCCTCAGTTGTCTTAACAGCTTTCTCGGCATCAGTTGTATCTTCCTTCTGAGTACACTTGTCCTCGGCTGACTCATCAGCGTCATTATAGGGTGATGGGACCATTGGGGGTGGCCATCAATCATTGTGAAATTTACAGGAGCAGCATTTTCACTGGCTTGCCTCCTCTATGCCAGTGCCTCCTCAAAGGCTTTGTCCTAACTTCTTTTGAGTTTGGTCTCCCACAGCCTCCTCCGACCCGGCTATGGTGGTTTGAGTTTCCCCCTCAGTTGGCGCACCAGCTGAGTCTCGAGCAGTGGGATCACTTGAAACCTGACACACGGCTATTTGTCCAATTGAGTGATCAACCGCCTGGTCAAGTGTCTCAACACCTTCTTCAGGGAGTGTCTTGGCTAAGGTGCCCTCTACATCACCTTCCTTAGCTTCATCGCCAACTCCTCTTGAACTTTCATCCTCAGAGTGCACAGGAGATGTGGTAGCATCAATGGTTCTAACCACCTCCATTATGTCTGGGCTAGGAGTAATCATAATGGATGAAGATTATCTAGGCCCCCTTGTCATACTTTCCTCGTGCAGTTCTTTGGATTCCCTTATATCTTGCCTGAACGCAGCTTTCTCGACTGCAACAGCTGGATCAATTTCCTCAATGTCACTATCACTGCTGGCAGTTGGTTCTAAGGTATATCTAGGGGCGTCTGTGAAGGCACAAGAATGAGGCTTCTTTGATTCTTCAATGGCATTGGCCTTCTCAATAGCTTTAGGCTTCTCATCGTCCTTTTTGTCATAAAGAATAGATGTGCAAAGATCTGGGTTAATGGCAGAGCTAACAGAATTGTTTCCCAGAAAACCTAGAAGCTCTTCTTCCTCCTCAATGAATTCAGGACTCTGGAATTGATGTCTTGCATAGCTTAACTTATAGTGTCTCCAGATCCTTAGTCTCTCTTGGATGTCAAGGTAGGCAGGGGACAACATTTCAATATCATCTTCCTCCTCCTGGATAGGCTTAAAGGGAGCCCGCTCCTCCTCAATAGTTCTAGCATCAATTTGAGGGGAGTTAACAGCTAACTCTTGGTCGGTCGAGTGTCAACTTTTTGTTCTTCAGCTGTCTCACGAACAATTGTCTCTTCTTCAGTCTGCTGACCTTCATTAGCAGTTTTCTCAACTACAGTGGTGGTTTCCTCACCACCTTCTACTTCTTAGCCTCTTCTTTGCTCTTCGACTTGAGCGTGATCTCCTTCACAACATGAGTGCCAAACTCAAGCGGCTTTTCAAGGTGGATTATTTCTTCCTCTTGACAACCTTCTTCGATGGCGGTGGCTCCACCATCTTTATCTTCTTGGTTGTAGCTGGCTTGCGAGGCACAACTGAGTGCTTTTCTTCATGACTGGAGAAGATGTATTTGTATCTTTTTCAGTCTTGATTGCTGGGGCAGGATCAGATTCTTGGACCGCTACAAAGGAGTGCTTGGCCTTCAAAGCGGTTGCGGGGGAAGGGGAAGGCTTTGTTGCTACTGACTCTTCTTATTTTGAATAGGCCGAAGAAGGAGCTTTGATAGTTGCGGCGGTGTCCTCGGGGACGGGATCAATTGACTCACCTTTCTTTGAGTCGCTCTTCTTGCATGTGCTTGCCTTTGAGCACACGAGAGGTTTGCTTTAAACATCCTCTTGTTTACATGGAAAGGTTTCCCATGTCCGGCGGAATCCCCTTCACCTCCATCAAATGGCCAATCACAAGGCCATACCCAGGCGAACTCACAAAGATACCAACATCGTTAATGGTCTTGTTTATGACATTCGGCGGATTCGGTTGAGATGAACTCAGCCAGTTTGTTTTCTTCTCTTCCATAATCGCGATCGTGATAGTCAACCGTCCGAGGCGGTGATTGAAGTCGCCAAACTTCATGTCCACATATTTGGACACAACATCCATCGGTTTGTGATAGTTGTCCTTGATCAAGCGACTTCTTAGTCAGCAGGTGTAAAATGACCTTAGCGGCGAGAACTCGGCTTGGCGATCTCCTTCCGCGCGCAGCTAGGTTCACGTCTTTTCAAGAATCTCCTTTATCCCACTTGAAGGAAGGTGGCAATGAGTAGCCACGTCCGCAGCAGTAACTTTGATATCGGTGCTATGGACAGATGACCTTAACTCTCGATCGTGAACCTCAACATTCACGTAGAAAATTACGACCTCCTCAAGATATGTATTCAAGAATTCCATGGTGAGAAATCCCTTGAGGTGGATTTCTCTAACTTAGCAGGTAACCACGGGCAAGGGCTTTGTCAACACCTTGTTTCACCAAATCCTCAAAATCCACTTTGTAGAAGCAGTGGATCTTCTCGATCATCTTTAAAAATCATAACTTGAAGCCATTTTCAAAAAATGAATGGTGAAAGATTTGAACTTCGAACGTTGGACGAACTAGGGTTTCACTTTAGTTGTAGAGAAAATTTGTTGCTTGAGAGAGACGAGTGTATTGTGAGGAGAGAGTAATTTGATTTTTGATATATAAGGGACGTGAGGGGATGATTTTAGAATTTGAAAGGTTGATCAAGATCAACAATTGAGATTAAAGGATTAAAACCGCATTAATTTCGCATTAAATCACAGCAGACATTTATATCAATCATAGGCTAAAATTGTACAGGCTTTGTTCTTACACCATAATTACGCTGACCTAATGCCCAAAACATTCCCGTTCACAAAGAAGCATTGCATTTTGTCACTTAGCTCATAAATAATTGGCTATCTTATAAAGTGACTTAACTCTACTTTTCTTTTCTCATGATGATTACTCATTAGTGAGTTGACTCGTCTGACTGATTTCCCATCTTGGATGTTTCATTTGGATGGAAAATGAAACTTTCTTCGATTTTCTTTTCTCTCTTCTTAGACTCTATTTGATTGAATCTTGAGAGTCTTTTAACTCACTCAATCAAACCTAGCTCATTTTTAAGCTCTTCAAATCTTGATTCACATAATGGTTTAGTGAATATGTCGGCTAACTCCTTATCGATTTGAGATGTATTCCAAGGTGTTGTCTTTCTTTTCAACATGATCTCTTATAAAATGATATCTAACATCAATGTGCTTTGTTCTTGAATGCAATCTTTTGGATGTTGTGTAATTGCAATAGCACTTGTGTTATCACACATAATTGGAATCTTTTTTTTCTTCTATATCATAATCTCTCGGTTGTTGCCTCATCCATAGAACTTGGGCAAATAACCGCACTGCGACTATGTACTCTGCTTCATTTGTGGATGTAGCTATTGAATTTTGTTTCTTCTTGAACCAAGAAACTAATCTATTTCAAGCATTTGACAAGTACCGATGTACTCTTCCAATCCACTCTACATCCAAAGATAGTCCGAGTTGAGGTAACCAACTAGCTTGAATCCTCCTTCCTTTGGATACCATACGCCAACTTCTTGGCATCCTTCAAATATCTTAGGATTCTCTTATTTGCAAATCATGTGACTCTCTTTTGGTGCGTATTGAAATCTAGCACATACACCTATAGCAAAGGTGATGTGTGGCCTACTTGTTGTTAAATAGAGCGTTGATCCAATGAGAGCACTATATCCGGTTTGATCTCGGCTTTGCCATCCGCATCCATATCCATCTTGATTGATGTATTCATGGGAATCTTTTGATGACTTCTCTTCCATACCAAATTTTTCATCAAATATCTGGTATATTTGGTTTGACATATGAAGGTTCCATCCTTCAATTGCTTGACTTGAAGACTAGGAAGAAAGTCGGCTCTCCCATCATGCTCATTTCAAATATCCCTTGCATGAGGTTTGAAAACTTATAACACAGATCTTTATTTGTGGATCCAAATATGATACCATCCACATAAATTTGAACAAGCAATATACTCTCCCCATCTTGAATTCTGAAGAGTGTTCTATCAACTTTGCCTTTGGTGAATCTATTGTCAATGAGAAACTGGGACAATGTGTCATACCAGGCTCTTGGTGCTTGTTTCAATCCATACAAGGCTTTCTTGAGCTTGTAGACTTTATTTCCAATAGTTTTCTCGCTCAACATAGACTTCTTCTTCCAAAAGTCCATTCAAGAATGCACTATTCACATCCATTTGATAAACAGTGAAGTTCTTGTGAGCACCATAAGCAAGAAACATCCTAATTGCTTCCAATCTAGCAACAGGAGCAAGGTTTCATCAAAATCTATACCTTCCTCTTGGCAATACCCTTTGGCTACCAATCTTGCTTTGTTTCTTACAACAAATCCTTTCTCATTCATCTTGTTTCTAAATACCCACTTAGTACCAATAACATTTTGATAAGTAGGCCTTTGAACCAATTCCCAAACTTTGTTCCTTTCAAACCGATTGACTCTTCCGCATAGCTTTGAATCAATGTGTGTCATCCAATGCTTGAGACACATCTTTGGGCTCTATGTGGGAAATGAAACAAGTAAACATAGCTTCATGTTGGGATCTGGATCTGGTTTTTACTCCATCTCTAACATTTCCAATAATTAACTCAAGTGGATGGTTTCTCAGCCATCTCACATCGGGTTGGAGTAAGTGCTGGATTCAGCTGCCTCGCAGCTAAGTTGTCTTGACCAGCTTCATCATCATCATTTAGCCGCAAACTTTCCAGCTTGTCTCTAAGATTCAGCTATCTCATCTTCATCAGGGTTGAGTGATCTTACATTTGCTTCAGCATAGAGACTCTTCTGTATAGTTGGCTGATTTTTCTTCTCAGCTAACTCATTTATGTCTTCTCAATTCACATTGGGTTCATCAAAACCACATGGATAGACTCTTACGTGACCCTACCCTTTTGTTCAGCACTCTATAAGCTTTACTCTCAGCTGAGTATCCCAAAAAGATATATTCATCAGCTTTAGCATCAAAAGCTTTTAAGTTATCCTTGCCATTGTTGTGGATATGAAGCACTTACATCCAAAGAATTTAAAATATCCAACATTTGGCTTCCTCCCTGTTCAAATTTCATAGGGAGTTTTGGACAATTGCCTGTTAATCATACACCTATTCTGAGTGTAGCAACCAGTGTTAATGTCTTCAGCCCAAAATCTCTTAGGTAATCCAGCTTAAGCTAATATTGTCCTTGCAGCTTCCTTGAGAGTTTTGTTCCTTCTTTCAGCTACTCCATTCTGTTGTGGAGTTCTTGCAGCTTACAATTCATGAGCAATACCATTTTCAACACAATACTGATTTATAATCCCATTGACAAACTCAGTTCCCCTGTCAGACCTTATCTTCATAATGGTTTGACTCTTCTCATTTTGAACTCTTCTCATCAGCTGAGGCAATCTCTGCAAGGTTTTCTTCTTTTTACACATGAAAATAGTCCATGTATATCTTGAACAATCATCCACCACTACTAGGGTGTATTTCTTTCCAATTATACTTGCTGGTTCAACAAGACCAAATAAGTCCATATGCACGATGGCAGATATCCAGTTGAAGAAGGACTTGGCTTGTCCTTGAAGGATGATTTGATCTGCTTTCCCATCTGACATGCATCACAAATGCTTTCTTTCTTGTATACTGAGTCAGGCAATCCTTCCACAAGATGAGTCCTTGCAAGTTTGTCGATTGTCTTGAAGTTCAGATGACTCAGCTTCTTATGTCACAACCAACTTTATTCGGTTGTACTCTTTGTTAGCATACATGTGCTTGGAGTATGCTTGATTGACCAATCTACTACATACATGTTCTTCCTCATTTCTTGTTCCTTGAAGCACAATTTCATTTGTTTCGGCATCCTTGATTTGGCAAACTCCATGTTAAATCCCACATTGTAGCCTTTATCACAAAGTTAGGCGATGCTGTTGATTGAAAATGAGCCCTTCAACATCCGTGATTTCCAATCCATTTTCTTTATGGATCTTGTGCCTTTGATTTCCGGAGTGCATTTCCTCCAAATATGACTTTTGCACCTTTGATTTCCTTGAATTTAGACAGAATTCTCTTATTTCCTATCATGTGTCCGGAACAACCACTATACATGTACCAGGTTCCTTGGCACTCAGTTGTTCCTTGAAACTACAATCAAGGAAATTAGTTTTAGGTACCCATACTTGTCCGGGTCTAAGGGTTAGTCCTATAAGGTGTTCCAACCAACCTATAGCTAGATGATCGACTCTAAGAGGTTGCCACCATCAGTTCCATATTCATAATGCACATTAGCAAATTGCTTGGGGTTTGGGTTCATACTGATTTGTCTCTTTTGTCCGTATGCCTGTGTGTTTTGTCTGAGCATTTGCTTTCTTAGGGTAATAGTGAAATCTCTCGTGTATGTTGGGTTTTGTGCCTAGGTGCATTTGTGTCTTCGATAATAGCTCTTTTGCCTTGGGAATGACATATGATGAGGTTGAGGTTTTTTCCACCTTGGCTTGTATCCCATAGGTCTTGGTTGATATCTCATTTGGTTATTCCAATCAGCTTAGCTTGGATAGTTCCTACCATTCCCATCATATGATTTTCTTTGCTGAAATCTCTGGTGCTTTTGGTAGCTCTGTTTAGCTTTCACAGAGTATTTCCTGTTTGGAGTCTGCTGATAGACCTTTCTGAATTTGGTTTCAGATGTCTGCCAGCATACTCAGCTGGCTTCTTGCCTATTCCCTTATATCCAAGGCCAATATGGTTGTGATTGTGTTTTTGAGTGGGTGTAGATGCAACATATGCTGCTTTGGATTTTTGGATTGCTTCATTGCTTAAGGATCCTTTTTCTGTAACCACTCTTGGAACTTAGGCATGCACAAAGGAATTGAATCCAATGCCTGTCTTGTCCCCACTTTCTTTTTGTGTCATCATAAGTTCATCCAATGATTTGGATGCCTCAGTGAAAGAAGCAATCACATTTTTAAGATCTTTTTCCCACTTTTCTGTAGCAGCTAAGTCTGCTTGGATCTTGGAAATTTCAACCTTCAGCTTAGTATTCTCATCAGCTATGTGACTTAGAGTACTCAGCTCTTTAGTCAGTTGTGAGTTTTGGCATTTAAGTTTGGCTATTTTCCTCATTTAAGTGTGTGTGTGAGTTTCTGATTGTGCTCAAAATCTTTTATCATTTTGCCAATAGAATCATAAAGATCTGTGGGTGATGAAGTGTTTGTGTCACAATCACTATCACTAGAATCAGAATGAGATGAGTTAGAATGTACCTCATCTTTTTAATCTTTTGTTTCTTGTTCTTTGGCCATGAGGCATGTGAAGGCCTCTTCCTATGTGTCACTTGAGTAGTGCGCTTTCACTACTATCCGAAATCTGCCGGTTCCTTGCACTTGGTCAAGTTTTGATCTCATAAGCCAACATGGCTTTCTTCTTTTCTTGTCTTCTTTCTCTCAAGACTTTTCTATCCTCTTCATTTCTATATTTGTTGGTGTGGATAAGGATAGTCAACAACAAAGTGTCCTGGTTGTCTGCAATTCCAACATAGGTTCTCAGCTCTCTGCAAGTCAGCTCTATCAGTCCTCTGATTAACAGCTCTCTGATACTCAGTTATTTAATGTTCATCTCTCTTGGGTGATATATCCTCTCTTGCTTTGGAGGGTGCTGAGTGTCTTATTCAAGATTCACCCTTGTTCCTTTTATAGTTCTTATTAAAGAACTTGTTGAACATTTTTACCATTAGGGCAATCTCCTCTTGGTCTATTGTCTCCTTTGGATCAGCTTTCTTTCCTTCACTAGCCATGAGTACAGTTGTCTTGGGTACAACTGTCTCCTCTTTTTCTTTTCTTCTTAGCTCAAACTCATATCCTTTGAGGTCAGAAAATAGCTCATGGTTTGATATCTTGGAGAGATCCATGGAATGTCTCAGGGCCATGACCTTCATTTCCCACTTATTTGGGAGAGACCTTAGGATCTTCATACATATCTTCTTTAGTGTGTCCTCCTTTCCCAGAGCTGAAAGCTCGTTGGTGATTTCTGTGAATCTGGCATCCAGCTGATCCAGACTTTCACCTACAATCATTTTAAAATTTTCAAATTTTTGGACTCCAACATTAATTTATTTTCTTTGATTTGATGGATCCTTCACAAATCAAAGTGAGTTTTTCCCAAATTTCTTTGGTTGCTTTGCAAGACTTGACTTTATTAAACATAGTCTTATCCAAGGTTTTGTAAAGAATATCCTTGGCAACATTGTCAAGATTGTATCTCTTTCGATCTTCGTTGGTCCATTCACAACGAGGTTTTGCAACCATAAAGATGATGTTTCAGGCTCTCTTTCAAGCATCCTCTCCTTCAGTAGGAGGTGCTCTTCTCACAGCAGTGTTGACCTTTAGGATTTGAATTGGCCCATCCTCTATCACTAGCCACATTTCATCATGCGGGTGATAGGTGAGCCCGCATACAAATTTTCCAATCATCAAACTCTTCCACAGAGTAAACATTGGAGTGCGAGTTAGATTTGTTTCCATGATAATAACTTTGCTTTTGAAATAAAAGCTTTAAAAACTCAAGTGTTAATTCTTTTCAAAAAAATGAGATCTAGTTCAAGAACGGCGTGGAAGGCTCAATGAACCAACCGCTCGATACCACTTGTAGGTCCTAAGGGTGATTAGTAAGGTTTAGAAGGGGATAAACCTTACCAAATTTTCGCTTTAGTCCTTTTAAAAGGTTTTCAGAGTTTTGCACAAATCAGCTTAGTCCTTGAGAAATAGCTAGGTTGGCTTGCTCGGCAAAGTTACCCACTCAACATACTCAACTAAGTTGTTGATAGTATAGCTTAGCTGCTTTCAACTAACACTTAGAATATCAGTTTATTTGGTTTTTGTTCAGCGGAAGACTTTTCACCCTTATGTTTTTAAACTTGTTTTACAACACTTGTTTTAGCAATTGTTATTATCAGTCGAGTTCAGCAATTATAACTTAGCACTATATATTGAATATGTGCAAGAATTAAAAGTGATGTAAGTAAATAAGACACAAGCAATTTTTATAGTGGTTCGAGGATGGAGTAATTCCTCTAATCCACTCTTCTCCAACTCCTAGAGGAATACACTAAGTAACAAGATCTTGGTTACAAAGCAGTCAACAGTCTGAGTCAGCTTCGATCACACAGCCAACTGCTCCTGGGACTCAGCTTCTTCACAAAAGCAGTTGTCTTGCTACTTGACTCCTTCCTTCTACTATGGATTTGATCACACATCCTTCCAACGAGTCCAAAGCCTCTAGTTCGAAGTTGAACCTTACTACTTCTCCTTCAATCTTGGAGAGTAGACCCCTTTGTTCTTTGAAAAACAATTCCTCTTCAACTTGTGAAGTAATCTCTCCTTCACTGAATGTGTTGGATTGAGTTCCTTCGAATTTTGGCTTGAGGATATCTTTGAAATCTTGAGAGAATTTTTGGGTTAATGCTAGATTTCTTTTATGCTTGTAATAGACTCGATAACCTTCTCTCACTTGCTTCCTCATCCTTTTATAGTGTAGATTTGAAATTATGTCCATTGAAGAGATAGACACACATTTCAAATCACACTCAAATGGGTTGTTAGTTTGTTTTGTCTTGCAGTATTAATGTGGATCGTACCATGAGTTTAATGCTCTGCAGCTTTTCCTTCATCTATGTAGATTTTCAGGTACATCACATTGGTTTCTTGCTTTTTGCACTCTTTCAGCAAAACAACTTTATTGCTGGCAGCCTGACACGGGCCTATTTCTAGGAAAACCTTGACTTGTGTTGACAACGGATCTCTTTCAGCTTGCTTCAAGTCTTGTCTGTTGCATACCCCTTTGACATTCGATTCCAATCGTTTTGGAATCACTTAGTCATCGACCCGGTCGGTGACCGAGATGTTTTTCTGTCACTTACTTGATGAACCTTCTCTTGGCTTCACACAGCTGGGTCTTGTTTTCGATCTTCAGTCGACTCTTGTAATCTTCAACTTAGCTGACTCCAACTCAGCTTATTCAGCCTTATCTATTACAAGTTGAATTACATAGAAAATGGGGGTGCCAACTTCCTAATCTAAGTTTTATATGGTATCATCAAAATCTAAACATAAATTTTCTAACACTTCAGAGCTCAAATTCATAGGGCTTTTAAGTCTGAGAATAACTCATGGTTGGAGATTCTTGTCAAGTCCATTGAATGCCTAAGGGTCGTCACCTTCATTTCCCACTCAGCTGGGAGTGACCTTAAAATTTTCATACACGTTTCTTTTTGTGTATATTCTTCTCCCAAAGCTGAGAGTTCATTCGTAGTCTCAGTAAATCTGGCATCCAGCTGATCCAGAATTTCACCTACAAGCATTTAGAAGTTCTCAAATTTTTGTGCAACAACAGGTAACCTATTCTCTTTAGTCTACTCTGAGCCTTCACATATTAGAGTCAGTTTTTCACATATTTCACGAGCAGTCCTGCAAGATTTGACTTTATTAAACCTACCTTTATCAAGAGTTTTATATAAAATGTCCCTCGTTGGTCCATTCACTTCTTGGTTTTTCAACCACAACAGACCTTTCAGGTGAACCCTCTTTAGCAGCAGCTCTCACAGTTGTATTCACTTTTGTGATTTGTTTGGGTCCATCTTCTATGACGATCCACATTTCATCGTGCAGTGTTGAGAGATGTGCCTGCATACGAATTTTCCAATCATCAAACTCTTCAACAGTAAACATGGGAATGCGAGATAGATTTGCTTCCATGATAATAACTTTTTGAAAGAAAGTTTAAAAATAGTCAAGTGTTGATCTTTTAAAAAGATTGAGATCTAGTTCAGTAACCCATGCGAAAGGTTCATTGAACCAACCGCTCTGATACCACTAGTAGGTCCCAAGGAGTGTGAGTGTTAAGTCTAGAAGGAGGGTTGAATAGGTTTCACCAATTTTTTTATTTTGATCTTTAAATCAGAGTTTTTACACAAGTAGCAGCTTAGTCCTTTAAGACAGCTTAGTTCAACCTCAACAGGAGAGTTAACCAGTCAACAGACTCAACTGAGCTGTTGATAGAGTAACTCAGTTGAGTGAAGTGGACTCTTTAAAAATTCAGCTTACTTGGTTTTTACAGCGGAAGACTTACACCCTTTTTGTTAAATAGTTTTATAACACTTGTTTTGATTTAATTATTATCAGTTGAGTCAAGCATGTATATCTATATGTAGAATAAAATGTGCATAATTAAAAGTGCTGAAAATAAAAAGACACAAGGCAATTTATAGTGGTTCGAGGATGGGGTAATTCATCTGATCCACTATTTTCCAACTCCTAGAGGTAATCCACTAATGCAACAGCTGTTACAAGATGGATACAATAGTCCAAGTAGGCCTTGATCACACAGCTGGCTCTACTCCTGGAACTCAGCTTCTTTGCAAGATGGTTGTTTCACTACTTCAGCTCCTTTAAACCCTATGAATTGATCACAAAGCCCCCCAACGGATTCAAACCAGGTTCTAACATGAACCTCACTATACTTCATTCATTTCGTAGATGTGCAGACCCCTTTGTTCCTTAATACAACTTTCCGTTTCAACTGACTGAGCTTTTCTTCCTTCACAGAATTTGTTGGATAGATACACTTCGAATGTAGGCTTTATGATTTAGAATGTATTGCTTGAGAGTATTTTTGCTTGCTTGATTTTTTTCTCAAATGTGTATGAATGCATTAGTCTTGTACTCACTCACAAATGTTCCTCAACTTTTTATAGCGATAGTTTGAAAAAGTGTATGTTGAAGAGATAGACATTTTTCAAACTTCACTTCTTGATCGTTAGTTTGTCTTGCTGTGCAGCAAATGATGTTAACCCAACCTTAATTTAATGCTCTGCAAGTTTCCTGAAACTCTGCAGCTTTCTGCAAACATCTAATTGGTTCCTAGCCTCTTGCACTCTTTCAGCAAGACAACTTTAAGGTTGTAGGCCTGCCCCCTTGCCATTTTGCGTAAGTTCTTGACGTTTCATTCCAACGGACTTCTTCAGCTTTCTTTGAGTCCTTTTGCTACTTTACCCCTTTATTAAGTCTTCTTCATACATCTGGGAATGACTCAGTTGTTAGTTTGTTGACAAACACAACTTGTTGTACTTGATTGAACTCTTCTTCCATACACATCTGCAACTTAGTTGATTCTTCACTACTTCTGCGGTTTTCAACTTGGCTGCTACAATACTCAGCTTATATATCCTATCTACTACACAGTTGAATTACAACAAAAAATAGGGTGCCAACTTTCTAATCTAAGTTTTACATGCATCATCAAAATTTATACAAATAAATTTCCCAACATGCATTGTTAAATCTAAAAACTTTATCGGCATCGAGTGACTGTGATTCGATGTTGAGTTTTTTTTTACTCGACATCGAGTGATTTGTCACTTGATGTCATGTTTTTTACTCGATATCGAGTTATACGGACTTATAGCATACATGTTCGCTTTATTAGCCGTGCATAGCCAACTCAGTAACACAAAAACAAGAATACCAACGCAACCAAAAAGAACAAACCATACAATAATTATCTCCAACATCCAATATCTACAGCAACTACACCATGAATACCAACACAACTAGCAAGAACATAACTCAAAATAAAATACAAATTATATCCAACATCAATTATATACATATCTCTATCATCAAATATATAAAATTGTATCTAGTGGTCAATATGCAAATCATACAAACATTATCCAACAAAATACAAACTAATTATGGTAGTAAAATCAGATTGTGAGCAAAAATCACCAATGCCATTTTCCGCCGATACTCGCGGACTATATCTACAATGTCTGCTCAGGTGGGATGGACTCACCTAACAAACACTCAATATACATGTAGGCGAACACGCCACAGCTATGGTTGTCCGTCTGTATGAACTGTTGGTCAGCCGGCATCGTCCTAATAGGAATCATGTCGCATCTTGGCTATATACGAGGCTCGCCAAAATCAATCCCAGCAATGAGCAAATGGGGAAGAAAGTGTCGAAGCAGAAGCAGCTGGTGGTCATAGTTATAGAACATGTTGGTCACTAGGATCGTCCATCGACATGACAATGGGTCGTATAATGAATCTCCCACTCGTCGAGCCAAACTCAACATATGACCCAATGCCCTCTGAGATAGACATACGAAGACGATTTACAAGTAATAAACATGAAACATTACTAAGTGCTCGTCAAATAGAATTACAGTAAAGATAGAATAGGATTAATACGTACATTTGGGACTGTATACCAAGGTTATCCCCACGCTGGACTCTTGCCATGGACATATCTCGTGATTGCCTTGTGATTCTAGTGCGGTACGAGCAACCACCTCCGTAGGACCCCCGAGGTCCTTGTCGCCAGGATGTAGGGCACCCCATGCGTTCTTCAAGAAATACGTTTGTGAGTATTTTTCATTTTAAATCATTGGTGTCAACAAAAAAGAAAGTATGTTCATAAACGTCAATCGAAATTACAAACTTACAAAGAACTCACAATCGGCGATGTTGAGTGTCCGCCTCGACATCGGGATCTGATTGAACCTCGATGTGCAACTTCAACCAAGATCACTTGACATAAGGCCCAATATGTTGCACCGATTTAAACATAGGATTAAAACAACAATAATAATTATTAAAATGAAATAAAAACTTAAAAAGTAAAGAATTCTACTTAAGTTATTGCCTAGATCGGCCTAGATGTCCTCAACCTCACGAAAATACTTGGGGCCCTGATGGGCCCGTTAGAGTTGGGGGAGGTGGAGGGGGCATGTGCGTAGCCGGAAGTGGAGGGGACACCCGTTGAGGGGGCATGTGCTTAGTCAGAGGCGGAGATAGAGGACTAAACTCTTCAGAATCTATCTATGAAGGACGAGTCGAACCCACAATCTTCGCCCTATCATACTCGGACTCTACATCATCATCGGTAAGGTTTGTAGGCTGGGTATGGGTCTTACGCCTCTTCGGATGCTGAGACGTAGGTAGTCCAAATATGGCACTATGTCCCGGCTCCAAATACTTGAAGCATCCCCACTGGCAAACTGATCCATATAGACATACCGTAATCCATGTGATATGTCCATATCAATGCCCTGCATGTAGCGGAGTCCTAACTCCTCATCGGTGGCCTGGAGTGGTATGCATATCATCTATAATAAAATGATTACGAACAAAATGGAATAAATACCCCTATTAGACAGTGATGATTTAAAAAATACCATTTGCCTAGGGACTGTCAAATAAAGCCACCGCAGCAAAAGCCCTCTTCGGGCAACTCAATCATCTACCTCTAGGAAAGCCCTCCAACTCAGAACTCAGGGCAAAGGTCTGACTGAGCATATGTCCATAACTATATTAAGCAAAAAAAAAGTAATCAAACCAATTACAATATGAGATGCTCGTGTTAAAAGTGATACGTTTTAAATTGTAGGGCCATCAAGTAGGCTTAGATGTGGAACTAGACGTCTCTAAAGGATCATCAGGGGATCGAACTCCAGTCTCAATTCAATGAACGAGTCGCCCATAAATGAAGGAGACCTATGGGAATGCCCTAAACCACGATACATCCTCGGCAAGGTCCACACCCACAATGGGATAGGGATCCGTGGATCATATCCAAATAAAAATATCATCAAAAATAACACATATGCGATCTTTAGATCATCATCGGTCGCTCCGAAATAACCATTTGTGAAAGACGACAATAACTTAACCGCTATCACGGACTCCCCATCAAAATACGACGATAAACTCCTCGCCGGTGGGAGATGGTGAATGGAATTTGGGTCAAATGTCGTTGGGGCCAAAGCGTAGCCCTGTAATCATCGAACTCATGGCGGCCAACCGAGGTTCGCCTCTAACGGAACCACAACTTACACCCTCTGACCGAGCAACTCTAATCTCTCTACCGAGCAATAGCAACATCCCTTGCTTATGTAGTATGCATTCGAGTCAAAGTCCGTAAAACCGCCAAACGGACCACCCTAAACCGATCTAATTTCCCATTTGTCATCAACTTGTTCGTTATATCCAATATTAGTAGGAACTTAGAATAGGAATCCAACTTTCCCTTCCGATTCGAGTTGCTCCCCGTCTCCATTCCCAATCTGTCAACAACACACAGAATGAACAAGTTCTTGCCCGAGAAGTCAAAACAATTGTTGTCAATGTAAGCTCGACATCAAGTTACATATAACTCGATATCGAGTTTTATGTAACTTGATATATGTAACTTTCGACATGTAACTCGATATCCTATTATCGAGTCACATAAAACTAAACATTCATGTGTAATTTGACTTGAGTTTTATATAACTCGATATCGAGTTATATAACTTAATATAACTCGATATCGGAGTTACATATCGAACATCGAGTTACGGATGAAAGACTAGTCGTCATCATCACCACCCCCAACCACCATTAACACATTTCAAGATTTTCAATTCAATACCTAATTTGTCTAAAACCTAGAAATTCTACAAAATCTACTACAAATCCTAACCTAAAACAACTATAGGCGAACTAATTCAACAACAAACATGAATTCAAGGAAATATGAGTTCGAGTCAAACTGGTTAGAAGTCAAGCGATCTCCATCATTGTTGTAGGGTTAGATTTCGCTCGTCGCCGATTTTAAATCACTTTGCCAGGTTTTGTTCTTTGAGTTATGAAAAAGGCTTTCGCTCGAAATGGCTTGTACGGGGATAAAAGGGCACCTTTGGAATTTCACACCCAAAAATGGCTAAAACATGTGTTTTTAAAAGATGGCTAAAAATATTTTACTACACCACAAAGGCCAAAAATTGGCCCATTTGGTTAAGTTATGTCTATGAACTCGTAGAAATTTTCCAAGATCATGGCATAGTTCCCAAAAGCACAGAGTACCAAAAGGAAATTTTCCCTAGAAATATTCCATGATCATGGCACATGTAAGAACACTCGCTTTTGATTACCTCTACCCCCAAACAAACACACATACAAGAAGAAAAGAAAGAAATCCCAAAGTAGGGAAAAAGGCGCAATTTGCAATCATTAGAATGATATTTCGGAAGGAATCATAGGTATACGCAACGGAAAGGATCCACATGTGAAATACATATGCAACTGAATCATCCTCGTTCAAGAAGAGAATACCTTGTTAGATCTTCTAAACTATTCTCAAAGGGTGTGGTGGCGTGTGGGTGCTCCAAGATCACCTCCGACTTTTCTCTACATTGTTTCTATGTTCTATTTTTTTGTATGTGTTAGAATCTTGACATCTTATCTTTTATAGATGTCTCTAACCTTAATAGAACTGGGTCTAGGGTTTTACTTAAGCCTAAGCCCAAGTATTAACAAACCCTACCCAAATATAGAAGTCCATCAATTATGATATAGGCCAACCAATTATCTTGAGCTAGTTTAGGGATCTAACAATTCTAAACCGGCGCTATTCCACTAAAAGCCCGATATTGAACTCCAAGATTAATAATACAATATTAAATATTAAATGTGTATTTCTCCTTCGTAAAATATCAATAATTAATTGATACAAATTTACGTCAATCAATTAATTATTTATTCTCTCGACTTGAATAGTTTCTCTAATGGAACAAATGCAGCGGCCGGTGACTTTTTACATCCAAGTACCAAAACATATCAAGAGGATATTTTCATATAAATTCCATATTGTTTATTCATAAATACGATAATTAAATAATCGAAATTCCCAAACTATCAAGGTGTTGGTTTGTAATAACTAAACCTCACTTATTGATATTTCAAAGAATATGATTATGTAATTATCTATTTAAAATAACCTCAAGTATTAAGAGAAATAACATAACCAATATATACGGAGATTTAATTCCTTTTAACGTAAATTTAACCTTTATTAAATCGCCCTTGATCCAATCAATGTGAATAATTCACGCCAATATTTTCTAGTAATCAAGATAGATAAATTTCATAAAATATTGCAACCTAAATAAAGTGCCCAACTTTATTTTACAACTGTGAAACCAATTCATTAATTATAAGAACTTATGATCATGCCTTCTGTAGACGTATCCACACGATCATATAGTACATAATTAAGACGAACCTTTTTTGTATAATAATGTGCATATCAAAATGAATAATTTATTTCAGAATAACAAATAGCATAATACAAAATTTGTCTTGCTTCTAGAGCATAAAACTAACAATCTCCCACTTGCTTTAGATCAAGTCCAGGACTCTCTTAAGACCCATAGAATTAACATGCCTCTCAAACCCATCCGCTAAGTTTTCCTCTGATGCTATCTTGACAACCATTGTATCTCCTCTTTGAATGAAATCTCGGATCAAGTGGTACTTCTTCTCTATATGTTTCTGTCTTTTATGAAATCCTAGTTCTTTAGATTGTGCTACAGCCCCACTATTATCACAATAAAGTGTTATGGGCCGATCTGCGCAAGGTATCACCTCGAGATCTATAAAAACTTTTTCAACCACACAGCTTCCTTTGCGGCTTCCCGACGCAGACCACATATTGAGCCCGGTTATAGAGTCTGCCACACATGTTTGTTTGACACTCCTCCAACAAATGGCTCCACCATATAATGTATAAACATATACAGATGTAGATTTGTTTGAGTCAATATCTCCTTGGAAGTCGAGCATGTGTAACTAATGGTTTCTAGACTCCTCTCAGAGTAGTATACAAATAATCTCTCGTTCTCCTAAGATACTTGAGTACATGCTTAATCGCAACCCAATGCTCTTCCCCAGATTTGGTGATATCAGCCTTACTACTCCCGTTCGTAGCAGATATCTTTGTCTAGTACACAACATGACATACATGAGACTACCGACTGTTGATGCATAAGGTATCCTACTCATGCATTCTTATCTTTAGGAGTTTTTGGTGATTGCTCCTTAGAAAGATGAATTCCATGTCTGAAAGGCAATGATCCCTTCTTAGAATTCTCCATGTAGAATTCAGCCAGAACTTTATCAATATATGAAGCTTGGGATAATGCTAATAACTTATTCTTTCGGTCACAAAAGCTTAATGCCAAGAATATAATTAGCTTCTCCCAAGTCCTTCATCTCAAATTGATTATTGACCAACCTTTTATGTCTAATAATACCTCTATATTGTTTCCAATCAAGAGAATATCATCTACGTATAGAACTAGAAAAATTACTATTGCACCTTGAATTCTCTTATACACGCGGGGTTCATCAGGACTCTTGAGAAAATCAAATGATCTAACGACTTGATCAAACTCGATATTCCAAGACCTTGATGCTTGCTTTAGCCCGTAAATGGACTTATGCAACTTGCAAACCATGTGTTCTTGACCTTTAGTTGTGAATCCCTCTTGTTGCCGCATATAAATGTCCTTTTCTAAATTTTCATTTAGAAAAGTTGTTTTGACATCCATTTTCTAAATCTCATAGTCGAGACTTGGTGCTACGGCTAAGAGTATCCGGATAGACTTAAGCATGGCAATCGGCGAAAAAGTTTCATCATAGTCGATGCCATATTTCGAGTATACCCTTTCGCCACCAATCTAGCTTTGAAGGTTTCCACCTTTCCGTCGATCCTCTCTTTCTCGTAGGTCCCAAGGGGTGTGAGTAAGGTTTAGAAGGGGGTTGAATAAACCTTACCAACTTTTCAATTTTATTCCTTTTAAAATATTCTGAGTTAACACAAACAATTTGAGTCCTTAAGGGACAACTAAGTTGGTTATTCAAATAGAGTTAGCCACTCAAGCCAGTTCGATAGAGTTTGTTGATAGAATAACTCAGTTGTTTAACTTGAACCTTAACTTGGTTGTGTTGGTTTTATCAGCGGAAGACTTAACACCCTTTGATTTGTTTTAAACTTGTTTTAACACTTGATTTTAGCTCTTGGTTATTAATCGGTTGGATAGCAAATAAGTTTATCAGTAGATATAAAGAAAGTATGCATAAATGTAAATGTGCTGAAAAATAAATGACACAGCTGATTTTAATAGAGGTTCGAAGATAGGGTAATTCTTCTAATCCTCTCTTCTCCAACTCCTGGAGGAATCCACAATGTAAAAGATCTGTTTACAAAGTGGTCAACAATCTAGAGACAGCCTTGGTCACACGGTGCGTCTCTTCCGACTAAACTTCTTCACAGGCGGTTGCCTTTTCTACTTGACTCACTTTCTCAAGCTCTTGGATTTGATCACGAAGCCCTCCAATAACTTGATACTAGTTCGACCTTGAACCTTCCTACGATACTCCTTGGAAAGTAGACCCCTTTTGATTCTTCAAAAGTTTCCTCTTCAACAGGTTTGAAGTTGTATTTCCTTCACAGCTTGTGTTGGATCGCTTTCTTTCGAGTTTTAGGCTTGAGGATTTGCTTGAATATACTTGAGAATATTGCAGGTTAATAGCTTGAATATTGCTTGCTTGTTCGTGGTTCAGGTCTGCAAGGTAACCTTTTCTCAATGAATTTCCTCAGCCTTTTATAGTGAACTTTCAAAAATCTGCCCGTTGAAGAGATAGGCTGATTTCAAAAGTCTCTTGAGTTTGTTGGTTTGTCTTTTCTTGGTCCTCAATCTTGAGATGTAGACTTTTCCTCGTATTAAATGAATTTGCAGCTTTTCAGGTTTTGACACAAGGTGCATTACTTCCCATTGGTTTATTCCTTTTGCACGCTTCAGGGATGAGCACTTTAAGACCTTGCAGCATGGAAGTATTACTTATTTAAGTAATGTTCTTGACTTCTGTGCAACGGATTCATTTTAGTTAACTCCTCTTGGCTGCTGCCTTTTTCCCAGGTGACTTGAGTCTGCTCCAATCATTGGAAGACTCATCTGTCACTTCAACTTGAGACTTAGATTCTTGAGTTGACTTTGAGTGACTCTTCACAATTGTTCCTCGGTGATACAACTTCAGTCGAGTTATTGATCTTCTATCTTTGCCATACTCAGTTGTTCCACAGCGGAGTCTTCACTTCAGTTTTCAGTTGACTTCTTGTATTTTCCTGGCGTAGCTGACTTGACTCAGCTTTTCCAGCCCTATCTATTAAATTGAAAATTACAAGGAAAATGGGGTGCCAACTTTCTAGTTTAAGTTTTACATGGCATTCATCAAAATCTATAAAATAAATTTCCCAACAATTTCCCCCTTTTTGATGATGCCAAAACTTAAAAACATTCAATAAAATATAAACAGCAAAGATACATACAGACAATGCAGTAACAAAGAATGTATGCGTAGAATCGATCATTTTATTGATCATATCATTCGTGTCCTTTACACAGTTGTTTACATTTAGTATCAGAGCATTCTATATCAAAGAAAAATATGGACATCTATGCTAGGATACTAGAATAAATACTAAGTGAAAAATTACAGCAAACTTCACTAAGTATACAGATGAATTACATGTTTGTATTTACACAAGTAAAGTACATGAAGGGTTCACAACAACACTTCATCGCCTTCGTTGCCTCCTTTTTTCCTCTTCAGCTTTGTTAAAGTCATTAACTCTTTTCCTTTTTCTTTCTTCTTCAGAAGCTTTTTGTTCACAGAGGAATTGAATCCTATGCCTGTCTTGTCTCCACATTCTATTTGACTCATGATAAGGTCATCCAAGGATTTGGATGCCTTCATAAATGAGGCAATCACATTTTTAAGATCATTTTCCCTCTTTTCTACAGCAGTTATCTCTGCTAATATTTTAGCATTCTCAACCTTTAGCTCTGTGTTCTCATCAGCTATGTGACTTAGAGAACTCAGCTCCTTAGTCAGTTGTGAGTTTTGGCTTTTTGAGCTGGCTGTTTTCCTCATTTGGAAGTGTGTATGAGGATTTAATGTGCTCAAAGTCTTTCATCATTTTGCCTAATGAATCATAAAGATCAGTGGGTGATGAAGTGTGTGTATCACAATCACTATCACCTAAATCTGAATGAGATGAGTCAGAGTGTACCTCATCTTATTGGTCTGGTTGATCTTGTTCTTTAGCCATAAGACAGATCATGGTTTCTTCTTCAGAATCACTTGAGTAGTCAGCTTCACTACTCTTTAAGTCTGCTGCTTCTTTAGACTTAGTTGTCTCAGCAGTCTCAGCAGCCAACATGGCTTTCTTCTTTTCCTGTCTTCTTTCTCTGAAGACTTTTCTTTCTTCTTCATTCATGTATTTATTGACAGGTGGATAGGAACAGTCAACTGCAAAATGTCCTGGTTGTCTGCAATTCCAACACAGGTTCTCAGCTCTTTAATCAGCTCTTTCTATTCTTGGGTTATCAGCTCTCTGATATTCAACCCTTTGATGCTCGGCTCTCTTGGGTGGCCTATCTTCCTTGACTTAGAGGGAGTGAATGTCTCTCGGAGGTTTCACCCTTGTTTTTCTTATAGTTCTTAGTGAAGAACTTGTTGAATCTTTTAACCATTAGGACAATTTCCTCCTGGTCTATGGCTTCCTTTGGTTTAGCTCTCTTTCCATCCTTGACTATCAGTGCAGTAGTCTTGGGTACAGCTATCTCCTCTTGATCTTTTCTTCTTAGCTCAAACTCATAGGCTTTGAGGTCTGAGAATAGTTCATGATTGGATGTTTTTGAGAGGTCCATTGAGTGTCTCAGAGCCATAGTCTTCATTTCCCATTCAGCTGGGAGGCTCCTCAAGATCTTTATTTTGTGTGTATTCCTTCCTAAGAGTTGAAAGCTCATTTGTTATCTCAGTGAATCTTGCAACCAGCTGATCCATGGTTTCACCTGCAAGCATTTTAAAGTTTTCAAATTTTTGAACAGCAACAGATAATTTATTTTCTTTAATTTGCTCTGATCCTTCACAAATTAAAGTCAGTTTATCCCAGATTTCTTTTGTTGTTTGGCAAGATTTGACTTTGTTGAACATTGCTTTGTCCAAAGTCCTGTAGAGTACGTCCTTGGCCACATTGTCCAAGTTGTATCTCTTTCTATCATCATTTGTCCACTCAGTCCTTGGTTTCTCAACCAGGGTTGGTCTTTCTTCAGCAACAACTTCTTCTCCTTCAGCTGCAGCTGCTCTTCTTACAGTCGTGTTCACTTTCAGTATTTGCAGTGGCCCATCCTCTATTACGAACAACATTTCATCATGCAGAGCAGATAGATGAGCCTGCATAGGAATTTTCCAGTCATCAAATTCTTCAACAGTGAAAATAGGAATACTTGTCAAATTTGCTTCCATGATAATAACTTTGCTAAAGATGAAAGATTTTGAAAATACAAGTGTTTGAAACCTTTTTGAAAAGATAGAGATCTAGTTCAGTAACCAGTGCAGAAGGCTCAATGAACCAACCGTTTTGATACCACTTGTAGGTCCCAAGGGGTGTGAGTAAGGTTTAGAAGGGGGGTTGAATAGACTTACCAGACTTTTCGATTTTAGTCCTTTTAAAATATTACAGAGTTAACACAAACAATTTGAGTCCTTGAGGGATGACTAAGTTGGTTATTCAAATGATTAGCCACTCACCGGACTCGATAGAATTTGATTGAATAACTCAGTTGTTTAACCCGAACCTTAACTTGGTTGTGTTGGTTTTATTAGCGGAAGACTTAACACCCTTTGATTTGTTTTAAACTTGTTTTAACTCTTGATTTTAGCAAATAAGTTTATCGAGATATAAAGTAAGTATGTAGAAATGTAAATGTGATGAAAAATAAATGACAGAGTTGATTTTTATAGAGGTTCGAAGATGGGGTAATTCTTCTAATCCTCTCTTCTCCAAATCCTGGAGGAATCCACTATGTAAAAGATCTGTTTACAAAGTGGTCAACAATCTAGAGACAGCCTTGGTACTTCAGCTCACTTTCTCAAGCTTCTTCACAGGGCAGCTACCTTGCTACTTCAGCTCACTTTCTCAAGCTCTTGGATTTGATCACGAAGCCATCCAATAACTTGACACTGGTTCGACCTTGAACCTTCCTACGATCCTCCTTGGAATGTAGACCCCTTTTGATTCTTCAAAGGTTTCCTCTTCAATAGGTTTGCAGTTGTCTTTCCTTCACAGCTTGTGTTGGATCGATTTCCTTCGAGTTTCAGGCTTGAGAATTTGCTTGAATATACTTGAGAATATTGCAGGTTAATAGCTTGAATATTGATTGCTTGTTCGTGGTTCAGGTCTGCAAGGTGACCTTTTCTCAATGAATTTCCTCAGCCTTTTATAGTGAACTTTCAAAAATCTGCCCGTTGAAGAGATAGGCTGATTTCAAAAGTCACTTGAGTTCGTTGGTTTGTCTTTTCTTGGTCCTCAATCTTGAGATGTAGACCTTTCCTCGTATTAAATGAATTTGCAGCTTTTCAGGTTCTGACACGAGGTGCAGTGCTTCCCATTGGTTTATTCCTTTTGCTTAAGGATGAGCACTTTAAGACCTGGCAGCATGGAAGTATTACTTATTTAAGTAATGTTCTTGACTTTTGTGCAACGGATTCATTTCAGTTAACTCCTCTTGGCTGCTGCCTTTTTCCCAGGTGACTTGAGTCTGCTCCAATCATTGGAAGAATCATCTGTCACTTCAACTTGAGACTTGGCTTCTTGAGTTGACTTTGACTGACTCTTCACACAGTTGTTCCTCAGCTGATACAACTTCAGTCGAGTTCTTGATCTTCTATCTTGGCCATACTCAGCTATTCCACAGTGGAGTCTTCACTTCAGTCTTCAGTTGACTTATTGTATTTTCCAGGCGTAGCTGACTTGACTTATCTTTTCCAGCTCTATCTATTACAATGAAAATTACAAGGAAAATGGGGTGCCAACTTTCTAGTTTAAGTTTTACATGGCATTCATCAAAATCTATAAAATAAATTTCCCAACACTTTCTCTTGTAGATACACTTGCACCCAATGGGTTTTACCCCTTTAGGTGTTTCTACAAGAGACCAAATAGAGTTGGAGTACATGGAATCCATCTCTTGATTCATAGCCTTAAGCCATTCCTGAACATCAACGTCCTCCAATGCTTCACTAGAACTTGTGGGATCGTCATCATGATCATTATAGATGACTCGATAAGATTCACCCAACAAAACATATCTCGTGGGTTTGCGAACTGTCTCCCACTATAAGTGAATTGACCTTTGGTTGTTGTGCATCTACGGGGAGGATTCAAGTTTTTTTGTGGGTTATCAATCTCTTCATTGTTTTGAACAGGTGGTTCTTGTAATTCTATTGGTTCCATATGTATATCTGCATGTTGTTCAATTGGTTCTTTTGTTTGTTCACCTTGAGGAACGTTTTCCCTTATTTGAACAATTACAGAAACATGTTGTGGCACCTCAAGAGTCTTAGGAAGTTCCTAACCTGAATCAAGTTCCTCAAGAACCACCGTACTCTTGGGTTTGAAATTTTTCACATAGTCATCCTCTAAGAATGTAGAGTGAGTGCTCACAAAAACATTCTTATCTGTTGGACTATAGAAAATTCCACCTCTTGTTCCTTTAGGGTATCCAATAAACAAGCACACTTTTGTACGAAATTCCATTTTATTTGGCTTCTGTCGTAAGATATGTGCCGGAACACCCCAAATCCGAATATGGTTCAAGCTAGGCTTACGCCCTTTCCATAATTTTGTGGGTGTCTTTGGAACAGATTTTGATGGAACCAACTTCAAAAGGTACACAACTGTTTCTAAGGCATAGCCCCTAAAGGACACGGGCAATGATGAATAACTGAGCATAGACCTCACCATATCCAAAAGAGTTCTATTTCTTCTTTCAGCTACCCCGTTCTGTTGTGGCGTACCAGGGGATGACAGTTGTGAAACTATCCCCTCTTGAGTCAAGTATGACTTGAACTCACTAGGCAAGTATTCACCACCTCGATCGAGGCCAGAAATTGTTTGAGATGGACACCTAATTGCTTTTACGCCTCGGCCTTAAACTCTTGAAACTTATCAAAAGCGGACTTATGGTGCATTAGGTATACATATTCATATCTTGAGTAATCATCAGTGAAAGTAATGAAATACTCATACCCTCCTCTAGCCTGCACATTTATTGGTCCACATACATCAGTATGTACCAACTTAAGTTGAACGGTTGCACGATTTCCTTTGGCCTTGAAAGGCCTCTTTGTCGATTTTCTTTCCAAGCAAGATTCACACATTGGTATAGGTTCAAAGACCAGGGAACTTAATATCCCACTTTTAACGGACCATGTATCTTATTTGGATTAATATGACCTAATCGCAAATGCCAAAGATATGTTTCGTTTGAAGTTTTCTCTTTTTCGATAGGTGGATATGCTCACCATCATCCACGATTTTAACAAATATATAATATGATATAGGACTAAGACAATAAAGACCATTCAACAAAGTACCGAGAACAAATAAAAAAGATTTACTTTTATTGGCGAGGAATCAAAGTGAACTATTAAACCATGTTGAATTAAACAACTAACGAGAAATCAAATTCCGCAAATATATAATATGATATAGGACTAAGACAATAAAGACCATTCAACAAAGTACCAAAACAAATAAAAAAGATTACTTCTTATTAAAAGCGAGGAATCAAAGTGAACTTGTTAAACCATGTTGAATTAAACAACTAAAAGAAATCAAATTCCTCTTAAAATCTGGTACAAATAAACGGTCTTGTTAAACAAAGTCCTATCATTATCAAAAGATAACTCAACTAAACCAAGAGCCAGCCATCGAGACTCGACCTCCATTTTCAAATGTCAAGCTTCTTTGTCCTTTGCCATATGACCTACTTTGATTGAACGGCGCAAAGAGTAACAAACATGGTTAGTGGCTCTGAATCAATTATATTCAAATCACCAATATTACCAGGCGTTTTGTTCATCTCGGGACAATCCTTTTCCGGTGACCCTTTTTGCCACACTTGAAGCACTTGCCTTTCGGCTTCGTCATAGTAGTTGGGTTGGAAACATGTGGCTTTGTCTTCTTCTTCTTCTTCTTGTTACCACCTTTAGGTTTCCTTTAGGTTTAACAGAACTCTCATCTAGATGCACATATTCGGCTTGACCGAGAGATTGTTCAAAGACTCTCAAGCTCATGCATCAACTAAGTAGGAGTCAACTTTAGCTTGTTCATATTGTAGTTCATTTTGAATCGGCTAAAGAATTTTAGCGATGATTCAAGCATAATGTCAATTTGCATTTTCTCTTCAAGCTTTGCCCCCACCACTGGCCCGAATGAGATGTGACATCATTGCAAGGCAATGATCCCGCACACTCCTCCTAGTCATACGAGTGTTCATTAAAGCCCTTGTAGCAGCTTGTCTAGCAGCACTGCTACTCTTAGAAACATACAATCGAGAGTCTGGATCATTTCTGCTCCACTCTTGAACTTGTTTATTTGCTCGTGCAAGTGACTAGCAACATTGGCAAGAATATAGCAGCGAGCTGCAGTATTTGCCTTTTGTCATTCTGAGTACTGCGTCTTTGTCTATTTAGACGCATCGGCTGCGGTTTCATTAGGCCTAGGGGTTGTTAGGATAAACTTAATCTTCTCATATTCCAGAACAACGAAGAGATTGGTTTTCCATTGACTGTAGTTTGTTCCATCCATAGGTTTTTGACTCAAAATCATAGCAAGAGGGTTCAAAGATGCCATTTTCTGAAATAAAATATGCACACTAATTAAAACGAAAAAATATAATAAACATGTACGCATGATTATTGCAACAATTATTTAGTTTCATCATAAACACTCACATTGGGCAAGTAGTTCATACTAAACTAAATTTGAACATGAAATCAAAAGTGCACTACTAGGTTAGTTTATTAAGAAATTAGGAAGTTACAAAAAGAACTTTTTACCCTAATCTCCAAATAAAATTCCCTGGATAATATTTTTTACCATCACTCTGATTGTTCCAAGACTTTAAGCCCTTCATAAAATTATCCTAGCCTCATTGGAAGGGTTAATAATTTTATTCAGGTTGAATGTCATTAACTATTGTTTAATTTCAAAAATGTCTTTAATATCTAAGTAATGTCGACGATGGGCCGATCAAACCTATTAAAATTTTGAAATTGTTAAGGTTCATTCTAATAAAATCCAACCATGTTTATTCGATGGGGCATCACAAGATTATTTTATTAATGAACTCATATGGAGCTCGTAGGTTTACAGTTAGTAGAATAATTGAAAACCTTCACCATTCAATATTTTCAAAATAGGGACTCTATTAATAATTATCAATCTAGATAACAAAAATCTCACAATAATTATTAATAAAGCACAATTATCAATCTTGATTTGCAATAAATCATGATAATTATAAAACACATAAAGTTATCAATCTAGATATAATCTAGATAATCATTATTAATGTGTAGACATAATATGGCACCAAACTTTTCCATATGGCATGTTTTCATATAAATCATATAATACCATATAATTCTTACTATTCCATAAAAGCATAATAATTATATATCATCTATCCATGGATAAAAAAAATATAAGCAATAGGTCAGCCACATACCTTCCATATCAATACAGGAGGTTTTAAAAAAAAAAAAATCAATTCGAATCTCTCTTAATGTGGTCGAAACAATTCACAATCATGAATAGCGTTTTTCAAAAAAAAATGAATAAAGCATAAACTGAAATTTAATAAGCCTCCTATTTACAAACTCCAATAGAATTGTGCAGATCTATTCATATCGTGAATCAAGGCACAACTCACAGGTATAATTATACGCAATTATTTCTGAATAGAAATTATAAATCAACATTTGATTCATATGATCCAACAAAACATAGAAATCTTAGATGCCATATATCTGAATAATAATGGAAAAAATTGGACTAGATTCACATATATATTCACATGGGGCTCTGATACCAACTGAAGGAATCATAGGTATGCACAGCGGAAAGAATCCACATGTGAAATACATATGCAACTGAATCATCCTCGTCCAAGAAGAGAATACCTTGTTAGATCTTCTAAGCTATTCTCAAGGGGTATGGTGGCGTGTGGGCGCTCCAAGATCACCTCCGACTTTTCTATACATTGTTTCTCCGTTCTATTTTCTATATGTGTTAGAATACTAACATCTTATCTTTTTATAGTTGTCTATAACCCTAATAAAACTGAGCCTAGGGTTTTACTTAAGCCTAAGCCCAAGTATTAACAAACCCTACCCAAATATAGAAGTCCATTAATTGCGATATAGGCCACAACAATTATCTTGAGCTAGTTTAGGGATCCAACAATTATTATTAATCAAGGATCCTAATAATTGTAAAACAATTATCTAAACCGGCACTATTCCACTAAAAGCCCAATATTGAACTCCAAGATTAATAACACAATATTAAATATTAAATGTGTATTTCTCCTTCGTAAAATATCAATAATTAACTTATACAAATTTATGTCAATTAATTAATTATTTATTTTCTCGACTTGAACAGTTTCTCTAATGGAAGGATGCCTTTGATCGGTGACTTTTTACATCCAAGTACCGAGACATATCAAGAGGATATTTTCATAAAAATTCCATATTGTTTATTTCATAAATACGATAATTAAATAATCGAAAAATTCCCAAACTATCAAGGTGTTGGTTTGTAATAATTAAACCTCACTTATTGATAATTCAAAGAATAACAATTATGTAATTATCTATTTATAATAAACTCGAGGATTAAGAGAAATAACATAACAAATATATCACGGAGATTTAATTCCTTTTAACGTAAATTTAACCTTGATTAAATCTCTCGTGATCCAATCAATGTGAATAATTCACACCCATATTATTTATTTGATTTTTTTAGACTAACCCATAACCCCAAGCCCAACTTTAAACCAAAGCCCACCCAATTTGTAACCCTTTAAATACCTCAAAACCTAACCCTAGTCTCATTTTTCAGATTTTAAAACACACTTACACACACGTTTGTCTCTCACGACCGAGGCATCTTGAATCGTTGAAAAATGCCCTTTACCGATGTGCCTTGTATCCACACGAACACACACATATATATATATTATTCATATTTTTATTATATTTTTCTTTTGCTCATTTTTTAATTTTTGTGATATGAACTTAATTTATTACAAGATATGGGTTTGATGAGGCCAAAACCGACAACTCCTTGAACATTTGGTTTGCAATGGATGAGGTCAAGCCAAAAACCCATTTGCATGTGTTATCTTGTGACAGATCTAGGGATTTATCTAAAGTTTTGGTATTTTTGTTTCTTCAATTTTATTCAACTAAGCCTAAAATAGAAAATAATAAATAAATATAAAAAAACAAACAAACGTTTTGGTAGTATTACAACTCGAGCACCCAAGGCTCGAGTTGCAATTTCAGAATATAAATCCAATTTTGCATAATTACTGATTTTTTTATTATTATAATTGTTATTTTTTTTTACATGACAACATGTGAATTTGTGTAATAATTGTTTTATTATTACGAATTATAAAATGCCTAAAACTTGGTTATTGTTACAATCTGATATGTCAATTTAAGAGATCTAGTTTTTAATATTATATATAAGTTGTTTTTTTGATAGATTTAAAAATCATTCTTGTGTGATGGCTTGGATCGGCCCATTTTATGGTGTAAATCTTGAAAAATTTCTCTATTAAACTTATATTTGATATTATTAATAGTAGATTTAGCAATTAGAGTATAAAATGTAAAATGAAGAAGCCATTATTTTCATTTTAATTTTATAACTTTATTCGAAGTTTTTAATTCTTTCTTTTTCCCTACCGGGCCGAGCACGATTGCCATCTGCCGAAAACAATACTCCGGGCAGTGGCAATGAGTCAAGTAATATAATTCATTTTACTTTCCTAAAATTATTTTGTTGGCATAGTTGCAGTTGTATTTTTAATAACCACAAGACAAAATAAATAACTTTGAAGCAAGTTACAATTTTTTAAGTAAACTACTACAAATATGAAATGATAAGTTAAAATAAGTTTGTAGCATTAATGAACTGAAACAAAATAAGATTTTACCTTTAAGTATTAATTATGTGTTATTTTGATAGTAATTTTTTATGTTTGAGTTATCCTTTAATTTTGATGTCAATAGATTTAAACAAGTTGGCTTATAATTATTAAATTCTTTAGTATTTTTTCATTTTTTTTGAGAATTTTCTAATTTGATTATTGTGGGTTAATGAGACTAATCCTAATAAAACCACTCGGGTTACACCTTAAGATTGAGAGAGATGTTGAGACCTTGTTATATAAATATCTATTTTTTTAATAAATGAATCACAATTTTGGTTTCAAATTATATCTATTCATTTTAGAAGCCGAAAATAATTTGGACATTCGTGTAGGAATTCGAACAGCAGATTTTGGAGATTAATTATTTATTGGAATCAAACATTAAATGTGGGTAAAGTTTATTTTTAAGTAAGGTCATTGTTTTTTATGGGAAAATATTAAACACGACATGTTGCATCCATCAATTTTGTTATGCATGAATTTGTAAAGCGCCTAAAAGTTGATATATGTGATGATGAAATTGTAAATTGTGTTGTATGATTATTGTTTGATAACCAAGTTAGATTAGATAACACCTAAGTAGTGAATCTTGATAGGACTCACTTTTATTGCCCAAACATCACGAGTTTTTAAAGGACTGTAAATTTTAAATAGGAAATTGGTTTTCTGAGCCTTGTGATGAACCCGTTAGGCGTGTGTAGTTTGGGCAATCAATCGAACAGGTCGCTTGTTGATGTTTGTTCTGCTACACATGTGCCTATTCCCATTTTTCTGGTCGGACCAGTGACGGCGGCAGAACTTGGGTCGTAGTATTGGTATATTCCATAATATGTCGGTCTCTGGGTTTAAACCCACAGCTAAAGAGTCGTCGAGCCACTCGGAAGGAATAAGGTGTTAGGCTTCGGCCTGGTGCATTTGGGAATGCAATGGGGTGCGGTGTTTATTCCACATCGACCTCGCGTTTATCGTTATGTTATCCCGATTGTTGGATTTTAAAATGGGGCATATAACCTTGTCCGTTTTAAAATCAGGCTTGAATTGGAACGTTAGGGTGCGATGTTTATTCCACATCAGCCCAACGTTATTTTGTGTATCCTGTTGGATTTTAAAATGGGGCATAAAACCTTGTCCATTTTAAAATCAGCATGAATCATCGAAATGTGTTTTAACGTGTTTGTGATAATACTGTATTTGATGCAGGAGCCAACAAAATTCTGAGGTTAGTACAATTTATTTTCCATTTCGATATTGTTACAATATTATTCTCTATAAGTTGCTTATTTGCAATATTGCTTTATTGTGTAGCAGTATTTATTTTGTATGTGTTGTAATTTATATTAGTCAGTTAGTTACGTGTTCATTTGCAATCATGAAATCGTTTTGTACACTAACTAATTAGCCAAATAATTTCTGTCAAGTTTTCATTAATAACTTTTGCATTCAAATTGCCCTACCCACTAAGCTCGTTTAGCTTACCCCACGTTTTCTTAAAAATTTCCAGAGATCGACGAATTTGAGTCCGGACACTAATACCAGAGCAACACAGAATCCTAATCGTGTTGTACATTACTCTGATTTTTGACTAAGTATTTTGAAGCGTAATTATACTAAATTCTGATTTCTAGTTTTCTTTTATGTATTGTTTGTTATATTAAAGTTTTGTAAGTTGAGAATTCCGCTGTAATAATTGTGATATACTTAGTTATGTGATTGGGTTTACTCTGAAATTTCTTTTTGGTAGACTCACATCCCTAGTATTATAAGTTTAAATAGCATTCTTTTGGACAAATACATTTGTGGAACTTAAGTTCGTAAATATTCAGAGTATGTTATTCATTAATCGAGATCTTTGTGATTATCTTTGGGTTATTGAATTTTGAGCGAATTATTTGGGTTTGAGTTTGATTTATGGTATCGAGCTTGGGTGTAAAAGGAACTACACATTTGGGAGCTTTGTGATTATCTTTTGGGTTATTGAATTTTAAGTTACATTGGGATAATCATGTCGATAATCATGTCGTCTAGATTGAGTTAACAATTAAGATTTGATTATCGAGTAGGATGGATTTACTTGGGCTTGAATTGAATTGTTTCATATGAATTTGATGAGGGCGCTAATGTTAAGTCGATAGATGCTTAGGCCGTTGATGGATCTACAAGTTTCTCTTTTGAGGTTATAGCATAAAAATTGTTAATAAGTTAGATAACTAAGTATGGAACTTATATATAGCCAATTTATATGGTGGTTAGACGCTGATCTAGGTAGATATTACCTTATGTCGAGGTCACAACATTCTCTTTTTCTTGTCAAGTCTTGTTACTTCTATCATTATTAGGTTTAATTGAGACTTGAGGTGCCTAAATTATAAGTTTTATAAAGAATTAATAACTAATGGGATATACCTAAGTGGATGGATTATTTAACTGCCAACTTAGGATATCGATAAGTCATTGGAATAGTATCGATTTTTAGGGTTGGATCCTAATGATTTTTTTTTGGAATACTAATTGGAAGTAATATTCTTATTCTGGTCAACATAATGTGTAGGATATACTGTTTTAATTGATCACCTTGATGTTATACTGACATAAGTGTCGATTATAATTTTGGGATGAAATGTTGAGTATGGATTTAAAGGGCTGATAGGAAACAATTTCTCAAGAAGAAAAGAGATGTCGACAAGAATAAGGTGACAATTGGGGTTAATATCCTCACAGTTACCTATTAACTTAGAGTTGACAGCTAGACTATGGTTTATTTTTATGTGATAAGGTGAACATTACCTTACAACTGAAATTGGGATTAAGTAATTTATAGGCGAGCCCAATTGCAATGTGATATGCATAATAACACTATGATTACAGATCGGTGTAAGCAACTTGTCTTTTGGGTATAGTAATTGAATACTGCTTTGTGCATTGTTGATGGACGATTATGGATATTATGTATATACAATGGCAAGATGTTGTAAGCTCTCTTTTTGCCGAATTATTTGATGAATTCCACTAGGTTTCAATTATTTTGAGTATTCAGAGGTTTAGATTTATTGTTGGTATTTCGGTTGAGCAAAATATTGATATGTAATTTTGGGTCATTATATTATGATTATAGTAGTCACTTTAAGTTAGACGTGGAAAGGGATTAAAAATAGGCTGATGATTGAAGTATATTAACTATTAAGTTATGTTAAGTTGACTAGTAATTGATTTATATAAGAGGTTTAATTCAATCCCTAGATGATATGTATTATAAGGTCAATTAATACTATGATTGATTTTTGTGGAAACACATATTATTGGTTTTAGTTGTTTTCATAGCTCTCAATAAAGAACTTATTTGATAGGCATTATACAGTTTAACAAGGAGCCTATGATAAGGTAACATATTTTGTGAAGAAGTTTAGCGATTTAGAGTGACATCGCAGAGATGTTTGAGTTTGGGTATAAGAAGAATACATGGTTATGATTCATAAAATTTGATGATTGTGGATACTAAGCTAGCGCCGAGAAATCAGAACAAAACTAGGATGTGATCATTTGCTTGTGGATTAGATCACATTTGATGATATTGAAGTTTGAGTTTGAGTTTAATGTTAATGGTTGCGTGGTATAGATGGAATTAATAAATTCTTAAAGATTAAGTTACAATTATGGCCGAAATGACAATTATATTTGGTTATCGGGTATAATTGGATTTACTTGCCCTTGAATCAAAATTTAATGGATCTCGTAGGAACACGAAGAAGATCACTAGTGATAAGCTGACAACCTTTTAGCCCGAGTATGGAATCTAGGAATTTATCCTTTGGGGTTTTAGCATCAATATCATTTATGTGTTAGACTAGGTATCGACCCGATGTATGATCAACCTATTTGATAATTAGACGTTAAGATTGAACAAAAGAAGAAAATAGCGACTTGGGACTTTAAGCTTGAAATTGTCGGATCTACAATTTTCCAATGATGAAAAGGAATTTGGGGATCAAATTCTTTAGGGGGGGAGTATGTGATACCCCATATTCAATAAACCTAGAAATTTATTTGAGATAACTATTATATTATTTTTCTAGTAATTTATGTCATTTAATTGAATAATAATTATGGAGTTAGGATAATTATCAATATTTATTTGTCTTTACAATTACTATTGAGTCTTAATTCATTGAATTTCAAATTAGATTTTTACTATCTTATTATTGGATTAATTATCTAACATATTATTATTATTATTTTTAATATTTATGATTTGAATACTATTATTTGTTAATTATATAGTTTCTAATATATTTTGGCTTTAAAAATAAATTGTAGCTTGGTGTAGTCTATTTCATTTGTACAAATCCATAGCCCAATATCTTTCTCCAACTCTTAACAATTTTCAGCATTCTATAAGCCCAAAACCATATTATTTATTTCAGATGTTTTTTTAGACTAACCCATAACCAAAGCCCATAACCCAAGCCCAACTTTAAACCAATGCCCACCCAATTTGTAACCCTTTAAATACCTCAAAACATAACCCTAGCCTCATTTTTTAGATTTTAAACACACACTTACACATACTAAAGGGTGTAGCCTCTCCCTCTCCTCTCCCCACCCCACTGGCGCCGGCCACCGCCGGATTTTATTTATTTATTTATTTATTTTTTGCTTTCTTCTTCGTTTCTCATTTTATTTTTATTTTTCTCCTCCTTCTCTTCCCCCTCCCCGCTCGTCGGCTACCACCACCACCACCATCGGCCGTCGTCCACTGCCAACCATATACATGTAATTTTTTTTTCTTTTGTTTTCTTTCCTTTCTCCTTCTCTCATTTCTTCTTAAATTTAATTTTTTTTTTGGTTTTGTTTTTCCGGCACCGCCGTGCGCCGCTGCCCGGGACGCCGTCTCTCACGACCGAGGCATCTTGAATCGTTTGAAAAATGCTGCTTTGCCAAAGGGTTTGGCTTGTATCTACACGAACACACACATATATATTATTCATATTTTTATTATATTTTTCTTTTGCTCATTTTTTAATTTTTGTGATATGAACTTAATTTGTTACAAGATATGGGTTTGATGAGGCCAAAACCGACAACTCCTTGAACATTTGATTTGCAATGGATAAGGTCAAGCCAAAAATCCATTTCCATGTGTTATCTTGTGACAGATCTAGGGATTTATCTAAAGTTTTGGTATTTTTGTTTCTTCAATTTTATTCAACTAAACCTAAAACATAAAATAATAAATAAATAGAAAAAAACAAACAAACGTTTTGGTAGTATTACAACTCGAGCACCCAAGGCTCGAGTTGCAATTTCAGAATGTAAATCCAATTTTGCATAATTACTGATTTTTTTATTATTATAATTATTATTTTTTTTACATGACAACATGTGAATTTGTGTAATAATTGTTTTATTATTACGAATTATAAAATGCCTAAAACTTGGTTATTATTACAATCTTTTTTTTGTCGAACGCTAGTATTTTATTATAACAACTCAAGAACTTAAATTAAAACTACAATCGTAGCTAACGGGCTAAGAGCAGACAAGACTAACTAAGAGCCAAGCGGGGAATTGGTAAGACCAATTCAGATTCACAACATTGACTAAAAAACTACCCACCCCAAACTAAACCACTCCACGCCCGGAGACTTCAGCACTCCTTAAAGGAGACTGTAACACACCAAAAAAAATTGTAACCGGGCATGAGCAACCACTACATACTACAGAAGAGATAAATCTGATCCGCCTACGAATTTCGCAAATCAACCGGAAAATAAAATACAAAAACAAAATAAAAAAAACTACAACAAAGCAACAAAATAAAAAATAAAGAAACAAAACTACACCTAACAAAATCAATTTAAGAGATCTAATTTTTAATATTATATATAAGTTATTTTTTTGATAGATTTAAAAATCATTCTTGTGTGATGGCTTGGATCGGCCCATTTTATGGTGTAAATCTTGAAAACAATTCTATATTAAACTTATATTTGATATTATTAACAGTAGATTTAGCAATTAGAGTATAAAATGTAAAATGAAGAAGCCATATTTTTAGTTTAATTTTATAACTTTATTCGAAGTTTTTAATTATTTCTTTTTCCCTGTCGGGCCGAGCACGGTTGCCATCTGCCGAAAAAAATACTCCAGGCAGTGGCAATGAGTCAAGTTAATATAATTCATTTTAATTTCCTTAAATTGTTTTGTTGGCAAAGTTGCAGATGTATTTTTAATAACAACAAGACAAAATAAATAACTTTGAAGCAAGGTACAATTTATTAAATATGTTAAAAACTACTACAAATATGAAATGATAAGTTTAAATAAGTTTGTAGCATTAATGAACTGAAACAAAATAAGATTTTATTGTGATAGTAATCTTTTGTGTTTGAGTTATCCTTTAATTTTGATGTCAATAGATTTAAACAAGTTGGCTTATAATTGTTAAATTCTTTAGTAATTTATTTTTTTTTTTTGAGAATTTTCTAATTTGATTATTGTGGGTTAATGAGACTAATCCCAATAAAACCACTCGGGTTACACCTTAAGGTTGAGGGAGATGTTGAGACCTTGTTATATAAATATCCATTTTTTTAAATAAATGAATCACAATTTTGGTTTCAAATTATATCTATTCATTTTAGAAGCCTAAAATAATTTGGACCTTCGTGTAGGAATTCCGAGCAGCGGTTTTGGAGATTAATTATTTATTGGAATCAAACTTTAAATGTGGGTAAAATTTATTTTTAAGTAAGGTCATTCTTTTTTATGGGAAAATATTAAACACGATATGTTGCATCCATCAATTTTGTTATGCATGAATTTGTAAACTGCATGAAAGTTGATATATGTGATGATGAAATTGTAAATTGTGTTGTATGATTATTGTTTGATAACCAAGTTATATTAGATAACACCTAAGTAGTGAATCTTGACAGGACTCACTTGTATTGCCCAAACATCATGAGTTTTTAAAGGACTGTAAATTTTAAATAGGAAATTGGTTTTCTGAGCCTTGTGATGAACCCGTTAGGCGTGTGTAGTTTGGGCAATCAATCGAACAGGTCGCCTGTTGATGTTTGGTCTGCTACACATGTGCCTATTCCCATTTTTCTGGTCGGACCGGTGTGGCAGCGTGAGAACTTGGGTCGTAGTATTGGTATATTCCAGAATATGACGGTCTCTGGGTTTAAACCCACAGCTAAAGAGTCGTCGAGCCACTCGGGAGGAATAAGGTGTTAGGCTTCGGCCTGGTGCGTTGGGGAACGTAGTGGGATGCGGTGTTTATTCCACATCGACCTCGCGTTTATCGTTATGTTATCCCGATTGTTGGATTTTAAAATGGGGCATAGAACCTTGTCCGTTTTAAAATCAGACTTGAATTGGAACATTAGGGTGCGATGTTTATTCCACATCGGCCCAACGTTATTTTGTATATCCTGTTGGATTTTAAAATGGGGGCATAGAACCTTGTCCGTTTTAAAATCAGCATGAATCATCGAAATGTGTTTTAACGTGTTTGTGCTAATACTGTATTTGATGCAGGAGCCAACAAAATTCTGAGGTTAGTACAATTTATTTTCTATTTCGATATTGTTACAATATTATTCTCTATAAGTTGCTTATTTGTGATATTGCTTTATTGTGTAGCATTATTTATTTTTTATGTGTTGTAATTTATATTAGTCTTGTTAGTTTTGTGTTCATTTGCATGCATGAAATCGTTTTGTACACTAAGTGATTTGCTCAAATAATTACTTTCAAGTTTTCATTAACAACTTTTGCATTCCCATTGCCCTACCCACTAAGCTCGTTTAGCTCACCCCATGTTTTATTAAAAATATTCAGAGATCGACGAATTTGAGTCCAGACACTAATACCAGAGCAACGCAGAATCCTAATCGTGTTGTAGATTACTCTGATTTTTGCCTAAGTATTTTGAAGCGTAATTATACTAAATTCTGATTTCTAGTTTTCTTTTATGTATTATTTGTTATATTAAAGTTTTGTAAGTTGAGACTTCCGATGTAATAATTGTAATATACTTAGTTATGTGATTGGGTTTACTCTGAAATTTCTTTTTGGTAGACTCACATCCCTAGTATTATAAGTTTAAATTAGCCTTCTTTTGGACAAATACATTTGTAGAACTTATGTTTGTAAATATTCGGAGTATGTTATTCCATTAATCGAGATCTTTGTGATTATCTTTGGGTTATTGAATTTGGGGCGTTACAAGATTAATAGAATATTATTGTGTAATAGAGGCTAGTAAATTTGTCATTCGTTGAGATTCTATACTTTTACTACTAATATGAATAACATAATATCTGAAACATATTATGTTAAAATCCAAAACGAAAAATCAATATTTTCGACTATAAATTAGATAAAAATGATTTAAAAGTTAAATTGATATTAAACTAATATGTAGAAAGATTTAGAATTATAATATTAAAAATTTAGCATTTAAATATGAATTAAAGAAATTTTATGTATAAGTTAAATATAAATTATCAAAAAGTTAAACTCGTATATGTATAATAGTTTTAGTATGTATTTTTGAAATTGCACTAAAAAAAGATCGAAAGTATAACCGTTTAATGATTTTTACCATGATTTTATTTTCACCTTTTTTGTGTGTTTTATTTGTAAAATATTTGAATCTCCGTTTCTCCGAACCGTCCCGAACCATTCCATACCGTCCCACTAGAACCAAATCTCGGTCCCGAGCCGTACCAAACTTTTGGGATGGTTCGGGATGGAAATTTTTTTTTTGGTTCGGTTCTGGAGATTTCTAAATCTCCGGACCGAACCGGACCGTGCACACCCCTATTTTTGACGTTTTCAATGCATTGGAACAAAAATTGAGTTGTGTTTTTCTATTCATATTTTGTTTAAATATTATTTTCAATGTATTGTTTTCAGAGTTTGTCTCCTATCAGACAGTCTAATGGATCTAAGCCGGTTAGACGGATCTTATCCCCGACACGGATTCTACAAAAAACCAGATACCCAAAGTATTGCCCCACTTTAACTTTGTCTTCCCTACATCCACTTATTTCGGAAACTCCTGTAAACAAACCCTCAATCCCGACGGCCACGTAGAACAAACCAAAATCTCACTTTCATTATTCTTTTGGGCGAAACAAATGAAAACAAAAATAAATAAATCAATTGTGGGCACAAGAAACAAAGTCAAGATTTGTCCAATCGCTAGCTCTGCATTTCCATCTTCTCTCTTGCGTCATTTGCTTGGATCTCAGGTCTATGGGCTTTATTCTTTGCTTCCTTTACTTTATTTTTTTTATTTTTGGTGCTATGGTGGTCATTTAATTATTTTAAATGGTTTTAGAGAGATATTAAAAGAGAGAGAAGTTGGTTGATAAGAGAGGGATCTTACTAGCAGAGGACTAGGATTATCTGTTAACAACTAGTCATCCATTTTTGCGAAAATTCAGAAGAGTTGGAGGGGAAGAAGAGGTAGAAAACTAAATAGAGAATCAAATAAATAGAAATAATGCCATCTTGTACTATACTTTTTTATTGAGGACAAAATAGGAATTACTAATACTTTTTAAGAGAAAACCTAATCTATACTTATTATTATAAAAGTGTGAATAGGTTTTAAGGTTTCTTGAAAATTTTGATTTGCCAAAAATGTCCTCATTGTAAAGTTAGCTTTTAAGGGTAATTAAGTAGTTTTTCATATTGATTTGATTTATTTGTTTAATAATATTGACAAGTGTCTCTTTATATTCCAAACCCTTCTTATATGATATTTGAATTTTAATTCTTAGAATATTTTAAATTTTTAGATAATAGTCATTTTATATTATACTAGATATCGAGAGCTTTCCAACCATATGTCATAAGCATATATAAAAGACTTCATATGAGATAGTTTTAGCCATTTAAAGTTGAGTGTTATGCAAAATGTACATTTATAATATCTTTATTTATTTTCTATATAATCAAATACATCAAAAAAAGAAAAAGAGTATGAATTTACAGCAAAATGAAGAGAAAAAATAAATAAAAAAATAATTAATTTTAATTTATTCAAAATAAATAGCAGGACAAAATACATTTTCTAAACTTCACTATTGGTTGAGAATATCCATACAATAATAATAAATTTATCATCTATCACACACCATAAATTGTGAGATAATATTATTTGTGGTTGGAGTAAATGATACATTTTTAGGTATGGGAAGATGGGAATTTGCGACCATTGAAAATTTCAAGGGATTTTTTGATTTTCCCATAAAATAATAATTAGTTTTTAAGATAAGTTAAATATAATTTTTTATTAAAATTTTGAATAAATATTATTTTGTTTCTAAGGTCTATTCATTAATCTTTACATATGGTTTTTCTCGTAATAATGGATATACGATTTAACATGATTTAGATTCAATTATCAGTTTAATTTATTCCTATATTCTTTTGATAAAAACAAACTCGATCATTGTGACAACGTTAAGTTAAATTTGCAAAACAAATATATTATAATTATATGGTCTAAATATAAAAATAAAATAAACTTGGCTAAGAGTTATGTATTTGAAATTAATGAAATGAGATTTTAAATCTCAAAGTGAAGTGGATGAGATGAGTAATATTTGTATAATTTTGATTATACACAACTTATATTTATAATTTTTTACTTTTTTAAGGGTTGGGATATATATTTGTATTGTAAAGCTAAATAAATAGAAAATGAAAGAAAAATAATTTTACAGCAAAAATTAGAATAACAATATAAAACAATTAATACTAAGAATTTTTAGGCTAAACTAAAAAAATTGGTTCCAAAAAGACAATATAAGAGATTTAAAAATCCATTTTTTTTTATGGATGCACCATTTGACCTTTCAAATCCTATAATTTAGATTCATTTATCAATTTTAATAATATATCATTGTATATCCTTTTAGTTAAATAAGCCCAGTAAATATGATAATAAAAATTAAAATTAAATATAACAGATATTTAAAAGGATAAATATTTGTTCTCAAACTTAACTAAATGTAACTATAAATTATGTTTTAATATGGAGGTATAGAGAGCAGGAAAAGTTATTTTTTAATTCTAATTTTATTTTTGTTGGCATAGTAAATTTTTAATTAATAAGATGAAAGGTCCAACAAGTTTGGATAAAAAAAAAAGAAAATAAGTTATTTTATTGTAGCAAAATAGCTTATTTTTAAATTATAAATAAGAAGTCAATATGGCTTTTAATAATCTTATTCTATTTTACATATCAAGTATTTTAGTTTAGATTGAAATTATTATTTCTATTTAGTCATTTATATTTTATGGTTGTTTTTTTTTATTTTTTACTTATATAGAGGTGTATTGGTTGAAAAACAATTTGCATCAATAAATAGACTTTGATTTAAAAAATAAAAACTAATATAATAAATTTAAATAAAATACAGTTAAAAGTATATATATATACTATTGCAAGAATGGTAGAAGAAATTTTGAAGAAAAATCATTACATATGTACATTTTAACATTTATGACAATACTTAGCTTAGCTTAAAACATACATACACCCTTAATAAATATAAGTTTAGGTAAAAAGATATGTATTATATTATTTAGGTAGTGAATCTTTTCAAACTAATAGCAATCAAAACCCAACTTCTCCGTTAATTGTAGGAGGTGATATTGGCAACAAAAATCTTTCCAAAGTAATAGCAATCACGTCCGCCCTTAATTGTGGGAGTTGATATTCATAAATAATATAAATGCAATGTTTATTTAGTTATGATGTATTGTATGGATAGTATTATTTAACTGTTTGCGTATAAAATCTAAAACACCTTCCATGATACTTTGAATAAACATTATCAGCAAAAAACTACATATTCAGTTATATTTTAATGTACATATAATGTCATTCGACTGTATATGTATATATATCAAATATTTAGATTTACTATACTGTATATTTAGCTATGACGTAGTGTATGGATAATATTATTTAGTTGTTTTTTAAAAACCTAGCACACGTCTCATGATACATTGAACATACATTATTAATAATAAACTGCATATTTAGTTATATTTTAATGTACATATAATGTCATTTCACTGTATATATAAGTATACCAAAATATTTAAAAAAGCTACTGATTAGTTTACAAAATTACATATTGCACTGCATATTTATATATACTATAATTTATACTTAGCTATGATGTAGTGTATGGTTAGTATTATTTAGCTGTTTACATATTGCACTGCGTATTTATATATATTGTATTGTATACATAGTCTAACTTCAATGTATGTATATATAATTTGATATACTAATCTTCACTACAAAATTACATATCTAATTTGGTATTCTAATTAACTGTTTGTTGTATCAGACGACGCAGGTTACGGTAAAGAAAGACTAAAGATTTCGCCTGGTTTAACAAAATACTGGATTCCGATAGTTGAACAAGAAAAAATCCTGCGCATCGGAATGGAATTTGAAATATTAGAAAAAGGCATGCAATTCTGTTAGAAAAACATTAGAAAAAATCCCTCTGATTGTCCGTAAAGGACGCAATAGCTTCAACCAAAATTATGGGCGTAGTCCTAGTAATCAACATGAGAAACGAATCCTTCACACTAGTCTTAACAACACGACTGCCCCTTCTCCTTTTCTTAGGCTGAACATTTGCATCCCCCTCCCCCCCAAATACTCGTACCACTAATAGAAAGTTGCCTTTTTGGTTGTCCTTTGGTCATCTTCAACAAATTAACAACTGCAATTAACAAGACAAAAAAAATACATCGTCATTAAACAGATGCAATAATAAGAACTGAAAATGATAAATACCATAAATTTATTCTAACACTACACAAAACTATGATGAAAAATACACTAAAACTGTATTATATAACTACCATGGAAATTTAGCTGTGTTGAAGACATAACTGTATTAAACAACGCAACAAAACTGTATTAAATAAACACTAAAACTAAACTAAGTATACAACATAATTATATTCCCAAAAATATAAAAGTGCTCTTATTCTTCAATTATACAACAATACAATAAATTTATTCTAACACTACACAAAACTATGATGAAAAATACAGTAAAACTGTATTATATAACTACCATGGAAATTTAACTATATTGAAAACATACAAAAAACTGTACTAAAAAATACAATAAAACTGTATTAAATAAACCCTAAAACTAAACTAAGTATACAACATAATTATATTCCCAGAAATATAAAAGAGCTCTTATTCTTCAATTATACAACAAATCACGTAAGAATTGTACAATATGGTATTGTATAATTTGGTATTGAAAACCTCCAAAAGAACACATAAAACACGACCCCAATCAAGAAATCTGTGGAGTAATAGAACTCGAAAACCTCCACAAAAATCCAAAAAACCTAACCCAAATGTTTTCGACGAACCAAATCAAGAAAAACACTAGAAGTCGAAAACCTCCACAAAAATCGAACATAACTACTACAACTCGAAAAATACCCAAAAATCATAAGACAAAACCCTAGAATCTACAAAAAACGAATTCTAAAAAAGTTTCCAAGACCTGGGTTACATTTACATATCAATAAACTACAAAAATTGTGCGAAAACTTACCAATAACTATGCGTTAATCTCTAACCCACGAAGAAATCTGTGAAAAATAAAGAACTCCTGCAAATTGGACGGTGGCCGCGCGGTGGCGCGGTGGAGAAGTGAGGAGACATCTTGTTCGAAAATAGAGAGACTTTGCAAAGAGAGAGAAAATTTTATATCTTAAATACATATTTTATATATAACCTACATGTTGATATGTTAATCTTTTACTAAAAAAATATTGTATTAAGTTATCCATAATAAGTATAAAACTTACTTGATATTTGAATTTTAGCGACCACAACATTACATTTGAGTGAAAATTTTAATCAAAAAGTTTATTTATGGATCAAAGTAATATATTCCTTCTTATTTCAAAAATAGACATGATTTTAAAGATAAAATGTTCATTATAATTTAAATATTAATCTCATTAACAAAAGTAATTGATTTTAGTCACCTTTAAATGTTGAGTCTCTTTGAAGATATAAGCACTATACATTAATTTTTATATATAAAAAAATAAGTATGATTTTGATCTAATATTTTGTAGTGTACATCTATATGTATTATTAAAGTAATTTAAATTTTGATCAGACGTTATTTTCATAGTTATGCATTTTAAAACATGTCCCTCTCTTGAACAATTTAATTTTTAAAATGCGTATTTTTCAAGTGCAACTAGATTTTATCGTAAATATTAAATTATCAAAGATCTAAGTAGCATTTTTCAAGTTTTTCTTCTAGATATTACAATGTCGGATATACCATTTTTTAATCCTCTTTACTTTTAACCTCTTTTCTTATTTTTTTCATATTATATTTTATTGTGTTTAATAAAATTCTATCTATGAATAACAATATATATACATACAATTAATAAATAAAAAAGTTGTGATGGAATATCAAGAGACAAAAAAGAACAATAATTTGAGTAAGATTTGAAAAGTTATATTTTTCCTTCTTTAGATTCAAAAATAAATTCTAAATATTCATATATAAAATTCTATACATGGATAATAATTAATCTTTTAGTCAAATGCTCAAATGTATATATTGACATTCTTCAACATCAAATTCATCATCTGGTGAAGCTGATTTAATATTAAGGCGAAGATTTAAATTTATGAAGATATTTATTTTTAACATTTTAAGCATTCAAATACATGCATTATACTTTGTGAATTGTGTTGTAAATTTTATGTTATATTGAAAGATGCTCACTGACAAAGATAAAATGAATAAAATGATTTTTTTTATGCTTAAGACAGTAAAAAGATAGGCCTATCAATTTATATGTGATGTTTTTTTTTTTGATTTTACAAAAAAAAAATTGAGACCTATATTTTGCTTGAAAATGTCACATGCATAGAACACGACAAGTAAAAAGTGAGGAGGTTTTTGTTATGTTATTCTTATAAAAATATTGTAGCTTAACCTATGTTTTACGGTTATTTGATACACTTATGGACTATTATATTCTATATTCTATAATTTGTTGTAAAGCCCTGAATGATGGATTATACTTTGGATATATATGATCCATTGTATGGATTTTTAGAATGTAAATTGATATTTTGAAAGAAAACAACATAAAAAAACATAATCGAGGGTGTTCATATTATTTATTTCGGTGTATTAATTAATAATTTTTATTGTTATTAAATTTGTCATTACCATATTACATAACTAATTTTGATACAAAAATTAATTAGAATAACAATTAGTAACATCAGCACACTCGATAATAAAAAAATTATTTGGAAATAATAAATTTATGATGTCTGGCATGCTCTTAATGATAATAGAATGGAGCATAAATATTGTTAGGCACTCAATAATTCTAATTCTCTATGATATGGTTTTGTTGTTTATTTGATATATAAATGTGACTATTCTTTCAAACTAAATCAATTTATTGACATTTTTCAATTACAATTGATTCGTCTATTTTATCTTCATTCTATTATATAAATAATTAATTTAATCATGGAGAACATAATAAAAATTGGATAATGGTCGAGTGTTAAAGACTCTCATCTCAGCTAGAACCCTGGTTTGATTCTCATCATCCCCCTCCCTCCCAAGATATGTACTTAAATTTTTTTTAAAAAAAGAGCACATGAATCAAAATATTACGGGAGCTAAACTACTAAACATAAAATAGAATTTTACTTTCTCATTGTTCTTAACGAAAGAGGCACATGTAATGAATGAAAAACTGAATCTTGTAGTCAAACCGATTTAAAAGATAACACACACTACAAGAAAACAATCAAATTCCAACAAAATAATTCCAACGACATAGAAAACTGTTGGAATTTTTAAAATTCCAACGGAAATTCCAATGCTACATTATACCATTGGAATGTTCCAACGGTAAACAAAATCGTTGGTATAAAATGTTGGGATTCATATTGGAATTTAAAATTCCAACGGAAATTCCAACACCACAACTAACCGTTGGAAAATTCCAACAGTGATTCCAACATAATAATAAACCATTGGAAATACTATTGGAATTTTAAAAATTCCAACAGATATTCCATCACTAAAACATACCATTGGAAAATTCCAACAAAAAATCCAACGGTAAACCAAATATTGGAATTAATCATTGGAATTTCTGTTGGAGTTTTTAAAATTCCAATGGAAATTCCAATACCATTGGAAAATTTCAATAGAGGTTAAATGATTTGATAGTATAATTCATATCAATAAACTATATATTCTCTTCTGGAGTCAATCATATTAAAACTACATGGTTTAATGTGCTTGACTTGGGACAAATTGATGATGGGTGACCTACTGGGAAGTTAAAGATATTAGATAATGAGATAAATTGATTGAATATTCCAACTGATATATACCATTGGACTAAATTCCAATAGTATAATTCCATTGGAATAACCGTTGGAGTTTTTTCCAATGATTAAATATATTTCAATGGTATAACTCTGTTGGAATTAGTGCTGGAAATTAAAAAATGTTGGAGTTCTTTCCAATTGTTATATATTCCAATCGACAAATAACGTTGGATTTTGCGTTGGAATATTTGTTCCATTGGAATTTCGTCATTCTAACGGTCATTTTACCAACGATGAATTTTATGTTGGAATTTACGTTGGAATCGATAATTCCAACGGCAATTGTGTTTGATAAATGATTTTATCATGATTTTGATGATTTTGTCTTTATACCAAAACAATGTTTTTAAAGGTTGTCCAAATACTCCTAAATGATTTAAAATGGTTTTAATATTTTCCGGAGTATTTCTACAAGTTTATTTTCGATATAAATTGGACAACACTTTTGATGATTTTGTGTTAATGTGTTTTTACACCAAATCAATGGTTCTAAAATATTGTCCTAATACTCCCGATCGGTCTAAAATATTTTTACTATTTTTTGGAGTATTTCTTGAAGTTTATTTTCGATATAAAATTGGACAATACTTTTGTTTTGAGGCCAATCGGTCGCCCTATAGGGCATCCCGTACTGAAAATTGTGAAAAACATTGAATAAGCTATTTCTTTGAAAAAAAGGTTGGTTGACGGTCAACGGGGCGGTAGACCGGTGTGGTCGGCCGGTCGGTCGAAGGCGTCGACGGTGCGGTCGACCGGTCGTCGGCCGGCCGGGTGACCGTACACGGGAGCATTTTCAAGCGAGAACTTTTTGGACTCGTTTTTGGTTTCGCTTTCGGCCGGTGGACATAGGGTCGACGGTCGGACCCCGTCGCCGGCCGCCTTTGTGTAAATGTGTTTTCTCATTTTCAAACGTCTATTTTGTCTTGTGACAGTCGCATCTTAAGTTTGATGACAAAAATGTAACCGTTGTGCGGCGAGACATATTTCCTTAATTTGTGGGATTGATTTCTAACTCTTTTCTTCAATTGTCTTGCAATTTTTACGAAATTCATGTCCCCAAGAGGAGCCTATCATGTACAAGACATCTTCTATAAATAGAGGAAGAATTGAAGCAACACAATAAGAGAGAAAACTACAACACAACAAGATACACTCAAGAATACACTTGTTCTTACATTGTCTTATTTCTTGTTGTAATTTGCCTAGCTATTCACTTTCACATTCTTGAGGTCTAGGCTATTCTTGATTACACTTGCACTCTATTGTATTATCAATTATCGAGTTGTAATCTTGAATTTGTGGTCGTCATTCAAACACAAGATATCCTTGTGAGTGTTCTTGTGGTAAGAACACACTTGGGTGAACTAGGTGTTAGGTGTAAGAAGATTGTGGTAATCTTCTTGTTGAGGTGTTGAAGAATTTGGTATTCTTCAAGGTTGAAGATTGTGGTAATCTTCACAAGGTGCCGTTGAAGGAAGATTGTGGTAATCTTCAAAGGGAGATTGTGGTAATCTCCAAAGGTGTTGTTGAAGAAGAGTGTGGTGCTCTTCAAGGTGTTGTAAGTTGAATTTGTATTAATTTTGGTAATTAATAAAATTCTTTTTTTTCGAAATCCATCCAGGATATCTTTGGGGTGGTAGAGGATTAGGCCCTAGGTGGGTTGAACCTCTTTAAATCGACGCGTGTTGCTTACATTCCGCACCTTTATATTTGTCTTTGAGCATTCAATTCGAAAAAAGAGGGATAAATCGAAATGATGGAGATAATCTATTCACCCCCCCTCTAGATTATCGTAGCCGCTTGGACTTACAAGTGGTATCAAAGCCAAACTCTTTGGCAAGCTCGTTTCACATCGCGAGTGAAGAGAAACGATCGACGACTCTGACGAAGCTCATCTTTCCGGCACCTCCACCACCAAGCCACCTCGGTTTGATTCCAAAAATTTTATATTTTGGAAAGAAAGAATGGAATGCTACTTACAAGGTTGCGGGTTCGACATTTGGAACACCGTCATTAATGGAGAATCCATTCTGATGAAAGATACACCACACACCTCAAAAGGCTTCAAAAAGCTCAATGATGAAGAGAAGAAAATCATCTCTTTAAATGGTAAAGCTCTTAATATTCTACTTTGTTCACTTACCACTTTGGAATTTGATCATGTTGTAGGTATTCAATCGGCACATGAAGTATGGCAAAAATTAGAAGCCATCTATGAAGTATATGCAAATGAAAGGAGCAACTCAAAAGCATCTACTTCACAAATGGATACAACATCAAATCCAACAACATGGGATAAGCCTTCTACAACCTCCCATGATGAACAAGTTGAACAATGCCTCATGGGCATCGAAGAACAAAATGAGGTAAGTTCTAAACCCTCTACTTCTTATGACCATGAATTGCAAAATGAATATAGTGATTTACAAAATGATTATGATGAGCTACAAGATGAATTCCAAAACTTACTTGTTAAATACAAAAATTTGAAAAAGGAATTCATTGTTTTGAAAAATGATAAGGATAGTTTATTTACTTCCTATGAATCACTATCATGTGCTCACACCACCACTCTTGACAAGGTTAGAAACCTTGAGAAAGAAAATAGTACTCTTGTTGAGGATATAAATTGCTTGAAAAATGATTTATCTAAATCCAACTGAGTCCGATAGAATAACCAATATTGTTGATTGTTGTGATAATTGAAACTAGAACTTGATCATAAGCCTAAGGGTGTCAATCACATGAAAAAGAATCAAGTCTCTAAGCACGTTGGTCATTATGCTCCTAGAATTATTACATGCTTTTATTGCGGTAAAAAGGGCCATACGGTAAATACTTGTCGGGCTAGAAATAGCTCTAATTATTGTTGGAGACCTAAAAGTCTCAAGACTAATCCTAAAGGACCCAAGCACTTGAGGGTACCACAAAATAATGTCATATTAGGTACCGTGAAATAATGATCGAAGAAAATTTATACCGCAAGAAGACATCAAATGACCATTTCATTTGATCAAAGAAGGAGAAACTATTTTCGACAAAGCCAATCTCAAGAAGAGGACATAATCAAAAATGGGAAGAACACAATCCTTGGAAATGGCAAAGACATCATCAACAAGATGATTCTCAAAGAATAAGAGATTTCCAACAATGGGAAAGCAACAAACCTTGGAAATGGAGCAATCAAAGAAGTCATCATCAACAAAGTGACTTCTCAAGGGGAAGATATCATCAACAATGGGAACGACACAACCCATGGAAATGGCGTAATTGGTAACCCGTATCTCCCTATTTAAATATGCATTTTATTTTGTTATTGTGCATGCTTTTATTTGTGTCTTAATTGCAAAATGAGTTTTTAAATATTTATTTTTTTAATTAAGGTCTTCAATATATATTTGTGCTTTTAAAATATTTTTGAAAAAGAAGACCTTATATGATGTTTTTAAAACTCTTGTGCATTTTTATAGACTAAAGTGTGTTATCATCTCGTATGGATTTTTATGGCTTGAGCTTACTTGTGATATCTCTTAGCCTACACTTTTATCATTATGATTTGTGCTAGATTTGTTTTTAGAATTGTGTAGGATTTACATATTTTCACAAATGGCCATTTACGTCATTATTTGTCAAGAAAGGCATAAATTATCGAGGTACGTTTACTTGTGTTACTCTTACTCTTATAGACTCGATATATGTATTGCCATGTGCCTATGTGCTTGTTTTTCATAGTATTTCATACAAGTGCCATTAAGAGGATTTTTAGATTTTTTGAAAGGCACTATTCGATATTTGATTGCACATGTTTGCCGTATCAACTCTTGTTCAAATACTTCTCTTAAATAAGGTCTCAACTATATGCTTTCGGATTTTCAAATTTCAAAAGAGACCTTTTGTAGCTTTCTTAAGCTTATTTGAACTTGCATGATTTATTAGACTCTTGATGATCTTCTAAATGCATAGTATGTGTTTATTGCTTCATGGTCTATATATATAGTGTCTATTTCTACTATGCTCTTATGCAAGATATTTTTGTGATTGATGATTGAGGCATGTTTTTACACTTGGACTATTTTTTCTTGCTTATATAAGCGATGCCTAGGTAATGAGTTTGTTAAGTTGTGTAGATGAGAAATGAAGTACTCCAAATATTAGTTACCTCAAAATATTTGGATGTAAATGTTCTATTATGAACACCTTAGATCAATTGGATGGCCTATGATGATAGTGATGAAGAAGACAAAAAGGGTATTAGGAACAAACTCGATGACCAAGGCAACATTGGTCGAACTAAGGCGAGGTTAGTAGCTCGAAGGTATTTTCAAGAAGAAGGTAATTAATTTTGTTGTAACATTTGCACTCATAGCACATTTAGTAGCTATTTGCATTTTACTTGCCCATTCTTGTTTTAAAGAAAATTTCAAGCTTTACCAAATGGATGTTAAATCCAAATTTCTAAATGGTTTTATTCAAGAAGAAGTCTATGTAAAACAACCTCCGGGGTTTAAAATTTTTTCTAGGCCAAATGATTGTTTTTAAGGCCTTGTATGGTTTAAAACAAGTACCCCGTGTATGGTATGATAGACTTAGCTATTTTTGCTAAATGATTTTACAAAAGGTAAAGTTGATACTACTCTCTTTGTTTGTGAAAAAGGGAAATATTGTTTAAACTTGTGCATATTTATGAGAATATTTTTGGTACTACTAATGAATATTTGTGCAAGATATGGTTTTCTAAGTTGATGCAATGAGTACTTGAAATGAGCATGATTTCTTGCTTGGACTTCAAATCATTCAATGCCAAGTAGATGGTTACATTTCAAAAGAACTCTTGAAGGAGTTAGGCATTGAAGAAGGAAGAATCATTCCAACCTCTATGGCTATCAATGAAGAGATTGACAAAGGTTGAGAAAGGCATGTCGGTTGACAAACAAATTCGAGGTATGTCTTCTTGTATTATTCCTATAGACTCGACATTCCATATGCCTTATGTCTATATGCTCGATTTCAAAAACTATCCCAACGAATCTCATTAAAGTGCCATTAAAAGAAATTTTCAAATATTTGAAAGGCACTTCTTCTTATGACTTGTTGTATCCAAAGCTTTAAAACGTTCTTATTTTTTTTAGGATAACAAGTTTGATATCTATTATACGGTTATTCGTATTCAAAATTTGGTTCGTCATAATCGAACTAAACATATTGAGATTCGATATATTTTTTAAGGGATTGTGATTTTTAACAAAAAAAACTTGAGATGTGTTTTAATTCCGTCTCAAGGATAACTCGCGGACTTTTTAAATCGCCCACCGCCGAGTATTTTACCTCATTTTGAGCTTGATTATAACATAATGTATATTGAATGAGGTCTACGTTTGCATTTTGCACGTTTTTAAAACTTAGGGGCAAAAAATCGGATTTTTGGATAAAACTTTGGATTTTTCAAACGAACCATGTGATGCCATTTGCCCAGGGGCGGCCGCCGTCGCCCACTAGCTCGACCGGTCGCCCATGCCCTGGACCGGTCGCCTGGATGATTTTTGGCTAAAAATAGTTCTGTTTCCAGACTTCGCCATTTTGGCTTATTTTGTCCATTTTTCGTCCCCTTCGCAAATTGCACACAAATTTCACTCCAAATCTGTTTTATTGCATACATTTTATATTTTGGGGATTATCTAGCTCGGTTATCATCATCATTGCTCGACTTTACCGATTGAATGGTAAGAATTTCACTATCTTTAGCTCAATTAGGTTGAACCCTTGAGTTTGTGGCTTATATGTATTTTTCTTGATGTAATTCATATATGTTTGTGATGAGCTTATTGATTATTGATGAATGATATTTGTTATATTGTATTTGGTGATGAAAAACTTGGCTTGATTTCATTTACAAGGGCTATATATAACTTTTTCTATTTTTGACGCCCGCCAAGTGTTCGATAAAACGTTTCAATGAAAAATTCATCACCTACATGACTCTCTCGATTTCAAAGGTCTCATATATTTATAGAGATCATGTTTTTGCAAATCAAATGATTTTTCATAAGCTTCTACAAGTCGTATGATTCGACTCTTCTATTTGGTTTAAAAGCTTCAATGTTCAAATGGCTCGATACATCGGTTTACTTGCGCACTTTGATAAAAATATATGATGTATTTATCGTGCTAACATTCTTTTTGATGATTCCAAAGGGGGAGAAACAGGTTATAAGCTCATTAGCTCGTAAAAGCTAAGATAAGCTTAACGAAAAGAAGCTATAAGCTATGGCTTCATAAAGCCATAAGTTGTGGATCATATTTAGTCCACTTGGTGCATTATGGTTATGTATGAATCATGGTCCATTGGTTGTAGTATGGACTTATATACGGTTCTAATGATGTATCTTTGAGGGGGAGCTTTTAAGTTTTGATACTTAAGCTCAATATCGATAAGCTAATATTTTAGCTTATGTTTAAGTTGCTTCTATATAACTCTTGTTGTGCATGTTGATAGGGGAGCATTTGCTATATGTGTTTGAATATCTCTACTCCCATCATTGTGATTATATTGCGTGGAATGTTGTCGCTCACAACGGAAAGTTCCTTTTTAGGTAAAAATGTTTTGTTTTCAAAATCGACCTCGTTAAAATTGTTTTGGTTTGTAATCATCAAAAGGGGAGATTGTTTGATAAATGATTTTATCATGATTTTGATGATTTTGTCTTTATACCAAAACAATGTTTTTAAAGGTTGTCCAAATACTCCTAAATGATTTAAAATGGTTTTAATATTTTTAGGAGTATTTCTACAAGTTTATTTTCGATATAAATTGGACAACACTTTTGATGATTTTGTGTTAATGTGTTTTACACCAAATCAATGGTTCTAAAATATTGTCCTAATACTCCGATCGTCTAAAATATTTTACTATTTTTGGAGTATTTCTTGAAGTTTATTTTCGATATAAAATTGGACAATACTTTTGTTTTGAGGCCAATCGGTCGCCCATAGGGCATCCGTGCACTGAAAATTGTGAAAAGCAGTGAATAAGCTATTTCTTTGAAAAAGGTTGGTTGACCGGTCAACAGGGCGGTAGACCGGTGTGGTCGGCCCGTCGGCCGAGGCGTCGCCGGTCGCGGTCGCCGGTCGGCCGGCCGGGTGACCGTGCACTGGGAGCATTTTTTCAAGCAGAACTTTCGGACTCGTTTTTTGGTTTTTCTTTCGGCCATTTGGACATAGGGTCGACCGGTCGGACCGTCGGCCGACTGGCCGCGCTGTGTAAATGTGTTTTCTCATTTTCAAACGTCTATTTGTCTTGCGACGGTCGCCTTCTTAAGTTTTGACAAAAATGTAACCGTTGTGCAAACAAACATATTTCCTTAATTTGTGGGATTGATTTCTAATGACTCTTTTCTTCAATTGTCGGCAATTTTTACAGAATTCATGTCCCCAAGAGGAGCCTATCATGTACAAGACATCTTCTATAAATAGAGGAAGAATTGAAGCAACACAATAAGAGAGAAAACTACAACACAACAAGATACACTCAAGAATACACTTGTTCTTACATTGTCTTATTTCTTGTTGTAATTTGCCTAGCTATTCACTTTCACATTCTTGAGGTCTAGGCTATTCTTGATTACACTTGCACTCTATTGTATTATCAATTATCGAGTTGTAATCTTGAATTTGTGGTCGTCATTCAAACACAAGATATCCTTGTGAGTGTTCTTGTGGTAAGAACACACTTGGGTGAACTAGGTGTTAGGTGTAAGAAGATTGTGGTAATCTTCTTGTTGAGGTGTTGAAGAATTTGGTATTCTTCAAGGTTGAAGATTGTGGTAATCTTCACAAGGTGCCGTTGAAGGAAGATTGTGGTAATCTTCAAAGGGAGATTGTGGTAATCTCCAAAGGTGTTGTTGAAGAAGAGTGTGGTGCTCTTCAAGGTGTTGTAAGTTGAATTTGTATTAATTTTGGTAATTAATAAAATTCTTTTTCTTTTCGAAATCCATCCCGGATATACTGGGGTGGTAGAGGATTAGGCCCTAGGTGGGTTGAACCTCTTTAAATCGACGCGTGTTGCTTACATTCCGCACCTTTATATTTGTCTTTGAGCATTCAATTCGAAAAGAGAGGGATAAATCGAAAAGATGGAGATAATCTATTCACCCCCCCCTCTAGATTATCGTAGCCGCTTGGACTTACAAATTGTCCAAATTCCAACATATTTTTTCTGTTGGAATTTCCTTGTTTTCTTGTAGTGACACATTAGGAAATGGAATAAAAGAGAAATACATCCATACATCAACCAATCATGCTCGGGCTAAAAGTGCATTAAAAAAATTGCAAAAAAATCTCGAAGCTAAGTATGAAGAAGAAGTAGACACTCAAAAATCAAACAAGAGATGCATTAATCTAAAACGAGTTCTTGAATATATATTTTTAATTTATATATAGATTATTCATCAGTTTTTTAATATCTATTGTACTTTGTTGAACGATATTATCATTTAAGTATCATGTTTTTTAGTTCAAAATGTCTCAACCATATTTCACCAACAAATAAGTTTAAATTTAGTCTTTTGCAAACTTTCTTTTAAGATCAAAATACATTAATGACATTTATTATAAATACAAATAATATAATAAAAAATGATTCTAATTTATAGATTTATTTTGAATTAAATTAATAAAATTAATTGGTTCACGTGCAACGCACGTTCACCTTACTAGTACTTTTAAATGAGACTATTAATACTTTTTTAGGGGAATAATACTAACACTTTTCGGAGGATTACTAAATACTTTTTTTTTTTTTTTTTTTTTTTGAATTACTAATATATTTTAGGAGAAAAACTAATACTTTTCAAGTGAGTTACTAAATATCTTTCAGAGGGAAAACCAATACTTTTTATTGAAACTATGAATACTCTTCAATAGGATTACTGATACCTTTCAGAAGAAATACTAATACTTGTTAGAAGAAAAACTAATAAAAAACTAATATTGTCAAGGAAATTACAAAATACCAAAACCCTAATACTTTTTAAGGACTACTAACATATTTTACGGGAAAACTACTAATATTTTTCAATAAGACTACTAAAATACTATCCAATGAACTACTAATACTTTCAAACGGGACTATTAATACTTTTAAGGGGAAACACTAATACTTTCCAAAGATGTAATTATTTATGTCACTGCCTAATATTACAAAAAATACATCGGGTCGGTTTTAGTATCCGTCTAACCAATTTTGACCCGTTAGACCATCTAACAGGAGTTTTTGTCTTGTTTTCAATAAGTGTTGTTTTATGTGTATATTTCTAAATTGTTAAAATTTCGAGTATAAAATTCATTATTTAGTGGGAGAGAAATTATCTTTTCACTTAAAAAAACCTAGAACATAAATAAGTGTCCTTTTTTCAGAAATATTAGACAATTGTGTCCATAGCCCAAAACTATATTCCAATTCACCACATATATGGATGGCAATGGGTAGGGTACCCACCAATTTAAGGTTATCCATACTCGAACCATATAAATTTATACTACATGTAGCCGTCCCAAACCCGATTAAGAAACTACATATATTACCCGTACCCATCCCAAATCCATTTTACGATACCCGCGTACTACCTGTACCTGCCTAAAACATGTTTATGTTATATAGAAACTTATAATTATACAAGTATTTAGATAATTATTATATGGGCACCCTACCAAAAACTAATTATTATATAAGAAAATGCTAATATGTTAAATATTTCTTAATAAATATAACAATTAACCATTTTAATTTTGTAAGTCACTACAAGCTATCATCATTCATAAACTAAATCAAAAGCATCACATAAATACAAATGTAATCAATACATTCCTTAAAACTCTATAATCAACATTAGTACATCATTTAATTTATAAAACTACACCATCAGACATGTAGTTTTATCAAACTTGGCAAAGATAAAACAGAGTTGATATTATCACAATTTTAAAATAAATAGCAACTTTATATATTCTTTATACAAAATAAAAATTTATGTGGGCTTGTATGAAGAAATGTATAATGTCAGCTGAAAAAATAAATGGAGGTTACTAAGGGCTAAACGGGTTCGGGTAGTGCCACGGGTATCCGAGAGGTAAAACCATACTCTACCCGTATATAAATGGGTAGTAATTTCTCATCTCATACCGGACTATCCATACCCGTCCCATTAGGGTCTGAGCGGATGGGTATCCGCGTCTATCCGTCCCACTGCCATTTCTAACCACATACATACCAACGTGCACCCCACCCCCTCCAACCCCCCGTGAAACCCTTGTGAAGTAATCTAGCAAAACTAGATTCCAAATCAACACTTACATACCAACGTGCCCCCACCCCCTTTTTTTTAAGAAAAATTCTAAGAAAAGTTTCTTGAAAAATAATTTAGTTAGGATTTATGAGATTTTTTAGGTCCTTTATTCGACCCACCGTTATATTTTTTCTGGCTCCGCATTGTATACGCCTATAGGAATTTTTCTTTCTTTATATTCTGGTCTGCCTTCTTCATATATGTATTACGACTGTACAAAGCCCAAAAACCCACGGGTACAAAACCTCGCACTACAAACCCCGAAAACCCTAACACCAGGCTCTGGAAATTAAGCAGTCAGCCATGGCAACAGAAGAGGATTCATCTTCATCAAACCTTCCAAATGATATCGTACAAGTTATCCTATCAAGATTACCTGTCAAGCCTCTGCTTAGATTCAAAACCGTTTCCAAGTCATGGAATACTATGATCTCGGATATTGCATTCATCCGAATGCATCTGCAACAATCTGAGCATTCAGACACGCATAATCGCTTCCTACACACACATAGGTTAGTAAATCCTCGTAGTTTAGACAAGCATATTAGTTTCGTAGACAGATATATGTTAGGAAATCCTCGTAATCGTGAAATAGTGTTTTCTTTGGCGAGAGTGGAAAGTCGGAAATTTCAGTATGAGGAGAAATTAGAATACCCTCGTGGCTGGGAAGATGTCTTATGTACTTGCCAAGGAGTTACGCTTTTATCCAACTATTCGTACGAGACATACATGTTATGGAATCCATCCACTCGAACGGAGAGCATGTTTTCGTTCCCATATAAGTTTGACCAGAAATATAAGAACAGGTTTGAATCTTACCCGGTGAAATATGGGCTTTGTCATGATCCAACCATTGATGATTTTAAGGTTGTTATTACTTCTGAGCAGTGCTATGCTGTTTATTCATGCAAAAATAAGTCCTGGACGAACATAAAAAAATTTGGCTATATTACTTGTAGAATGGATATTAGTTATAGAATGGACTCTGGAATGGACTCTGATTCAGGGATCTTTGTTGATGGAGCGATCTACTGGGTTGGGATGATCGACGGGTATTATAGATATAATAGAGAAATTATATATTTTGATCCAAGGGATGACGATTTCAAGATTTTGCAGAAGCCACCGAAAAATGTGAAGGAAAGTGAAGAGTTTTCTTTGATTTGTTTAAGAGGCTGCTTATGTTTGTACTATTATAGCATCACATCGGATTACACAATGGATGACACAATGGATGGCATAGTAGATGACACAATGGATACGTACAAAATCTGGATAAAGGAAAAGGGCAGAGACAAGAATTCTTGGAATAAGTTGATGACCATCGAGAATGTGGAGCCGACGACGGTGTGGTTTACGCCACTATGTTTACTAGAAAATAATACGATTCTAATACGTTTAGACACAAGATTGGTGGTCTACAGCCCTTGTACGAAGACGTTTGAAGAATTTGACGAAGAGAATCCTTTGTCGGAAGTTAGATTGTTTCCATGTCTGCAAAGTCTATTGTCCCCTCTTGAGAACTTCAGGCCCAAGAGGAACCGATTAAGAACTTAATTTTAATTTACTAGAATTAATTTAGCATTAGTTCAGAGACTGCATATTGTCCAATTAGCTCTCATTTTGACTCTCTTTTTCTTTTTCTTTTTCTTTTTTTTTTAAGCTTATCATAATCTATTTATGAACTACTATAAAAATTCAAAGAATTTGCGGATTCATGGATTAAATCCACGCCTCGCATGTTTTATTTTCTATGTTTTGGTTTGAGAAAGGTACTTTTTTAAGGAAAAAAAAAAGTTCTATTTTCTACAGTAGTTGAATTTAACACCTTTGAAATGTTAAAAACATACAGAAAAAGTTGTCAAACTGCTTTTTTTAGTGGTACAATTACTGAATTAACTGAAAAATGGCACAACAAAGTGATAACTGAAATATCTGAAAAAGAATGATCATCTTAAGGGTAGGCAGAATCTTGTAGCCTGTATTCTATCAGCAACATTATTCACTTGGTGTAGAGAACATCTTCCCATGGGTGGCGGTAGAGTGGCTGCTTCAGTCTCTTCTGGTCGAACGTATGTCTGAATTCGGAAAAATAATCGATTCATAAGAAAAGTGGAAACTAGGCATAAATCTCAGAGGTAGTTTTTGTAATAATTTAACCCAAAGATTAATAAAGCACTCACCCGATGAGACCAATGGAACGAGCCAGAACAAAGAGACCATTGAGATAACCAATCCCAACAATCTCGTCGATCTCTTGCTTGGTGAACATGCCACTGCCCGCAAGAAGATCCAAGAAAAGGGATCCAATGGCACCATCAACGTTGAGTACAAGGTTGTTTGCTTTTGAAAGAGTGTATGTTTCAACTTCAACAGCATATTCCATGTACTTCACATTGGGAAAATTGGAGCGTGCAAACCGCTGTAGTAATTCTACTCTCTTGTCTCTGTTGTCACCCCTCTTGATTCTTTTCAATACGAAAAACAAATGATATAACCCCGCATTAACATTTGAACTTTAACAAATCAAAAACATGATATAGGCAAATTAAGAATTTTATTACCTGTGGCCAATACCAGGAACACGGATGCCCTTCTTTTTCATGCTTTCGACAAACTCATAAGGTGTAAGACCCTGAAAAAACACGTGAAGCCACTTTTTAAAAATGAGAGTGAGTCCATAGTCAATAAACCAATCCAGCCTTAAGGTCTTTTATGTTCTTGCGGACTATTTAAAGATCAACAGAACTCACCCTGTCATACGCATCCTTAAAGTATCGAGCAGCATCATCAATAGCACCTCCAAATCGTGGACCAATTGTCAATAAACCTATTTTGTCACATTATTCAAAAGAAAAAAACCTCAATATTCATCCAACAAAATGGTTCATTTTTTTTTCTTTCAGAATAATATCTTCAGCTCATAACATATGACAGAAAATTTTGAATTTGTAACAACCTGAAACAAGACTAGAGACTAGGTCTTTTCCAGCCCTAGCCGTTACAATGGTGTTGTGAGCACCAGAGACACAAGGACCATGGTCAGCGCACAACATGATGCAAATCTGGCAAACCAATAGCAGTAATGAGAAAACAGGTGCAAGTTCAAACAGCAAACAAAATTAGGAAGTAAAAACTGGAGGGAATTGCTAGATATTGCAAGAAGCAATAGAGCCCTTTTCCTTAGGATCAAATTAAAATTTAGTAGAGTTAAAGTTATTAAGGAGGGAGGAATACAATCACCTCAATGAAACGCGTGCAATAACGAGGAAGGCTTCGTTTGAACCACAATAAAGAAATGACATCACCCACACCTAATCCCTGTTCAACAATGGAAGACATTGGGACGCCAGCATAGGCGGGCTCTTCACCTGTCGATGAGTAAAAGTCAAGTTTCAGCATTTAAAATTCCTATCCTTTGCACGGTAACTGAAGAATAAATAAGTGAATAAACATACCCCTATCATCAGAGATTGTGGAAATAATATGCGTTGGTGCCCGAACTTTTCCACTCTTGATTGCTATGTTAAGATCCTCTGGTATTTGAGGGGGTGTCACCTCCTTCACTGCTGTAATCTTGCCCTCCTCAACCTAATATAAATAAACCAAGCACTTCAGCAACAAGCTGGTAGAGAAAAATAAAGCAATAATATTTAGGGATAATTGCAAAAACTACATTTGAGGTTTGGCCTAATTACGATGCCCAGTTATCTTTCAAAATTACAAATACCCCGTAAGGTATTACCAACACGAGAAAATGGTCATTTTTACCCATTTTGAGATAGGAAAACACTTTTTTACCCAACTTTCATAACAACCACTTTTCTACCCACTTTTGCAATGAAAGGTCATAAATGCCCTTATCCTCTTCCTCTCTCTTTCTTGGTTTAAAAATATAATTTTTCTTTCCTCTTTTCTTCTTTTTTCCAAAGATAACAATCTTCTCTTTTTTTTTCCCTTTCATGTTTTCGATTTTTGAAGATTCAAGACACGATTGGAAATAAGTTTAAGTCACTTGAACCAAATTAATGTATTTCTTGCTTCAAATTTTTATGTATAATGCGGGAAATTCGCTTATTTTCGAGAAGAGAAAAAAAAAACTGGAATGTTCAACATGGCACGATCGTACCACCATGTGAGCACGATCGTGCCACCATAAACATGAGCACGATAGTGCCACCATAAACGTGAGCACGATCGTGCCACCATAAAGGTGGGCACGATCGAACCACCATAAAGGTGAGCACAATAGTGCCACTCTAAATGTGAGCACGATCGTGCGGCCATATAGGGCGACATGATAGTGCTACTTTAGTAAGGGTATTTTTGTCTTTGTGGGTAAAAAAGATATTTTTTATAAAAATGGGTAGAAAAGTTGTTTCTCTATCCAAATAGGGTAAAAAAAAAAAAAAAAAACCCACCCTTACCAACAACCCCTTCAGGTTTGTATTTGCTTAACAAATACACCCTATTTAGGTAAGCGCCAACTTGTAAAATAGAATCAAATATCAAGTGGTTATTTGTAATTATGAAAGATAGTTGGGTTTTTTCGTAATTAGAATAAATCTCAAGGGTATTTTTGTAATTCGAACACTAATATTTACGCAGCGTATCCTGCAATCGAATATCCAAAATACTCACCAACTTGTCGAATGCTTCCTTGATTGCACCTTCAAATGCTTCAAAAGAAGTCGGAACAACAGCTCCAGCATCCCTGAGTGCTTGGTTTTTGGCCTGTGCAGACTCCATCTCACCACCACTCTTAGCACCCTATATAACCAATCAAAATTTTAAGATAAAGCACACATCACAAAAGATCGGGGTGAATGTACTCGAGGTAATTGCTTACCGCATGACCAAATTGTACTTCTGACTTAAAGAGCCTGGCACAAGTCCCACTAACCCAGGCAACCACAGGCTTGTTGATTTTTCCCTGTTTAAGGGCCTCAACTAGGGAATATTCATCACGTCCACCAAGTTCTCCAAGAACAACAATCATTTTAACCTGTTTTCAATCAGAAAAACAAGATTAAGGCAAGTCCATCAACCCCATTTTACAGTGCTTTCTAGAGGACCTAACAGCTAATTGTAGAGTACATTACTAAAGTTTTAAGTAAAAGGATTCAAAAAGTAAGTGCTCTGAGAACTCTTAACCTAAAAAAAGCAAGAAATGTCTGCATAAAAAATCGTCTGAATTTTAATGTTCATCAGAATTACAGACAGGAATTTATGGCTAGATAAGTTAACTAGTGTTAGGTTTCGGAAATTACGACAGGATCAAGAATTTATACAACAGAAGGTGATAACATCAGCAACTTATCATAGACTAGGTAACGAGAGATAACAGATTTACCAACTGTGGAACAATTTCATTATATTCCCTGATTTAGAAAGAAGTTCAGCAGCTCCAACTATAAAAAAGAAAACTCAGGAGTAGAAATGCAACTATGGACAAAGACTCTTTTTAAGGGTACTATGCATCCCACCCCCCACCCCAAAAGTAAATAGTAAAACAAAAGAAAAAGATCAACAATAAGAACAATAGTACAGGGCGAACATCGTTATACCTGAGGGATATTGTTAAAGCGAAGGACATGATCAGAAAGTGTCGACCCAGGGAACACATCTCCTCCAATTGCAATGCCTATGTAAATCACAGTTTACATCAGAGTTACCAGTCAAGGCTAAAAATGCCAATATAAATGAAATTACACTAGGGTCCAGGAGATCTCACTACCTTCATAGATTCCATCTGTGACCCGAGCAATTGTGTTGTATAACTCATTAGACATACCACCCTGTAATGGAAGAGCAAAAATTAGAAGCTACCCAATCTTCATAAATTATTTAGCATCACATGTGAAAGTTTGGCTGATGTACAGAAATTCGTTAGATGCCGCAAAAGAAGTATGTCTAAAGGATTTTAAATTGCATCATAGCACCTGCATGCAATAACAAGACTACATGTTGATAAAAGATAGGTCCACATAGGTAGAGCTCTGTGTTAAATAAGTTTAAGAATATGAGCACAGTGGATGCTTCGTTTTTAAATGGATAAGCATAAAGAAGACAGGAAGAATTGAAATGATCACGCACAGATTTGGAGACAAAGCCAACAGATCCAGGTCTGTACAACTTGCATTGAATTATGTTATCAATTGTTCCAGCTGTGTCACCTATCTTAAACGCTCCAGCTTGGATACCTCCAACAGTAGCAGGGCCAATTACAACCTGTGTAACATGCTCATCTTTGTAAGAAAATAAATATTTGATAAATTCCTAAAGGAGAAACAAGAAAGAAGTATCGTAGGAAGAAAAAAAACATATTACAGAAATCCATACATTGACAAAAGAAAACTTAATAGTGATCAAGCATAATGTTGCGACAATCGGTACCTTATTGTTTGCCTTTGCATAAGCAATCAATTGCTTGGTGTCTGACTCAGGGACACCTTCAGCTATGATGACCACAACTCTTATAGTTGGCTGCTTGAGAGCGGCCATAGATGAAGCAGCAGCACTGTTAAAATTGAAGTACAATGATCAGCCATACAAATAGCAAGAAATCAGTAACAGAGATATTTCAAAATAGAAAAGACCAACCTTCTAAATGATGCGAAGTTAATGAAAACATCAGCTGTAGGATGTGCAGTGCAAGCAGCTTCAATGCTGTAGCATCATAAAAGGAACAATACAACGTGAGTGATAACCAGCCATCATAAAATTGCGGATTTTGAGCAAGAAAACCATATTATTGGCGCCAGTTATTTTTTATCTTTGACCACTCACTGTAGGTTATCGAACATTACTCAAATAAAGATTTACAAGGATAAAAGTACTAAAGGTTCTTTTCTTTCTCAAAAGTAATGACTTATGCATAGAAGCGGGAAGAGGACATTATCAAGGCAATGCACCTGACTATTTCTGTTAAAAAGAGTTAACGCAATACAATAATGCATTAGAGAAAGAACAGGCTTGCCCTACTAGCCACTAAATCCGAAGTGAACACGGGAAAAGAAAAAAAAAATTATAAGCAAGGACAATGGAACCCACGCGGAGTGAACTGGAATTGCAATTTCCTCCTGACCGAAAAACAGTTTCTGGAATCCCTCAGAACCTGGATTGATAATTCCGGCAACAGAAGGTGTTTCCCTCCCTAGCACAAAAATCAACAGTCAATTAAAAATTCTGAAAGCAATCCCCCGCTGAATAAGCAGTTTCTTGTTAGAAATCACATGAATGAAGATGTTTTACTTAAACTTACCACAGAGGAAGTCGAAATCAAGCATACGCTGGATCGGCAGTTGCTTGTAATTGTAAAACAGTGCTTGAGTGGTTTTCGAGAAAATTTGCCCTGTAGCCATGGTGCCGTCTGAAACGCCCCTGCATTCAAAAACAAATTAAACGCCCAGATACAAATTCCTCAACAGGGACCTGATGCAAAGCACAACAAGACTTATTATTGATCATTTTCCTTGTCTTATTATAGCTGATCCAAGAATAAGCAGTTTCGAAACAGGTGATCATCCTAGCTTTAAAATTGTTATCTTATTATTGTTACAGATATCAAACACTTCATCCCTTTGATATACTGTACACAATATCCTGTCACTACATGAGGTTCAAATAAATTATTTAGAATACAATCAATAATAGATATTTATACATCACACAAGAATCATTATGCACATTATTCAATTAATCACTGGCAAGAAATTCTACACTCGTCAAAAAATGTAGAATAAGATCTGGTACCTAATTTTCCAAAATCAGGTGTAAGTTATATATTGATTGATCCCTTTAAAATCTTAGAAACAGAGAATTTTTTTGACCAAACAATTACCTAACTTAAATCATAATTCCATCAGTGGCACCCTTACAGTAATTATCACTATCTCATTCCAAATTTATAAATTACAAACAACCAAATGTAATGCAATAGCAGAAATCACACCAAGAACAGACCAAACAATAGATCATACTATAATAACCACGAACCCAAAAAACATGCACGTACTAAAATAACTCCACAATCTTTGAGTGACTACAGGAGCAAAAGAGATCTGCTTTACTTCAACTAAAAGCCTCCTCCGTAAACAACAAATCATGGGATGATTATTTCCTCGTGAACATCGAAAAAGACATAAACCAAAACAGAGATCCGATAATTCAATCCACTCCACTTTCATCTCCCCATAACAGACACAGATAGGAATCACAGAATACCACCAAAATGAATAAAAAAAACAGATCCAGATATCGAGAACTACTCCAAAGGCGTTCCTGACGAGGGTAGAATTGGAAAAATAAATGAATCCAACAAAAGAAAGTCCAAATATCAACAAAAATGCGCCTACCTTTTTCAACAAGGATACAAATCGGCAACAGGAGAATGTATGCTTTAAGCGAATGGGAGTGTGGTATTTATATAGGGGGGCTGGGACAGAGCAAATTGAATGGTCTGTGTGGGGGGTGAGGTGGCAATGTGCAGTTAGCTCACAAGTAATATGGAAGAATAAATTACACGCACTTGAGTGTTTTTGTGCGTGTTTTGTTATTTGTTAGCCGTTGGAAAGGAGGACTGCTTTGTAAGCAATAGAGAGGGCTGCTGGTTCTGGTTGGACGGAAGGTAGGTAGGTGGATCGGATGGTGGGCTTGAATTTGATGCAAATTTATTATTTTTATTTATTTATTTATTGACAAAGATGCATTGTTATTGTTTGAAACAATATAGGACTTGCACCCGAAAAGTCATAAAAAAAAAACATTACTAAATGTATTGGTTTTCTAATTGGACAATGGGGATGCATGTTAGAAATCTAATGTCAAGTGGTCCAAAAAACCAACATAGAGACTAATTTATTGCAGTAATGTATTACTCCCTCCTATTCACAATAAGTGTCTTTTTGGTACATGAAATTTTTTCCAAAAAGAATCTTTCTCACATTTCAAGGTTGGTGAGAGAAAGATTTCCCAAATTACCCTTAAATATATTGTTTTCCAACTAATACTAATACCTGAATTTATTTGTTCCAAAGTAGCATTTATTATTAATTAAGGGTATATTTGGTATTTTAACACAATCCTTAATATGTGTGTTTTTTCCTAAAAAAACACTTATTTTGAATATGAGGGAATATATTTTCTGGAAATTGGTCAAATTGGACATTCACGTTTTCAAAAAATTTTAAGTAAGCATATTTTTCAGCCATTTTTTGACCATGCAAATGACAGTCATACTCTCTTAGTATTTTTTTGAGTTACTTGGTGACCCTCACTCCAAAATTATGTGAATGGTGGCTAAGAAAATGAATACTGAAAGATGATTTCTTGGTACCCAATACCGAAAAATGATTGTGGGTTTTCTTTAAAAAAAAAAAAAAAGACTTGATTTTTTACAAGATGGCAAAATGGACAATTCAACTATCCAATTGGCTAAAAAATATTTTCACTTTGGACAAATTATCAAACACTATAAAAAAAAAATCAGTTTACTTATAGAAAAAATATGTAGGTAAGTATTAATATAACTATAAATTATAGATAAAAATAATTATAGGTAAATATTTACTTATATAATCTAAAATTTATTGGTATTCATCTAAAGTATTTATGTGGTAAATTTAAAATTTGTCGGTATAATTTTGGGGAAAATAAATTTTTTTATTATTTTATAGGTATTTTGTAAGTAATGACAAAACTATTTATGTCAATAATTCTGGGTTAATGAGATATTCTTGAGTGAAAAAACGTGGGCACTGTTATACTTGCTTATCGGATTCACTGATTGTTAAATGTACAATCTTAATTGGCGGCTTCTTCTTTTATTCATTAGTCTCTCATATCACGGTTATACGTGGAACAACAATTTGTGCAATGCAATGAAGGATATAAAAATCTTGAATATTGACAAATAAAGGCTACGTCTGATGCATTAATTTGTTATTGATGGACATTAACACGGTTTTTAAAGAATGTTTAGCTAAATAAAAGAATTGATAATTTTTATAGCTTGAAGTGTTGAAAAAAAAATAATTGAATATGAAAAATGTTGGTAATGCAGTTTTGTAAAATAAAAGTGGCTGTACGTAATGGAAATAGTCAAACTAAAGTTAGGCGACGGTGATTGTAGACCAAACGCGTCAATATTCAATGCTCGTGGGTTGATTCACAACAATTGATTAATTCATTGGTAATCTTCCATTAATTCTCATATGGTCAATATTTTATTGATAGAAAAACAGTATTGTAAAAATAACTTATACACCCTTAGGCAGAAATGATTTTGTCCAAATCGGTGAAAAAATCGCCTAGACCAACAACCGGGCCTAGGCTCCCGCCCAGACGACTGCCTAGGCGACCAAAAATTGGACGTCATAGATGGCCAAAAATAAGACAAAATAGTATTGTTCCTAGGCGTTAGGCGTCGGACTACCGCCCAACTAGCGTCTAGCGATTTCCGCAACCTTATGAAAAAAATAAGAACACAAGATCAATCTTTTATATTCTATCAAATTTGAAAGTGTGAATCGGGATGAAAATTATAATATTATATATTCCGTTGAGTTATTGTCACTTGTCACGTGTGCGACACATAAGGATAAAATTGTTAAATCATTTAAAGTTATAAAAATTATTGTACTTTATCGTTCAAACTTTCATAATTTTTTACCTTGTCACCCAAATTTTGCACAGCTTCAAGTTTGCCACCCCACGTCCAAAAGAAAAAAAAATGTATATATATTTATCTCTTTTTGTGCAACAAACCTTATCAACCTTATCGACCAACAAAAATAAGAACTATTATACATATATCATCAAAATATGCAGCATAAATCAATTAACTATACATTGTCTAGAGTTATTTATGCAGTGTAAAATAACTAACTATGTATGATATCTTAAACTTGTCTTAAACACTCAGTCATGGCATACTAGCTTTGTTAAATGAAAATTTGGGTAATGAAATCTGTAGGCTAGGCACACCTTTAAAGATGTTGTCTTTACCTCCCTCTCTCGGTGTAAAAGATCTCAAGGAATTAACCTACAGGATACAAAGCCTTAATCTCGAAAATTCTAAGATTACACTTCTCAGAATTTTCTGGAGCAAGAATCGAAGTTGTAAAATATTTAAATCGATGAAAGTTAGAAGAAAGAAAACTCGGGAAAGAGGATGATTATTTTCGTGACTCTTTTTTGCAGATCTGAAAGTCTATTTAAAGATTTCAGAGATCGCCGCAAGAGTTGTCTCCTTCGAAAGGTTGTGTTCTTTGGAAAAAGACACACCCCATTTAAAACTTTAAACTGTTTTAAACTACGGGTCGGACCAGCCGCTCGGACCGATGAGTCGGCCGACTCCCGGCCCCCCTCCCTCTCTTTTCCTTATATTTATTTATTTATTTATTTATTTCTTTCTTTCTTATATATATATATTATATATATATATATATAAAAGATGGTTCAAATGAGACCAACCTCTTGGGTTAGTCCATAAGACCACATATAGACCATTGATTTGATTTTTAATGGCTGAGATCTATTTAGTTATTTTTGGGTTATTAAGGGTATGATTGTATTTTCACCATTTTACAGTTTTTTTAGAGATAAAGTTAATTGCTAATTAATAGGAAAATAGGATCTTTCCTTTATGGGTTTCCCCTTTTTTAGGGGGAAATAACCATACCTTTTCAGTTGTGTCTTTTCAAAACTGATCCTTTTGGCTTCCCTCCACTCTACGGTTTTTGACAAGAAAAAAACACTCTCTCTTTCTTCACGTCTTGCACCAACGCCCAAACCCTAACCTCTATCTTTCTTCCTTCCCCCAAATAATCCCTATCTTCTTCCCGTCGAGCAGCAGCGCCCAACCACAATATTTTTTTTCTCCCCCAAATAATCCCTCACTTCCAGTCGAGTAGCGCTCAAAACAAATTGCTGGTAGGCGGTTGTGTTTGCGAAGAAGAACCAGAGAAGTGCCATTGTAGATCTCGTTCACTGCGTGTGCAAAAATGAGTCTCTTTTCTCTTTATTTGGCCCAAATCCGTCAAATTTAAGTTTGTTTTTGTATCATCAAGTAATTTTTGGTGGGTTTAGGAGTACGATTTTTGTGAAGAATATTTGAGGAGAGGGGGGTTTTGTCGTACGAGTTCTTGATTTTGAAGGTGTTCTTGTAGTTTTCTTCTTATGTGTTTTTTTATTTTTCCTGGTCGCTAATGAAGGTCCTCGGTCGCAATTTGTGAGTTTTTCAAGTCATCAATTTTTAATTCAGTAATTTTGTAATTATACTGATAACAAACCCATAATAAGCATGCATATTTTTTTATTAAGTATACCGATATAGTTTGTTAATTATACAACATTAAGTAGTATATAAGCAGACTTTTGTATTCACTTTTTCATACATGAATTAAGTGTTTGTATGTCGGGGGGTTGTGGTGTATTCTTGCTATTCTTACATGCAATGCTAAGTAAACATGATTAAGTAGAATGTAAACAAATTAGTGTATCCCAAGTAAGAAACACATAATAATTATGCAGATTTTTTTAATAAGTATACTGATTTATTGTGTTAAATATACAACATTAAATTTAATGTAAACAGACTTTATGTAGGCATACTTGTGTACTAAGTATACAAGACTGTCATGTTAAATATACAACATTTATGGGAATATAAACAAATGAGGTTTAAAATCTTGATACAGGGTTCTTTTTATGTAGGTGTTTGTGGCTAGTAAAATGTCAAGTGAAGAGCGGGGAAATAGAGGTCAATAGTGGTGCGAGAGCATAGTTAGGAGACGAGCAGCCCCAAAAAGAGGCGAAGGATTGGAGTTCATATTAAAGACGCAAGTTAGGGGAAACCGAAGGTTTTGGTTGATGCTCTTACTTCTATGAAACCCGCACGGGAGAATGCGAAGACGTGAGATGGGTTTTGGGAGTCTGTTTTCCATGAAATTTGAGGATTTCAATAATAAGCTCACGTATTGGTTAGTTGAAAATTTCATTCCTCTAAGTAGTGAACTTGTATTTGTGATGGTAGGCGTGTTCACATTGAGAGTGAAGATGTTGGTAGGCTATTGGGATTCCCTAACGGGGATGTGGCTATTGAAAGGAAGAAAAAATCGGGAGATGTGCGTTGTACGATGAGTGGAAAACAATGTTCGGAATTTCAGAGTGATGCGGGTGATTTGTGAGGATGATGGAGTGCGTAGATGGCGGGACTGGTTTAGAAGGCATTTCGTGACGCTTGTTGTGATGTTCTTATTGGAAATTTACGGTGTGGGTACATCAACCCACTTATTCGGATTGCCTCGGACGATGTCGATCAATAATCGGGGAGTTTAATTGGTGGGATTATACATTGAACACCCCGATATCTAAAAGAGTTAGGTGGGATGGGACGAACAAGATTGAGTTCAACGGCCCGTCATCGTCTTTATTGCTAACGGTAATTTGCCATTTATTGTCTTTTCCAGTTCTTTAGTTTAATGTGGTGTCACTTATTCAATGGTTCGTATATGTAGGTGTTTTATTTGGATAGAGTGTGTGTGCTTAGGAGGGATGTGCCGAGGACTCTACCGGCTATGGCTTCATGGACCATGGATAAGTTCAAGGAAAGAGTTTATAAAGAGTTTAAACATGGTGGATTTGGGCAGGGATATGTGCAGGGACCATATTTGGGAGGGCCTTCACTGCAATCTCAGTTGGAGAGATTGGTGACTGGTAAAGAGAAACAGTCATCTCATCCCGGGCCTTCGTCGGCAGGCCGCATTGGGCAGGTATATAATGTCATATGTTGTATAGTTAGTTGGTTTTTGTTGTATACATAAGTCACAGATATTGTATACTTGGTATGATATAAAGTTTCTTTAAAAATAATATATGTTGTATATTTAGTTAGTGTGTGTGTTACACTTAAGATGCATATGTTGGATATTTGGCATATTACATACATGGTTTATATCTTTTTGTATAATTACTTGACGTATGTGGTGTCTTAGTTTATTTGTAGTTGTATAAGTAGCTCAATATAGGTGTATACATAATGTAACTTTGTTGTATAAATAGTTATGTTACAAAAATTAGATTTATGTGTAGCATTTAGTATCATACATAGGTCAGATTTGTGTATAATTAGTCTACATATATTGTATACTTAGTTTACCAATATTGTATTTTTGGTCTTATGCATACATAGTTTATATTGTAGTATATGTTGCATACTTAGTTTTGTGGATAGTTAGTCTACATATATTGTATACTTAGTTTACAAAGGTTGTATGATTGTTCATAAGCATACATAGTTTAGTTTGTAGCATTTGTTGCATAGTTCAGTTTTATATTGACTTTAAATCTGTATATTTTATATGATTGTTTTTATGTTGTATTCTCTCAGCAGGATTATATTGGGAATATTAAGGCAAGGATTGCATGTCTTGCTTCGGATATGGTAGAAATTATTTCGTTAATTCGGGATGAACCTTCTGATGTGGTGGAGGTCCCTGAATTTTTTGAAATTGGGGTTGTTGCTCAGAATCTTATATGCCACAAGTCTGTTCAAGTAGAGGGAACACGGGTTGGAGAGGATTTAGTTGGAAGCGAGAGTCAGCAGGCTGAGGCATTTTGGAGCAATCCCGACAACATAACATTGCTTGAGAAGATGGAAGCTGCCATTTGCAAGCGGGATGAGTTTGAGAAATGGAAAGCTGACAGGCCTAGTTTTAGTCTTGGTTTAACCCAAGAACAAAACAATGCTAAATGGGATGCCGTGCTTGGGACATCACATCTGTATGCGCAGGAAGAGGAGAAAAAGGAAGACGATGAAGAGGAAAAGGAAGATGATGAGTAGGTAATTTGCATTGTTTGTTTTGCATAATTATTTATTTTTTTGCTGGACTTATGTGTTTATATTTTTTTTTTTTAGCAACAGGAAGAGGCTCTTATTGTTGACGGTGGGAAAGAAGTCTTGTTGTGCACAGGAAAGGGGGCGAAGAAGAAGAGCAGTGGTGAGTGAGAAGTGAATGTTTATCGCCGAAACGAACCTCGTCAGAAAAAGAAGACTCAGACATTGACGTCCCCGTTCGTTGAGCGACAGGTCGATGTGATGTCTAGGTTGAATGAGCAGCAGAACATGATTGTTAAATGGTTGTTTGAGAACCCGGAATCTGAAAAGTAATTTAATTTTTTTTATGGTCAAGTATACCATAAATTTTAGTGTAATTAATGAATTTTAAATTTATTTTTATGTATTTCTCTTTTTGCGAGAGATGAGGCAATTTTTAAAATTTGGTCATATGACTATTACAAGGGAAGACTTTGTGACTTTGCATCCTGGAAGTTACTTGAGTGTCTCACGATCGATGTGTGGACGAAGATTCGAATGCCAAAGAGTCTGTCAGGAGCAAGGGTTCGCCATTTCGATTTTTTGCTATGACATATTCTACGGTACTCTTTTTTTTTTACCATTCAGGCATGTATTAAGAAAATAAATGTAAGGGCATGTTTGGTATGCAAGTGCATGTAAATGTATGTTTGTATAGTTAGTATGGCAGAATTGTATAGTTTCTTATGTTGATTTGTTTATTTAGTTGAGAGACATAATCGAGGCATACAAGTTGGTCGATTAATCATTTTATTTTCGATCCAGTGGATTGTATATGTATAATTAGCTCGATCTTATTTTATATTTATTGTGAAATGATTATGCATACTTAGTAATATTTAGTGAATTTGTACAATTAGGAAGGTTAACTCATTTAACTGTTTTTGGGTTACTCTGTAATGTTTTAATGTTTATGTATGTTTATCAATATTTAATTGTATAGTTAGTTAGATGCACATGTTTACTTTTAATGTTTTCACATTTGTCACTGTTTTGTACATATACATGTATAGTTAGTATACTAGAGTTGTTTACTTAATTCTGAGACTGTGTATAGTTAGTATATCAGAGTTGTTTACGTAGTTAGTATACATGTATATTTAGTATTTTTGATGTGTATAGTTACTGTATTGGAGTTGTTTATGTAGTTCAGAGGATGTGTGTAGTTACTATATTTGATTTGTTTATGTATAATGTGTACTTTGCCAAATGAGTCTGCATACTAATTTTTTTTATTGTATACTTAGCATTCCTTTATTGTATATTTAGTGTATTGTTTTTGTACATTTTCATTATTGCTGGCTGTTTATATTTTTTTATATTTGCATGTAGATGTATTCCGTTGTTACGTCTGCAGGCGAGGATGATGATAATAAAAATTTGGCTCTATTTTCTCAAAGTCTAGATGCCGAGTTTGGTGATGTTAATCCAACAAAGTTGCAGGCGTTTGATATGGTATTTATTTTATATATTCATTTTTAGATTTACAACATTTATTTTCAAACTTAACTAATATTATCTTACCTTTTTCCAGTTTTTCTTTCCAATATGCAAGAGTGAACACCTGTTTGTTGTGGTGTTTGATATGAAGAGAAAGAGTATGCAGATTTTGGATAATTCTTCTGTTGGTGGAACCAAGTTGGACAAATACGAAGATGTGCCCGCTAAATTGGTGAGTATGAACATGTATTTTTGATATATATATAATTACGTTGCTTTGATACATCATTTTTCTTCATATGATTTTTTTTTAATTGTTTGTATCTATCGTGGCAGGTTCGCGCCTTTTCTCAGTACTTGACAAGCAAAGGTTGCGTGCAGATGGGTCAAGAGATTGGGCAGCTCACTCCAACCAAAATTTCAATGCCGTGGAGAGATGCACGAAACAAGGTCGACTGCGGAATATTTGCAATGCGGCATATGGAAACGTATATGGGTGGAGGTATGGGGGACACTGGTCTACGTAAGGGCGATGCAAATCTCATGTGTACCTTCCGTTCCAAGTACGTCGGCGCTATTTTCTTAGACGACATGAACGAGTTAAGGGGGAAGAATTTGGCTGAGTGCAAGAAACATTGGACTGGCAAGAAGCCAGTGTAGAAGTTGGTTTTATTTGTGAATGGTGGAGTACTCTAGTTTTTTTTTTGTTAATATCTGGTAACTAATAGTGGTTGTTTTAAATGGTGTTGGATCTGTTTTGTTTTGGAATGACATTGGTTCTGTTTTGTTTTGGTTATTTTAAATGACATTGGATCTGTTTTGTTTTGGAATGTTGGTAATTCAAACTTTGGTACAATTAATTAAGTTGTTTTGCTTATTGTGTTTGTGTCATCTCATTTTTTTATCTTGTATGGTGTTGTTAATACCTGGATGCAGAAACTTGTATAGATAGTTGTATCGAATTGTATATTTAATATGTTTCATTTGCTTATACGGATTATTTTGTATTGTATATTTTGTTGTATAAATCAGGTTAATATAATTGCTTGATTAGTTAAGAGGATTTGTATTTTTTATGTGGTGTAATTGTTTTCTGGATGGTATGGGCTATTAACTGTTCTAGTCCAGTGGATTTGTATAGTTCAGTGACATGTATAAATAGACATATCGGATTGTATATGTAATGTGTAGCATTTGTTTATTTTTATTAATTGAATGTATTAATCGTTGTATAAGTAGATTAATATATATGTTTAATTAGTTATCTTGAATTGATTATTTTGTACGGTGGATTTGTATACTTAGTTAAATGGGTGGTTTTCTGATTTTAGTTCAGTTGAATTGTTTTTCAGGTTGCTATGTACTTGTATAAATAGATACATAGAATTGTATATTTAATGTAGTGCATCGTCTATTTTATAGTAGTTGAATTGTATTATATGTTGGATAAGGAGATTAAGGTATTTTGTATAAATATTAAGGTACTTATTGCGTATCTGATCAAATGATTGTTTACGAAGTAAAACAATTACATTTTGCTTAGTGTTTTTACTTGCATATTTAGATGAATGTTATTGTATATGAAATGTCTAGAGAGAAAAAATAACTTTAAAGATAAATCAACAAATCACTCAATGTATCCAAAAAAAAAAAAAAGTTTTCATACCAAATAAACTGACAGAATTGTTTTTTTTGCAAAAAATAGAAACATTGCACTAGGGCGTGTCGTCGAGTTTTGGACACATTCGGTTGTTATGCGTTCCGACCTCACCACATGTTCCACATTTTCTTTTGAACTTTGTACTTGCTTTAATGGCTTTCTCTCTTTGGCTCTGAATTCTACTTCTCAGATTACTGCCGCTGCCTTTGTTTTTTGCTTGTTTTGGTGGTAACACAGAAATATCAAGCTGTGAGGTTGACCCACAATAGGTCTCTAGTACTGACTTCTTGGTTCCAAAAGACGGTACATGTTGCCCATCTTTTAACAATTTTGCCTTTTCTTCAGACACAAGTCGTGATAAAGTTGATAATTTTTCAACATTCCCTTGCGCTTGACCAATGCAGATGTGGAAGTCGGACCAAAGGTTGTTTAGCGTGATTGTGGCTTCATCGCCCCCCGCAAATTGATAAATCTGGCCAGATCTTGTGTATTGTGTTATTGAGGGAGTCTTCATCCACCGTCGAGCTAAAAATTTCATAGGAATTTCCTGACAGTCCTTTAGTATTACGAAAACATGACAACACAGTAAGCCCGTCTGTTCGAACATTTTTGCGGTGCGAGTTTATCATTGTCTCCGTCTTATAATTTACGACATCAAAAATCGACTTGTTTTGTCTCTAATTCTGCAGAGGAACACTTGTTTGCATCGTCGATTATCTCTGTAATCGTGCACTCATAGCAGGATTCGATTCAATTTCTCGTGCTAACATCGGTAAATACGGTGTGTGTGTGTACACCGAACATGCATGCTTCTCAATGGTCACTTTTGTCTTGCACTGTGGGAATGATGTTTGGCAGATGTGGTCCAATTTATCTGTTGTATGGCGTTGTGACTCTATTGCACTTTCAAAGTGCATGAAAAATTCAACCAAGTTCGAACCAGGATTTTTGTAATTCCCCCAGCCGACTATTGGTGTTTCTCGACCGTGAGGTAGTTTTGAGCAAACCACTCATTGGCACATTTGTAAAATAAGCTGGTATCCAACTTCGTCTAATCTCATACAAATGCGTGAATCGTGGATGCGATTTTAGACTAAAGTCAGTCATAATATCATTCCATTGACTCTCAAAATCTGGTATTGAAATGCTGCCATCCCACACGATTGAATTTAGACGATTTATGAAATTTTTATCCTTGAACAAGGTGTGACCGACTTTTACACTAACCTTTTCCATTATGTGCCACATACACAATCTGTGTTTTGTTGCCTTGAATACTGATTGTATTGCTTTCTTCATTGCTGGATCCTGGTCTGTTACTATATAGTATGGCTCTCGGCCAACCGCTTCCAAGAACTTTGTGGAACAACCATGTATACGACTCTTCATCTTCCTTTAATATAAGTCCAGCTGCAAATGTCACACATCGGCGATGGTTATCGACTTCGGTGAATGGGGCAAAAACCATTTTATACCTGCACATTTTTGTTACGTTAAGTTTACGGCATAAATCTATACTGGTAAATTAGAACATGTATACAACTATAATAAACTGAGTATACAACATCAACGAAAATAGTTTTAATCATACAATTATAGTAAAGTAAGTATACAACTTAAACTAAACAAGTATGCAATTCACCAAACTATATATACAGCTGTATAGGAGTTTGTAAATCTAATTCGATGTACTAACTAATTTTAGCATATAGTTCACTGAACTTAGTATGTAGTTTCAATCTATGTAGCATACAGTACAAATGAACAAATAAACAACAAAACAATTATATGTATACAATTTAGATGTATTAATATACAAGTCCACTCCAGTATTTATTCAATGGAACAGATTTGCATAAAATTCTTTAATATAAACAATTCTTAAAAATAAATTTACAATTGCATAAAATTAAGTATACAATTACACCAAAGAATAAACATGAAGATCCATTTAACTTTTGTTAGTATTGTATGTAGCATCAAATGAAATCACATCACCAAATGTGTCGTAGTTCCTTATAGCTTTTTGGTCTGCCCAAAACAGCCTTGTCAGTTGTTCATCTTTGTCTACATCGCAATCGAATGCCATCCCTTGATTAACTTCCTTTTGTCTGAACAATTTGTCTATTACCAATCGTAAGGCCTCGCACCATCGATGTATGCTTTCAAGTCGCGCTAGAAGTTTTTAAAATCAACCTTTAGTGCCCCGACTTGTGGATATCCGCCCACCATCTTCCTGAATAATTCGTGTTGTTTAGAACTCCCTATATTAGCTTTCGTGCAGTTGATGATAAATTGTTGATGACCGAAGTTAAGGTTTCTATTAACTTTAAGAAACTGCTTGAATGTATCCACTGCCATTGGGTGAGTGTGGCGCTCTTCAAAACTGCGTATTTTATAGGCGCCGTTACCAGTGTACTCGAAAATGCAACGTGCATTGCACCCGACACAATTTGAAGTCCTTTTTCGCGACCCATGTGCTGTGCTGCTTTCACTTTCCTCTGCAGGTTCTGCAGATATGGTGTTTTTTGTGTTTTTGAAGCCTTCTCTATTGCAAAGAACATAATGCTGGCGAATGACTTCATTACTGAATCGCTTTGTTGTGCTCCTTCTGATGTCGAATCCGCTAAGTGCTCCATAGTCCCGGTAAAATTGTATATCGGTTTCCAATGTAGCGAAATGCATTCCCACTTGCGGAATCTTTTCGTGTTCCACCTCTGGTATCCAATATTTTGTTGATCTGGCGAGATTTGAGCCGTTGTCCTACGTTGTTTTTGACATCACAAAGGATATTAGTCAATAATACAAAATGTGTAAATTATATATACAGTTTTATGATATCATTCATACATTTTTAATAGTCTATACAAGCACGTTTTGATTTATAAGTATACAAACTTATTAATTTATTATGACAGACAAATCCTACTTGAACAACTTACGGAGATGTACATATACAATCTGTTGTCTTATATATATACAATCGATAAATAAATATATACACGTTGTAATTGCTGATCAAACATGCAATGAATTTGGTAACTAATGTCCTATAAGCAGATAAGGCGTAAGTATGCATATACATAATGCTATATACACAAGACCTATATTCTAAACGGGAAAATTATCTGTACTAAACATACAAATTACTGATTGAGATGCAACCTTCATACAGGTGGGTAATATGCAAACATATAAAACTATATATACAATGTTGACAAAGTAAGTAAACAAGATTCACACACTAAATATACAAAGCAACAATAATACAGAACTATATTTTTTCATACAAAGCAATAATTTAGACTTATACCCTAAATTCGCAAATTATCCGTTATAAACATACAAACTACTAATTGAGATTCAACATTCATACAGGTGGGTAGTATGCAGATATATAAAGACTATATATACAATGTTGACACACTAAATAGACATCATTCATACACTAAACATACAATGCAACAAGAATACATGTATCTATTTTTGCATACAAAGCAAAATTATTCACTTATATTCTAAACGGGCAAATTATCTGTTCTGAACATTCAAACTATTAATTCAGCTGCAACCTACATACAAGTGGGTAACATGCAAAGACATAAAAATAGATATACAATAGTGACACACTATTTATACAGCATTAACATATTAAACATACAAAGCAACAATAATAGAAGTGCATATAGTTTAGCCATCAGTTGCAGTTTCACAAGCGTATGAATATTATAACTTCTATCTCTCAGAAATTACCTAGAGGACATTCCTCAGTTGCGTTGTAATCAACACTTTTTTCCATTGTATAATTTTATCCAATCAAACGGATGATGATTCCTTGCCGATTGTTAGATATCTGTCGAGTATACTATTTTTGTGGATGAATTGCAGGACGAGTTTGGGTGACAATGGTGATTGCATAGATTTTGATAATGGCGTTGTAATGTTGGCGTTGAGAAGGAGACGCATGGTTTTGATTGTATATGGTTATCTGCGTGATTTATGGGAACGTGATCAATAACAGATCACGTTCCTATAATGTAGGAGGAGGTTACAATTAATAATTTTCTGGATTCCAATTTTACCCTTACTATTGTATAGTTACTTTCGTAAACCTGTATAGATTGTAACGAATCTTGGCCATTGGTTTACTATTTGGATGGTCTAGATTCGGTCTTATGGACTAACCTAAGAGAGCGGTCTCACAGGATCCTCTCCCTATATATATATATATATATATATATATATATATATACACACACACAATTTAAAACTAGAAGCCACTTGGTACTTCCTCCAAATAAGGAGGAAGCTCCAAAGCTTGGTAGGACTTACCAAACTTACACTTTTATACACCAAGTTGAGCTCCAAACTCCAATACACAATCAATGTGGGACAAAGCAATAAATGTGAGTGCCTCCCTAAAAATTGATGCAATCAATGTGGGACTCAATAAAATAACACAAAGACCAATGTGGGACACTATTTATTATATATGTAAATATATACAACAATCCCCCACTTATTTACATATAAAATAAAATAAAAAACACAACTTCTTTTACATAGTGAATAGCCATGAAGTGGACGAGCCTTTAACTTATGGTTGAATATGCAACACAAAGTAAACATATTCTCACTATGCTGATTCTTTGCTCCTTTTATTCTTGGCAGCACCTTTGTAATGGGCCTTGTGCTGAATCCTGGTTTTCACAAGTACTTTAGGATTTTACCGAATAATCCGTAAGAAGTGGCCTCTCACTTCTCTACTTGTATAGGTAGACTCATCAAGAATGTCCATAACGCATTCCACAAAGCTATAAGTCTATTAAGGATTTTTTAAATTCAACCTACTCTTGTTATGGTAAGTTTTAAGTGCATAGATCAGATATGAGACTCTGAAAATAGTGTCACCCCCACTATTTTAAGTTATGCACTTGAAATGTATCCCAGTTTCCATTTCACCAATGTCTAATATTGAATTGCCTTTTTAACTCTCATAGATAAGGTGATAAATCTGAGACTTGTACCTTAAGATAGAGTTATTTTCAATCAAGACACTATTTTATCGGTAACAACCCCATATCTCTCATGATCTTTGTAACCTTTTCACCAGATAAAGGTTTTGTTAGTGGATCAGCTAACATATGATTTGTTGGAAGATACTCAAGCACAATCTTCCCTTTCTTAACCATACTTCTGATATGATTATACCTCATAGCAATATGTTTGCTATGGCTTGATATTCTCTCATTCTTTGTATTGTAAATCGCAGCTTGATTATCACAATACAAGGTAGTAGGACCCTTTTTAGGATCTAAAAAGGGAATCGTTCTAAGGAATCTTCTAAACCATACAATGTCTTTGCTAGCGGTTGACATTGATATATATTCAGATTCCATAGAGAATAATGCAACACAAGTTTGCCTCTTTGAAGCCCAAGCAACTATGGCACCCCCAATAGTGAACAACCAACCACTAGTTGACTTAGAGTCAATTTTGTCAGCTGCCCAATTTGCATCACTATAACATTCAAGTGTAGATGAACTACAGTTATAGTGTAAACCATAATTTATTGTGAACTTCAAATATCTCATAACTCTCTTGATTCGTCGATCTAATGTTCTTCACTAGGATTGCTAGTAAATCTACTTAATATGCTAATTGAACACGCAAGGTCAGGTCTTGTGTGATTAACCACATACATAATGCTACCAATTATTTTGGCATATTCTGCTTGATTTACAGCTTCTCCTTCGTTAGGAACTAATTTCACTTGAGGATCAATAGGACTTTTACTTACTTTGCAATCAAAGTAATTGAACTTTCTCAACACTTTCTCTATATAATGAGACTGTGTTAATATAAATGTTCTATCCCTTTTAATCACTTTGGCCCCCAAAATGACATCTACTGGACCTAAGTCCTTCATGTCAAATACTTGCTTCAGATAATTTTTGGTTTCATTAACACATTGTAAATTAGAACCGAAAATCAACATATCATCCACATATGAAGTTAGAAGCAGTTTATATTCAGGAGTAACCTTAGTAAAAACACAGCTTTCTACTTTGCTACTCTTAAAACCAAACTTCTTAACTTCTTTCTTAAATTTCTTATACCATTGCCTCGGTGCTTGTTTAAGACCATACAATGATTTGTTTAATTTACATACTTTATGTTCTTCACCTTTAACAACATACCCTTCGGGTTGGTGTATGTAAATTTTTTCTTCAAGATCACCATTTAAGAAAGCAGTTTTAACATCCATTTTATGAACCTCTAAGTTAAACATAGAAGCAATGACAAACATTGTTCTGATAGAAGTAAATTTAGTAACAGGTGAAAATGTCTCAAAATAGTCAATTTCTTCTTTTTGACTATAACCTTTGGCAACTAACCTTGCTTTGTACTTATCAATAGTACCATCAGGTTTGAGTTTCTTTTTCAAAACCCACTTACTACCAATAGGTTTAGTGTTGGGAGGAGGATCAACAAGAGTCCATGTTTGATTATCAAGAATTAATTTAATTTCATTATTCATGGCTCTTTTCCACAACATTGAATCTGATAAAGACATAACTTCTTGAAAAGTTTTAGGGTCCTCTTCTAACATGTAAGTTAACATATCAGGACCAAAATTCTTTTCAATTCTACGTCTCTTACTCCTTCTCAATTCAACAGACTGTCCATTTTCATCCTGATCTAAACGTTCATCATTCTTAGATGTACCAACATCAGATTTAAAATCTGATTTAGCTACAGTTTGTAAGTCAGTCTCGTTTAACAAGTCTTTGTTAAAATCTGACTTATCTACATCCTTAACAGTCAAATTTTCATAAAAAATAGCATGCGTAGCTTCAAACACATTATTATCAGAAAGTCTAAGAAATCTATATGCTTTACTCATTAAAGAATAACCAATAAAAATAGATTTCACAGCTTTACTACCAAGTTTTGGCCTCTTCAAAGTTGCATCACAAACATATGCAACACAACCCCATACCTTCAAATGTTTAATGCTAGGCTTATGCCCAACTAACAATTCATATGGAGTTTTCATATGTTTCTTATTCACAATTATGTTACTTATGTAACAAGAACTTAGTAGTGCCTCTCCCCAATAACTCTTTGATAATTTCGAGTGTATTAACATAACACTAACCATTTCCAATAAGGATCGATTTTTCCTTTCAGCTACTCCATTTTGAGGTGGAGTATTAGGTGCTGAAAATTCTCTTACTATACCATTTTGTAAACAAAATGATATAAATTCATTAGATAGATATTCACCACCTCTATCTGATCTCAATCTCTTGATCCTTAAATTGGTTTTATTTTCAATTTCTTCTTTGAAGATTTTAAACTTATCAAAGGCCTCATCTTTGGTTCTTAGTAAATACACATAAGTATACTTCGAAAAGTCATCAATAAATGTGATAAAATAACGTTTTCCACCTCTAGTAATATGCTCTTTATTATCACATATATCAGTATGAATAAGTTCAAGTAAACCAGTTGTTCGAACTACACTTTTAAAAGACGTTTTTGTCAACTTAGACTGTGCACAACATTCACAAGTTTTCATAGACAAAATACTTGAACACTTAGGGATAAAATCACAGTTTATCATACGATCCATAGCATTCATATCAATATGTCCGAATCTCAAATGCCATATATCATTAGAAGCATACTCAACAGAATTAAAAGAGTCAACAGAATAGTAGGAACTAGTAATTTTATTGTCAACACTCAATAAGTACATATTGTCTTTAATGTAGCCTTTCCCAATAAAGGACCCTTTCTTAGTAATAATCACTTTTTTGGGACTCAAAAGCTACTTTAAAGCCATTCTCGTCCAACTTGTGGACTGATACAAGATTCTTCCTCATACAGGGAATATGATACACATTTTTTAGTGTTAAAGCTTTGCCAGAAGAGAGGGGAAGAAACACGGTTCCTTTGCCCAAAACTTCACTTAGAAGAGTTGCCCATGTAGACTGTTTTTGCTTCATTTAACTCCTCGTAAGTTTTGAACAGATTTCTGTTTGGTGTAACATGACAAGTTGCTCCCGAATCAACCCACCAATTGAAATCCATGTCATTGACAACACAAATTTCCGTGAGAATAGCAACAAAATCATCCTCTACCAAATTCGTTTCTTCTGTTTTCTTTGGTCCCTTGCGATGGCGACATTCCCGAGCCAAGTGGCCAGGTTTGCCACAAACATAGAAGGGTCCCTTCTTCTTTTTCTTCTTGGCATTCCCATCCTCATTCTTTCCAGAATTTTTCCTCTTCTTGGATTTTCCTTGGTTTCCCTTGGAATTTCCTTGAAGGTTCTTTTCTTCCACTTGATTCACACCACCATTCAACAAAGAAACTGAACCATCCCTCTTAAGACTTTCAGTCTCAATTTGGATACCTTGCAGAAGTTCATCCAACGAAATGGATTTCTTCTTATGTTTCAGTTTCTTTTGGTAATCTTTCCATGAAGGTGGAAGTTTACCAATGATAGTTGAAACTTGGAAAGTCTCAGAAATGGGTTCACCAGCATCAGCACATTCTGTTGCTATATCATTTAACTCATTCACTTGATCAATTACAGGTTTAGTATCCACCATCTTGTAATCAATATACTTATTAACCAGAAAAGACTTATTACCAGCATCCTCATTAACATACCTCCGTTTTATAGCATTCCATATTTTTGCAGCGGTCTTGTGGACATGAAAGACGTTGAAGTGTGTGTTGTTCAAATGATCGCTGAGAATAGTGAAACGGCAAACAAAGTCATCATCCTTCCACTTTTTAGTCTTCTCCGCAGCCTCCGCCTTTTGTGTAGATGTAGCATCCGGAACAGTCACCTCCGCTGGACATGGATCAAACACCACATAGAACACCTTTGCAATAGTCAGCAGATACTCCATCTTCAAACACCAACGCTTGTAGTTCAGCCCGTTCAAACGCTCCAGTTTGTCTCCATCGTGCAATTGTGCTTTCACCAGAACAGACTCCATTGCAGGAAATCTTAATACCTTAAAATTGTTAAATGAAAATTTGGGTAATGAAATCTGTAGGCTAGGCACACCTTTAAAGATGTTGTCTTTAAGGTATTAATTCCTCCCTCTCTCGGTGTAAAAGGTCTCAAGGAATTAACCTCCAGGATACAAAGCCTTAATCTCGAAAATTCTAAGATTACACTTCTCAGAATTTTCTGGAGCAAGAATCAGAAGTTGTAAAATATTTAAACTGGACAGAAAGTTAGAAGAAAGAAAACTCAGGAAAGAGGATGATTATTTTCGTGACTCTTCTTACCGCAGATCCGAAGTCTATTTAAAGATTTCAGATCGCTTCCAAGAGTTGTCTCCTTCAAAGGTTGTGTTCTTTGGAAAAAGACACACCCTTCTGTTTAAAACTTTAAACTGTTTTAAATTACCGGGTCGGACCTTATTTATTTATTTCTTTCTTTCTTATATATATTTTATATATATATAAATATATATATATACACAAAATTTAAAACTATAAGCCACTTGGTACTCCTCCAAATAAGGAGGAAGCTCCAAAGCTTGGTAGGACTTACCAAACTTACACTCTTTTATACACCAAGTTGAGCTCCAAACTCCAATACACAATCAATGTGGGACAAAGCAATAAATATGAGTGCCTCCCTAAAAAGTGATGCAATCAATGTGGGACTCAATAAAATAACACAAAGACCAATGTGGGACACTATTTATTATATATGTAAATATATACAACAAGCTTCATCTTCCATCTTCCATAAACATGTCCATCCTCAATTCTATAACCTTCACATCAACGCACCGTTTCGAAAAGACAACACCTATTCAATATAAAAATCACATAAAAAGTTAAAAACAAAACAAAATCCTTCACCATAAACACTACTATTGTTCGAAAATAAAGAGTATCAAAAAATCCAACAACAAAACATTCAAAACTAACTAAAAATGAAAAATAAAAACCATAATTTGAGGAAAAAAATTGAACATAAGAACAATTTATTAAATATAAAAATTTACACATACCTTTGGAGAAGTAATTTGATGCTCTCAACTTCAAAATCTGAAAAAAACAGTAAAATTTCTTACGAACGGTATAATGAATCACACTATCTTCAATGACGGACTTAGCATATAAGTGATCCTAAAAAAACAGTAAAAGATTTGGAAAAAAAAATGCCATTGAATAGCGCAAATGTAAGGTAGTTATTTGTTATCAAATAAAAAATACGAGTTGTAATTACCGAACCAACCCTCTTAATAAATCCGGTAATGGGTAAAATTACCACTACAACCCTATAAAAAATAGTTTATTCTACATACCCAAATTATGGTAAACTCAAAGTCATATAAAAAAAATTCAACCAATCGCCAAAATATTACCCCGTTGTCTTACCTCAGAAAATTGGTCTCATTTAATTAAATAGGGTTTTTAATTGAAACATAAATTAGGGAAATAAGATTTAATTAGTGTTATGTTCTAATTGAAAAATCAAATTAGTGAAATAGAGTTTAACTAGGATTGCTCTGTTTTTTATATTTTAAACATGTTTTTTCCTGCTCATTGTTATTTTTAATTATGCTTATATATGCTTGTTATACTGTTTATGGATGCTTTATATATATTCTGCTTATAATAATTGGTGAAATATGGTTTAAATATGATTGCTCTTTTTTTTAAATATATTTTAAACATGTTTTTCACTGCTCATTGATGTTTTTAATTATGTTTATATATGGTTGTTTTGTTGCTTATAAGTGCTTTATATTCCGCTTATATTAATTGGTGAAATATAGTTTAACTGGGATTGCTCTTTTTTTTATTATATTTTAAACATGGTTTTGATTGCTCATTGATGTTTTTAATTATGCTTATATGTGCTTGTTTTAATGCTCATGTATGTTTTATATTCTGCTTATTTTTCATATAGTTGACTAGTGTTTTTTTTTTGATAGATTTTGATTTGAAAATGGCAATAAATATTAGAAAAAGGAAGGCCGCAAGGGAATATGCAGCTTCAAATTATTTGGATGATATGAATGAGCAGATGGAGTTGAATTTGGGAGAGACAAAGACGTTTGCTGGAACGACGTAGGATCATAAAGAAACGATTATGTTTTTTTATTTTTGATCAAATGGTTGAATATTGTAGTATTATTTTTGAATTTAAACTTATGGTTGGTTCGGAGTAGTTGACATACATGCGTAGTTTGCTATAGGTATGTTTTGAGCTAGTTGCGTATTTTCTTTGATGAATGTTCAGTTTTTTGGTATAACATACGTTGTGTTATTCATAGTTGAGTATATATGGACAAATTATTTTTATTTTATTTTTTTTGGCATCATGAACAATTTGATCAAAAGCTGTAAAACAAGCATACTTAATACATTAATAAACAGTAAAACATATGGACTAAATAAGCAATTTGTTTGGTTCCTGGACAATTTGCTCAAAAAGCAATAAAATAAGCACATATAAGTAGTACTTAATACGTCAATAAGCAGTAAAACATATGTACTAAATAAGCAATTTGTTTGGTTCCTGAACAATTTGCTCAAAAAGTAGTAATTAAAACAAGCTTACATAAGCAGTACCTAATGCATCAATAAGCAGTAAAACATATGGACTAAATAAACAATTGTTTGGTTCCTGAACAATTTGCTAAAAAAATAATAAAACAAGCACACATAAGCAGTACTTAATACGTCAATAAGCAGCACTCCAAATTGCTCTCTCTTAAACACAGACAAACATTAATGGTGTTTGTAGTCCATATGCCATAATTACTCAATAGGCAAGCATTATGAGTATATAATATAAGCATATTATTTTTTTTTTGCATAACATCACAGTTTCTATTCAGCAAACTATATCTAATGTGAGAACGCAAAATACAGTAAATAAATAAGCAACATATTCCATATTCACGAGCAATTGTTTATGCACAACTAATGTGATAACCCGAAACATTACATTCTAACTAACATGACTGAGTCATTCAGGAGCATAGTGCATGCATTTTGATATTTAATAAATATATCAGAATATGTGGAAAATCAAGAAATAATATGCTGTTTTATGTATGATATATTAAAACTTAATGCGTGATATGCATAATTTCTCTCTCGCTATACATACATATATATAATGAAAGTATTATCTTCTAGATATATTTAACCAATACAGAAGTATGGGCTTATATAAATGTATGTTCGGGTGTATATATAATAGCCCATATATATATATATATATCAAACAATTGTGTCTATTCATACTTGTACTAGAAATTAAAGTTAAGTTATCTTTAGATGCATATCCTTTAGCATAAAGTCAAACAACAAGTTTAATATTAAAAGGTTGGTCAAAGTGTTGGGTACTAATTATCCAGATGTTACACTACTTGCTTAATTACGTGTACTGCAAAGATGGATGCATGTTTTTTTTTAAACCGACTTAATTAATTCTTTAATGGATAAATTATTAACATACATAAACCTTAGTCTAGAAAAGAAACACACAAAAACACACCAAAGTGCTCGTTCAGGGTTCCACAGTTCAAGCTTTGAGGTAATTTTTCTCTATAAATTAATTAAGATAATTTGTTTCATATTTTATTCGATTTCGCCACCGGATTTAGAAATTATAACCATCATGTAGTCTTGGAATTTATAATGGAGAAAATAATTTTATTAAGCTAATCTAACTAAATATAAGGTAAATCTTCCATTAATCTCTATGTTCTTATTGTTTTGGTAAATTAGATATACGTAGTTATGGGTTTTGTTTCTAAAAAAAAAAACTGATGGACAAGTCTCTAATATATACTCATGTATGGTTTATTTATAAGTAGATATTATGTTCTGGAATCTGGAGGGGTGGAAAAAAATCTGATTAGGAATTGAAAAACGAAGAAAAAAAAAATAGAGTTATACCCTGTTTTCCAGTCCAGCAGCAGTCTGCTGCAGTTTTAGAGCATTTTTACCGATTTGCTCTCGTAATTTAGAAATCGTTAAAACATGAAAGTTGTAGAAAATTGAGTTAGTTTTCTAGGAGCACTTGAATGACCTAAATATCATTTATATACTGAAAATTATGATAAATATACTAAACGCTGCCAGACAGGAATTTTCATGCATTTTTGAACATATAAACAAGCTTTATCTTTGTTAAGGTGTGAATTAGGCTAAGACCTTGGACAAAGAAGTTTTGTTAATCTTATACCATTTGATATTAAATTTCATACAAAGTCATAAATGACACAAAAATAGTTTTATTAACATTACTTATGTGATTTTTATTTGGTTATGCATATTTATATGCTAATAGGTCAAAATCCCAATAAAGGATTACATAAAGCCGATTAGTCGAAAACATCTGGATAAGGACACCACTTGTGAGTATAATCTTCTAACTTGTTATTTGACTTGTGTGATTATATAATTGATATATTTGAATGAACAATTTACTTGTTTGGCTATGGTGATTAGAAGCTTATCGTGCTCTAACGTGAATTGTATGATTCTCTGAGTGATATTATGATGGAATCAAGATATATGATATCTATATGATGATATTGAAAAGGAATTGAGATATGTGATCTCAACTGATGTTATTAACATGAAAATGAGACATGTGATCTCTATTGATGTTATTGATACAGAAAGGAAATATGTGATTACAGAAATGCATTCATCAGAGATTAATGGATTATGTTATGGCCACTAATGACCTTGAATCACAGAATTACAGTCATCCAGAATTTCTGGATTACAGAGTACCGTACGGCCACCCGAGTTCACTGAACTCTACGTGAAATAAAGAATTTAAGAGTGCCATGGCCATCTTCGTGATCACGATTTATTCTTGGTATTAATTGGCCAATAACAGTAAAAGAAAATGATCAAGCACGTGCATTTACATGTTTATAAATGATATGATCAATTGATTGTGATAATGTGTTTGTGTGATGTTAATTAACTTGTTATTGGATTATACTTGTTGAGCTTGCAACTCACTAAATGCAATGTTGCCAATTTTTAGTTGCTGTAGATAAAGGTTGATCCGTGAGGCGCGTGATGAAGTTAAAGCATGGATCAAAGGTCGGCCGGCTGGATTCCCATCCTTCTCCCTCAACTCGTCATTTGCATTGCATATAGGGAGTTTTATTTTGATTTGTATATAAAAAGGCACGATCGTTAAGGTCTTTTAATATGGGTAAATGCACGTGTGTAAATATGTGTTGTTAAATCTTTTTAAATGATTCTGCTAGCGTAAAAGGTTACAGATCATGATTAACATGTGCAATGCAGTCGTGCTGCATATGAACTATAGTTTTTATGCTATAAAAATACGTTTTACCAGAGTAAGGATGTTACAGTTTAGTTTGGTATCAGAGCCCGGGTAAGGGTTCTGCAGACATGGCATTACATGTGCATATACTATCATTCATGTAGATAATGATGAGCAAAGTGTTCATAAAGGAGAAGGACCAGCCGAGCCAGAGTCACATTCATCTCATTCACCTTATTAATGTGCAAATGGATTACCTACTTATTTTGTGTATCCACTGGTAAATCCCCCCGAACCACATGAAAGGAAGTATGATAAACTTAGAAAAATGAAAGTTGTTGATTTTGTGGGTACTATTGATCCAACAGAGGCAGAAACATGTTTGAAACGAACATAGTGGACTCTAAATTTGTTGAAATGTACCCGGAAGAAAAGTTTTGTCATGCAGTACCACTTCTGCATGGAAACGCTTATCAGTGGAGGGATACTATACCTCATAGTACTGTCTAGCTACATGAATTGACATGGGATGAATTTCTAAGGGAATTTCATGATACACACTTGCCAGAGGTTTATAAAGATCAGAAGGAAAGAGTTTCTTGAACTTAAATATGGGAATTGATTAGTTGATGAGTGTGAGGTACAATTTAAACAACTTTCTTATTATGTCCCATATATGATAGCTATAGATAAGTAAAAATGTACTAGATTTAAGTTTGGACTTCGATTTTCTATTCGGAATCGTATTGCACCTACAGATTTGGAGTCGTATAACAAGTTGATAGATGAATTGATATGTGCTGAGAAATTGGAAGCTAAGTCAAAACAAGACTTCAATATAATAAGAAAACACAGGGTGACGAAACTAGAGAAGTTAGATTTTACTGTGCCTACTCAGAGGGGTTTTCCGAGCAATTAAAAAAGGTGATAGTTTTAGAGGTGCAATATCAGCTAGTAAGAGTGTTATTTCTACACCATCAGTTTCCACATGTGCACATTGTGGTAAAAGTCATTATGGAGAATGTAGATTGCCTACGAGCAGATATTTCTGATGTTCCGAACCTTGTCATATAACAGGAAACTGCACAAAACCATGTGAAGAACCTACAGCTGAACAAACTAGATTTGGTGGTTTCAATCTTAATAGAGGTAAAGGTCGAGGAATATTTAATATAGGAACAGGCTCTAGCGCATAAGAAAGTCAAGCGAGCAGACATTAAGCTCAAGCTTGAGTCTTTGCTATGAAAAAAAAATAAGAAGCTTAAGATGTACCAACTTTAGTTTCTAGTAATCTCTCTGTTTCTAAAATAAATGCTCATGTTTTAATTGATTCCGGAATAATGTATTCATTTGTGTCATGATCATGTCATCATATTTGGGAAATAAACCAGACACATTGGGCTATGATTTACTTGTTCGTACCCTAGTAGAGAATGTGGTTATTGTAAATATTATACATGGTGATTGTAAAATTATGATTTGGGATTTAGAGTAACATGGTATGTTGTTTGTTATGATGTTAAGGGATTTCGATATGATTCTGGGTATGAATTGGTTAAATGAATACCATACTAAGTTAGATTAATTTACTAACGAGATAATGTTGGAGCTTTCTAATCAGACGCAAATAGTATTTAAATGGGAAATGAAAATTATGTTTGCGTGTATAGTATCTATATCTACAATATTTATGATGATAAAGAAAGGTTATGATTGTTACTTAGCCCATGTAATAGAACACCCGATTATGTAGTTTGAATTCTCTTTTAAGTTTCTTCATGTAGATTGGTTGATTAATGTCTTGATGGGTTTTAAATAGAATGGATAAAGATGCTGGAAGATCTTATATTGGTTTGTTTATGATAATATACACAGATGATATTTAGGTGTACTCTGAATAACATGGGAATTTTCGGATATTTAAAAATATTCCCGGAACTATGAGGATTGGAAGAGAAGGATTATTAGTAGGATAAACTTGTGATCTTTCGGTTACATTATACAATATGATTTCGAGACAAGTAAATCAATAAAAGGTGTCCGTGTAAATATATTAGATTTTGAGGTTATATTGCAAAAGAAAGGGCCAAAAAGGTGATTGAAAGAGAAAACTTTCTTGGGTAAATGATGATATTGGGTATTCTAAGCTTTCTTTTAGGTTGTTGTCCATAGTCGTTTTACACAAAGAATATGGTCATGGTGTATATAATAGAATGAAGATACTTGTAATTATGGATAGTTTAACATGAGCATGACCTGAATCTGATTTACATATTAATTATTAGTTTCCTATAGTGGTGTTACCATTGGGTTTCGATCCATGTCGATTAAAGATGATAGAGTGACTGAAATTCTTCACAGGAACTAGATCATTTTACAAAGTATTTTGTATCGAGAACTAAAAAGGTTGAATAAGATTAAGAATTAATATTCATTATTGATATTTTGGTTTAGCAGATCTTATTCAATTAAATTTCTAAAACAAGGATAACAATAGATTCGGTTGAGACGAAATTCACATGGGAAAATTTACATAGGTTTTTGATAACTAACTAGAAGACCACATATGAATCTAGATAACATGATAGTGAATTATTGTGTTTTGGATAAGGATCAAGCCGCTTCATATTTGGGTTTATCAAATGGTACAAAAGTGTTGCGATCCAAAGAAAGTTATATAAATGTGATACTAGAAAATTGCTTTCAGACACCTTAAGGTTACTAGAGCACTAATGAGATTATGTTAAAGTATAGAGATTATGATATAGTTGTTTCTCATTTGTAGATTCATTTATTGATAGATTACCAGGTGTGTGTGTGTGTGTGTGTATGCATCTAATGGGATCATTTTGGAATATCATTTATAGATTTTGATAGAGATTCAATGATATTATCGAATTGTCTAGAATATCTCTATTATTTTGAGTTTAATAAGACGGGTAATTACATTTGGTGGGTTTTCGTAGAAACGAATGCTATGATTCTACTACTATTGGGATAGTTCTCTATAAGGTTTTGTAACATGTAATGAATTATTTGCATGATGTTATATGGTTACATACTATATATGATTTAAAGGATCACAATAGAGTTATGTAGTTTAAAGAAGAATATGGTTATTTCAGCAATATGGATGTAGGTCCCAAGGGGTGTAAGTGTAAGGTTTAGAAGGGGGGGGGTTGAATAAACCTTACCAAATTTTCGATTTAATCCTTTTAAATATTCAGAGTTGATACTACACAACTGTATCCTTGGTGGACAGCCAATTTAGTTAATTAGTAGAGTTAGTCTCTCAACAGACTCAACTGAGTTGTTGATGGAATAACTCAATTGTTGGGTCTAAATTAACTCAACTGTGGTTTGTTTTCAGTGGAAGACTTAACACCCTTAAGTTTGGTTAAGCAAGGATTTAGTGCTTGGTTTAGTACTTAGAAATTATCAAGTGAATAGCAAATTTATCGTGATTTAAACAATTAAGATGCGAGGAATTAAAGTCTTTGAAATGTAAATGACACAATGAAATTTTTATAGAGGTTCAAAGATGGGGTAATTCTTCTACTCCTCTCTTCTCCAACTCCGGAGGAATCCACTAGGTATTGATCAAGTATACAAAGTGGTAACAGTCTAGATACAAGTCTTGATCACACACGGTGACTTGATCCTTTGGGACTCGATGCGGAGACGCCTTGATCACTCGGTGGCTTCTAAATGACGACTCGGCTTCTTCTTCACAGGCATTTGCCTTGCTACTACGACTTACTTGCTCAAGCTCTTTGGATTTGATCACGAAGCCCTCCAAAAGCTCAAGACTTGGTTCGACCTTGAACCTTCCTACTGATCCTTCGTGGAATGTAGACCCCTTGATTTTTCAAGTATTTTCCTCTTCAACCGATTGAAGTTATCTTTCCTTCACAGGTGAGTGTTGGATTGATGTTCTTCGTAGTGTAGGCTTGAGGATTGAGAATATTTCAGATTTTCTAATAATTGCTTGAACGTTTGTGGTTCTGGTCCGTCACCCTTCTCAAAATAATTTCTCAGCCTTTTATAGTGATCTTTCAAAAAATTTCCCGTTGAAGAGATAGGCTTATTTTTGAAAGTCACTTGCAGTCGTTGGCTTGTCTTGTTGCAGTCCTTGGAATTGCCATTTCCTCGTATGAATTGTTCTTCACCTTTTCAGAGTTCTGACACGGTGTAATGCTTCCCATTGGTTTATTCCTCTTGCACGCTTCTGGGACTGAGCACTCCGATAAAGGTGGTATGGAGATATTACTTGTTTAAGTAATTCTCGTGATTTCTCGGCAACGGATCTTTTTCGATTATCTCGACTTGACCGCATTTCTTTGCCTTCCCAGGTGACTTAGAGTCGCCTTCCAATCATTGGATGACTCTTTGTCACTTCAACTTGAGACTTGGCTTTTCTTGAGTTGACTTGATCGATACTCCACTCAGTGCATCTCATTTGCTTCTTGATAGAGTTCCGTCTACTCTTCTTTGCCATATTCAATTGTCTGTCTCGCAATGAGTCTTCCTTCTAGTCTCCAGTTGTCTTCTTGCATGTTAGGGCGTAGCTGACTTAACTCAGCTTGGCCAACCCTATTTATTACAATGCATTTTACAACAAAAAATGGGGTGTCAACATCCTATTCTAAGTTTTACATGGCATTCATCAAAATCTAAACAATAAATTTCCTAACAATTTCCCCCTTTTTGATGATGCCAAAACTTAAATCATTCAAAAATGCAAATAGCAAAGATACATACAGATAGTGTATTCACATAGAATGTATGCATAGAATCAATCTTTTTATTGATCATAACATTCTTGTTCTTTTAAACAACTGTTTACAAGGTGTATCAGAGCAAACATTTGTCTACACAGAAAATAAAGAATTTATAGCTTTATTGCAGAAGACTTACATAGTATGTATTTACATCATAAAATACATGAAGGGGTGGACAGCAACACTTCATCTCCTTCACTGTCTCCTTCTTTCATCTTGTTCAGCATCTTCTGCTCTTCTTCTCTTTTTCTCATCGTCAGCTGCCTTCTTCTTCTTTTCATATGCCTTCCTGGGCAGCTTCATCTCTTCTTAATCTTTCTTGTCTTTCCTCCCATAGCTGGTTTGTCTCTTGTTTTCTTCTTCTATTCTTTTTGCATACTCAAGATTACTTTTAGCCACTTGCAAATTTGCTATTTGGTCAAGACCGATCCCAAAGAGATCCCTCATTTCTTGCCTGGATCTACGTATTCAATGTTTTGGGCGAGGGCAGGCCCAGTGTCCGAAACCTCTTCCTCCACCATCGCTTCTTCCTCTACCCTACCGGGCGTGTATTGTCTTTGGGGTCTTTTTCTTTCTAGCCGAGTGACCGGCGGAGTGACCAGCAGAGCGATCGCTGCCGTAGGTCGTCGCTTTGCTGTCGCCTTCTTCACATAACGTGAGACCCTTTTCCCAAAGACAAGTCCCAAGCTTGAGCCATAGACATATTTGCAAAGTATCCTTCCGATGCGTGCGTTTTAAATTCATCAGCGATCGTGGCTTTGTCCCGACATCCGAGATGGCATAAGTGTCTCTGTCTCTTGGAATGCCTCCATATGTTGTTTCAAGATGTTCATAACCAGGGCATCCATTCTTCCTTCCACTTCCTCCATCCCTGCTTCAATTGTCTTTCTCTTTTCGGCCATAGATATAGCAGAGTGTTGGAGTGGCGAGTCACAGGGAGTTTCTTTGCGATAATGTCAACTGTGACAAGACCTTGTTGGGGGGTTTGTGCAATCATCAAGGTCACATCTTTCGATCCTTCCCCCTCAACAGATTTTCCTTTCTTTTGTTTCAGCGCTTCCTCAGCTGTCTTTCCTTCGCTTGTTGCATCCTCTTTTTCGCTTCGGATCTCTTTCGTGCTTTAAGGTATTCCTCTTCCCCTTTATGGCATCATCAAAAGAGAGAGGGACACCTGGAAACATACTGGCAAGCAGGAAGTCGAGCCTGCTGATGGTAGAGTTCTGTCTTGAGTCTACTGCGGAGTATGCAACACGAAATTCGGATCGAGTGGCGTTGGACTCTGCAGAGATTAGCTTCATCTCAGCCATGAGAAGGCTGAATTTTCTATTCATGCTTTCTTCCAAACGCTGTAGATCACTCTTATTTTGCTCACGCAGCAGCTTTATCTCGGCAGTGTGAGCTTCATGCATGTGCTCAATGTGTTCTCTCAACTTCGTTTTTGCATCAGCATTCTCAGCTCTCCATACTAGCAGCTTGTTGAACAATGTCCTGAAGTATCTAACTTGTTCCACACGCATTGTTTTTCTTTGTTGCCACCATTCCCCGATCCGATGTTATGCCTCGCAAGTCGTGAGTAAGATTGGCATCTATGTTGTCGATCGCATGTCCATAGAGGCCGATGCCTCTCCATCCGTTCAATCTCAGCAAATAATGCCTTGAACACTTCGCGGACTTCAGCTGATTCTTCCGTTGCAGTTGATGGCCATGCAGCGTCAAAGTCTTAATCAGCTGGAACAATGGTACCTGATGGAATAACAGGAGCTGGTCTATGGAAGCGTGCATGTTCGTTCTCTGATTCTTCAGTGAGGTCGGGTACCTCCAGAGAGAAAGGAAAAGATTCTATGAAGGAATCATCACGGCCAACTGGTATTTGTTCAATGATGAGAGGTGCGCGTGAAGTTCCTTTTGGAGTCGAACCTGCTGCAGCTTGGGGAGCTGTGCGGTGGACTCTGTCTCGGCTAGGGTCTTTTGTGAAGTGGACTAGCTTTTTGAGCCTCACTGTCTCAACAGCCTTCGTTGGTCTGTTGGTTTCTCCAATTGAGTGGATGGTCCTCGGCCTTATCGAAGCGTCATCGGATGATGATGAGATTTCCATTGGTGGCTCATCATCAAAATTAAAGGTTTGACGAGTAGTCTTGGGATCGACTTGCTCGTTCTTGGAACATCCTTGTGAGTCTTTTTGAGTGTCATGGGGATGACTCGGCTTCTTCGTCGCTTCCCTCGATCCCCAGAAAGGTTACATCGGGATTATCCTGGGAATCATGAAGCGCGCTTATCTCCTTTTCGGATGGGTCAATGATAGCGGGAGGGATGTTCTCTACTTGACTTCTTTACCCCGGGAAGTCTCAACCTCCCGTGGGCCTTCATTACCTCCTGCAGTCTTGACTCGCAATGAGGCCTTGGACCTATCTTTCGACAAAGGTCACTGTCTTAGGGTCTTTCGTGGTGGCATCCATTGAGTCTCAACCCCATGGATTGCATTTTCATCGCCCAGTGTTAACTCCCGGGGTTGTTCCTTCCTCGTGCCTCGACCGCATCGCAGCGTCATTAGCCTTCCAGAGCGGTTGGCACCTCACCAAACAGCTCAATCGCCTCGAGCCGTTGATGACAACTTTGTTCGTTTAGTGTTTGTACTTCCTCCACTTCGCCTCCCGGATTCGTTGTTGAGTCATCCGCAGATTCTCCGACCTTCTTTGGTGGAGGGAGTTTCCCCTCGGCTAGCGCACCGGTGAGTGACTTGGAATGGGGTCACTCGTCTCCAAACTCCCGGTTGTTTCTATTGAGTGTTCGGTAGTTGGGGCGGTGGTAAAACACCTTCAATAGGGGTTGGCGACCGGGGTCCCCACTATCCCGGTTTCATCGCCATTTCCTTATCGCTTCTTCCGAGTGAGTCGGGAAGTGGTGGCAAAGAACAACGATGGCGATTTCTTTGAACCACTCCCATTGGATCAATTTCGGTGTGTTCGGAGGACTCTCCTGGTCCCTCCATCAATCTTTGCTCGTGAAGAGTGCGGATTCGTGCAATGCTTGCCGATTTGCAACAACTCTTCGCGGGCCGAAAGCAGTCCGGATCCTCATCATTTTGTTAGATAAGACATCAAGGAGAGGATGTGTGTGTTCGTGGTGCCGGAGATAGGGCAAATCTTTGGCCTTCTCACGTGCCTCGCCTTTCCTCTGTCTGTCTTTTTCTTCTCCTTGTCCTTGAAGATCTGCAGGATATCCGTGCGATTGTCTTCATCGATCTTTGGGATCACACGGTGGTTAGGCAAGAAAGTTTAACGATTCCTCTTCTTCTTCTTCTTCTTCTATAAACTCGGGCCGTTGGAACTGTTTCCTTGATTTACTCAATTTCCATTTCCTCCACTCACGCAGACGATTTTGGATGTCCGGGTAAGGTGGAGATAGGATCATCACATCACTATCACTCTATCGCCTTCTTTTTCTTGTGTCTCGATTTGCGCGGGCTACAACTATTTCTTGAGTTGCCTCGCTGATCGCCTTCCAGACAGACTTAGAATGTTTCATCAATTACATCGGGGACTCGATCGCTTCAGATTTAAGTATTTGTTCTAGCCGAGTGGTCGACTCATTAGGTTTTTCAAGCTCGGAGCTCTTGATGATTCTTCTTCGTCTTCTAGTTTGTACCGGAGGGATTTCGGTTCGAGAGACGCTTTCTTCGAGTCTTGGGCGGCGGGGCCGGTGCTTGTGTTTTCTTCGAGGAGCGGCCGTCTTGGCTTGTCGATTCTCCTCTTTTTGACGATCGGAGAAGGTATTTGAGAGTCCTTCTTGACCGCGCTTTTTGGGCGGGAGACACGGCTGCAGGGCGTGTGACTCTGCTGCAGGGGCAAGAGCAGGTTTGACTTTCTTTCTTTGCGGGAGCAGCGTGATCTTCTTAGCATTTGCAGGGGCAACTTTCTTCTTTGGTGGAGAGGAAACAATGTTTGTATCTTTAGGGTCGGTGATTCCCCTCACTCGTGTCGCCTCTCTTGGCGTAGGCTCTCTTCGTGCGCCAGAGAGGTTTGATCTCGAACATCCTCTTGTTAACATGGAACGCCTTTCCATGTCAAGAGGGGCTCCTTTCACCTCCATCACCGGCCAATCACGGAGAGCATATCCTAGGGATCCTCCAAATGTGCCATCTTCCTTGAAGGATTTGTTCCCTACATTCGGCATAGTCTGCTTTGTAGACAAACTCGGTTGATTTATTTTCCTTTCTTCAATGATCGCGGCCATTACGATCAACTTTGCTTTTGATGATTGGTCAAAGCCGCCAAATTTGATGTCAATACATTTGGCAACTATGTCCAACGACTTGTGATAATCCTCCTTCAAGGCCGCTTGTTTGTTGTGTAAACTATTTTATCAAGATAGTCGGGCTTGGCTATTTCCTTCCAAGAAGCGGCCAGGTTTACATCGCCTTCGCTAATTTCGATGCTCCTTCCGTTGGTAGTGAGCGGTGTTGACCAAATCCTTGGCGAGAGATGGTGAGTCGCTTTCCGTGAAGCAGATGACTTTATCCCTTCATCATGAATCTCGGCATTCACGTAGAAGCGTGCGACCTCCTCCTCCACATAGGTCATCGGATATTCCAAAGATCGAAACGATTTCACCCAGGCGTTTCCAATTTTTTAGCGATTTTCTTCACTAGGGTGTCATCGGACCCCGCTTCACCATGCCGTCGAAATCCACAAAGAGACCCGGTGTGGATTTGCTTTCCTAACTTGACAAAATCATAGGTTGGTGCCATTTTTCAGGATTTTATCGAAGAAAACTTAGAGATTGATTTAAGGATAGATAGGGTTTTGAGAAGATTTTTGCCTTTGCTTCCGAGATTTTAAATGAACAGTTTTGGTAGTGTGTGAGAGAAACGGACGAAAATGGTTTAAGTATGGTTTATGAAAGGGCGTGCGGGTGGTTTTGAAATGTGATCGAAATCAACGGTTTAGATTTTGCACGCCTATTTAGCATTTAATGTCTCGTATATAATGCGGCAAAGCATTTATATCCAATCATAAGCTTGGTGTGCGACTTTATGTCGTACACATCATCATTATATCGACGTCATTCTTAAAAACATTCCCGCTTAGTAAAAAACGATTGCGTTTTTGTCACTTTGCTCATAAGTGACTCGGCTTATCCCTTAGCCGATTTAACTCTTCTTCTCACAGTTCTCTTAGTGACTCGGCTAATGGTGACTTGGTATATTGTCTTTCCAATACAACCGATTTACTTAGGTGATTTGTGAGTTGGCTCTTTTTCCCTTTTTGTGTTCCATTTCTTTTTCTTTGATTCTTCCGAGTGTCTCGGCTCAATTAACCCTAACTCATGTTTGAGTTCTTCAAATCTTGACTCACATAATGGTTTAGTGAAGATGTCACCAATTGTTTATCGGTTGAGATATATTCCAAGATGATGTCCTTCTTTTCAACATGATCTCTTATGAAGTGATATCGACATCGATATGCTTTGTTCTTGAGTGCAACACAGATTTTGAGTGATTGCAATTGCACTTGTGTTATCACACTTGATTGGAATTTCTTTTTCCTCAACTTCATAGTCTCTTTCTTTGTCTCATCCATAGGACTTGGGCACAATGTTTGCTTGCAGCCTATGTATTCGCCTTGTTTGTAGAGGTGGCTATTGAATTTTGCTTCTTGCTAAACCAGAAATTAGCTTTGTTTCCTAGCATTTGACATGTGCTCGAGGTGCTTTTTTCACAACTCGCATCCAAAGATAGTCAGTCCGAATAGCCAATTAGCTTGAATCCACCTTCCTTTGGATACCATAAGCCAACTTCTTGGCTTTCTTTCAAGTATCTCAATATTCTCTTATCTTTGTCATATGGCTCTCTTTTGGAGCAGATTGAAATCTTGCACATACACCTACAAAGAAAGGTGATGTCCGCCTACTTGCGCAAGAAGATAGAGCAATGATCCAATAAGTGCTCAGATCTTGTTTGATCTGAGGCTTGCCATCCTGCATCCATGTCCATTTTGTCGATGTATTCATTGGTATTTTCACGAGAAGACTTCTCCTCCATACCAAATTTCTTCATTAAGTCTCTCGGTGTATTTTGTTTGACTTATGAAGGTTCCATCCTTCGAGTTGTTTCACTTGGAGTCCAAGGAAGAATGTTAGCTCTCCCATCATGCTCATTTCAAATTTACTTTGCATGAGGTTTGAAAATTTTTCACACGACTCTTTGTTTGTGGATCCAAAAATGATGTCATCCACATATATTTGAACAAGCAAAAGATACTCTTTTTGTCTTGAATTCGAAAAGTGTTCTATCTACTTTTCCTTTTGTGAATCCATTCGATTAGGAATTGTGACAAGGTATCATACCATGCTCTAGGTGCTGTTTCAATCCATACAAAGCTTTCTTGAGTTTGTATACCTTATCTCCAAGAGTCTTCTCGCTCAAATCCCGGAGGTTGTTCAACATACACTTCTTCTTCCAATAAACCATTTAGGAATGCACTTTTTACATCCATCCGATATACAATGAAATTCTTTGTGAGTCGCATAGGCAAGAAACATCCTTATAGCTTCGGTCTTGCTACAGGAGCAAATGTTTCATCAAAATCTATTCCTTCTTCTTGGCAATATCCTTAGGCTACTAGTCTTGCCTTGTTTCTTACCACAGAACCTTCCTCGTTCATCTTATTTCTGAACACCCATTTGGTGCCAATAACATTTTCATGTGTGGGTCTTTGAACTAATTCCCATACTTTGTTTCTTTCAAACTGATTCAGCTCTTCTTGCATAGCTTGAATCCAACGTGTGTCGTCCAATGCTTGTAACACATCTTTGGGCTCTATTTGCGAGATAAAGCATGTGAACATGGCTTCTTGTTGAGTTCTGGATCTTGTTTTGACACCTTCTCTTATATCTCCAATGACAAGTTCTCGTGGATGGTCTCTCAACCATCTTACATCAAAGGTTGGAGTAAGTTAGTGGATTGATCGTCTTGCTGTTTGTGTTCTTTGTGTTCGGACTCTCTCGTAATCACTTAGCCGCAAATTTTCCATTGTTTTTGAGATTCACTATCTCATCTTCTACCGAGTTTATAATTCCGGCTTGACTTCCAAAGATAGGGACTCTTCGTATGATTGGATGATTCAACTTATCGGTGACTCTTCAATGTCTTCTCCATTTACATTTGGTTCATCGAATACCACATGAATGGATTCTTCTGCGACCATAGTCCTTTTGTTGAGTACTCTGTAGGCTTTGCTTTCAAATTTGAGTATCCAAGAAGATACCTTCATCGCCTTTAGCATCGAAGGCCTTTAGATTGTCTTTGCCATTGTTGTGGATGAAGCATTTACATCCAAATATTCTCAAATATGCAACATTTGGTTTTCTTCCACCCAAATCTCATAGGGAGTCTTTGTCACCGTCTGTTTATCATACATCTGTCTTGAGTGTAGCAAGTTGTGTTGATTGCTTTAGCCCAAAATCTTTTTGGTAACCCCGCAAGCCTAACATGGTCCTCGCCGCTTCTTTGAGAGTTCTATTCCTTCTTTTCGCAACTCCATTTTTTGTGGAGTCCTTGTGCCGATAGTTCATGACCAATACCATTTTCAATACAATCGAGTTATTATTCCATTGACAAACTCGGTTCCTGCCCGATCTTATTTTGATAATGGTTTGGCTCTTCTCGTTTTGAATCCTCTTCATCATTTGTGGTAGTTTCAGAGAGTTTCTTTCTTCTTACACATGAATATTGTCCATGTATATCTTGAGTAGTCATCTACTACCACCAAGGTGTATTTCTTTCGATTATCTTTGGGTTCCATGGGCCAAATAGATCCATATGTAGCAGATGCAATATTCTTGTTGAAGATGGACATGTCTTTTCTTTGAATGAAGATTTGATTTGTTTTCCCTTCTAACATGCATCACATATGCTCTCCTTCTTGTATACTGAGTCTGGAAGTCCTTCCACAAGATTACTTCTGGCAAGCTTGTTAATTGTTTTGAAATTCAGGTGACTCAGCTTTTTGTGCCACAACCAACTTGATTCAGCTGTGCTCTTTGCTAATAGACAGGTGTTGTGTATAGCGGTTGACCAATCTACTACATACATGTTCTTTTGTCTGCATCCTTGCAACACAACTTCATTCGATTCAGCATCCTTGATTTGGCATATACCCATGTCACAGAGTTGACTTATGCTTAGCAAGTTGAAGTTGAGTCCTTCGACATATGCAACATTTGTGATTTCTAATCCGTTCCTCTTGACGGATCCAATGCCTCTTATTTCACCTGGAGCTTCATTTCCTCCAAATATGACTTTTGCTCCTTTAACTTCCTTGTATTTTGACAGATTTTTCTTATTTCTGTCATATGTCCGGGAATGACCACTATCCATGTACCAGGTTCCTTGGCACTCAGCAGTTCCTTGAACCCGCAATCAAGAAATTAAGTTTTAGGTACCCATACTTGTGCGGGGTCCGAGGGGTTAGAATTGTAAGATGATCCAACCAATTTATAGCCAAATGATTTAACTCTAAGGGGTTGCCATCTATCGTGCCATAATCATAATTAATCTTGGCAAATTGCTTGGGGATTCTAGGTTCATACAGTGTCTCTTTTTGTCGTATGCTGTGTATAAGTTTTAGCAATCGCCTTCTTTGGGTAATTGTGGTGTCTCCGAGTGTAGTGCTTAGGTGCATATGTGTCTTTGATGAAAGCTCTTATACTTTTGGAATGGCCTTTTTGAGTTCTAGGCCTTTGCCATTTGGGCTTATATTCCATAAGTCTATCTTTGATGGTTCACATTGTTCCAATCACTTGGCTTGGATATTTTCTACCATTCCATCATATGTATTTCTTTTATAGATTTTCGGGGTTTTTGGTAGCTCGCTTCTTCTTTACAGTAGTTTTTACGTTTGGAGTTTTTGAGGAACTCGGTTGAATCTCTTCTCTTTGTCTTTTTTCAGCGCACTCAATTTGTTTTCCTTTTCCTTTATAACCAAGGCCGTTTGCTTGTAATTGTGCTTTGGATTGAATGTGTGTGCAACATTTAGAGTTTTGGATTTTTTTTGACTCTTCATGGCTTGAAGATCCTTTTTCCAAAATTACTTTTGAGGTTTGACATAGCACAGAGGAATTAAATCCTAAGCCTGTCTTATCTCCACATTCTCTTTGACCCATAATAAGATCATCCAATGATTTAGATGCCTTAGTGAATGAGGCAATAACATTTTTGAGGTCATTCTCCTCTTCTCTATGGCAAAGCAATTTCTCGCTATTAACTTAGCATTTTCCTTTAAACTTTCATTCTCATCGGCTATTTGACTTAGAGTACTCGGCTCCTTAGTCACTTTGTGTTTTGGCTCTTGAGTAGTTGTTTTCCTCATTTAATAGTGTGTGTGAGGATTTAATGTGTTCAAAATCTTTCATCATTTTGCCTAATGAATCATAAAGATCAATGGGTGATGAGGTGTGTGTGTCACGAGTCACTATCACTAGAGTCCGAGTTTGATGAGTTAGAGTGTACCTCATCTTCTTGGTCGAGTTGATCTTGTTCCTTGGCCATCAAGCGGATCGGGGCTTCTTCTTGAGTCTTTGCTCTCGAATCGCCTATGTCTTTTGACTTGGTGCATTTCAGCAGATCTCGCACCAACATTGCTTTTTTTTTCTTTTCTTGTCTTTTTTCTCAAGACCTTTCTTTCTTCTTCATTCCTGTATTTGTTAACTACGGGATATGAGCGATCAATGGCATAGTGACCTGGTTGTCTCTGATTCAAAGATAGATATTCACCTTTTGATCGACTCTTTCCATTCTTGGATTGTCACCCTTTGATATTGACTTTTTGATGATCTGTTCTCTTGGTTGGTCTATCTTCCCTTGATTTGGAGGGAGCCGAGTGTCTTCCTCGGAAGATTCGCCCTTTCCTTTCTTGTAGTTCTTATTGAAGAACTTGTTGAACCTTTTAACCATCGGGCTATTTTTCCGGATCAATGACTTCTTTGACCTCGGCTCTCTTCCCATCTTTAACAATTAGAGCAAATTTGTTTTGGGTACAAATTGTCTCTTCCTGGTCTTTTCTTCTCTCAAACTCGTAGGCTTTGAGGTCCGAGAATAGTTCATGGTTGGATGTCTTTGATAGGTCCATGGAATGTCTTAGTGCCATGACCTTCATTTCCCATTCATTTGGAAGACTTTTAGGATTTTCATACATATTTCTTCGTGTATATTCCTTTCCAAGTGCGGATAACTCGTTGGTGATTTCGTGAATCGAGCATCCAGTTGATCCAGGTTTCTCCCGAGATCATTTTGAAGTTCTCAAATTTCTCAGACGACCCACCGATAATTTGTTTTCTTTGATTTGCTCGAGCCTTCACAAATCAATGTTAGCTTGTCCCACATTTCTTTAGCCGTTTTGCATGATTTGACTTTATTGAACATGGCTTTGTCCAAGGTTTTGTAAAGGATGTCCTTGGCTACATTGTCCAGGTTGTATCTTTTCCTGTTATCATTTGTCCATTCGGTTCTTGGTTTTTCAACCATGGCTTGTCCGGGAGCAACATCCTCTTCTCCTTAATTTGCAGACTCTTCTTACAATGTGTTCACCTTTAAGATTTGCGGTGGCCCATCTTCTGTCACTATCCACATCTCATCATGTAATGCTGATAGATGAGCCTACATACGAATTTTCCAATCATCAAATTCTTCAATTGTGAACATAGGGATGCGTGTCAAATTTGCTTCCATGATAATAAATTTTAATGATAAAGAGAGTTTTGAAAGTTTAAGTACTAAAGCGAGACTTTGAAAAGTTTGGAGATCTAGTTCAAGAACGGTGCGGAAGGCTCAATGAACCAACCGCTCGATACCACTTGTAGGTCCCAAGGGGTGTAAGTGTAAGGTTTAGAAGGGGGTTGAATAAACCTTACCAAATTTTCGATTTAATCCTTTTAAATATTCGAGTTGATACTACACATTTGTGTCCTTGGTGGACAAAGAAATTTAGTTAATCAGTAGAGTTAGTCTCTCAACAGACTCAATCGAGTGTTGATGGAATAACTCATTTGTTGGTCTAAATTAACTCAATTGTGGTTTGTTTTTCAGCGGAAGACTTAACACCCTTAAGTTTGGTTAAGCAAGGATTTAGTGCTTGGTTTAGTACTTAGAAATTATCAAGTGAATAGCAAATTTATCAGATTTAAACAATTAAGATGCAGGAATTAAAGTCTTTGAAATGTAAATGACACAATGAAATTTTTATAGAGGTTCGAAGATGGGGTAATTCTTCTACTCCTCTCTTCTCCAACTTACGGAGGAATCCACTAGGTATTGATCAAGATATACAAAGTGGTAACAGTCCCGGATACAAGTCTTGATCACACGGTGACTTGATCCTTTGGGACTCGATCCGAGACGCCTTGATCACTCGGTGGCTTCTCGCACGACTCGCCTTCTTCACAGGGCATCCGCTTGCTACTACTGACTCACTTGCTCAAGCTCTTTGGATTTGATCACGAAGCCCTCCAAAAGCTCAAGACTTGGTTCGACCTTGAACCTTCCTCCGATCCTTCGTGGAATGTAGACCCCTTGATTTTTCAAGTATTTTCCTCTTCAACTGATTGAAGTTATCTTTCCTTCACGGTGAGTGTTGGATTGATGTTCTTCGTAGTGTAGGCTTGAGGATTGAGAATATTTGATTTTCTAATAATTGCTTGAACGTTTGTGGTTCCGGGTCCGTCACCCTTCTCAAAATCATTTCTCGGCCTTTTATAGTGATCTTTCAAAAATTTGCCCGTTGAAGAGATAGGCTTATTTTTGAAAGTCACTTGCGTCGTTGGCTTGTCTTGTTGCGATCCTTGGAATTGCCATTTCCTCGTGTGAATTGTTCTTCACCTTTTCGAGTTCGACACGGTGTAATGCTTCCCATTGGTTTATTCCTCTTGCACGCTTCGGGATCGAGCACTCGATAAAGGTGGTATGGAGATATTACTTGTTTAAGTAATTCTCTTGATTTTCGTGCAATGGATCTTTTTGATTATCTCGACTTGATTCGCATTTCTTTGCCTTCCCAGGTGACTTAGAGTCGACTTCCAATCATTGGATGACTCTTTGTCACTTCAACTTGAGACTTGGCTTTTCTTGAGTTGACTTGGCGATACTCCACTTGCATCTCAATCGCTTCTTCAAGAGAGTTCCGTCTACTCTTATTTGCCATACTCAGCTGTCTCGTAGCGGAGTCTTCCTTCTAGTCTCCAGTTGTCTTCTTGCATGTTAGGGCGTAGCTGACTTAACTTAGCTTGGCCAGCCCTATTTATTACAATGCATTTTACAACAAAAAATGGGGTGCCAACATCCTATTCTAAGTTTTACATGGCATTCATCAAAATCTAAACAATAAATTTCCTAACAATGGAGGTAATATATTTTAATATAATGTAAAACAAAAGTAGCTGCAAATTAAGGAATAACAAAAACTCAAGCCCTGATATATTGGTTGTTAAGTATATTGAAAGTATTGAGGATACTGTTTTTAGACTTGACCAATTATTATTAATATTTTTGGATTAGCGCTAAATCATGTCGAGTCATAGAGAAATGATAGAGTTTGGATTATTGTTGACCGACTAACAAAGTCAGCTCATTTTTTTTACCATTGCGATGGGGTTCTACTCTGGAAAATATGGTGAAATGATATGTGACTGAGATTGTTAACCTACATGGTGTACCCCTGTCTATTGTGTCAGATCGTGATCCTCGTTTTACGTCTAGATTTGGGGTAGCTTACAGCAAGCATTAGGTACTAAATTATATTTTAGTACACCATTTCATTCACAGACAGATGGGCAGTCAAAGAGGACTATTCAAACACTAGATGATATGTTTCGTGCTTGTGTTTTTAAAATTAAAGGTTCTTGGGATGAATATATTGCATTGATGGAATTTGCGTACAATAATCAACATCATTGCAGCATTGGTATGGCGTCTTATGAAGCATTATATGCTAGGAAATGTAGAAGTCCAGTATGTTGGGACGAAGAGGGAATACGATTACTGGAAGGCCCATATCTGATTCAACACACAGTTGAAAAAGTGAAAATAGCTAAAAGTCGATTAAAAATAGCTCAAGATAGGCAAAAGAGTTATATTGATCAACATAGTTGGAGAATGGAATATGAAGTCAGTGAGAAAGTATTTCTCCATATTTTCCTTTGGAAGGGTATTCTCAGATTTGGAAAGAAAGGTAAACTGAGTCCCCGTTATATCGGCCTATATGAAATACTTGAAAGTGTTGGACCATTAGCTTATAGGCTTGCCTTGCCACCAGAATTATCCCAGATTCATAATGTGTTCCATGTTAGTATGCTTCGTCAATACAAATCAGACCCGTCACATGTTCTTCGAGATGAACCAGTTGAAATTGCTGATAATCTGAGTTATGTCGAAGAACCAATTGGAATAGTTGGATACAAAGAAAAACAACTTAGAAATAGAATGATTCCATTGGTAAAAGTGTTGTGGAGAAATCATTCTAGAGAAGAAGCTACATGGGAAACAGAACAACACTTGAAGGAACATTATCCGTGGTTATTTACTGATACAGGTATAAATTTCGAGGACGAAATTTCTAACGGGGGGAGAATTGTGATAACCCGAAACATTACATTCTAACTAACATGACTGAGTCATTCAGGAGCATAAGTGCATGCATTTTGATATTTAATAAATATATCAGAATATGTGGAAAATCAAGAAATAATATGCTGTTTTATGTATGATATATTAAAACTTAATGCGTGATATGCTTAATTTCTCTCTCGCTATACATACATATATATAATGAAAGTATTATCTTCTAGATATATTTAACCAATACAGAAGTATGGGCTTATATAAATGTATGTTCGGGTGTATATATAATAGCCCATATATATATATATATATATATATATATATATATATCAAACAATTGTGTCTATTCATACTTGTACTAGAAATTAAAGTTAAGTTATCTTTAGATGCATATCCTTTAGCATAAAGTCAAACAACAAGTTTAATATTAAAAGGTTGGTCAAAGTGTTGGGTACTAATTATCCAGATGTTACACTACTTGCTTAATTACGTGTACTGCAAAGATGGATGCATGTCTTTTTTTTAACCGACTTAATTAATTCTTTAATGGATAAATTATTAACATACATAAACCTTAGTCTAGAAAAGAAACACACAAAAACACACCAAAGTGCTCGTTCAGGGTTCCACAGTTCAAGCTTTGAGGTAATTTTTCTCTATAAATTAATTAAGATAATTTGTTTCATAATTATTCGATTTCGCCACCGGATTTAGAAATTATAACCATCATGTAGTCTTGGAATTTATAATGGAGAAAATAATTTTATTAAGCTAATCTGACTAAATATAAGGTAAATCTTCCATTAATCTCTATGTTCTTATTGTTTTGGTAGATTAGATATACATAGTTATGGGTTTTGTTTCTTGAAAAAAAAAACTGATGGACAAGTCTCTAATATATACTCATGTATGGTTTATTTATAAGTAGATATTATGTTCTGGAATCTGGAGGGATGGAAAAAAATCTGATTAGGAATTGAAAAACGAAGAAGAAAAAAAATAGAGTTATACCCTGTTTTCCAGTCCAGCAGCAGTCTGCTGCAGTTTTAGAGCATTTTTACCGATTTGCTCTCGTAATTTAGAAATCGTTAAAACACGAAAGTTGTAGAAAATTGAGTTAGCTTTCTAGGAGCACTTGAATGACCTAAATATCATTTATATACTGAAAATTATGATAAATATACTAAACGCTGCCAGACAGGAATTTTCATGCATTTTTGAACATATAAACAAGCTTTATCTTTGTTAAGGTGTGAATCAGGCTAAGACCTTGGACAAAGAAGTTTCGTTAATCTTATACCATTTGATATTAAATTTCATACAAAGTCATAAATGACACAAAAATAGTTTTATTAACATTACTTATGTGATTTTTATTTGGTTATGCATATTTATATGCTAATACGTCAAAATCCCAATAAAGGATTACATAAAGCCGATTAGTCGAAAACATCTGGATAAGGACACCACTTGTGAGTATAATCTTCTAACTTGTTATTTGACTTGTGTGATTATATAATTGATATATTTGAATGAACAGTTTTCTTGTTTGGCTATGGTGATTAGAAGCTTATCGTGCTCTAACGTGAATTGTATGATTCTCTGAGTGATATTATGATGGAATCAAGATATATGATATCTATATGATGATATTGAAAAGGAATTGAGATATGTGATCTCAACTGATGTTATTAACATGAAAATGAGACATGTGATCTCTATTGATGTTATTGATACAGAAAGGAAATATGTGATTACAGAAATGCATTCATCAGAGATTAATGGATTCTGTTATGGCCACTAATGACCTTGAATCACAGAATTACAGTCATCCAGAATTTCTGGATTACAGAGTACCGTACGGCCACCCGAGTTCACTGAACTCTACGTGAAATAAAGAATTACAGAGTGCCATGGCCATCTTTGTGATCACGATTTATTCTTGGTATTAGTTGGCCAATAACAGTAAAAGAAAATGATCAAGCACGTGCATTTACATGTTTATAAATGATATGATCAATTGATTGTGATAATGTGTTTGTATGATGTTAATTAACTTGTTATTGGATTATACTTGCTGAGCTTGCAACTCACCAAATGCAATGTTGCCAATTTTTAGTTGTTGTAGATAAAGGTTGATCCGTGAGGGCGTGTGAAGTTAAAGCATGGATCAAAGGTCGGCCGGCTGGATTCCCATCCTTCTCCCTCAACTCATCATTTGCATTGCATATAGGGAGTTTTATTTTGATTTGTATATAAAAGGGCACGATCGTTAAGGTCTTTTAATATGGGTAAATGCACGTGTGTAAATATGTGTTGTTAAATCTTTTTAAATGATTCCGCTAGCGTAAAAGGTTACAGATCATGATTAACATGTGCAATGCAGTTGGCTGCATATGAACTATAGTTTTTATGCTATAAAAATACGTGTTACCAGAGTAAGGGTGTTACAACTAAGCAACATTCTAAACAATTGCGGGTAACTGCTCTAATTGTGGATAATTGCTCCTATTTTTATGGGATTTAATTGATTTATCAAGATTAATATCATGATCCGTAAGGTAAGATAGAACCAATTATGAGTAACTGCTCCTATTTTCAGGGGATTTACTTGATTTAGGCGATTCCCCATTTTTATGTGGACTAATATACCCCAATTTCGATTTTATTATTATTTTTTTATATATGTTAGGCATATCTAATATTAGCCGTTGAAATAGGTAAATCTGTAGTCTGTATTGGTTCCTACGATAATGTGACGCTAACATGCGATAAAAGATTCAACCGATGTTGATGGGCTCATTCTATCATTCAATTCAACTATGCCATAATCACAATTTATAGTGCAATAGGGGTGATTTAGGAAAGTAAATCAGATGTACCTGACTTAGGGTCCCAGAAAGCGAGGTGAGGTGCTTTGCACAGGGTGACCTGACCTAGGATTCCAGAAAGCAAGATGAGGTACTTTGTTCGAGGTTACCTGAAACAGAGTACACGTTAGGCTTGCCGGGGTGGCCTCCAGTTAAAGCCCTCCGATGCTTAAGTCAGAATCAGGTAATTGAGGTACTTAGAAAGCTAAAGAGCGAGGTAATTTAGAAAATGACCAGTTACCTTTTACCTTGTTTTTCATGTCGTATTTATAGTGTTGTTCACCGTGGAATGCGCATCATCATACACGTGGCACTCTATCGATGGCGAAAGGCTCACGTGCGATCCGACCCAGACATTCGGGTCGGGTCAGGACCTATATAAAAAAACCGCAGATCCTGGGGGCATCTTGGTAATTTCCAACGAAGTGAGGTCAGAATGGTAATTTTGATCTAGGCGAGGTTAGAATAATAATTTCCATATCATTTACTTCCCCAGTTACTTTAGTATTTATTACTAAGGTAACTTAATCTAATTCTTCGAAGCTGAAGCTGAAGCGCTGTGAGATTTTGACCGTTGACTCTAAAGGAGATTTCCATCCATACCGTTCAATTCAAAAATATTATTTTATCCAAGGCATTAATCTTCCCGCCTTCTTTTATATATATAAGATTTGTCATTTCAAACTTTCACTTTTCACTTTTCACATCGGACCACTTTGCATTTTCATCTCGCAACAACCTAGTGAATACCCAACTCACCTTACCAAGAATTGCACTCTTTGCTTCGCTTTTAGAGGTAGGCTCCCTAAATCTTCGTGTTAATTTTCATTATGCCAATTTGCACTCCTCTTGCTTTGCCTTCTAAATCTTCGAACACTGAGTCTAAAGACTCAAGGTCTTCTTCTTCGACCTCGAACTCCACTTTGTTTTCTGGCGAGGCTTCCCCCTCGTCTCCTCTTCAGACTAGAGGTTCGGACGAGGTCAAGTTTATTAACCCTCCTGACTTAGAGAATATGGCTCCTTGAGCATTACTTAGGTCATATGTTCCACATAGCGAGGTGGATAAGATTAGATGAACCTACTTGATTCCTGATTCGTATAAGATAATCATCCCTACTTCGCATGATAGAATTAATGAGCCTCCTCCTGGCTGCTTAGCTTTCCACCTCGCTAGCTTCGACGCGGGACTTAGGTTTCTCTTATCCGATGTAGTTGTAAATAATTTAAATGGCTTAACATTTGCCCGGCTCAGCTCACCCCTTCCTCATATCGCCATATTGTGGGTTTTATCATTTTAATGCATTACCGACTGCTACCTACTCTGGTTTCTTTTATATTTCACCAATGTCAGGTAAAAAGGTGTTGCATCGGGTCCCTTCTTCCGTTTGGCCTTGAAAAGACAAATTTGTATACATCCAAGCTCCCTCAGATACTCCTTGGAGGCTTCTTTTTGACTAGAAGGTAGGTCGACCTCGACCTCGTAATTTGCCTCCTAGGAGGCTGATTTCGTGCCTAGATTAACTCAATCGTGGTATGAGGCATGTGACCTCATTACTGAGGATGTCTTATCCTTAGTTGATATAAGTTCGGCACCTTGCCACGCATCCCTTACTTTTGGTAACCTCCTTTTATTACTTTCCTCACTTAGTTTTTAATTAATATCCTGACCAATAAAGTTCTTGTATAGATATGGCGATCCGAGCAGCTGTTCTTGACAAAGCCCTCGCGGACCAAAAAGTGGTCCTGCTTGCTCGTAGGCGAGCTCGCCAACAAGCTGTTACCTCGGGGCTACCATTAGGCATGGTGATGGCCTTGACTCCAGCTGTGACTGTAGCAGTCGACCCTCCGAGGGAGGCACCAGCAAAGAAAGTCACTAAAGCCTCTGGTGGTAATCCCAAGGAAGGCAAAGAAAAGAAGATCGCTGAAGGCCCTTCTCAAAAAGAAAAGATACGCAAGGATCGGAGGTCGCCCCATTTTTGGATGCTCCTCCAAGAAAGAGACTTTATAATGAAGACGACCCACTGACGCCAACCTTCTAACAATGGATAGGATGTTAATGTGGCTTGAGCGAAGTGAGTCTCGACTCTTGGAGCAACGAATAGCAGCTTGGGCTAACACTCCCGAAATTATGACTGGTCCTCGCGAGCTACCATGCCTCACACGGTACCAAATTGGAACATCAGTACCCAGAGTTCGGTTCACGAGACGAACCCTGGCAAAGACTTATTTGAGTTGTGTAATTATACCACACTCTCTGCCGATTAGTTTGCTTTGATGATAATCGAGTTCACTCGTCTCGAAGAGCTGGCAGCCCACAACATTATGATGGTAAACAACCACCATCTCGCTTTCTTTTTTCTTTCATCGATCACTTTCTTACTTTGTTTTTGTTTACAGACCACGGCCCTACTTCACTAGATGGCTCTTCGAGGGGCTGACTGGAAGCACCAGAACAAAGTGTTTTTTAATCACCTGAGCGATGCTCTTACTAAGCTTCAATCAGCTGAAGCAGATAAAGCTAAGGCCGTTGAAGATGCCCGAGGTGAGCTTCTTAAGGAAGTGGATGACTTAAAGTCTCAGCTCGCCACTGCTCGAAGTGAACTTAATGATAAAAGTTAGGCTCCACGCGAAAGATGTGGTTGAATCATTTGAAAAGGGGTCACAAGCGAGGCGAGGAAGAATACTTGTCTTCTCCTGCTTATCGATCCGCTATGGCCACTTCGCAAACCAAAGCAGTTCAAATCTTTTTTAACTCTTCTTCATGTGAGAAGTTGGTGGCTCAAAGGGTGGCAATTTATCTCTTTGATGGGTTTGACTTATGCCGGGAGCAAGGCATCAAGAAAGAGGCTTTTAAGGCTGACTTTGATCCTGAAAAGCTAGATCCTTTTGAAAAAAGCGAACGAAGCCTAATGCTGAAAATGAATAGTTAGCTTCTAGTGATGCTGAAGATTCTAGCGAAGTGGGAATTTCAAGCGAAATGAAATTCGTTGAAGAGGTAGAGGAAGTCGATGAATTTTTGGAACTCGTGAAATCCTTCTTAGCCTCCTCTTAGGGTTTAATCATACTTCGCTCTTTTGCAAACCTTGTGAGGCTCTGGACTTGTAATTTATATTGTAACGAATATCTTGTAATTTAACCATGTTAGTTTACTTTTTTTTATTTCTCCTCATTTTCTATTTATTGCCTCGGCTTCGTTTTTTGCTTTCAATAATTTTTGTGCCATTTTCACCTTATTTTATTTTGCTTTGCCTTCTATATTTCGTTTGGTCCTTTGGGATCATTGTGGGCCTTGCCAGCCTAAAAGGGAGCTTGTGGCCTAGACCCCTCTTAGGCCTGCTATCCTTTTAGGGGGCTTATCTTGCGAGCCTAAGTCCCTTTGATGAGACCATTGTGGGCTTTGCCAGCCTAAAAGGGAGCTTGTGGCCTAAACCCCTCTTGGGATCGTCTTGGGCCTGCTAGCCTTTTAGGGAGCTTATCTTTCCATCCTAAGTCCTTTTGATGAGACCATTGTGAGCCTTGTTAGCCTAAAAGGGAGTTTGTGTCCTAGACCCCTCTTGGAATCGTCTTGGGCCTGCTAGCCTTTTAAGGGGCTTTTCTTGCGAGCTTAGGTCCCTTTGTTCGGACCATTGTAGGCTTTGCCAGCCTAAAAGAGATCTTGTGGCCTAGACCCCTCTTGGGATCATCTTGGCCCTGCTAGCCTTTTAGGGGGATTATCTTGCGAGCTTAGGTCCCTTTGATGAGACCATTGTGGGCCTTGCAGCCTAAAAGGGAGCTTTGGCCTAGACCCCTCTTGGGATCGTCTTGGGTCTGTTAGCCTTTTATGGGGCTTATTTTGCGAGCTTACGTCCCTTTGATGAGACCATTGTGGGCCTTGTCATCCTAAAAGGGAGCTTGTAGCCTAGACCTCTCTGGGATTGTCTTGGGCCTGCTAGCCTTTTATGGGGCGTATCTTGCGAGTCTAGGTCCCTTCAATGACACCATTTTGGACTTTGCCAGCCTAAAAGGGAGCTTGTAGCGTAGACCTCTCTTGGGATTGTCTTGGGCCTACTAGCCTTTTAGGGTGCTTATCATGCGAGCCTAGGTCCCTTTGATGAGACCATTGTGGGTCTTCCCAGCCTAAAAGGGAGCTTGTGGCTTAGACCCCTTTTGGGATCGTCTTGGGCCTGCTAGCCTTTTATGGGGCCTATAGGTCCCTTTGATGAGACCGTTACGGGCCTTGTCAGCCTAAAAGGGAGCTTGTGGCCTAGACTCCTCTTGGGATCGTGTTAGGCCTGCTATCCTTTTAGGTGGCTTATCTTGCGAGCCTAGGTCCCTTTGATGAGACCATTGTGGGCATTACCAGCCTAAAAGGGAGCTTATGGCCTAGACTCCTCTTGGGATCTTCTTGGGTCTGCTAGCTTTTTAGGGGGCTTATCTTGCGAGCCTAGGTCCTTTTGTTGGGACCATTGTGGGCATTGCCAGCCTAAAAGGGAGCTTGTGGCCTAAACCCTTCTTAGGATCGTCTTAGGCCTGTTAGCCTTTTAGGGGGCGTATCTTGCGAGCCTAGGTCCCTTCAATGAGACCATTTTGGACTTTGCCAGCCTAAAGGGAGCTCATGACCTATATCCTTCTTGGGATCGTCCTGGACCTGATAGCCTTTTAGGGGACTTATCTTGCGAGCCTAGGTCCCTTTGATGAGACCATTGTGGGGCCTTGCCTCTTAAGTGATTTACTTTCGGCCCTGAAATGCTAAGCGAATGTGTTTGCAAACAAGTAAACATTAAAAGTGAAATTTCACATTATTTCATTAAAGGTGGTTCTTGACATAAGTTTTTAGTGCTTGCAAAATTAAACTAAGTACATAACATAATTAAACTGGATATGTAGCATCAAGTATATAACCTCCTTAAGTTGTGAATGTTCCAGGGTCTTGGGACCTCATTTCCTTGCATGTTTTCGAGCTTGTACGTTCTTCTTTTTAACACTTCGGTCACTTTGAATGGTCCTTCCCAGTTCGCTTCCAATTTGCCAACATGCTTGGAAACGTTAACTTTTTTGAGCACCAGATCCCCTGCTTGAAAGCTTCACTCTTGAACCCTCTTTTTTTATTATAAATTTTTCATCCTTCCCTTAGTAGCTTGGATCTGAATAAATCACTTGTCTCTCTTTTCCTCGATGAGCTCAAGCTCGAGTTCTCCTAACCTGGTTTGTTGACTGGTTCACCTAAGACCTCCACTGGTCGCTTCGCTGGTGGCATAGCTGCCTGGCTAGCCACCTCTTCCAAGTCATCCAGTACTTCGTTTCGCTTTTTCACATTCCCTTATTTCAGTGGGGAACTTTGAGGGGGGTGCCTCCATAATCTTCTTACCTTTTCTCTCCCCATCCTCCAACATCCTTTCCAGCATCTTCTCGAAGTCGCTATTTTTCATGTGAATCATCTGCTCCTCCTCCCGAACCAAGAAGGGTTCCGCGAACTGAATTGATTGAATGGGCGGCCCTTCTCGGGAAAGTAAATCAGATGTACATGACCTAGGATCCCAGAAAGCAATGTAAAGTACTTTGCATGGGGTGACCTGACCTAGGATTCCAGAAAGCGAGTTGAGGTACTTTGTTTGATGGTACCTGAAACATAACACATGTTAGGCTAGCCGGGGTGGCCCCCAATTAAGGCCCTCCGTTGCTTAAGTCAGAATCAAGTAGTTGAGGTACTTAGAAAGCTAAAGAGCGAGGTAATTTAGAATAATGGCAACTTACCTTTTACCTTGATTTCGTGCCTTATTTATAGTGTTGTTCACAGTGGAATGCGGATCATCGTATGTGTGGCACTCTATCGAAAAAAGCCGCAGATCCTGGGGGCATCTTGGTAATTTCCAGTGAGGTGAGGTCAGGATGGTAATTTTGACTTAGACGAGGTTAGTATAGTAATTTCCATATCAAGAGGCAAATCAAGCTGCATAAATCCGTTTTTTTATTTTTTTTTTTTAAGGAAAGTTGCATATATATATTTCTGTTTCAATATAAAAAGTTAGTCTCATGTGTAGGGGTGATCATAAATTTTAAAAAACCGCCCGAACGGCCAGAACCGCACCAAATCGCACTGTACGTAATAATTTATTAACAAAACCGTGATTTAATAAATTAGATAGAAACCGCACCGCTTTGTTGGTGCTGTTGTGGTTTTAGATTTTGAAAAACCATCAAAACCGCACCGCACCACACCTCTATAATTTAGGGTAAAAAAAATATTATTCTTTAGTCTTTAGATAAATATATTAAGAACTAATTTTATGAATGATATAATTAGATTCACACTTTGCATACTAAACACAACGCATTTTACATTCTTTTAATGTTGTTACAATGCATTATGGTGTGCATCAAAATGGAACAACATTACATTGCATGGCATATTGAATGTAACTGAAATAAAAAGGATTGCAATGTGATTTTTTTATTAATTTATAATATTTTCAATTATTAATATTTTTCTTTGTCTTTTTCTTTAAAAGATCATAACAAAATTATATTAATTTATCAATTATATAATATACAAATTATATTAATTAATCAATTATATAATATTTTTATTAATTAAAACCGCAGAACTGCCCGCCCCCACTTCAAACCGCACATTCGTTTTTACTTCATAAAACCTCGATCTGGAAATATTATTTAACCGAACCGCGTATAGCAATCTGGCTTTAAATTTACTCAAAAAACCGCAAAACTACACTGTGATGACCCCTACTCATGTGTACCTTCTTTATTTGACTCTTCATTACCTTCAAAAGATAAATATATGTTTTGAGAGCTTTTGTTTTTTGTTCCCTTTTTCTTAACCTCAATTATTTTCTGCCAAAATAATTTTAAATTGTTATAATTTTATATATATATATATATATATATTCCATTATGTACATAATGATTTTATAATATCAATCATGTAGACATGACTAGAGCAAATATCTCAACTCATCGCCATCTCATGATATTTTCTATGCAAGTGGAAAAACATACGATGATGAAGATTTTGAAATTTCATCTCATTTTTCATCCGTACGAAAGTTATGATAGGAAAGACATCCAACATGAAAGTTTGACATATTGTTTTTTGCATGATTTATATGTTTTGAGAGCTTTTTTTTTCTGTTTCCTTTTTCTTAACCTCAATTATTTTCTACCAAAATAATTTTAAATTGTTATAATTATTTTTTTATATTCCATTATGTACATATTGATTTTACAATATCAGTAATGTAGACATGACTAGAGCAATTACCTCAACTAATCACCATCTCATGATATTTTCTATGCAAGTGGAAAAACATATGATGATGACGATTTTGAAATTTCATCTCATTTTTCATCCGTACGAAAGTTATGACAAGAAAGACATCCAACATGAAAGTTTGACATATTGTTTTTTGCATGATGTATAGGTTTTGAGAGCTTTTGTTTTCTGTTTTCTTTTTTCTTAACCTCAATTATTTCTGCCTAAATAATTTAAAATTGTTATAATTATTTTTTTTTATATATATTCCATTATGTACATATTGATTTTACAATATCAATCATGTAGACATAATTAGAGCAATTATCTCAACTCATCGCCATCTCATGATATTTTCTATGCAAGTCGAAAAACATATGATGATGACGATTTTGAAATTTCATCTCATTTTTCATCCGTACGAAAGTTATGACAGGAAAGACATCCAACATGAAAGTTTGACATATTGTTTTTTGCATGATTTATAGTGATAACTAATTTTAGTGAACTAATTGATACTATAACTTCATGCCACCGATCCAATCATAATTGAGATTAAGGTACAGTTGATGATGGTCATTTTTATTTAGAGGGCAAAATACAATAACACCCTATGAACTTGACCCTATGTCTCATTTATCCCCCTGGACTTGCAAATGTAACACTTACCCTCCTTAATCAAATTAAAATATAATGTATGGACAAAACTACCTTTAATAAAAATGAATTTACATAATTCTTAGTAATATTTGAATAATTTATACACTATTTAATTTCATTCTTATTAAATTCAAAAAGTATTTCTTTTAATTGTACACTATGAAATTTAAACTATAAAAAACTAAAGCAATGTACAAAAATACACAAAAAAATAAATATGAAAGATTACTGAAAAAATAAAATATTAATTATTTAATTTAAATAAACTTTCAATATTATAAAAAATATGAATAAATATATTTTCTTAAACCTAGTTTATAACTACATTTCTTCATTTATTTCTTATTTATTTAATATAATGCGTTTTGTCCAAAATATAACGTTAATAAATGTCCATCTTTAATGAATAATCAATATTATTAATGAAGCGAATTGAAAGCACATCCAATTAGTTTTATCAAAAAAAATTTGATAACAAATCTCGTTATTTGAGTAATGATTGTTCAAAAAATTTAAATATTACAAAAGAAAATATATATTATTCATTTTTTCTTGTTTTTGTTTTTTTTGAAATGGAAATATTATAAGGATTACTGGAAACGGTCCAGTGCCGATTGATACAAAAACTCGGGTGGATCGTGCCACCATGTACTGCTTACGTCAGAGAATTTGGCAAAACTAGCTAAGGCATGAGCATGAAAATTATGATCTCGTGGACACCAAAACAAGCCTTGGATTTTTAATTGCTGCAGAACGGTTTTAATCTCCATCAAGATTGGGTCGAGGTTAGGCTCTGGGTTAGAAAGTTCTCTGGCAGCTATGATTGTTGCGGTAGAGTCCCCTATGATCGACGCGTCCAAATGGCCATCCGATTGCGCCAGAATAAGTGCCTCCCGAAGGGCGATGTTCGCCTTATTTTTCTTAGTTTCACCGCAAGTGTACGGTGCAGTTTATAGAATAGGGTTAGCAAGGTCGAATCCATAGGGACTAATAAATAAATGTACTAAGTACTAGATTATAATAGCCTTATTTTTATCTAGACGATCGAAAGTAAGTGAATTGGTTTTATAAACTAAAGCAGAAAATTATCCTAAAATAACAAAGTAAAGAATGATTGAAGGATCAAGATGATGAATGGATTTATGGGTTATGGTTTCAGTTAATATCCCCCTTTTATTCTCAGATTAACCAAACCAAAGTTAAACGTATTCTTCCCTATAGACGGATCACAAAAGTAATTTACCCTTTCTCTCGAGATGTATGTAAAAGCGTTGATTGGAATATCTATTCTAGCATCTCTACTTAACATGAGATATCCATCTCCCAAAAGTTCAAAAGATTAGAGAGCCTCACGAATATTTACAGACTTCTCAATCATGCAAGATATTCATGTCAAGTACTCATATATCTAGTATTGAAACTCATCGGTTAGAATTATGAATCAATACATCAAACAAGTTAAACCAATCGCATTTTGATAAAACAAGAATTAAAACAAAGTACTTGAATAGGGTTGGAAAACATTAACGTCAATTGTAATTAATCATCAAATAAAAAGTATCCATTAACCTATTCCCAAACCCGGGAATCACAAAGTGTTTAGCCAGACATAGAAAAGAAATAACCCATAGACAAATTATTAATGTTCATGTCTAACTAATTGAAAATAACGATACTATGGGATGAGTGAACTCGGGGATGATGACGATCTCTCGACTATCTTCAATCCTCGAAGGTGTGGTTGCGGTCTTGATCGATCTCTCCAAATCTCCGGTGGAAGATTGCTCTTTTCTCTGCTTTCTAGGGCAAAAATCAGCGTAACCTTGTTTGTGGCCGCCCCGTCTCTATTTGTACTTTGTTCGGGTCGAAAACCTAGTTCAAACAGGTCAGACTCTGTTTTTCCCGCACAGGTGCACGGGCCGTGCGCTAGAGCATGCCCAACTCGTGATGGGTGCCGCAGAGATTGTCAAATAGCTGAAAGGCGCATGGGCCGTGCTCTTAAGCACGACCAACCGGTGCTTGTAGTCGAAGGTTGAAGCTCAATGTTTGGCTGGCGCACGGGCCGTGCTAGGGTCACACGCCCTGCCCGTGCGCACCTGCTACACTTGACACTCGGCCGTTATCTTCCGTTTTTCACCCAGTTCGTCTGACTTCTTCTCGATTCAACTCCAAACTTTGTACATTACGTCAAGTATTGGCGGTTCTTTATCGCAATGCTCCGAATTGTTGCCAAAATGCTACAATTTATCAATCAATTCCTACAAAACGAGCAAAGCGTAATACCTTTTCCACAAAACATGAATAAAGCCCTATTTACTCATGTAATGCATGCATAGTAACACATTCTAGCCAAAATTAAGCCCAAAATACATGCCAATCAAACCCCCAAACTTAAACCGTTGACAGTCCCGGTCAACACTTTATAAATAAAGACAACACAAATGGGGTAAAGAAGAACAACTCAAGAACACCACATCACAATTCATGTCGTTTATCCATAGGCATCAAGCACAAACCAACTAAGTTTCAAATATCTAACACGGAGCACAAGTCTATCAAAATCATGGCAAACACTTCAAATCACGCCTCTCATGGATAAAGTGTATACTCTACTCACTAGATAATAAGGGACGTGTATTCGCTCAAGTCATATCAATGTTGAAGAATTACCATATGCTTGCAAATCGTCTCACATCTCCGCCACTCGATTGTATGCAATTCACAAATCAGAAAGGACTTTGTTTATGGTTGTAATGAAGGCTCTTTGGTTAAGTTAGGGAAATATGGATAAAGTGACTCAAACTCAAGCGTATAGATTGGTAAGCACATCGTTTTTCTCAACAATTATTCTTATTCAAATCAATTATGTACCCCCAATCACCTTTTATTCTATCACATCTCTATTTCTCCCTTCTTTTTCATATTTATTCTCCTATGCCTTACATCACAATTTTCAGCCTATATGTTCTTTTACAGCCAACTCACTTTTACAGTCGTGTTTTTTTTTCCGACTTTTTTGTGAGTATTCTTCTTTCTCCTCCTTTTCTTCCTTTATTCCCAATCACCCAACATATACACCATTTTCTAACTTCTCGATACCCTTTCGTTCAACCCTTTATTCAATCCCTTTACTCAATGATATACGCTCAAGCTTAGGGTAACAGATATATCAAGTTAAGGCTTGATGCTTGAATTATGGCTATCAAAAAATCAGGCAATAGGCTCAAATTGGCTAACTAGAGAAATCAAATATCATAAGGTAGGCAAAAAGGCTTGAAAGGCTTAGCAAAAATGGCCTAAAATCATTTCATAAACTGCATACAACATGTGACTTTGATGGAGATACCAAAGCAAGTTCTATAATTCAATCAACATGAATGACACACTCAATCAACAAACAAGACTGCATAATATGAAAGCAATAAAGGCTCAAAAAGCTCACAGACTTGTAAGTGCATAATTCAAAGTATATCAACCATGATTCCGAAATTCACATGCTCCATATTAATTATTCTCAACCCGGTCAACTCACGCTCAACACCCAATTTAAAGCAACATAAATTGTTCAACAAATGCTCCCAAGATCAACAAGCACACAATAGCGGTCAACTCACTCCCTAAACATCTAAGAAAGCAATAAACGTGCTAAAAATAAAAAATAAACATCTAATGCAATGCATCTTACATGCTCTAAATGCAACTACATGAATGCAAAAACGCCACACCCTGCAATAAAATTACTACCTCTCCCCCCAAACATTCATGAAATTATAGCGCATAGAAGAGAAGATAGAATTTCAAAGAAAAGTGTGGAAAGGACATGGATCACTGTGGTGGTGGCGGCGGAAAGTGGCCTTGGAAGATATGCCACATTTGTATCTGATGCATCGTCTGCAATATCTCCAACTCCCGCTGCTCCTGGGCCTGGTACCTCAGCTCCTGGGCTTGGTACCTCTGCTCCTGCTCTGTTCGGAAAGCACGGAACTCCTCCTGGTGATGCTGGAAATTATCCCGGTACTGTCGGAAGTCATTCTGGTGATGCTGAAAGTCGTCCCTATGCTGTCGCATGCTCTCCTCAAGAGCATAGAGCCTATCATGATAATCCTATCCCCCACGCTCCTCACCTTGGTGGGAGCTCTCTGGAATGTCGGGACTCCCCTGTGGGAAGCCGTGCTCGAATCCTCCCTACTGGAAGCCCTGCTCAAAGCCCCTCTCTTGCCGATCATATTCCCTTGCCTCCATCACCAAATCCTCTTCATCGGGTAACCCTGCTACCCTCCTCCTTTTTCTTGCAGCTAGGCCATCCATGACCCTGACATGTGCCATAGAGTTCATGAGCCAATTACTTTGGTTGTCCATCACAGCTGTGAGTTGCGGGTTAGGGAGGGGGAAGGCAGGCCCGACTTTTTGTTGAAAATAGAAGATGTTCTCCTCGTCAGTTATGATCTTCATCTGGCGGAAGGCGTTCATGTTGATGCTCTGAATGCCCACTATCGGCTCCATTCTGCTCATATCAACCCCTAAATGTTGAGCAATGGGGTTTAGCATTCCCCCAATTAGTATCGTCCCCGTGTCTTGCTTGGAAATATATACGGCGTGTTCCACAAAGTGAGCCGCCATATTGTAAGGGGTGCGGGTGAGCATACACCAAAGTAGGTATAGCTCCCGAGCTTACACACCCCCTTTGTTTGTGTCTAGCATACACTGAGTGAGCCGTTACTTTCTGGATATAGCGGAAGACGGGGTTTCGGGATTGACGATGCCTTTGCCGTGCGTGCCGCATATAGCATTGGGCCAGTCTCTGGTGTCTCAACCAACAATCGCCAGAAATCATACTGGCTATAATTCGCTGCGGTCCGGAAAGGGGCATTAGACGGTACCCCAAAAATCTCGTTAAGTTGGGCGATAGTGACGTGCCTCCACACGTTGCCCAATCTAAAATGGATTTTCTGAGGCTCAGTGTGTACTCGCATCTCCGTAACCTCCACGGTTCTCAGGAACTCGAGTACTAAAGTCTTGTATGTTGGCCACCGCCCTTGCATGAAGGCGGTCCACCCCACTCGTTCAAACATCTGCCAAACCTCCTCATGTATCCCGAGAGCTCGAGTACAGTCATCGTCGGCATATCGTGTTGGCGTGAAAGTACGAGTGATCAACCTGTTCCACCTATCCAATTCATCATTTTCTGTCAAAGTGAGCCCATAAGCCTCGGGACTGTCTGGGTGTGGTGGTTGGCGAGTGGCGGCGGCCCCCCATCCTCGTCTACCTCGATTTTGTCGGTTCCTTGGTTCAACCATATGTTCGAATGAGTACCTAGCAAAACAATTGTGAGAATACGTACGTGCCAAGTATAACAAGAAAGCGATGAATTACATACAATAATCCAAATACGGCATAGTGTCTCATCTCTACAATTTAATCCACAATTAAGCTTCCAAACTCAACTAACTATGTAATTGCAGAGAATCCTAGTCACTAACACCGTAAATAATCGAGCTCATGTACAATTCATCAAGCAATCAACCAAAAACATCCTAATTCAACCACCCACAAGGTGTTCAATAAAATGCCAATAGAAAAAATCAATCAAATTCATGGAAAAAGCATCAAACATGCACCATATAGTAACTCTAATCCATAATCCTCAAGAAATTCGAAATAAAAAGTGCAATTCATACCTTAAATCCCGAAAATTCGAAAAGAGTTGAAAGTTGAAATCCTAGGTGCTCTTCTACTCAAATCCTCACTTCAAGGTTTGTTTAAGAGTGTAATTTGTGGGTGAGTAATGTGGGAAGTGATTATGTAAGTGAAATCCAAGGGAAGTTTTCGAAAAATTTGAGAGGGCTTCGATTTTGGGTATGTCTGCGCGAGAGAGGGAGAGATTTTTGTGAAGAAAAGTGACCTCTGCCCGTTCTTATGTCTGTCTCACCCGATTGGAGCACGGGCCGTGCGCCAGGCGCACGGGCTGCCCGTGCTAGGGGTCGAACGTTTAACACATATACCTGGGGACCGCACGGGCCGTGCGCATGGCGCACGGGCTGCCCGTGCGGGGTGCCGTAAATTTACTCCCAGGTGTTGTTCCCGCACGGGCCGTGCGCCAAGCGCACGGGCTGCCCGTGCTGGGTATCGCACTTCAGCTCGTATTTTTCTATTTGATTTTAGTAGGGAAATCAAGAAAATCCTAACCTATGAAAGCATAGAAATTCTAACTTAGAAAAGGGAAAACAAACCAAGAAAACATGGGAAGAACTAAAATAGCAAAGTTGGGTTGCCTCCCAACAAGCGCTAAATTTAACGTCTATAGCTTGACGCCTGTTTTACTCGATGACGGTTCCAGCAAAGTGATGCGAGTGACTTCTTCATGTCTTTCTCCTTTCCAATTCAACTCGCATAAATTCGAGCCTCCTATGAATGCCTCTATCGTAGAAGTCACCCGTCGGTCAAATGCCACGTTCTTCTCGTTTGCATCGTGCGAGCAGCAGTACACGCGTGCTTCTGAGCTGCTGGTCCTCATCGTGTGCTACGCTTTCTCACAATTCAGTATGTCCTGCACATGATCTATAGCACACACACAAGGACTCAGATTAAAAGTATTAGCACATAAATCAACGACAGATAATGATTTACAACTCTCCTTGTTTTCATGATGTTTCCCAGCCTTATAGATGGAGAACAACACTTGCTCATCATTAACACGTAATGTGAGCTCTCTTTTTGTACATCTATCAAGGCTCGTGCAGTGGCTAGGAATGGACGCCCGAGTATCAGAGGGACGTCTCGATCTTCTTCCATGTCAAGCACCAAGAAGTCCACAGGGAAAATAAACTTGTCTACCTTCACGAGCACATCCACCACGATTCCCTTAGGATATGTGAGTGATCTATCCGCTAGCTGTAAGGTGACCGTGGACAGCTTCACCTCTCCTAATCCAAGTTTCCTGAAAATGGACAAGGGCATTAAATTAATACTTGCTCCTAGATCACAAAGTGCTTTATTAAATACAACACCACCAATAGCACAAGGGATAGTGAAACTCCCCGGATCTTTGAGCTTCTGTGGTAGTTTTCTCTGAATGATCGCGTTGCACTCCTCGGTTAAGTTAACATTCTCGAATTCTGCCAACTTTTTCTTCTTGGACATCACTTCCTTCAAAAACTTCGCATAATTGGGCATCTGCTCCAATGCGTCTGCAAATGGTATGTTAATATGCAGTTTCTTAAAGATGTCTAAGAATTTAGCAAATTGGGAGTCTAACTTTTTCTTTTTAAAACGTTGAGGGAAGGGAAGTGGTATAGAAAAGTTTGAAAGATCAGAGTTAGAGAAAGATTTAAGCTTCTCAGCCCCTTTTTGTTCAGTAACATGGTCCTCAACTCTTTCCTTGGCCTCAACCTCGCCATTTGCATCAGTTTCTACCTCCCCGGGGTTCAGAATTCGCTTCTCGGTACTACGCACGACCTGCCCGTGCTCAGGCGCACGGGCCATGCTCTCCTGCGTCAGTTCAAGATTTTTTGGTATTTTTGGCCCTTCGTATTCCGTACCACTCCTCAGACGAATGGCGTTACACTGCTCTTTCGGATTAACCTCAGTGTTGCTCGGAAATTGACCTTTTTGATGCTGCCCACCAATAATCGTAGCTATTTGGCCAATTTGGGTTTCAAGATTTTTCATTTGGGACCCCAATTGTGTGACTTGGTTTTCGATTTTATCCAGTTTCGCCTCATCCTTATTGAATCTGTTCCTCGTCTCACTCATGAATGAGGCGAGAATGTCCTCTAAAGATGGCTTTGGCTCCGCAGTAATGACATTGTTTGTCACATTAAACCCCGGTGGTGGTTGCATCACATTCTTCGTGTTCGCATAGGAGAAGTTCTCGTGGTTCCTCAAACTCAGATGGTAATGAGTGGGAGTCTGATTGTTCCGAAAATTATTGAAATTCCGGTTATTAACATAATTTGCTTCCTCCATCAGATCTAGAGGAACTCCCCCACTACTTGCACTCGCGTTTCCCTCATTTGCTTTCGTCAGTGCACTCAATTGGCTTGTCAACACAGTCATTTGAGCCGTCAACTCCTTAATTGGGTCCGAATCAGTAACTTCGGCCACCCTTTTCACATTAGTCCTCTCGGAGGGCCACTGATAGCTATTCATGGCCATCTCTTCCAACAAGTTGAATGCATTTTTCGAAAATCGAGCTAGTAGAGCGCCTCCTGCTGCAACATCCACGAATGATCTAGTCTGTCCCATCAACCCATTGTAAAAGAATCAGAGCTGCTGATCCTCAGGAAATCCGTGTTGCGGGCACCTCCTCAATAAATCCCAGAATCTCTCCCAGGCCTCATACAAGGGCTCAGAGTCAAACTACCTGAATTGAGTGATCTCTCTTTTGAGCTGTAGTGTCTTACTTGGTGGGAAGTATTTAAACAAAAATCTCTAACTCAGCTCATCCCAGTTGTTCACACTCCCCTGAGTTAGGGTGCCTAGCCAGTTCCTAGCCTTATCCCTTAAAAAGAAAGGGAACAAGCGAAGACGTATAGCATCATCAGTCACTCCGTTCATCTTGATGGTATTGCAAATCTGTATGAAGTTCGCAAGATGAGAGTTAGGATCCTCAGACGGGAAACCCCCAAACTGATTCTGCTGCACCATTGAGATCAGTGATGGCTTCAGCTCAAAGTTGTTCGCATTGAATGGAACATTGGCGATTCCACCATAGTTGCAATTGGTCTGTGGGCGAAAGTAGTCGCGAATCGCCTGCTGTTGGATTACCGAAACCGCCGGAACCTCTGGTACTGGTAACTCGACATTGACCCCGTTGGCCCTGTTGTTACCTCTGTTGTCGACCCCGTTATTGCCTCTGTTGTTATCTTCTACGTCTGCCATTGCTTGTTCTTGCTGTCTTTCTACCCATTTAGTAGCCGCACTAATTCGCCTAGCAAAAGCCTCAACCTTCGGTATGAACGGTGCTAATTCTCCTTGCTTCGAGCGAGTGTTCATGCACTACTTGAACCAATTGAAGAAAACAAGTCAAACACAGTAGAAGTAAAATTAAACAACAAAATAAAAAGAAAGAAAAAATGTCTAAATTTAAAATAATTTTATTTATCGCAATATTAGTACTAAAAATTTAATTAGTCCCCGACAACGGCGCCAGAAACTTGTTCGCCATATTTTTTTTAGCTTCACCGCAAGTGTACGGTGCAGTTTATAGAATAGGGTTAGCAAGGTCGAATCCACAGGGACAAATAAATAAATGTACTAAAATCTTTGGATTATAATATTTTTATTTTTATCTAGACGATCGAAAGTGAGTGAATTAGTTTTATAAACTAAAGCAGAAATTTATCCTAAAATAACAAAGTAAAGAATGATTGAAGTATCAAGATGATCGATGGATTCCTGGGTTATGGTTTCAGTTAATATCCCCCTTTTATTCTCAGATTAATCAAACCAAAGTTAAACGTATTCTTCCCTATAGACCGATCGCAAAAGTAATTTACCCTCTCTCTCGAGATGTATGTAAAAGCGTTGATTGGAATATCTATGCAAGCATCTCTATTTAACATGAGATATCCAACTCCCAAAAGTTCAAAAGATTAGAGAGCCTCACGGATATTTACAGACTTCTCAATCATGCAAGATATTCATGTCAAGTACTCATAGATCTAGTATTGAAACTCATCGGTTAGAATTATGAATCAATACATCAAACAAGTTAAACCAATCGGATTTTGATAAAACAAGAATTAAAACAAAGTACTTGAATAGGGTTGGAAATCATTAACTTCAATTGTAATTAATCATCAAATAAAAGTATCCATTAACCTACTCCCAAACCCGGGAATCACAAAGTGTTTAGCTAGACATAGAAAAGAAATAATCCATAGAAAAATTATTAATATTCATGTCTAACTAATTGAAAATAACGATACTATGGGATGAGTGAACTCGGGGATGATGATGATCTCTCGATCTATCTTCAATCATCGAAGATGTGGTTGCGGTCTTGATCGATCTCTCCAAATCTCCGGTGGAAGATTGCTCTTTTCTCTGCTTTCTAGGGCAAAAATCAGCGTAACCTTGTTTGTGACCGCCCCGTCTCTATTTGTACTTTGTTCGGGTCGAAAACCTAGTTCGAATAGGTCAGACTCTATTTTTGCCGCACAGGCGCACGGGCCGTGCGCTAGAGCACGCCCAGCCCGTGCTGGGTGCCGCAGAGATTGTCAAATAGCTGAAAGGTGCACGGGCTGTGCTCTTGAGCACGACCAACCCATGCTTGTAGTCAAAGGTTGAAGCTCAATGTTTGGCTGGCGCACGGGCCATGCTAGGGTCGCACGCCCTGCCCGTGCGCATCTGCTACACTTGATACTCGGTCGTTATCTTCTGTTTTTCGCCCGGTTCATCTGACTTTTTCTCGATTCAACTCCAAACTTCGTACATTACGTCAAGTATTGGCGGTTCTTTATTGCAATGCTCCAAATTATTGCCAAAATGCTACAATTTATCATTCAATTCCTACAAAATGAGCAAAGCGTAATACCTTTTCCACAAAACAGGAATAAAGCCCTATTTACTCATGTAATGCATGCATAGTAACACATTCTAGCCAAAATTAAGCCCAAAATACATGCAAAATACATGCCAATCAGGCGAGTTTTTCCGCTGTGTCCAGGTCCGTGATAATGGGGATTTTCTTTGAGACACCTTTGATGAAATAACCTTGATCGTTTTGTATGTAGACTCCAATGCCCGCGCAGTTCCTTGCGGTTGAGATAGCTCCGTCGAAGTAAATGTGTGTTCCCCCAGGGGGTGGCATAAGAGCTCCAAATCAGCGAGGGATTGCGAGGGGCGTTCCGGCCAATGATTGGCTGATTGAAATGATTGGAGCGTGAGACCAGTATAGGAAACAATGGAGATCGAAATGAAAGGGTGCTTTTCGAAGATAAACTTGTTTCGCCCATACCAAATTCTGTTGCAAAGAGTGACATAGTATTCAGCAATATTCTTCGGTGAGTCTTCTGTAAGGTCACGAAGCCAGAGTGACATAGATGGTTGTTGGAATTGGTACACTATCTCTGAAATTCCCGAGAGATACCATACCTGATGTGCGAGCGGGCAATGGAAAAAATGTGTGTAGCGGATATATCTGTCGAAAGACATAACGGGCAATTGGTGTCACACTCGAGGTGTCTTCAAAGGAGATTATATGGTGTTGGGAGCGAGTCGGTGAGGGTCCTCCAAGCAAAATGTGATATACGGGCTGGTATATATAGCTTCCAAAGCTTTTTCGACACATGTGAAGAGCCTGTGCTAGAGTTACCCATCATATTGCTCCATTCCAAAAAAATAGGAGAATGCAAGATGGTGTGATATGCCGACTTAACGGAGAATTTCCCATTTTTGCTGTGCCTCCAATACCACGTGTCAACGCGATTTGTATTTTGTATTGGGATGGAAAGAATTAATTTAGCTACCCTCTCTGGGAGCAGCTGCGAAATAAGATCGACTTTCCAGCTATTATTCTCAGTTTCGATGAGGTCAGATACTTTCATTGTTTGGGGATAAATACAAGGGCTGGGGTAAGTAAGGACAAATGGAGCTTTTGGTATCCAGCGATCCCTAAGGACAAATGGAGCTTTTGGTATCCAGCGATCCCCCCAAACTCGAGTATTCGTACCAGAGTGTATGCGTTTGATGCAACCTTCCGTGAGAACTTTTCTACTATCCATGATGCTCCTCCACGTCCAGGATGGGCGGTGGTGCAGTTGGGCTTCGAGGAGGGAGCAATTACGATGGTATTTTTCCTTGTAGACCCGTGCTAGGAGAGGCGAGGGATTGGTGATAAGACGCCATGCTTGTTTCGAGAGAAGTGCGAGATTAAAAGCCCTGAAATCCCTAAAACCGATCCCGCCTTCCGATTTTGGGCAGATAAGCTTGTGCCATGGAATCCAATGGATTTTGTGTGTGTTAACTGTACTACCCCACCAAAAGGATCTAATAACAGCCTGGATATCAGAGATGGCTGAATCAGTGAACTTGAAACAGCTCATTGCATAAGATGGAATGGCTTGGAGAACCGATTTGATGAGAACTTCTTTACCCGCTTTCGAGAATTGGTGCTTTGACCATCGTTGGATTTTTTGCCACACTTTATCCTTTATGAAGCCAAAAATTTCTTTCTTGTTTCGTCCGACAATGCTTGGCAAACCAAGATATTTTCCATGAGATTCTACTCTGTTGAAGCCCAAAATGCCAAGAATGGAGTTAGTTGTGTCCTCTCTGACATCTTTGCTGAAGTAAATCCCTGATTTCTCAAGATTAACAAGTTGCCCGGAGACTTTTTCGTAGAGTTGGATGGCAAATCGGATATGTTTTGCCTCATCTTTAGTAGCCTGTCCAAATAGTAGTGTGTCGTCGGCAAAGAAAATGTGCAATATACTCGGGGCCGAACGTGCTATTGAAATTCCCTGAATTTTCCGGCATCGCTGCAAATCCTATAATAGACAAGAAAACATTTCCGAACAAATTATGAAAATATACGGCGAGAGGGGATCGCTTTGGCGAATTCCTCTTTGTGGAATAAGATGGCTACATTCAATCCCATTAAGAAGAAAGGAGAAAGAGACAGTAGTGAGGCAACTAAGAATAAGGTCCACAAAATGGTTAGAAAAGCCTAAAGCGAGCATGGTGCGATGGAAAAAAATCCACTCGATACGATCAAAAGCTTTGCTCATGTCTAGTTTAATGGACATGAGTCATGTGTTGGACGGTGGTTTCGTACGGATGTGATGATGAATCTCGTGTGCTAGGAGGACATTGTCTGTAATGAGTCGACCGGGGACAAACACAGACTGGGACTCGGAAATAATGCTAGGAAGGATGACTCGGAGCCTATTAGCTAGTACTTTAGATGCGAGCTTGTAGACCACATTACAAAGGCTAATAGGTCTGAATTGTGCAATAGTGTCAGGATTTTTAGTTTTTGGGATAAGAACTATGTGAGTAAAGTTCAAAGAAGAGTTAAACGACTTACTGTTGAGACAATTAAGAACATAGGACACGACATCGGGACCGACTATATGCCAAAATTTTTGAAAGAAAATAGGGCTCATACCGTCAGGTCCAGGGCTCTTGAACGGGTGCATTTGTTTGAGCGCTTTCACAATTTCCATCTCCGTGAAGTTTTCCGTAAGCATCTGATTCATTGATGGAGTAACCCTTGAAGGTAGTCGAGCAACTGTTTGGGTGATATCAAGGTCAGACGGATGACTAGAGGTGAAAATGGATCCAAACTGATTGGTAATGATGTGCTCGAGATCGGTAGGGGAGTCACGGAGGATACCAGAGGGATCTTTAAGCTTGGAGATGTGGTTGTTTGATTTTCTTTTGCAGGCAAAAGCGTGAAAAAAGGGCGTGTTTCTATCTCCTTCTTTATACCAATGCTGCTTGGCTCTTTGCTTCCATTTGATGTCCAGTTGGTCAAGAGAAAGCTCAAGTTGGAGTTGCAACTGGAATAATTCTATTTTTGTTTCCTCACTAATAACTCCATTTTTCAAAAAGCTAATCCTCTTTTTAATGGCCTTTATTCGCTTTTCAAGATCTGTCTGGTTATGTCTGCTCCAATTTAGAAGACCCCAAGAGCAATTCTCGATTTTGGTGGTGATGTCAGATAAGCTCTTATCCCAATATTACCAATTGCTTTTTCTTAAAATATGATTTAAATAAAGAACATAAAATCAAAATTGAGGTACAATTATTAGCTAAAAATAATTGTTATTAGGTGCAACTTTTTCTAAACATTAAATTATATTTTGATTGAGGGGATAACTACATTGACAAGTTTAGGGATATAAATGAGACACGGCCAAGTAGAGAGGGTGTTATTGTATTTTTATAGACAAAGATGCACCATCAAGATTAAATTCCTTTTTTTCTTTTTTAATATTTAAATATGGCCCATTATGGTAAAACTGCTGTCTGGGCGTTGGCACGTTTTTAAGAAATTTGTCCTACATGAACTGATTCCTCCCCAAAATAGGAAACAGTCAGTTAAATGACACCAAGTTTGAAGGAGTTATTACACAATCAATGCCTAAATTAAGACCACCACCATTTATCTCATCAAAACGTTACTTTTTTTCTTCACCATTATTCATCCAAACCTTTATGTTTTTTTCTTACCCAACCCAAAAATCACAGAATCCATTAAAAAAATCTCCATAAACAAAAATATGAAATCAATCTTAACAATCAAACAAGGGTTTTAAAGATGGAGAGAGATGAATGGCCTCTTCATTTTCTCTGTTATGCCATGTTCAATGCATAAACACCAAGGTTATAGTTATTGATTATTACGGCTTCATGCATTCAATGTGTTTGTGTATGTGTCTGTGTGAAGTTCCTTTCAAATTAAATTTTTTTTTTCGGTTATTATGGATGAATAAGTAGATCTCAACACAGCATTTCTTGCTTTAGTAACCTTCTTTGTTTCAATCTGCAGTTACTAATAATATATTACATTTTTCTTTATTTTTTGCAGGACTGTGCATTACAAATCCAGCAATGAACTGTAATATCCAGAAATTTTTCTGGGCTATTATTACATTTTCTTGTATTATAATGACAGTTCATTCACAAAGCAAAACAAATACAACATCGGCTGCAAATGCTGATTCTTTTATCTTGGCTTGTGGTGCAACAACTGATTCCACTGATGCCAATGGCAGAAAATGGACATCAGATACAAAATTCATCACTTCTAATAATAATTCTTTATCAGTCACTGCTAAATCCCAAGACCCTTCTCTTCCATCCACAGTTCCATACATGTTGGCAAGAATTTTCCAATCTGAAGCAACGTATAAATTCCCTGTTTCGCCAAAATATCGCCACTGGATTAGGCTTCATTTTTATCCATCTTCTTATAACAATTTTGATCCATTAAATTCATTTTTCTCCGTTACCGCTAATGGCTTCACTCTTCTTAACAATTTTAGTGCATCCATTACTGCTGAAGCACTCACACAGGCTTATATCATTAGAGAATTTACTATGATAAAAATAGAATCAGGATTTCTTGATCTCACTTTCACGCCTTCAAATTCATATAACGATTCTTTTGCTTTTATCAATGGGATCGAGATTATCTCAATGCCAGAAATATTTCAATCAGTGTCGATGGTTGGATTTTCAGACCAAAACATGGAAGCAGAGTTCTACACGATGCAGACAATGTTTAGGCTGAACGTTGGTGGGCAGTATATTCCAGCAACGGACGACTCGGATTTAAGCCGAATATGGTATGATGATTCTCCTTATATCTACGGTGCAGGTTTAGGGGTCACAACCGAGGCTGACAAGAATGTAACTATAGCTTATCCTTCTAAAGATTCAAAGTATATTGCCCCATTAGACGTTTATCGAACAGCAAGAAGCATGGGGCCTAATGCAACAGTTAACCGAAATTATAATCTTACTTGGATTTTCGACATAGATGTCAATTTCACTTATCTTGTGAGGCTTCATTTCTGTGACTATCGTCTCGACAAGGTGAATCAGATGGTTTTTACAATTTTCATTAACAATCAGACAGCCGAGCAAGAAGCAGATGTAATAGCATGGTCTGGAGGAAAAGGAGTGCCTGTGTACAAGGATTATGCAACATATGTAAATGGTAAGAATGGTGATGATCAGCTGTGGTTGGCTTTGCATCCTGATGTCGAGGTAAAACCTGAATTTTACGATTCAATCCTAAATGGGCTTGAGATTTTCAAATTAAACGACACGAAAGGGAATTTAGCGGGCCCAAATCCTGTACCATCGCCTATGAAAGCTGAGGCCGAGTCACAACAAGGAAAGTTTACTTCGCATTCAAAGTTGAGCAAAGGTGGTGTGATAGTAGGTTCTGTTTTAGGCTCAGTGGCTGGATTAGGCCTAATCGTTGCGCTCATTGGTATTTTTATGCACAAGAAAAAAACGGACAAGAAAGAGTTATCTAGCAGTACTAACAGTTGGTTGCCAATTTATGGCAGTTCGCGGTCTTCAGGGACGAACACTACTAGTAAAAGTAGTGGGAGTAGTCGGATCTCAAATCTTGGTGCAGGGTTTTGTAGACATTTCACATTAGCCGAGATAAGAATTGGAACCGATGATTTTAGTGAGTCGCGTGTAATAGGAGTTGGAGGATTTGGGAAAGTGTACAAAGGCTTTATCGATGGAAATACAAAAACGGTTGCCATTAAACGTGCGAACCCCTCTTCAGAACAAGGTGTTCATGAATTCTTAAATGAAATCGAGTTGCTGTCTAAGCTAAGACACCGCCATTTGGTCTCGTTGATTGGTGCTTGCGAAGAGAACAACGAGATGATACTAGTTTATGATTATATGGCAAACGGGACTTTGAGAGAGCATCTTTACAAGACCAAGAATAACAAACAAACTTTATCATGGGTACAGAGATTAGGCATATGCATTGGTGCTTCAAGAGGGATTCACTATCTTCACACAGGTGCAAAGTTTACTATCATTCATAGAGATGTAAAAAGCACAAACATTTTATTGGACGAAAAATGGGTCGCCAAGGTTTCTGATTTTGGGCTTTCGAAAACAGGCCACACACTTAACCAAACACATGTTAGCACAATTGTGAAAGGGAGTTTTGGGTATTTAGATCCTGAGTACTTCAGAAGACAACAGTTGACAGATAAATCTGATGTGTATTCTTTTGGTGTTGTACTTTTTGAGGTATTGTGTGGAAGGCCAGCACTTAATCCTAGTTTGGCAAAAGAGCAAGTTAGTTTAGCAGATTGGGCTATTCTGAATTATAAAAGTAGTTTAGAGGAGATTATTGATCCACATATAAAAGATGAGATTAATCCTGAGTGTTTGAAGCAGTTTACAGAAACAGCTGTGAAATGTTTATCTGATAACGGCCTTGATCGGCCGTCTATGGGGGAAGTGCTTTGGAATCTTGAGTATTGTGTACAGCTGCAAAAGAATCCTGATGGCCCAAAAGTGGTGGCAAAGCAGAAAGCAAACGATGCATATGCTTTGTATGCAACGTTGTTAAGCATCGATGAGGAGGAAGATGAAAAAAGTGACAAGTTTGAGGATCATAGTGCAAATGCAGTTTTCTCACAGATAGTGAATCCAAAAGGGAGATAAATGGAGTCTTTTAGAGGCCTTGGACCATGCAGTTAAATTCAGGAACTTTTTTTAGCTTAGATTGTTGAGTTTTTGATGTTTCTTTTTTTTATCTTTGGGTCCTTTTATTCAACGAATATTAGTTGGATTCTTAGTTTCATCCCTGCTACTGGAGTCTCCTGATATGCTGTAGCAAATTTTAGCTTCTCCTTATGAATTGAGCCAATACTTTAGACCTTTGATAGATGAATCTTTAACGACACTTTAAAATGTGTACGGACGAAAACGAAAGTATTCTTCATTAATTCAATAATCATTAAACCACTTCCTCTCTTAGTTTGAATTCATTCAAGTACTTCACAATTGAGCAAATGAATTAATCATGAAGCCCATTTAACATCTCCCAACTCTCACCCTCCTTTGTATTAAGCTTAACATTATTTTTGTTAACAGAGTATTCTAAAGTCGTGATTGGCTTGAGATAAACTCCAATGGACTTAACAGTCTTGTTATCAGCATTGCCATGAAATCCACCAAACTGGCGATCATCTCCAAGACGGAAACTGAATTCTTTGTCGTGGCTGGTGAATTGGCCAAACGGGCCGTATTCTCCATGGTTTGTGCCAAATGTGAGTGAACATAAATTGCTGTTGTGGTAGCTCTTATGACCACTAATCCAAGTTATATACTCTGCTGGGTGATTCAATTTCACCTGCATCAATCGTCGTCATAACAATATTACTAATTTAATGGATAAGATAATTTTAAAAAAATAAATATATATTATATAATATATATTTTTTGCAATTTCAAGAAGTAGGTGCAATAATTTGGGATGAAACGAGTATATATAGAGTAAAATTCATCATGACCATATCTTAGTAACATTGGCGAAACAGTAAAAAACGCCAAATTGGTCTTGTAACTAATAGGGGGTGTCAAAATTAGTTCTCTTCGAGTTAAAAAATTTCAGTCATGTAAGTAACTAGAAGACTCTGAATTCAGTCCAAATTCGCCCTAAAATTTTAAAATTAACTGAATATTGTTACGTGAAACATACATGATTTGAAAATATTGGAGATTTTGGATTTTCTTGGCCTGGTTGTATTTTCAGATTTTCGCATATGATTTTTGGCTCACATAGGAAAAGCAAATGCCGACAAGACTAGATTAAAAATGGCATTTACCTCAGCTTAAATGATATTTTAATCCAATTTCTTTATCATAATCTCTTCACATGGATACCAAAAATCATATGAGGAAGTCAAATATAAGAATTTGATCAAAGATCATAAATTCCCAATATTTTTCAAGTCAAATGCATTCATGTGACAATGTTATGCCAATTTTAAGATTTTTGGACAAATTTGGAGTTGATTTGATATCTTTTATTAGTTAAAGGACTAATTGAATATTTAAATTCGAACATCATGACTACTTTTGACACATCACCACATTATTTTGAGGACCAATTTTGCATTTTCACCGGAGGAAAATGTTGTTATGCTGGATATATGTCAATACTATAAGCAAAAGATTAAAAGGCAAAAACTTGTATGAGACGGTCTCATGGGCATTTTCCATGAGACAGATCTTATATGTAAATAAGATTTGAACCCATACACAAACCCATGAAAAAGATCCATTTTATTGTGTGTCGTAAGATCCGTCTCACAAACTTAAGTCCATGAGACGGTCTCATATAAGACATTCTCAAAGGTTAATTGTAATTTTAGTCCTGCAACTCTTAGGGGTCTGCGATTTTAGTCTTGTAACTTCTTGATGTGGCAGTTTTGATTTTATTGCTTTTACCCTTTAGTCAAAATAACATTTAAATCCATAATTAATGATTATAAGTATTTTGGCTAAAGGAAAAGAGTCTTGTGGAAACAAATGAAATATTAAAACACCTACCTGGGACCAAAATCCCACAAAATGAGAACTTGTAGAACCAAAATTTCATATAGTAAAATTTTATGGAATCAAAATTATTACCTAAACCATTTACAGTGCCAAAATTGCTAGCTGTCCCCTTTAATTACGGACCAGTTTATTCAAGCCATAAGAAAAATAAACTGAAAAATAATGAAATCACTCTGAACAGATTAAAAGTCAACTTACAACATCAAATTTGTATCCATCATTGGTACCATGCCTTTCAGACAGCACCAAATTTCCATTCTCCGAATACTGAAACTGAATCGAGTTGATTTCATCGTCGTGACAAACAAATATCTGAACAATTTTATTGTGCCCCTTTTCATCCCAAGTATCTCCATTTTTGTTTCCCACAGGACCTATTTTGATGATGCTGGAATCATCACTCATTTTAGCTGGAAGAAAGACGTAGAAAATGGGAGGATCTTTTCTTTCTTTCTTTCTTTTCTTTTTGGCCAAGATTATGGAATTATGGAATGGTTTGATATAAGAAGAGCTCATATATTTATGTAGAAAATGAAGGTGTGGAGTTGAGAAATTAATGAACGTGAAGCGCAAAACTGGTCATGTTTCCATTGACAGCTAATAAGAAAATGATTGTCCATTTGAACAGGTAGTTATTAAAAGAAACTGTATAAATTCTCATTATGACACTTTAATTACAATAATCATAATGGCTGTCATATACTTCGAGAATATATAATCAAAATTCAATCTTTTGAATAATTTCATATGATATTCTATCATGTTAGTGCCAAATTCGATTTTCCCCAATTTATTATTTTATTATTTTATGCTTTTATTTTATTCCGACTTATTTAATTAACCATCCAATATTATTAATTATTAATAGGTCACAAATAGAGTTATCCGGCCCACGTGACCCGCGTTATCACATAAGCCCATGAAGCCATCAACCCAGGTATAAAGGTCTCTCCTTGTTCATTAGTAAATATTCCCAATTTACGCACTATAAATTCTCTGTCCATTGCTCTAGAATATTTCTACTATATGTGCTGATTTGAGCGTTGGGTATATTCTAAATTTGTTGGTGTTGCAGACAAGTTCTCATCCGAAAAACTTACCAGCTTTGGAGAGAAAGTTGGACCGACTCATCAGATACCTTGACTTGGAATGATCTGCTCTTTCAAACAACATCATTTTGGTGATGTCTGTGGGAAATTGCTAAGACACAAGGAAGTAGACGAGATCACGAGCACGTGGGGCCCGACTCTCAAGCCGTTAATTTTGGAGCAGGGAATCGACAGGTAGAAAGACCACTCAGAAGACTGGAAGACAACCTCTCCTCCTAGAGGGGCGCTCATTCCTATCCTATTGAAAGGCACCACCCCTCCTCTCAGAGGGGCTCCATCCGCTGAAAAAGTTTGCTTGACTCGAGAAGTCCTTCAAGCTATGCTTGAAAGCCGCCCGAAACGCTCTAAGGCGTCAAACTATAGCAGAAGTTGCCAGAAGACCTCTTCGAGCTCCACCAACCACGGAAGACCCTAACCAGGGAAGCAAAGAGAATGAATGAGGGACAAGGAGAGAACCAAAGAGACTAGAGTACTGCTGCAGAAGAAGACAAAAATAGAGCTCAATGATTGTAGCTTCGCATCTATGGAAATATCGATTAACCACCATACACCCCCAATTACTGGATCTCATCATCCATGAAAAGTAAGAAATTTTGCATATTTTAACCAATTCAAGGTGAAAAATGAGGTTGCTCCCTGGGAAAAACTTGGATAAAGTTGAGCCAAAAAATTGCGATTCAAGATAAATTCATGAGGAAACGGTATCTCTTTCGGATCAACTCCAGCGTTTAGAAATTGGATGTCTTTTTTGTTCCGTGTTAGAATAGAACCTTAATTTATTACTTGTTATTAGTTAGTTATTAGATGAGATTTTACGAAAAAAATCGTTCTAGACAAGAACAAATACTTCTTTTTTTGTTCGGTGCGAAGACATAGGAAAAAACCAATTTTTAGCATTCTATTTAATATTTCATTTAGAATATAATGAGGGGGGATTTCATTATATTCATATAAGTGAAGATATAAGTGAAGTCTTCCTCCTTGATTCCTACAAAACAAAAGAGAATGCTTTTTCACACTAAGCTGTTGACGCCAACCAAGCTAACTCTCAAGTCACTGCAATAATGAGAAGAAGCCCGCTCGCTCCAGCCATCTTGCTGAGCCACTACCGCCTGGCATTAAGACCTCAAATCTCTCCGAGTATGATGGAACTAGAGATCCCAAGGAGCACCTGGACAAGTTATGCGCCAAAACCGATCTTTATGACATGAAAGATGCCTCATACTGCGAAGTATTCGGACTATGCATATCAAATGGGCCTTGACTTGGTTCAACCAGCTCCTCGTTGGGTCCATCACTAGGATGGACAAGCTCACAAACAGATTCATGAACCATATCCTTATCAACAAGAAGTGCCCTAAGACCATTTCACATTTGCTCTAGATGAAATAGAAAGGATGGCAGCCCTTATGAGACTACATGAAGCGATTCGTGGAGGGCGTCAACGAAGTTACCAATGTTCAACACGAGACCCTAACTGGGATCTTGCAATAGCACCTTCGCTAGGGGATATTGAAGGAAACTATAGCTAGAAAGCCATTTGCCTCCTTAGAATAACTGTTGGATCGAGATGAGAAGCATATTCGAGTGGAAGAGGCTACTAGGGTAGAGTCCAACAACAAAGGAAAAACCAGAGAATAAGAAAAGTCCCTCTCCAGGAGGGGCGGTAGAAAGGACGTCGGGAGAAAAGATTACGAGGCATGCTACACTCTCTTAAATGCATCCCTAGTTGAAGTTTTGATTTCTGCACAGAAAAAAGGAATTATGGAACATTCCCCTCCAATGAGAGATAACCCCAACAAACGCACTCCGACAAATATTATCGTTACCACCGGGACAAGGGCTATAATACTGAACATTGCTTCTAGTTGAAGAGAGATATTGAGAGGTTGTTCAACGGGGGCATCTAATGGAGTACGTTGATCAGCGCAAGCTGCACAAGGATCCTGGGCAGCAGGAAGATGAACTCCACCAAACTCCATGCTGCCTTGAGCTATGCGCCTAGAAGAGGCTGAACGCGCACACAGCCGGAGTCATCAACTTGATTTTCAGAAGCCCTAAAGGAAGAGACGCCTGGAGTGCCTTCAGGATATACAATAAAGAGTACAAGGAACTGAACGTCAGGATGTTCCCCAAGAGAAAATCCATGAACTTCATTAAGGCCAAGAACATTCCCATTACCTTTATGGTTCGAAGAGTTTTCAGAAGCCCTGATACCATCGTGATCTCTGTCATGCTGGCCAACTTATAGTTCGAAGAGTTTTATTAGACACAGGAAGCACCGTTGACATTATATTTCATGAAGGCATTTGAGAAGCTGCAGATAGATCCTTCCCAGGTCGTCCCAATAACAGCGCCCCTTGTTGGCTTCAGGGAAGAAATGATCAAATCGGTAGGAGAGATCAGTCTGCCCCTAACTTTGGGAGTAGCATCCTAATACAAAGATACCAAACTGATCCACTTCCTCATTATAGACGTCTTGTCTCCCTACAACATAATCTTGGGAAGATCGAGCTTGAACTACTTCAAGGCCATCCCATCTATAATTCACCTTAAATTGAAATTTTTGACTAAAACTGGAATGGGTTAGACCACTGGAGATACCAAGATTGCCAGAGAATGCTACGTGGCCACACTGAACAAAGAAAAGCTCCTTGAAGAAGGTAGTGGTCAAGCTCAGCAGTCGTAAGGGACCACGGAACTTGCCGCCTGATGTGAACCGCAGCAACAATTGTGTATATGACCCAACAATAATATGTTGTTAACCCAAGATCTTCACTAGTTCGATTAAATTGGTGGAGACCTCGACTCGTTGCTTAGCAAAGCAAGAACCTCGGTATGCGAAGACGCCACAAGCAATTATGGATTATTGCCTGATAAGTCAATAATTGCAACAAGAAACGTAAATCTTGAAGCACTTGGAGAAAACACTCATTATGAGAGTAAATGAATAATTTGATTGATATTTGATGAAAAACAATAAGTGTGCACCCTTATAAGGGATCCAAACCCTAACCTACTAAGAAAACAACTTAAAACTGAAATGGAAACAAAACAGAGCAAAAACTCGTATTCCCGGACTAGCGCACGGGCTCACACACGGGCCGTGCGCCGAGGTCATGCGTCAATCGGCGACACATACGGAGTCATGCATGGGCCATGCATTGAGGTCCTATGCCAAGTCGTAGGCTCCCAATCGTTCGGCATCACACACGGGCTTCACGCACGGGCATGTCCCTGGTCGTGCGTCAACGTACGAGTCGTGTGCCCCTGGTCGTGCGTCCCTGCGAATGTTTTTCTACGACTTGAATTCGATCCCTGCTTGACCCAAACTCAAAATAACAACTTAAGACGCGGCCCTAAAGGTTTACTTGGCCTCTAAACATCAAAACGACTCAAATATAATGAAATTACAACTAACTAAGATAGATGAACACAAGACACTAATGAGAACTTGATTACAATGTCTTCAAGACGCAAAATGACTCGTATTCTTGGCATCCTTAGCTTGCTCAGTCTGAGGTGGACTCCAGAATGTCGACGACACCAATCAACTGGACCACCTGAACTTCTTCCTCCATCGGAAATGCACTCCCGGTCTCCTTCTGCATGACTTGAATCAACCCATTGAGCGCATCCTTGAACTTTCTTGCTCGAGCCCTTGTTACCGGACCAACTGGCACCATCACTGGGTCCTTCGTCCATGGTTTCTCATCATTCCCCTCCTCTAGAGAAGGATTTGTCCTAAAATCCAAATTGACATCAAATGGACTAAGATCAACAACATTGAAAGAAGCACTAATCCCATAGTCGCCCGACAAGTCAATCTTGTAGGCATTATTATTGATTCGCTCAAGCACTTGAAACGAACCATCTCCCTGCGACGGCAGCTTGAACTTTTGATGTGCCGGGAAACGTTTGGGTCGCATATGTACCCAAACCCAATCACCCGGTTCAAACACCATCTTCTTACGATACTTGTTAGCCTGCGCCGTGTACTGCTCTGTTCGTCGTTTGATGTTGAGTCTCACTTTCTCATGTAACTGTTTCACAAAATCAGCTTTCTTCTGCCCATCTAAGTTAACATGCTCAGAAACAGGTAAATGTGATAAATCCAATGGGGTTAGAGAATTAAAACCATAAACACGTTCAAATGGTGAAAACTTCGATGCAGAATGTATATCACGATTATAAGCAAACTCAACATGTGGTAAACACTCTTCCCAAGTTTTAATGTTCTTTTTAATGATAGCCCTTAACAACATAGACAAAGTTCTATTTACTACTTCAGTTTGACCGTTTATTTGGGGGTGACATGTAGTAGAAAATAACAATTTAGTTCCCAATTTTCCCCACAAGGTCTTCAAAAAGTAACTTAAGAACTTAGAATCCCTATCCGACACAATGGTTCTAGGCATACCATGCAGTCTCACAACCTCCATAAAGAACAAATCGGTAATCAAAGACGCATTATCAGTTTTGTGACATGGAATAAAATGTGCCATCTTTGAAAAATGATCTACGACAACAAAAATAGAATCGGACCCATGTTTAGTTCTCGGAAGCCCTAAAACAAAGTCCATAGAAATATCAACCCAAGGTGTCGTTGGAATGGGTAGGGGCGTGTAAAGTCCCTGATTTTGAACCCGGGATATAGCTTGCCTACAAGTAACACATCTACTACAAATATGCTCAACATCACGCTTCATATGTGGCCAATAGAAATGCTCTTGCAAGACTGCTAATGTTTTGGCTACCCCAAAATGTCCCATAAGACCCCCACCATGCGATTCTCTCACTAGTAAGTCTCTTAATGAACATTCAGGAATGCACAATTTATCCTCCCGAAATAGAAAACCATCATGCTTATAAAATTTACCCTCTGCCCCCTTTTTGCATTCAACAAATGACTCAGAAAAATCAAGATCATGCAAGTACAACTCCTTAATATGTTCAAACCCAAGGATTTTAGCATCTAAAGTAGAGATAAGAGTGTACCTCCGAGATAGTGCGTCTGCTAGAATATTAGTCTTACTTTCTTGTACCGTATGATGTATGGAAACATCTCGATGAACTCGAGCCAGCGCGCATGTCACTTGTTCAACTTTTCCTGCCCCTTAAAATACTTTAGGGACATATGATCAGTGTGGATTATGAACTCCTTCGGCCACAAATAGTGCTGCCACGTTTTCAAGGCCCGGACCAAAGCATACAACTCCTTGTTATATGTCGGATAGTTCAAAGCCGCCCCACTCAACTTCTCACTGAAGAACGCGATCGGCTGCCCCTCTTGCATTAACACGGCTCCAATTCCAACTCCCGATGCATCACACTCGATTTGAATACCTTGGTAAAATCCGGCAATGCTAGTAAAGGCGCGTGTGTCAGCCTTTTCTTCAACAACTCGAATGCCTTGTCTTGGGCCTCACCCCACCAAAACACAACACTTTTTTTAATAGTTTCCATCAATGGCGCTGCAATAGTGCTGAAATCCCGTACAAACCTCCGATAAAAACTCGCAAGGCCATGAAAGCTATGCACTTGACTGGCCGACGTAGGCTTGGGCCAGTGCTGGATAGCCCTAATTTTCTCCTAGTCCACTGTAATTCCCCTCGAGCTAACTACAAACCTCAAGAATATCAACTTCTCAGAACAAAATGTGCACTTCTTGACGTTCGCATATAACTGCTCTTTCCTCAATACTTCTAAGATAGCTCGCAAATGATCCAAGTGTTAATACAATGATTTACTATAAATGAGGATATCATCGAAGTAAACCACGACAAACTTACCAATAAAAGCCCTCAGAACATGGTTCATTATCCTCATAAACGTGCTAGGCGCGTTAGTTAGCCCAACCACTCATATAAGCCATGCTTTGTCTTAAAAGCCGCTTTCCACTCATCCCCTTCTCGCATCCGAATCTGATGGTATCCGCTCCTCAAATCTATCTTGGAGAAGATGCTAGAACCATGGAGCTTGTCTAACATATCATCCAAGTGAGGTATGTGATGTCGGTATTTGATAGTGATGTTAATAGCCCGACAATCTACACACATCCTCCAAGACCCATCTTTCTTCGGAACCAGTAATACCGGAACTACACACATACTCATGCTCTCCCAAATAAGTTTCTTGCTTAGCAATTCATCAACCTGCCTCTACAATTCCTTAGTTTCTATTAGTAATAATTTGGAATTTCCATATTATGTCTTTGCATAAGGCGTGGGCACGCCTTATTAGTTGACTGCAACTTTTAAGTTCATGAATATAGAGTATGTAGAAGAATGGGGAATGTTCTAGATTGGTTGAGGTGCATGTAGATGGATGAGTCCATTGGTTTACTACATTAAATTAGCTAGTTTGAAGGGTCTTTTATGCATCTATAAATACCTATTTGTACTTAGAATTTTGCAAGACATCAAGTTAATAAAATTCCTCTTCCTCCTCAAATTGTCTTCTACTTTTATATAGTTCATTTTTCTAACAAAGTGGTATCCAGAGCCATATAATCCTTTCGGATGACAAATAATGGAGTAGCTTCATTCCAATTCCCTCATCTCACAAAAGAAAACTACGAAAAATGGTGTCTACGAATGAAAGCCTTGCTTGGCTCCCAAGATGTATGGGAGGTCATAGAGAAGGGATATGAGAAGCCTCAAAATGAAGCTACATTATCTCCAACCGAGAAGGATACTTTGTCAAAGACAAAGAATAAGGTTCAACAAGCCCTCACCCTTATCCATCAATGTTTGGATGATTCGATGTTCGAGAAAGTAGCCGATGCTACTACTTCAAAGGAAGCTTGGGAGATTTTGGCAAAATCTCTACAAGGTGTTGATAAAGTGAAGAAGGGGAGACTTCAATCACTAAGGGATGATTTTGAAGCTTTAAATATGAATGAATCCGAAGTGATTTTGGATTATTGTTCAAGGGTGAAAGCTGTTGTGAATCAATTAAATTGATATGGAGATATGATCGAAGATGTACGCGTAGTGAGAAAATTCTTCGTTCCTTGACTCCAAAGTTTGATTATATTGTGTGTGTCATTGAGGAGACGACAAATCTAGATTCTATGAGCATTGAAGAACTGGAGGGTTCTCTACAAGCTCATGAAGAAAATATCAAGAGGAGACAAGAGGATCCATTGGAGCAAGTTCTCAAAGTTAAAGCTACTTTGAGAAATGATGCAGAAAAGAAAAATAACTTCAAAGGACGTGGACATGGATGAGGTTATGAAGGAGGAAGAGGTCGTGCAAATAACCAAAATAGGCCTAGAAGAGACAGTGGAGACAGCTCCAACAATGAAGAAAGAAACCAACCATCACAAAGAGGTCGTGGAAGAGCAAGAGGAAGAGGACGAGACTATTATCATAGATCAAATGAAAGGAGGTGTGACAAGTCTAAAATTGAATGTTACAGTTGTCATAGACTTCGCCATTTTTCTTGGGAGTGCCGCAACAATAATTACGATGCTAAAGAAAATGCCAATCTTGTTGACGATAAGCAAGAAGCGGAAGAGTCGACGTTGTTGTTAACAATCAAAGATGACGAGAATGACAACAACAATCTGTGGTACTTGGATAATGGTGCTAGCAATCACATGTGCGGATATAGAGAAACATTTGTAGAGTTAAATGAGAAGGTGAGAGGTAATGTTTTTTTCGGAGACTCCTCAAATATCCATATTCAAGGAAAAGGCACAATTCTCATTTCTTCCAAAGATGGCAACCATAAATTGATCTCCGATGTTTATTATGTGCCTAAATTGAAAAGTAGTATTTTGAGTTTGAGTCAATTTCTTGAAAATGGGTATGAAATTCTCATGAAAGATAATTGTCTTTGGCTACGAGATCAGAATGTCAATTTGCTTGCTAAATTGGTTATGTCAAAGAACAGGATGTTCAAATTGAACATGAAATCAATTGATACAAAGTGTTAGAAGGCTAATGTGCAAGATGTAGCATGGCAATGGCACATGAGATTTGGGCATTTGAATTTTGGAGCTCTTAAAGCGATGGGAGAAAATAATATGGTGAGAGGGATGCCTTCAATTAACTATCCCAATCATTTATGTGAAGCATGTCTTGTCGGAAAACATATAAGAAAGAGTTTTCCAAAAGAAGCAACATGGAGAGCAACCAAGCCGCTTGAACTTGTGCATACGGATGTGTGTGGACGAATTAATCCACAATCACTTGGTAAGAGTAAATATTTTATTCTCTTTATCGATGATTTCAACCGAAAGACTTGGGTTTACTTTCTGAAGCAAAATTCGGAAGCCTTCGCTACTTTCAAAAATTTCAAGACACTTGTTGAAAAAGAAAGTGGCTATGAAATCAAAGCTTTGAGATCCAATAGAGTAGGCGAATTCACTTCAAGGGAATTCAATGAGTTTTGTGCAACTCATGGAATTCATCGTCCTATGATAGTTCCTAGATCACCACAATAGAATGGTGTCGCCAAGAGGAAGAATAGAACCATTCTTAACATGGCCAGATGTATGCTCAAAGCCAAAAATATGCCGAAGGAGTTTTGGGAAGAAGATGTATCATGTGCGGTGTATTTATCAAATCGTTCACCGACGGTGAATGTCAAAAATCAAACACCTCAAGAAGCATGGAACAGAAAGAAGCCGAACGTCAGTCATTTGCGAGTATTGGGAGCATTGCTTATGTTCAAGTTCCCCACCAAGAGAGATCCAAACTTGATGATCGAAGTGTCAATCACGTGTTTGTTGGATATGATTATCATTCAAAAGGTTATCGGTTGTTCAACCCGAACAATGGCAAAGTTGTGATTAGCCGTGATGTTGAGTTTGATGAAGAAGCCACATGGAATTGGGAAGCTCAAGAAGAAAAGTCTTATGATTTTCTTCCTTATTTTGAAGAACAAGACGATATGGAGCTTGAACAGAATACTACACCACTTCCTTCTCCGATTCCATCACGTACTCATGGAGAAAGTTCAAGTGAAAGGCCGCTAAACATGAGAAGTCTTTATGACATATATGAAAGATCTCATGAAGTTTCTCTTGCCAATGATGAATTGTATTGTCTTTTTGCAGATAGTGAGTCTTTAACTTTTGATGAAGCAAAACATGATAAACGATGGAGAAAAGCCATGGATTAGGAGATTAATTCGATTGAGAAAAACCATACTTGGGAATTAACCACTCTTCCCAAGGGTCATGATGATATTGGCGTCAAATGGGTGTACAAGGTGAAGAAGAATGCTAAAAGGGAAGTAGAGAAATACAAAGCGAGACTTGTAGTCAAGGGCTACAAGCAAAAACATGGAGTTAACTACGATGAAGTTTTTGCACCGGTTGCCTGCATGGAAACAATTCGTTTAGTCATCTCTCTTTGGCGGCTCAAATGAAGTGGAAAATCTATCAACTCGACATTAAATCAGCTTTCTTGAATGGCTATCTTAAAGAAGAGGTTTATGTTGAGCAGCTTTTGGGGTATGTCATAGATGGACATGAAGACAAAGTGTTGAGATTGAAAAAGGCTTTATACGGTTTAAAGCAAGCCCCACGAGCGTGGAATAGCCGCATCAACAAATATTTCCAAGAGAACGGGTTTGTTCATTATCCTAATGAATATGCTCTTTACATCAAAGTTTATCACAATGGCGATGTATTGCTCGTTTGTCTTTATGTTGATGATCTAATATTTATCGGTAATAATCCGAGCTTATTTGACGAGTTCAAGAAAGTGATGTCTTTTGAATTTGAGATGACTGATTTAGGTCTCATGTCATATTACTTGGGCCTAGAGGTGAAACAAATGGATGAAGGTATATTTCTTTCTCAAACTGGTTATGCAAAAGAAATTTTGAAGAAGTTTAATATGATTGATTGCAATCCTGTGAATGCACCTATGGAGATTGGTTTGAAGCTATCCAAGTTTGGGGATGAAGAAAAAGAAAATCCAACTTTGTTTAAAAGTCTTGTGGTAAGTTTGAGATATTTGACATGTACAAGGCCGGATATACTTTATGCACTTGGGGTAGTGAGTCGTTTCATGGAAACTCCTACTTCTACCCATATGAAAATTGCTAAGAGGATTCTTCGCTACCTAAAAGGCACGTTTGATTTTGGGATATTTTATACTTCATCTGATGATTCTACACTTAAAGGATTCTGCGATAGTGATTTTGCTAGAGATATTGACAATAGAAAAATCACGTCCGATTTTGTATTTTTCATGGGTGATTGTGCTATTTCTTGGTGTTCGAAGAAACAACCTATTGTGATAGTCAACTTGTGAGTCTGAATATGTAGTTGTAACTTCGTGCACTTGTCACGCTATATGGTTAAGAAAATTATTGAAAGAGCTTCACTTATCTCAAGTAGAAGCTACGAAAATTTGCATTGATAACAAGGTGGCACAAGCACTTGCCAAGAACCCGGTATTCCATGATCGAAGTCGATACGAGGTACCATTTTATTAGAGAATACATTGCAAACAAAGAAGTGGAACTCAAGTTTGTGAAGACTCAAGATCAAGTTGCGGATATTTTCACAAAGCCGCTGAAGTTTGAAGATTTTCGAAGATTAAGGGCAAGACTTGGAGTGAAGAAGGAAATTCTAAATTAAGGGAGAATTTTGTTAGTAATAATTTGGAATTTCCAGATTATGTCTTTGCATAAGGCGTGGGCACGCCTTATTAGTTCATGAATCTAGAGTATGTAGAAGAATGGGAAATGTTGTAGATTGGTTGAGGTGCATGTAGATGGATGAGTCCATTGGTTTACTACATTAAATTAGCTAGTTTGAAGGGTCTTTTATGCATCTATAAATACCTTTTTGTACTTAGAATTTTGCAAGACATCAAGTTAGTAAAATTCCTCTTCCTCCTAAAATTGTCTTCTACTTTTATATAGTTCATTTTTCTAATAGTTTCTTCCGGATTAGTCCTGTACGCCGGTTGGTTCGGCAGTGAGGCTCCCAGAATGAAGTCAATCTGATGCTCAATTCCCCGAATAGGCGGTAATCTATCCGGCATCTCGTCTGGAAACACATCCTCGAATTCCTGCAATAAAGACAAGACAACACTAGGCAAATCGGGGTTAAGACTGTCAGTAGATAAATAAGCGCCCTTGTAAACCAAGAGTATCATCGAACGACCAGTCGTGGTGGCTTTCCTAAGGTCACTCATTTTTGCCATTAAATTTATTTTTCCATCGTTTCTTACCTCAAGGCCATTTTCCCCCCTTTTTGTTTTTCGGCCCTCTCATTAATATTGCTCTCCTTTTCCCGGCTATCTCTCGAACCTCACTTCTACCCTTAGCCGGACCCTCACTCTTGTTTTCTCTCAAACTCTCCTTGTTCTCGGCTTTATTTTGATTCTTATTCTCATTAACCGAACTCTCTTTTTCTCTTGCCTCTCCAACTCTCAATTTTACTTGATCCTCATAAATTTCTTTGGGAGTTAAAGGAACAAGCACAAAGTTTTTTTGATTATGAATAAGAGTATACTGATTGGTGTAACCGTCATGTTGTACCCTCCTATCAAACTGCCACGGCCTACCTAACAGAATGTGCCCCGCTTGCATCGGCACAACATCTCACAACACCTCATCCTTATATCCCCCTATTTGAAATGCTACTTCTGCCTGCCTACTTATCCGCATCTCCCCACAGTCACTCAACCACTGCAACTTATAAGGTTGTGGGTGTTTTATCGTCAGAATTCCCAATCTCTCCCCCATCTTTGCACTCACTACATTAGTGCAACTCCCACCATCTATGTGTTCGATATATGTTTTTATCTTAATTTTGATGATTTTATTTTTACACCAAAATAATGTTTTTAAATGTTGTCTAAATACTCCCAATTGGTTTAAAATGTTTTTAACATATTTTCGGAGTATTTCTTGAGTTTCATTTTCGATAAAAATTGGACAACATTTCTGTCTCGAGTAGAGTACATCTGAAATAGAAAATGAACCTGAGGTGATATTGGACAGGTCGACCGGTCGCCCAGGGGGTCGACCGGTGCCGTCGACCGGTCGACACCCCTGTCGACCAGTACCTGAAGCTTGGCTCTCTTACAGAAACTTCAGACCTTGCATTTTGCTTTAGGGGGACCGGTTGAGACAAGGGTCGACCGGTCGAAGCCTATGTCGACCGGTCGCCCTGTTGTAATATTCAATGTGTTATTAAAATCTCTTATTTGTGCGCGACCGGTCACCCTGTGCTTTGACAGCAAAAATATGACCGTTTGACAGCAGACACATTTCCTTAAATTGTGGGATTTATTTCTAACAGCTATATTCTTGATTTTAATTGTATTTTTCTGTAGATTTTCAATCCCCAAGAGGAGCCTATGCTTGATCAATCATCTCCTATAAATAGAGGAAGTTTTGGAGCAACCAAGACAACAATTGCGATACAACACAACAAGATACACTTCAAGCAAACATTTGTTCTTCATTGTTATTATTCTTGTTGTAAATTTTGCCTAACTTATCACTTTCACATCCTTGAGGTCTAGGCTATTCTTGATTACACTTTGCACTCAAATTGTAATATTCATTATTGAGTTGTAATCTTGATTTTTGGTTATCATTCAACACAAGATATCCTTGTGAGTATTCTTGTGGTAAGAACACACTTGGATGATCTAGGTGATAGGTGCAAGAAGATTGTGGTGATCTTCTTATTGAGGTGTTGAAGAATTTGGTATTCTTCAAGGTTGAAGATTGTGGTAATCTTCACAAGGTGCCGTTGAAGGAAGATTGTGGTGATCTTCTTATTGAGGTGTTGAAGAATTTGGTATTCTTCAAGGTTGAAGATTGTGGTAATCTTCACAAGGTGCCGTTGAAGGAAGATTGTGGTAATCTTCAAAGGGAGATTGTGGTAATCTCCAAAGGTGGTGTTGAAGAAGAGTGTGGTGCTCTTCAAGGTGTTGTAAGTTGAATTTGTATTAATTTTGGTAATTAATAAAATTCTTTTTTCTTTTTGAAATCCATCCCGTATATACTGGGGTGGTAGTAGATTAGGCCCTAGGTGGGTTGAACTACTATAAATCGACGCGTGTTATTTACATTCCGCACCTTTATTATTGTGTTTGAGCATTTGGTTTGAAAAAGAGGGCGAAATCGAAAAGATGGAGATAATCTATTCACCCCCCCTCTAGATTATCGTAGTCACTTGGACTTACAAGTGGTATCAAAGCCAAACTCTTTGGCAAGCTCGTTTCACATCGCGAGTGAAGAGAAACGATCGTCGGCTACGAACGAAGCTCATCTTTCCGGCACCTCCACCACCAAGCCACCTCGGTTTGATTCTAAAAATTTTATATTTTGGAAAGAAAGAATGGAATGCTATTTACAAGGTTGCGGGTTTGATATTTGGAACACCGTCATAAATGGAGAATTCATTCCGATGAAAGATACATCACACACCTCCAAAGGCTTCAAAGAGCTCAATGATGAAGAAAAGAAAATCATCTCCTTAAACGGTAAAGCTCTCAATATTTTGTATTGTTCATTTACTAATTTGGAATATGAACATATTGTAGGAATTCGATCGGCACATAAAGTATCGCAAAAATTAGAAGCCATCTATGGAGTATTTGCAAATGAAAGGAGTCAAACAAAAGCATCTACTTCTCAAAGGGATACAAGTTCAAATCTAAAGAACAAGCCTCCTACAACTTCGAACTATGAAGAAGTTGAATATTGTCTTATGGGCATCGAAGAAGAAAACGAGGTATGTCTTAAACCCTCTACTTCCTATGATATTGTTATTCAAAATGATTATAGTGATTTGCAAATAGATTATGATGAACTTCAAAATGAATTCCAAAGCTTACTTGTTAAATACAAAAACTTGAAAAAGGAATTCAATGTTTTGAAAAATGATAAGGATAGTTTATTTACTTCTTATGAATCACTATCATGTGCTCACACCACCACACTTGATAAGGTTAGAAACCTTGAAAAAGAAAGTAGTACTCTTGTTGAGGATATTAATTGCATGAAAAAAGATTTATCTAAATCCGACTTGAGTACCGATGTAATTGTTGATTGTGATAATTCGAAACTAGAACTTGATCATAAGCTTAACGTTGTCAATCATATGAAAAAGAATCAAGTCTCTAAGCATGTTGGTCATTATGCTCCTAGAATTATTACATGCTTCTATTGCGGTAAAAAGGGTCATACGGCTAATACTTGTCGGGCTAGAAATAGCTCTAATCATTATTGGAGACCTAAAAGTCTCAAAGCTAATCCTAAAGGACCCAAACACTTGAGGGTACCACAAAATAATGTCATATTAGGTACCCGGCGAAATAATGATCGAAGAAAATTCATACCGCCAAGAAAGCATCAAATGACCGTTTCATTTGATCAAAGAAGGAGAAACTATTCTCAATAAAGCCAATTTCCAAGAAGAGGGTATAATCAAAAATGGGAAGAACACAATCCTTGAAAATGGCAAAGACATCATCAACAAGGTGATTTTCAAAGAAGAAGAGACTTTCAACAATGGGAAAGCAACAAACCTTGGAAATGGAGCAATCAAAGAAGTCATCATCAACAAAGTGACTTCTCAAGGGGAAGATATCATCAACAATGGGAACGACACAACCCATGGAAATGGTGTAATTGGTAACCCGTATCTCCCTAGTTAATTACGCATTGTATTTTATTATTATGCATGCTTTTTTTGTGTCTTTATTACAACATGAATTTTCAAGTATTATTCTTTTTTAAATTAAGGTCTTCAATATATATGTGTGTTTTTAAAATTCTTTGAAAAGTAGACCTTATATGATGTTTTTAAAACTCTTGTGCATTTTTGTAGACTAAAGTGTGTTATCATCTCTTATGGATTTTTATGGCATGAGCTTACTTGCGATATCTCTTAGCCTACACTTTTATCATAATGATTTGTGCTAGATTTGTTTTAAGAATTTTGTAGGATTTACATATTTTCACAAATGGCCATTTACGTCATTATTTGTCAAGAAAGGCATAAATTATCGAGGTACGTTTACTTGTGTTATTCTTACTCTTATAGACTCGATATATGTATTGCCATGTGCCTATGTGCTTGTTTTTCATAGTATTTCATACAAGTGCCATTAAGAGGATTTTTAGATTTTTTTTGAAAGGCAATATTCGATATTTGATTGCACATATTTGCTTTGCCAACTCTTGTTCAAATACTTCTTTTAAATGAGGTCTCAACTATATGCTATCGGATTTTCTAATTTCAAAAGAGACCTTTTATAGCTTTCTTAAGCTTATTTGAACTTGCATGATTTATTAGACTCTTGATGATATTCTAAATGCATAGTATGTGTTTTTTGCTTCATGGTCTATATATATAGTGTCTATTTCTACTATGCTCTTATGCAAGATATTTTGTGATTGATGATTGAGGCATATTTTTACACTTGGGCTATTTTTTCTTGCTTATATAAGCGATACCGGTAATGAGTTTGTTTAGTTGTGTAGATGAGAAACGAAGTACTCCAAATATTGTTACCTCAAAATATTTGGATGTAAATGTTCTATTATGAACATCTTAGATCAATCGGATGCCCTATGATGATAGTAATGAAGAAGACAAAAAGGGTATTCCGGAACAAACTCGATGACCAAGGCAACATTGGTCGAACTAAGGCAAGGTTAGTAGCTCGAAGGTATTTTCAAGAAGAAGGTAATGATTTTGATGCACTCATAACTCTTTTAGAAGTTATTTGCATTTTACTTGCCCATTCTTGTTTTTAGAAAATTTCAAGCTTTACCAAATGGATGTTAAATCCAATTTTCTAAATGGTTTTATTCAAATAGAAGTCTATCGGAGTTTAAAATTTTAGGCCAAATGATTTTTATAAAAAGGCTTTGTACGGTTGATTCAAGTACCCCGTATATAGTTTGATAGACTTAGCTATCTTTGCAAAATTATTTTACAAAAAGTAAAGTTGATACTACACTTCTTGTTTTGAAAAAGGGAAATATTGTTTACTTGTGCAAATTTATGTTGATGATATTATCTTTGGTGCTACTAATGAATATTTGCAAGATGTCTTTCTAAGTTGATACTAAGTAAGCTTGAGATGAGCATAATGGGGAAGTTCAATTTCTTGTTTGGACTACTAATTATTCAATGCCAAGAAGATGGTTATATTTCAAAAGAACTCTTGAAGGAGTTAAGCATTGAAGAAAGAAGAACTATCTTAACCTCTATGGCTAAAGATTGACAAAGGTTCAGAAAGGCATATCGGGCGACAAACAAATTCGAGGTATGTTTTCTTGTATTATTTCTCTAAACTCGACATTCCATATGCCTTATGTGTATATGCTCGACTCCAAACACTATCCCAACGAATCTCATTAAAGTGCTGTTAAAAGAAATTTTCAAATATTTGAAAGGCACTTCTTCTTATGACTTGTTAATCCAAAGTTTTAAGACGTTATTATTTTTCGGGATAACAAGTCCGGTGTAACTTTTATTTTTCAAAAATGGTTCGTCATAATCGAACTAAACATATTAAGATTCAATATTTTTTTGAAGGGGATTGCATGTTTTAACAAAAACTTGAAGATGTGTTTAATTCCGTCTCAAGGATAACTCGCGGATCTTTTAATCGCTCACCGCCGAGTATTTTACCTCATTTCGAGCTTGATTATGATATAATGTATATTGAATGAGGTCTACGTTTGCATTTTGCACGTTTTTAAAACTTAGGGGCGAAAAATTGGATTTTTGGATCAAATTCGGAATTTCAAAAACAGAACCAAAACAAGGTGGTCGTTTGCCGGGCGGGCCGACCGGTCGCCCACAAGCTCGACCGGTCGCCCATGCCCTGGACCGGTCGCCCTGGACTAATTTTTGGTTAAAAATGGTTTTGTTTCCTGACTTAGCCATTTTGGCTTATTTTGTTCATTTTTCGTCCCCTTCGTCAATTGCACACAAATTTCACTCTAAATTTGTTTTATTGCATACATTTCATATCTTGGATGTATTTAGGCTCGATTTTCATCATCATTGCTCATATTCACCGATTAAATGGTAAGAATTCTACTTCTTTATCTCAATTGGGTTGAACCCTTGAGAACTTGACATATATGTATTTTCTTGATGAGATTTGTATATGTTTATAATGAGCTTATTGATTGTTGATGTATGATTTTTATTAAATCGCATTTGGTGATGAAAAACTTGGCTTGATTTCATTTACAAGGGCTATATATATATCTCTTTCAATTTTTGACGCCCGCCAAGTGTTCGATAAAATGTTTCAATGAAAAATTCATCACCTACATGATTCTCTCGATTTCAAAAGTCTTATATATTTATAGAGATCATGTTTTGCTTATCAAATGATCTTTCATAAGCTTCTACAAGTCGTATGATTCGACTCTTCCCTCATATTTGGTTTAAAACCTTCAATGTTCAAATAGCTTGATACATTGGTTTACTTGCGCACTTTGATAAGAATATATGATGTATTTATCGTGCTAACATTCTTTTTGATGATTCCAAAGGGGGAGAAACAGGTTATAAGCTCTTTAGCTCAAAGAAGCTAAAATAAGCTTAACAAATAGAAGCTGTAAGCTATGGCTTCCTAAAGCCATATGTTGTGTATGGTTCTTAGTCCAATTGTTGCTTGATGGACTTATATACTTGTCTAATGATGTTTTGTGACAGGGGGAGCTTATAAGCTCTTGAACAAAATGTAAAAGCTAAGCTTTTAGCTTATGGATAATTGCTTTTACATTATTCTTGATGTGCTTGTTGATAGGGGGAACTTGTGCTTATTATTAAATATATTTACTCCCTATTGGTTGCTTATGTACTTTGGAAATTTTAGTTGCTTCCAAACGGTTAAATGTTTTTACCGGAAAATCATTTCTAAAATTGTTCTCCTATTTTGTGTAAAAATTGTTTTGGTTTGTAATCATAAAAAAGGGGGAGATTGTTTGATATATGTTTTTATCTTAATTTTGATGATTTTATTTTTACACCAAAATAATGTTTTTAAATGTTGTCTAAATACTCCCAATTGGTTTAAAATCTTTTTAACATATTTTCGGAGTATTTCTTGAGTTTCATTTTCGATAAAAATTGGACAACATTTCTGTCTCGAGGTCGACCGGGGCCGCCCTATAGGGCAACCCGTACACTGAGTACGCGTCTGAAACAGAAAATGAACCCGAGGTGATATTGGACAGTCGGCCGGCCGCCGTGGGTCGGCCGGTGCCGTCGACCGTCGACACCCCTGTCGGCCAGACACAAGCAGCTCTCTTACGAAACTTGGACCTTGCATTTTGCTTTTTAGGGGACCAGTTGAGACAAAGTGGTCGACGGTCAAGCCTATGTCGACCGGTCGCCCTATTGTAATATTCAATGTGTTATTAAAATCTCTTATTTGTACGCGACCGGTCGCCCTGTGCTTTGACAGCAAAAATATGACCGTTTGACATCAGACACATTTCCTTAAATTGTGGGATTGATTTCTATGACTATATTCTTGATTTTAATTGTATTTTTCTCAGTAGATTTTCAATCCCCAAGAGGAGCCTATGCTTGATCAATTATCTCCTATAAATAGAGGAAGTTTTGGAGCAACCAAGACAATAATTGAGATACAACACAACAAGATACACTTCAAGCAAACATTTGTTCTTCATTGTTATTATTCTTGTTGTAAATTTTGCCTAGCTTATCACTTTCACCTCCTTGAGGTCTAGGCTATTCTTGATTACACTTTGCACTCAAATTGTAATATTCATTATTGAGTTGTAATCTTGATTTTTGGTTATCATTCAACACAAGATATCCTTGTGAGTGTTCTTGTGGTAAGAACACACTTGGATGATCTAGGTGATAGGTGCAAGAAGATTGTGGTGATCTTCTTATTGAGGTGTTGAAGAATTTGGTATTCTTCAAGGTTGAAGATTGTGGTAATCTTCACAAGGTGCCGTTGAAGGAAGATTGTGGTGATCTTCTTATTGAGGTGTTGAAGAATTTGGTATTCTTAAAGGTTGAAGATTGTGGTAATCTTCACAAGGTGCCGTTGAAGGAAGATTGTGGTAATCTTCAAAGGGAGATTGTGGTAATCTCCAAAGGTGGTGTTGAAGAAGAGTGTGGTGCTCTTCAAGGTGTTGTAAGTTGAATTTGTATTAATTTTGGTAATTAATAAAATTCTTTTTTTTTTGAAATCCATCCCGGATATCTTTGGGGTGGTAGTAGATTAGGCCCTAGGTGGGTTGAACTACTATAAATCGACGCGTGTTATTTACATTCCGCACCTTTATTATTGTGTTTGAGCATTTGGTTCGAAAAAGAGGGCGAAATCGAAAAGATGGAGATAATCTATTCACCCCCCTCTAGATTATCGTAGCCGCTTGGACTTACAAGTGGTATCAAAGCCAAACTCTTTGGCAAGCTCGTTTCACATCGCGAGTGAAGAGAAACGATTGTCGGCTACGAACGAAGCTCATCTTTCCGGTACCTCCACCACCAAGCCACCTCGGTTTGATTCCAAAAATTTTATATTTTGGAAAAAAAGAATGGAATGCAATTTACAAGGTTGCGGGTTTGATATTTGGAACACTGTCATAAATGGAGAATTCATTCCAATGAAAGATACACCACACACCTCCAAAGGCTTCAAAGAGCTCAATGATGAAGAAAAGAAAATCATATCCTTAAACGGTAAAGCTCTCAATATTTTGTATTGTTCATTTACTAATTTGGAATATGAACATATTGTAGGAATTCGATCGGCACATAAAGTATGGCAAAAATTAGAAGCCATCTATGGAGTATTTGCAAATGAAAGGATTCAAACAAAAGCATTTACTTCTCAAAGGGATACAAGTTCAAATCTACAGAACAAGCCTCCTACAACTTCCAACTATGAAGAAGTTGAATATTGTCTTATGGGCATCGAAGAAGAAAACGAGGTATGTCTTAAACCCTCTACTTCCTATGATATTGTTATTCAAAATGACTATAGTGATTGGCAAAATGATTATGATGAACTTCAAAATGAATTCCAAAGCTTACTTGTTAAATACAAAAACTTGAAAAAGGAATTCAATGTTTTGAAAAATGATAAAGATAGTTTATTTACTTCTTATGAATCACTATCACGTGCTCACACCACCACACTTGATAAGGTTAGAAACCTTGAAAAAGAAAATAGTACTCTTGTTGAGGATATTAATTGCATGAAAAAAGATTTATCTAAATCCGACTTGAGTACCGATGAAATTGTTGATTGTTGTGATAATTCGAAACTAGAACTTGATCATAAGCTTAACGTTGTCAATCATATGAAAAAGAATCAAGTCTCTAAGCATGTTGGTCATTATGCTCCTAGAATTATTACATGCTTCTATTGCGGTAAAAAGGGTCATACGGCTAATACTTGTCGGGCTAGAAATAGCTCTAATCATTATTGGAGACCTAAAAGTCTCAAAGCTAATCCTAAAGGACCCAAACACTTGAGGGTACCACAAAATAATGTCATATTAGGTACCTGGCGAAATAATGATCGAAGAAAATTCATACCGCCAAGAAAGCATCAAATGACCGTTTCATTTGATCAAAGAAGGAGAAACTATTCTCAACAAAGCCAATTTCCAAGAAGAGGGTATAATCAAAAATGGGAAGAACACAATCCTTGGAAATGGCAAATACATCATCAACAAGATGATTTTCAAAGAAGAAGAGACTTTCAACAATGGGAAAGCAACAAACCTTGGAAATGGAGCAATCAAAGAAGTCATCATCAACAAAGTGACTTCTCAAGGGGAAGATATCATGAACCATGGGAACGACACAACCCATGGAAATGGCGTAATTGGTAACCCGTATCTCCCTAGTTAATTACGCATTGTATTTTATTATTATGCATGCTTTTTTTGTGTCTTTATTACAACATGAGTTTTCAATTATGATTCTTTTTTAAATTAAGGTCTTCAATATATATGTGTGTTTTTAAAATTCTTTGAAAAGAAGACCTTATATGATGTTTTTAAAACTCTTGTGCATTTTTGTAGACTAAAGTGTGTTATCATCTCTTATGGATTTTTATGGCATGAGCTTACTTGCGATATCTCTTAGCCTACACTTTTATCATTATGATTTGTGCTAGATTTGTTTTAAGAATTTTGTAGAATTTACATATTTTCACAAATGGACATTTACGTCATTATTTGTCAAGAAAGGCATAAATTATCGAGGTACGTTTACTTGTGTTATATTAAGATTCAATATTTTTTTGAAGGGGATTGCATGTTTTAACAAAAACTTGAAGATGTGTTTAATTCCGTCTCAAGGATAACTCGCGGATCTTTTAATCGCTCACCGCCGAGTATTTTACCTCATTTCGAGCTTGATTATGACATAATGTATATTGAATGAGGTCTACGTTTGCATTTTGCACGTTTTTAAAACTTAGGGGCGAAAAATCGGATTTTTGGATCAAATTCGGAATTTCAAAAACATAACCAAAACAGTGGGCTGCCAGGGCAGGGGCCGACCGGTCGCCCACAAGCTCGACCGGTCGCCCATGCCCTGGACCGGTCGCCCTGGACGAATTTTTGGTTAAAAATGGTTCTGTTTCCTGACTTAGCCATTTTGGCTTATTTTGTTCATTTTTCGTCCCCTTCGTCAATTGCACACAAATTTCACTCTAAATTTGTTTTATTGCATACATTTCATATCTTGGATGTATTTAGGCTCGATTATCATCATCATTTCTCATATTCACCGATTAAATGGTAAGAATTCTACTTCTTTATCTCAATTGGGTTGAACCCTTGAGAACTTGACATATATGTATTTTCTTGATGAGATTCTTATATGTTTATAATGAGCTTATTGATTGTTGATGTGTGATTTTTATTAAATCGCATTTGGTGATGAAAAACTTGGCTTGATTTCATTTACAAGGGCTATATATATCTCTTTCAATTTTTGAAGCCCGCCAAGTGTTCGATAAAACGTTTCAATGAAAAATTCATCACCTACATGATTCTCTCGATTTCAAAAGTCTTATATATTTATAGAGATCATGTTTTGCTTATCAAATGATCTTTCATAAGCTTCTACAAGTCGTATGATTCGACTCTTCCATCATATTTGGTTTAAAAGCTTTAATGTTCAAATAGCTTGATACATTGGTTTACTTGCGCACTTTGATAAGAATATATGATGTATTTATCGTGTTAACATTCTTTTTGATGATTCCAAAGGGGGAGAAATAGGTTATAAGCTCTTTAGCTCAAAGAAGCTAAAATAAGCTTAACAAATAGAAGCTATAAGCTATGGCTTCCTAAAGCCGTATGTTGTGTATGGTTCTTAGTCCAATTGTTGCTTGATGGACTTATATACTTGTCTAATGATGTTTTGTGACAGGGGGAGCTTATAAGCTCTTGAACAAAATGTAAAAGCTAAGCTTTTAGCTTATGGATAATTGTTTTTACATTATTCTTGATGTGCTTGTTGATAGGGGGAGCTTGTGCTTATTATTAAATATATTTACTCCCTATTGGTTGCTTATGTACTTTGGAAATTTTGGTTGCTTCCAAAAGGTTAAATGTTTTTACCGGAAAATCATTTCTAAAATTGTTCTCCTATTTCGTGTAAAAATTGTTTTGGTTTGTAATCATCAAAAAGGGGGAGATTGTTTGATATATGTTTTTATCTTAATTTTGATGATTTTATTTTTACACCAAAATAATGTTTTTAAATGTTGTCTAAATACTCCCAATTGGTTTAAAATGTTTTTAACATATTTTCGGAGTATTTCTTGAGTTTCATTTTCGATAAAAATTGGACAACATTTCTGTCTCGAGCTCGATCGGTCGCCCTATAGGGCAACCCGTACCTGTAGAGTACGTCTAAAATAGAAAATGAACCTGAGGTGATATTGGACAGGTCGACCGGTCGCCCAGTGGGTCGGCCGGTCGGCCGTCGGTCGATCGGTCGACACCCCTGTCGGCCAGACAAGCTGGCTCTCTTACAGAAACTTCAGACCTTGCATTTTGCTTTAGGGGGACCGGTTGAGACAAGGGTCGACCGGTCGAAGCCTATGTCGACCAGTCGCCCTATTGTAATATTCAATGTGTTATTAAAATCTCTTATTTGTGCGCGACCGGTCGCCCTGTGCTTTGACAGCAAAAATATGACCGTTTGACATCAGACACATTTCCTTAAATTGTGGGATTGATTTCTAACAGCTATATTCTTGATTTTAATTGTATTTTTCTGTAGATTTTCAATCCCCAAGAGGAGCCTATGCTTGATCAATTATCTCCTATAAATAGAGGAAGTTTTGGAGCAACCAAGACAATAATTGAGATACAACACAACAAGATACACTTCAAGCAAACATTTGTTCTTCATTGTTATTATTCTTGTTGTAAATTTTGCCTAGCTTATCACTTTCACATCCTTGAGGTCTAGGCTATTCTTGATTACACTTTGCACTCAAATTGTAATATTCATTATTGAGTTATAATCTTGATTTTTGGTTATCATTCAACACAAGATATCCTTGTGAGTGTTCTTGTGGTAAGAACACACTTGGATGATCTAGGTGATAGGTGCAAGAAGATTGTGGTGATCTTCTTATTGAGGTGTTGAAGAATTTGGTATTCTTTAAGGTTGAAGATTGTGGTAATCTTCACAAGGTGCCGTTGAAGGAAGATTGTGGTGATCTTCTTATTGAGGTGTTGAAGAATTTGGTATTCTTAAAGGTTGAAGATTGTGGTAATCTTCACAAGGTGCCGTTGAAGGAAGATTGTGGTAATCTTCAAAGGGAGATTGTGGTAATCTCCAAAGGTGGTGTTGAAGAAGAGTGTGGTGCTCTTCAAGGTGTTGTAAGTTGAATTTGTATTAATTTTGGTAATTAATAAATTTTTTTTTTCATTTTGAAATTCATCCCGGATATACTGGGGTGGTAGTAGATTAGGCCCTAGGTGGGTTGAACTACTATAAATCGACGCGTGTTATTTACATTCCGCACCTTTATTATTGTGTTTGAGCATTTGGTTCGAAAAAGAGGGCGAAATCGAAAAGATGGAGATAATCTATTCACCCCCCCTCTAGATTATCGTAGCCGCTTGGACTTACACTATGATGACACTACACACCTTTCCATTGAAAAAACACCTTGTATGAAAGATGTTTTCTCGTTGGACTCCCTCATCTAACTTAGGCTTAATACTCAGTGCCCTCCGAGATACTAAGGACAACGCCTCCCCCTTCGCTGCCTCGAATACCTCTGGAATATCCTCCAACTCTGGCATATCACTATAATCCTGCTTTTCCTCACTTTCTGACTCCATTTCCCTATTCTCACGCAACACCAACACCCTGTTATTTAGACATTGGCTAGCCATATGCCCAAACCCATGACATTTAAAGTATTTAATATCCCGCGTCCGAGCAGTAGAGGGTTCGAATTTACCTGCGGGTTTAGGCTCAGCTGCCTTCCCCGTTTGGTCCCCTACCTTCGAATTCTGCTCCTCCTTTTTGTTGGTGTTTGACTTCCATGCATTGGAGTTAGAATTCTGAGCTTGTCGGTTGAAACCCCTCCTCTGGAGCTGCTGCTCAACTTTCACCGCCATGTGCACCATCTCCTCAAGGTCGACACAATGTTGTAAGTCGACGGCATCCACTACAGGAGTATTCAATCCCGCGATGAACTTGGCCATAGTAACCTCCTAATCCTCCTCGATATTGCCCCTCGCCATCAGCATCTCCATCTCTTTGTGGTAATCCTCTACGTTCTTCGACCCCTCGGTCAACCTCCAACCTTTGATAGACGCCTCTGTAATAGTGATTTGGAACAAAACGACGTCGCATCAAACTCCTCATCTCCTCCCACGTGGAAATGGGCCGCTCGCCGCTTCTCCTTCCTGAGACCATTGATTGATCCCACCACACACTTGAGTAATCCGAGAATTCAGTTGATGCCAATTTCACCTTTTTCAACTCGGAATAGTTTTGGCAATCAAACACATTCTCAATTTTCCTCTCCCAATACAAATACGCATCCGGATCACTCTTTCCCTGGAACGAGGGGATTTGCATTTTGATGTTACTCAAATTGCCGTCCTCACGTCCCATATCACCCCTATTTCCACGCCGACCTCTGCCCGGATTGTAATTTTGCTCCCTTTTGGAATCAAAATCATCAATCTCAACTGCCCACTCCTGTAATTCGAACCTCCTAGGTCTCCGCACCCTAGTAGCAGGCTCCTCGATTTGCGGCGCCTCTATGGGATCCCTGTACGTCTCAATCATTATTTTCTTTACAACGTTTGCAATCGCCTCCATATCCAATTTGTTACCCAAATCTGCTGGTTTTCGGTTTTCTTCGGTCATGTTTAAATCACTCCCTCATGTGTATATGCTCGTGTATCACTCAACTCACAATCTCCAAGTACCCATACTTGTCACGATTATAAACTAATTAGACAGTCGCAAGTACGCCTCAACACACCAAGAAAATTACCAAGCCAACAACGGATCGTAATAAGATGAAATTGAAGACTAGGGTTTATAATTCCGAATTTTCCAGAATTTTTGAATTTCTCTCTCTTTTTTTTTGCACACGGATTGCGATTCTTTATCCACTGATTATTCTGAGCAATTCAAATATTTTTTTGTACCCTTTAAGAACTAGAGTTTATGAGAAAATTTGGAAAATAACAAGAATTAAAGAATAAGGATAGACTTAACCTTGCTAGATGGCTCTGATTACCAACTAATGTGAACCGCAACAACAATTGTGCATACGACCCAACAAAAATATGTTGTTAACCCAAGATCTTCACTAGTTTGGTTAAATTGGTGGAAACCTCAACCCGTTGCTTAGGAAAGCAAGAACCTCGGTATGGGAAGACGCCACAAGAAATTATGAATTATTGCCTGATAAGTCGATAATTGCAACAAGAAACGTAAATCTTGAAGCACTTGGAGAAAACACTCAATATGAGAGTAAAGGAATAATTTGATTGATAACTGATGAAAAACAATAAGTGTTCAACCTTATAAGGGATCCAAACCCTGACCTAATAAGAAAACAACTTAAAACTGAAAAGAAAACAAAACAGAGCAAAAACTCGTATTCCCGAACTGGCGCACGGGCTGTGCACCGAGGTCCTGCACTTCGGTTTGAGAGGTGACCATAGACCTCAAAATGAAGCACTCTCAAACAAATTACTTACCTCTACTAATGTTACGCGCTCCAGGAGGCAGAGTCACCCCTCCCGCGCTTGGGTTCAGGAGGTGGCCATAGACCTCAAAATGAGGCAATCTCCAAATGAATACTCTTTTCTAGCAATGCTACGCGCTCTATGAGACAGAGTCACTCCTCCCGTGCTCCGGTTCGGGATGCAGTCATAGACCTCAAAATGAGGCGTTCTTCAAAGAATACTATTCTATAGAGAAGCAATGTAGTCCGTGAGGTAGAGTCACCGCTCTTCGTGAGGTGGTCTCGTATCTCGAAATGAGGCATTCTCCAAAGATTATTCTCCTCTATAGAAGTTACACAGTCCGTGAGGTAGAGTTTCCCCTCTCCGTGAGGTGGTTACAGACCTTGAAATGAGGCATTGTTCAAAGAATATTCTCCTCTAGAGAAGTTATACACTCCGTGAGGTGGAGTCACCCATCTATGTGAGGTGGTCACATACCTCAAAATTAGGCACTCTCCAAAGAATACTCTTCTCTTGAGAAGCTACGTGCTTCACCAGGTAGAGTCACCCCTCTCCGTGAGGTGGTCACAGACCTCGAAATGAGGCATTATCCAAAGATTCATCCCTCACTGGGAAGTGGTCACAGTCCTCAAGTTGAGGCAAATGCTTGCTTGCCTGAAGAGGCTCCATGCCCCAAAAAGTGAATAATACTTCTACAAATGGATATTTCCACGGACAGAAGCAAAAGCATGAGAAACGCTAACACATATGAAGAAAAATAGGAAACACTGCTAGTCCAAGTGGCTACAAAAATCTAGAGGGGGGTGAATAGATTTTACCGATTTTTATATTTATGCCCTTTTTTCGAACAATAAGATAACAAGAAATGTGCAAGAAGATAAATCAACACACAATGCTTTATAGTGCTTCAACCCACCTAAGGCCTACACCCATTACACCCGAGGTGTCCAAGTGTATTTCAAAAAAAAATTATTAATTGATACCAAACAATTACAACTTTTACGTTGAAGAGCACCAAACTCTTCTTACAAAAACAACCTTGGAGAGCACCAAATCCTTCCAACTCGAAGAACACCAAACTCTTCAACACCTCGAAGAGCACCAAACTCTTTGACACCATAAAGAGAACCAAACTCTTCGATACCACGAAGAGCACCAACTCTTTAACACCACGAAGAGCACCAAACTCTTCAATCAACAACCTTTAATCAACCAAAATGTTCTTGCCAAAAGAACACTAACAAGGATTTCTTGTTTTGGATGATGTTACAAATACAATCAAGATTACACTTTAAATGAAATATTATAACTCAAAAGTGCAAGTGTAATCAAGAGAGAAAGCCTATCAAGCTAGATATGAAAGTGTAGTGCTTAGGCTATTACAACAAGAATATTGAAAATGAAGAACAATATATTTGCTGGGATTTTTCTTGTTGTGTTGTAGAGTAATGTCTTGTGTAGATCCTCCAATCTTCTTCATTTATTTATACAAGAGCTCCATAATTTGAATTCCAACATAGGCTCCCCATATTTGAATATTGTCTGCAAAAAGGAGATCACAAGATCCTCAAAATGATGTACAAAAATGATAAAGTGATAACAGTAAATCTCGTTGCCTGCTACAAGTTCAAAATCATTTGATTTTGAACAGGACGACCGGTGGGTCGACCCCATTCGACACGTTGAAAAGTTTGAATTAAAAGTTGTTCAAAATGCGATCTAACACAGGTCAATCGGTCGGTGGGTGAAAGAAATCACTTAGAAAGACGTGAACTTAGCTGCAGCTTTGAACGAAATAGCTAAGCCTGAGTCGGCTACAAAGGCTATTTATATTAGATCTTAGGTATGCAAGACGAGCTAAATTAGTTTGAAAAGAATAAAGTTTAGGAATTGGTTCAAATTCCTACTCACGAAAATGTCATTAGTATAATTGGATATTCAGAAACTAGATGAATGGGAAAGAATTTGTTGTAAACAATAAGGAAACATTGGTAGCCCAAGGGTGTTGCCTAGAAGAATGTATAGATTTTGATGAAACATTTACATATGTTGCCAAATTGGAAGCAATAAATATGTTTCTTGCCTATGGAAACCTTACTACATCTCCTTCAAACTTGGAGAATAGACCCCTTTTTGTTCATTAAGACTTTTCCTCTTCAACTGGTTGAAGTATTCTTTCCTTCACAACATGTGTTGGATCAAGTTCCTTCGAGTTTTAGGCTTGAGGAATTTATTGATAAGCTTTTTGAGAATGTTTGCAGGTTTTGCTTGCTTGAAATTGCTTGTTAGATCGGTAACCGTTTCTCAAATTCTTCCTCAGCCTTTTATAGTTCTCATTTGAAAATTTGCCCGTTGAAGAAATAAACTATTTTCAAATGACACTTTCTTGTTCGTTTGCTTGTCTTTTCTTGACCTGCAACATTGTGATGTCGACCCTTCCTCGTATTAAATGGCTTTGCAGCCTTGTTGAATCTTTTCACCATAAGGGCAATCTCCTCCTAGTCAATGGTTCCCTTTGGCTCAGCTCTTTTCCCATCACAGGCCTAAAATGCAGTTGTCTTGGGTACAACTGTTTCCTCTTACTCTTTCCTTCTCAGCTCAAACTCATGGGCTTTGAGGTCTGAGAATAGCTCATGATTAGATGTTCTTGAGAGGTCCATTGAATGTCTCAAAGCCATGACCTTCATTTCCCATTCAGCTGGTAATGCTCTTAAAATCTTCATACACATTTCCTTCTGTTTATATACTTTCCCAAGAATTGAAAGCTCATTTGTAATCTCAGTAAATCTGGCATCCAGCTGATCCAGAGTTCGACCTGCAAGCATTTTAAAATTTTCAAATTTTTGAACAGCAACAGTTAATTTATGTTCCTTAATTTGTTCTGATACGTCACAAATTAAGGTCAGCTTATCCCCAATTTCTTTTGCGGATCTGCAAGATTTGACTTTGTTGAACATGGCTTTGTCCAATGTTTTGTAGAGGATATCCTTGGCCACATTGCTGGAACTTGAGGTTATCTAAGCTCTAAATCACCATCTTCGCGAACAAAGACTTAAAAGTAGGTCACCTGCTCATGCCTCAAAGCCTTGACATGTCCAACCCATTCTCGAATTTGCAGTACAGTCCCTCTGATGTCTCAAGTGATGGTAGCATCTCTGTTATCTAGCCTTTGGTCTAATGCTGCAAAGCCATGCTCCATTTTCTCTATCTCAGCACATATGGCTTTAAAGGCTTTTTGGAAGTCGCCTGTCTCAGCGGACTGATCCTCTGGCCATACAACATCAAAGTCGAAACCATAGGCACTATGGCAGTTTCACCTGGAGCTCTGAGTTCTTCTAGGGGTACTTGGACATTGTATCGGGCTCTTTCTGCAGCTGATTCGGCTTCAAAAGGAATTTGGGCTTCAAAAGGGAAATATTCTTCAAAAAGATCTTCAGGGAAGATAGGTATGTCCACATCTTGAGCTTGTGGAGCCTTTCCCTTTTCTTTCAGTATATTCTCAGCTCTATGTGCCTCAGTTGTTTTAGTTTCATCGGCATCTTGAGCAGCTGTATTAGCTTGCTGAGCTGACTGATCCTCAGATATCTTAATAGCTTCCTCGACATCATTTGTGGATTTCATTTGAGTCGTCTATTCCTCGGCTGACTTATCAGCTTCATCGAAATGTGATGGTGCCATTGGAGGTGGCCCATCAACCAAGATAAATCTCATCGGAGCAGCTCTGTCACTGACTTGGCTCCGTGGTGCCTGTGCATCCTCATAAGTTGTGTCCTTGTTAGATGTATCAATAGGAGTGGACTCAGCTTTGTCGTCTGATTCCAGGAATTCGGTGTCTATGTTCTCCTGGGAATCATGAAGGGCGTTGATCTCTTCATCAACCTCCTCATGAGGAGCAGACTCATTCTCAACAATCTACTTACCCAGGGAAGTCTTAACCTCCTCTAGGCCTTCGTTACCCTCAGCAGTATCAACTGGTGATGGGCCTTATACATCCCTGTGTGTAGTCTCAACTATAGCCTTCTACGTTTGTCTCTTCAGTAGACGGAGCTACTTTGGGGTCTTTAATGGCATCCATCAGGGTCTCAACTCCTTAGATTTCACTTTCAGGGCCAGGAGTCTCAACTCCCATGGCCTCGTTTCCATCCTTTACCTTAGCTGTATCAACAGCGTCATTGGTCTGTAGTGCAGTTGAAGTCTCAGCTGAGACAGTCTGAACCATCTGAGCTTTGTTAACATCATCCTGCTGAACATTGACGTTATCTCCTTCGCCTCCAAACTCCATGGATGGTTGGTCTCCCGCAGCATCCTCCGACCTAGATGTGGTGGTGTGAGTTTCCCCCTCAGCTGGCGCACTAGCTGAGTCTTGAGTAGTGGGGTTACTCAACATTTGAGACTCGGTTGTTATTCTTGTTGAGTGTTCAGCCGTCCAGGCAGGTGTCTCAACACCTTCTGCAGGAATTGTCTTGGCTAAGGTGCCCACTTCTTCACCTTCCTTAGCTTCATCGCCAGTTTTCGTGGTGCCATCTTCTTCAGAGTGCACAGGGGATGTGGTGGCAGCAATGGTTCGCACCACATCCATAACATCATGGACATAAGAGATCTGGGAAGACTCTCCTGGATCTTCTTGCATTCGCCGCTCGTGCATTTCTTTTGATTCTTTGACAGCTTGCATGAACTCTGCTTTCTCGGCTGGAATAGCAGGGTTGATCTCCTCAATGTCACTATCGCTGCTGTCAGTTGAGTCCATGGAAAACTTAGGTACATCTGTAAATAGGCAGGTGTTGGGCTTCTTTGATTCTTCAATAGCCTTTGCCTTCTCCAAGGCTCTTTGTCTCTCTATCCCTCCTTTGAGAAAGATTGGTCATGCAAAAATCAGGATCAAGGGCAGAGCTGATAGCTATGTCACCTAGGAAGCTTAAGAGCTCCTCTTCTTTTTCGATAAACTCTAGGCTCTGGAATTGATATCTTGAGTAACTTAGCTTCCAACGTCTCCATACCCTCAATCTCTCATGGATATCAGGATAAACAGGAGTCATCATTACTACATCATCCTCATCCTCTTCCTGAATAGGAGCGAGTGGAGCATGTTCCTCCTCAGGTTCTCTAGCATCCGTCTAAGGGGACAGAACATCTGTCTCTTTAGTTTGCCCAGCTGTCTCGGCTCCATGTTCCTCAGTTGTCTCTCGCTTGAACAGTATGCGGATCAACATAAGCAGTCTTCTCGACTTCCGTGGTGATCACTTCACCACCAGCAACTTCCTTTGAGTGGAGGCCAATGTTGAACAACAGATTAAGGTGCTCCAGACAGAAAGGAAGTTGATGGCAGTTGAGTCCAAGGCTCTAAGGTCGGAATTCAGAGCAGTGTACTCAAATACCCATGATAAGTATGACACTATGAAAAAAATTTGATTTTCTCCTGAGTGGTATTTTCCCAAACTTAACCCTAACCCTTGGTGATGATGCCAAAAAGGGTGAAGAGGAAGCTATGAAGGAACTTAAGGAAGGGCAAGGGAGTGATAAGGAGGGAAACAAAGGGGAAGCAAGCAAGGGGAAAGAAGTTTTGTGAAGAAACCTCTGTTGAAAATAATGCTTGCTAAGACCCCACAGCAAGGAGAAGTGACAGCCTCGATTCTTAGCAGACTACCGAAGAAGCTGACTGTAGAGGAGAAAGGCCATGGAAGCCGAATTCGAAAAGGTAGCTGAGAAGCACACCGAGCGCATAAAAGACATCAAAGCAAAGTTCGAAGGCCCCCAGCTGGATTACTGAAATTTTCCCTAGCAATTAAACCCCTAGAAGCTGAAGGCTATTTCAAGAACATGACTCTTCCGCAGGCGTGGGACTTGTACAAGGAAGAATGACTTGAATTGTGCAGACTAGCCGAGAAACAGTAGAGTTCCAGTAGTCACTCGACTGGAAAGGCACCAGTACAGTACACTCCTAGAGGAGGAGCTGAGTCATTCAGAGAGATGGGAAGATTGGAAGTGGTGGAAGAGGCAGAGGCACTCCACCACAGCCAAGACCTAAGGATACAACATTTATTGATCCGCACAAGAAAGGAATCAATTAATGGGCTGGATTCGTGCTCTTGATAACCTTGAAGTGGAGCGCAAGAATGAGGAGGCAAGAAGATGATAGGAGGCTGAGAATGAAAGAGTCAACAGAGAATGGGAGGAAAGGCAGCGTAGGGAAGACCATGTTGCAAAAAGAGGTTTTGAGAATAAGAAGAGGGAAAGAGCTGAAGAAGAAGAGAGCAGAAGGAAGCAACCGAGGTGTTGAAGACGGCTAAAATCCCTTTAGTGTATTTTACTTAATTGTAAATACAAGGTTTGTAAGTTTTTCTTGTAATATCATCTTCCCCATTTTTTCTTTTATACTTGATGTACTTTTGTACAATAAGAGATTCTGATACAATGTAATATATAATATAGCTCAAATAAAGTGTATAGAGTATACTATGTAACAACTTTGTAAAGCACAAGAATGATATGATCAATAAAATTGACATATTCAGTTCATACATTCTTTGTTACTGCACTGCTTACTTAACTGTAATTATTTAAGTTTTGACATCATCAAAAAGGGAGAAATTTTTGGGAAAACTTATTATTAGATTTTGATGCTACGATGTAAAACTTAGAATAGGAAGTTGGCACCCCATTTTCCTTGTATTTCTAATTGTATAGGACTGCATAAGCTGAGTGGAATTAGCTATGTTGAAGAATACAAGATTCAACTGAAGATTGAAGTGAGGATCAAGCTGTGTATCAGCCGTGTGTAGTCAAGATGGAAGTTTCAGACTCGACTGAAGAAGAGACCCAACTGAGGTACAACTGAGTAAAGGATGAAGAAGTGACAGTCAAGTTAGTTAAGAGCCAAGTCGCGGTTGTCGAGACAGTTGAGTCATTCCTAAAAGGTTGGAGCTGACACAAGTCAAAGGGGTAAAGGCAGCTGTCAAATCAAGTCGAGTGATATTAATCCATTGCACAGAAGTCAAGGACTTTACTTAATATAGTAATACGTCCATGCTGCCATGTCTAAAAGTGTTTATCCCAGAAGCGTGCAAATAGAATAAACCAATGGGAAGAACAAAGCTTGTGTCAGGACCGGAAAAGCTGCAGACATCATTTAATACGAGGAAATGTCACCATCACAAGCTGCAGATAAAGAAAAGACAAGCCAACGACCAAGAAGTGTTATTTGAAAATTACCTATTTATTCAGCAGGAAAATTTTCAAATAAGCACTATAAAAGGCTGAGGAAGCTAGTGAGAGAAGGTTACCAATTTTACAAATATTACAAGCAATACAAGTAAGCAAACCTGCAAAAATACTCTCAAGCTTTCACAGACATTCCTAAAGCCTAATATCGAAGGAACTCGATCCAACACATTTAGTGAAGGAAAGAATACTTCATCAAGTTGAAGAGGAAATAGTTTAAAGAACTAAAGGGGTCTACTCTCCAAGGTTGAAGGAGTTGTAGTAAGGTTCAAGGTCGAACCAGAAGATTTGAGCTCGTTGGAAGACTGTGTGATCAATTCCAAGAGTTCAAATGGAGCTGAAGTAGCAAGGCAGTTGTCTCGTGAAGAAGCTGAGTCCCAGGAGCAGCCAGCTGTGTGATCAAGGTTGACTGGGACTGATAACTGCTTTGTAACCAGATCTGTTGCTTAGTGGATTCCTCCAGGAGTTGGGGAAGAGTGGATTAGAGGAATTACCCCATCTTCGAACCACTATAAAATTGATTGTGTCATTTTACTTACAACACTTTACTTTCCTGAATATTTTTGATATCTGTTGTTAAGTTAAGATTGTTAAACCTAGCTGATAATAACATTGCTAAAAACAAGTGTTAAAAATAAGTTTAAAACATCAAGGGTGATAAGTCTTCCGCTGAACAAAACCAAATCAACTGAAAAGTTAAGTTGTCGATGAAATTGAGTTGTACTATCAACAAATTTCAAATGGGTAACTTTGCTGAAGTAAGCCAAACTAGTTGTCCCCCAATGACTTAGATGATTTGAGTTAACTCTGTTAAAATTATTTTAAAAGGACTAAATTCGAGAATTTGGTAAGGTTTATTCACCCCCCCTCTAAACTTTATAACTCACCCTTGACCTACAATCTCCATGAAAACATCATGCTATGAGATGAAATGTCTTATAATACAACATGTGAGAGCAATCAATGGAGAAATTTCCACAATATCATGAAAAGAGCATAAGAGAAGCATCATGATATACAATTATGGTCAAACTTGTAAATTCCAATCAAATGGTCCAAGAAGAGAATGCAAAAGAGTGAAATATCATTGAGGTATTTTATTAAGCATATGGCATGCATAGATAGAAATCCAAGAAGTATATACCATTTGTATAATGAATTAAGCCAAAAACAATAAATATCAATCCCAATTCTAATACAATAATCCAATAATATAAAAAATCATCAAATTAATACAACATTCATCAATTTCATATAAATTCCAGAGAATTTCCTATGGTTCAATCCAATTGAGGTGATAGAGGGGAAGCCAGACTTACCAATGAACAAAAATATCATTTGGTATGAACAAAAATAACAAGAATTGATGAAGAATTTAAAAAGAATTAGTGATTTTCGCAACCTAGGGTTCTTATTTTCGAAAGAGGAGTTATGGGAAAAGTTTGAGAATGAAAGAGCAAAATCTCGTCTGATATCTGTCTGAACCAGGTTGTCTGGTCGACCAAGAGGGAAATCGATACCAATTTGATGAAGATAACCATTGATTTCTCTATGGTCCTTTGTTCTTTAATATGAAAATATCTCCTGCAATATCCTAAAAAAACTCTTGCACAAGAAATTAGTATTACCGGATAATATTGACTATGTTGATTCGAACAGGAATTCAATATACTATCGAAGAATAAGACAAGTAGCATATAATATGATTTGTAAAATCAAAATAAGTTTGATGTATCACAAAGCCTAATATTTATTTAAAAGCTAAATAATGTTTCCTTTGTAATATGAAAAATCGGGAGTTATAAAATTGAGACCTTAATTCTTGAAAAACATTTGATGATCAATACATGAGTATTGAAAATAAAATCAACATATGAATATTAATAATTAATGACTCAAATAATTAAAAACAAAAACATGGCTGTTGGGAAACTTATTTTATAGATTTTGATGAATGCCATGTAAAACTTAAACTAGAAAGTTGGCACCCCATTTTCCTTCTAATTTTTATTGTAATAGATAGGGCTGGAAAAGCTGAGTCAAGTCAGTTATACCTGGAAATACAAGAAGTCAATTGAAGACTGAAGTGAAGACTCCACTGTGGAACAGCTGAGTATGGCCAAGAAAGGAGATCAAAAACTTGACTGAAGATGTATCAACTGAGGAACAGCTGTGTAAAGTGTTAGTCAAAATCATCTCAAGAAGCCAAGTCATAAGTTGAAAGTGACAGATGAGTTTTCAAAAGATTGGAGCAGACTCAAGTCACCTGGGGAAATAGGCGGTGAAAGTTAAGAGGAGTTAATCAAATGAATTTGCGTAAGTCAAGAACATTACTTAAATATAATACTTCCATGCTGCCAGGTCTTAAAGTACTTATCCCAGAAGCGTGCAAAAGGAATAAACCAATGGAAAGCACTGCACCACGTGTCAGAACCTGAAAAGCTGCACATTCATTTAATACGAGAAAAGGTCTACATCTCAAGATTGAAGACCAAGATAAGACAAGCGAACGAACACAAGTGTCTTTTAAAAATCAGCCTATCTCTTCAACTGGCATATTTTTGAAAGTTCACTATAAAAGGCTAAGGAAACTTATTGAGAAAGGTTACCTGAACCACGAACAAGCAAGCAATATTTAAGCTGTAAACCTGCAAACATTCTCAAAGATATTCAAGCAAATCCTCAAGCCTGACAAAGCTGTGAAGGAAAGACAACTTCAAACTATTGAAGAGGAAACTTTTGAAGAATCGAAAGGGGTCTACTTTCCAAGGAGGATTGTAGGAAGGTTCAAGGTCAAACCAGTATCAAGTTATTGGAGGGCTTCATGATCAAATCCAAGAGCTTGAGAAAGTGAGCTGAAGTAGCAAGGCATCTGCCCTGTGAAGAAGCTGAGTTGGACGAGAAGTCAGTTGTATGACCAAGGTTGTCTCTAGACTGTTCACCACTCTGTAAATTGAATTGTTACTTAGTGGATTCCTCCAGGAGTTGGAGAAGAGAGGATTAGAAGAATTACCCCATGCTCGAACCTCTATAAAAATCAACAGTGTCATTTATTTTTCAGCACATTTATATTTCTGCATATCTACTTTATTTGCTATCCAAACTGATTAATAACCAAGTGCTCAAATCAAGTGTTAAAACAAGTTTAAAACAAATCAAAGGGTGTTAAGTCTTCTGCTGATAAAACCAACATAGCCAAGTTAAGTTTCAGGTTAAACAACTGAGTTATTCTATCAACAGCTCTATCGAGTCTGTTGAGTGGCTAACTCTGCTGAATAATCAACTTAGTTGTCCCTCAAGGACTTAACTGTTTGTGTTAACTCTGTAATATTTTAAAAGGATTAAAATTGAAAAGTTGGTAAGGTTTATTCAACCCCCCCTTCTAAACCTTACTCACACCCCTTGGGGCCTACAAGTGGTATCAGAGCGGTTGGTTCATTGAGTCTTCCGCACTGGTTACTGAACTAGATCTCTATCTTTTCTAAAAGATTTTTAACACTTGTATTTTCAAAATCTTTCATTCTTAGCAAAGTTATTATCATGGAAGCAAATTTGACAAGCATTCATATGTTCACTGTTGAGGAATTTGATGACTGGAAAATTCGTATGCAGGATCATCTTTCTGCTTTACATGATGAAATGTGGCTAGTGATAGAGGATGGGCCACTGCAAATACTTAAGGTGAACACAGCTGTAAGAATGGCAATTGTAGTAGCAGAAGCAGATGAAGACGACCAGCCATGGTTGAAAAGCCAAGGACTGAGTGGACTAACGATGACAGAAAGAGATACAACTTGGACAATGTGGCCAAGGACATTCTCTACAAGACATTGGACAAAGCAATGTTCAATAAAGTCAAATCTTGCAAATCTTCAAAAGAAATCTGGGATAAATTAACTTTAATTTGTGAAGGATCTAAGCAAATTAAAGAAAATAAATTGTCTGTTGTTGTACAAAAATTTGAAAATTTTAAAATGCTTGCAGGTGAAACCTTGGATCAGCTGGATGCCAGATTCACTGAAATCACAAATGAGCTATCAGCACTTGGGAAAGAATATACACAAAAGGAAATGTGTATGAAGATTCTGAGAAGCCTCCCAACTGAATGGGAAATGAAGGTCATGGCCCTGAGACATTCAATGAACCTCACAACAACATCCAATCATGAGCTATTCTCATATCTCAAAGCCTATGAGTTTGAGCTGAGAAGAAAAGAGCAAGAGGAGATAGTTGTACCTAAGACAGCTGCACTTATAGTCAAGGATGGAAAGAGAGCTGAAGTCAAGGAAGCCATAGACCAGGATGAGATTGCCCTAATGGTTAAAAGATTCAACAAGTTTTTCAATAAGAACTATAAAAGAAACAAGGGTGAAGCCTCCAGGAGACATTCAGCTCCCTCCAAGTCAAGGGAAGACAGGCCAACCAAGATAGCTGAGCATCAAAGAGTTGAGTATCAGAGAGCTGATAACCCAAGGACAGAAAGAGCTGATCAAAGAGCTGAGAACCTGTGTTGGAATTGCAGACAACCAGGACATTTTGCAATTGACTGCTCCTATCCACCAGTCAATAAATACAGGATTGAAGAAGAAAGAAAAGTCTTCAGAGAAAGAAGACAGGAAAAGAAGAAACCCATGTTGGCTGCTAAAACTGCTGAGACAGCTAAGTCTAAAGAAGCAGCAGACTCAGAGAGTAGTGAAGCTGACTACTCAAGTGATTCTGAAGAAGAAGCAATGATATGTCTTATGGCTAAAGAACAAGATCAACCAGACCAAGAAGATGAGGTACACTCTATCTCATCTCATTCAAATTCAAGTGATAGTGATTGTGACACACACACTTCATCACCCACTGATCTTTATGATTCTTTAGACAAAATGATGAAAGACTTTGAGCACATAAAATCCTCACACACACACACTTATAAATGAGGAAAACAGCCAGCTCAAAAGCCAAAACTCACAGCTGACTAAGAAGCTGAGTACTCTAAGTCACATAGTTGATAAGAACAAGGAGCTGAAGGCTGAGAATGCCAAACTAATAGCAGAGATAGCTGCTATAGAAAAGAGAGAAAATGATCTTAAAAATGTAATTGCCTCATTTACAAAGGCATCCAAATCATTGGATGACCTTATCATGAGGCAAAAAGAATGTGGAGATAAGACAGGCATAGGATTCAATTCCTTTTTGCACAGTCAAACTCCTAGAGTGATTTTGGAAAAAGGATCTTCGAGTAATGAAGCATCTCAAAAACCCAAAACACTAAATGTTGCACCCACATTCATTCCAAAGCACAATCACAAACAAACTGGCCTTGGATATAAAGGAAAAGGAAGACAGCCAGTTGAGTATGCTGAGAGGACAGCTGAGAAGAAATCCAGCAGAGTTCTTCAGCAAACTCCAAATAGAAAGTACTCTGTGAAGAATAAACAGAGCTACCAAAAACCCCAGAAGTTTTATCAAAGAAACACATATGATGAATGGTAGAAACTACCCAAGCCAAGCTGATTGGAATAATGTGAAAAATCAGCAAAGACCAATGGAATACAAGCCTAGATGGCAAAGACCTGACCTCAAAGAAAGGTCATTCCAAAGGCAAAAGAGCTATTATCAGCACACATATGCACCCAGGCACTACACTCAGAAATATCACAACTACCCAAAGAAATCAATTGCTAAAACACACACACACAGGCATACAGACAAAAGAGATAGTTGTATGAACCTAAAGCCTCCAAGAAATTTGCCAAAGTGAATTATGATTATGGCACAAATAGATGGCAACCTCTTAGAGTCAAATCATTTGGCTATAGGTTGGTTGGATCATCTTACAACACTAACCCCTCAGGACCCAGGAAAGTATGGGTACCTAAAAACTAATTTCCTTGATTGCAGGTTCAAGGAATTGCTGAGTGTCAAGGAACCTGGAACATGAATAGTGGCTGTTCCAGATATATGTCAGGAAACAAGAAAAATCTGTCAAGATTCAAGGAGATTAGAGGTGCAAAAGTCATATTTGGAGAAAATGAAGCTCCAGGGGAAATAAAAGGCACTGGATCCATAAAAAAGAATGGAATAGAAATCACAGATATTGCATATGTTGAAGGCCTCAACTTCAACCTGTTAAGCATCAACCAACTCTTTGACAAGGGCTACAATGTTGGATTCAATATGGGACTGTGCCAGATTAAAGATACTAAATCAAATGATATAGTGTTGCAAGGATCAAGACAGAAGAATATGTATGTGGTAGAATGGTCTACTGCCACACTAAGCACCTGTCTGTTAGCAAAGAGCACAACCGAATCAAGTTGGTTGTGGCAAAAGAAGCTGAGTCATCTGAACTTCAAGACAATCAACAAGCTTGCAAGGAGTCATCTTGTGGAAGGATTGCCAGACTCAGTGTACAAGAAGGAAAGTGTATGTGATGCATGCCGATAGGGAAAGCAGATCAAATCTTCATTCAAGGAGAAGCCTAGTCCTTCTTCAACAAGGATATTGAATCTATTGCATATGGATTTATTTGGTCCGATTGAACGGCCAAAGATAAGTGGAAAGAAATACACCTTAGTGGTGGTAGATGATTATTCAAGATATATATTGACAATCTTCATGTGCAAAAAGAAGGAAACTTTGCAAAAGTTGCCTCAGCTGATGAAGAGAGTTCAAAATGAAAAGAGTCAAACCATTATAAAAATAAGGTCTGATAGAGGAACTGAGTTTGTCAATGGAATAATAACTCAGTACTGTGTTGAAAATGGTATTGCTCATGAGTTATCTGCAGCAAGAACTCCACAGCAGAATGGAGTAGCTGAAAGAAGGAACAAAACTCTCAAGGAAACTGCAAGGACCATGTTAGCTGAAGCTGGATTGCCTAAGAGATTTTGGGCTGAAGCCATCAACACTGCATGCTATACTTAAAATAGATGCATGATAAACAGGCAATTGACCAAGACTCCCTATGAGATATGGACAAGGAGAAAGCCAAATGTTGCATATTTTAGAATATTTAGATGTAAATGCTTCATCCACAACAATGGCAATGATAATCTAAAAGCTTTTGATGCTAAAGCTGATGAAGGTATCTTTTTGGGATACTCAGCTGAGAGCAAAGCCTATAGAGTATTGAACAAGAGGACTATGGTCACAAAAGAGTCTATTCATGTGGTTTTAGATGAACCTAATGTGAATGGAGAAGACATTGAAGAGTTAGCTGATAAGCTGAATCAACCAACTATGCAGAAGAGTCCTTATGTTGAAGCTGAAGTAAGAGTAATCAACCAAGATGAAGATGAGATAGCTGAATCTCAAAGACAGCTGGAAAGTCTACAGCTGAATGATGATGAAAGAGCTTCTCAAGACAACGCAGCTGCGAGACAGCTGAACCCAGCTGACTTGCTTCAACCTGATGTGAGATGGCTGAGAGACCATCCACCAGAGCTAGTTATTGGAGATGTTAGAGATGGTGTAAGAACTAGATCCAGAGCTCAACAAGAAGCAATGTTCACTTGTTTTATTTCCTAAATAGAGCCAAAAGATGTGTCTCAAGCATTGGATGACACACATTGGATTCAAGCCATGCAAGAAGAGTTGAATCAGTTTGAAAGAAACAAAGTATGGGAATTGGTGCAGAGACCAACCCATTAGAATCTTATTGGCACAAATGGGTTTTCAGAAACAAGATGAATGAGGAAGGATCTGTGGTAAGAAACAAAGCAAGATTGGTAGCCAAAGGGTATTGCCAAGAAGAGGGAATAGATTTTGATGAAACATTTGCTCCAGTTTCAAGATTAGAAGCAATAAGGATGTTTCTTGCCTATGTAGCACACAAAAACTTCACTGTATATCAAATGGATGTGAAAAGTGCATTCCTAAATAGACTGTTAGAGGAAGAAGTCTATGTTGAACAACCTCCAGGTTTTGAGCAGAAGACCATTGGTGATAAGGTGTACAAGCTCAAGAAAGCATTATATGGATTGAAACAGGCACCAAGAGCATGGTATGATACATTATCTCAATTTCTAACTGATAATGGATTCACCAAAGGCAAAGTGGACAGAACACTCTTCAAAATTCAAGATGGAGAGAGTATACTTCTTGTTCAAATATATGTGGATGATATCATTTTTGGATCCACAAATAAAGAGCTGTGTGATAAGTTCTCAAACCTCATGCAAGGCAAATTTGAAATGAGCATGATGGGAGAGCTGACTTTCTTCCTAGGACTTCAAGTTAAGCAATTGAAGGATGGAAATTTCATAAGTCAAACAAAGTACACCAGAGACTTAATGAAGAAATTTGGTATGGAAGAGAAGTCTTCTGTGAAAATACCAATGAACACATCAGTCAATATGGACATGGATGCAGATGGTAAGGCTATAGATCAAACAAGATATAGAGCACTTATTGGATCACTGCTCTATTTAACAACCAGCAGATCAGACATCACCTTTGCAGTAGGTGTATGTGCAAGATTTCAATCTGCACCAAAGGAGAGCCACATGACTGCAGCTAAGAGAATCCTAAGATATTTGAAGGGATGCCAGGAAGTTGGCTTATGGGATCCAAAGGAAGGTGGATTCAAGCTTATTGGTTACTCAGACTCAGACTATGTTGGATGTAGAGTTGACAGGAAGAGTACTTCAGGTACATGTCAAATGCTTGGAAACGGGTTAGTTTCCTGGTTTAGCAAGAAGCAAAACTCAATAGCCACATCCACAGTGAGCAGTACATAGTGCGGGTTTGTTGTGCCCAAGTCTTATGGATGAGACAGCAGCTGGGAGATTATGAAATTGAGGAAAAAGAGATTCCAATTATGTGTGATAACACAAGTGCTATTGCAATCACTCAGAATCTTGTGTTGCATTCAAGAACAAAGCACATTGATGTCAGATATCATTTTATAAGAGATCATGTTGAAAAGAAAGACATCACTTTGGAATATATCTCAATTGATAAGCAGTTAGCTGAAATATTCACCAAGCCCTTATGTGAATCAAGATTTGAAGAGCTTAAGCATGAACTAGGGTTAATTGAGCTAAATTAACATTTAGAAGACTCAATCAGAAGAGATGGAAGATGAAAAGTGAGAATTGAATAAGTTTTTCACATCAGCCAAGTAAAACAGCCATATCGGAAAGTCCCAACTGAAACCGAGTCATCTGCGCAGGCTCCCACAGCTGCAGCAGTACCGACTCCACCAGAAACATCACAGGCACAAACCGCACAAACAATCCCATATGTGCGAGATGATGCTTTTGAACAAGTATTTCCCTTTTCTATCGAGTTGCCTGAGCTAGAAGAAGAGTCTACTAGAGAGACACGACGATACATTGTTCGAGAAGATCCTGTAATCCCTACAGACTCTATTGTGCCAGCAAACTTTGACTTCGATGCAGAATCGCCGACAGCTGAATCAGGTGTGACAGCTGAGGTCCGTGAAGTCTTCAAGAAGATCTGTGAAGAGATTGAGAAGATCGAACGGCACTAAGCCTCACTTGACTTACGACTGGACAATAGAGATGCCACCCTCACCGCAAATTTGAGAGGGATAGTGGTAAGGATCATGGAGTGGTCTCAACAGTAGAATGTCATGCGATACGAGCAGGTTCGCTATTTCAATGTGTTATACAATAAGATGCTTGTTTGGAGTGCTGACAATGCTGATATGAAGCAGAGGATGCAGGCATATATTGAGAGGTTGCATGACTCTCACAAAACAGAAATGGAGCTACTGCGTGAATTCCAACGAAAAGAAGTTCTACGTCTTGAGGAGACCCTGAATGCAAAATTCAGCCTTCTCATGGCTGAAATGAAACTGGTGGCAGCCGAGTCAAAAGGCACTTGTTCAGAATTTCGGACAACTTATGCCGCGCGGAGACTCAGCGAACTCGGCTCTCGGAGACTCAACTTCATGCTCGCAGGCATGTTCCCTGGGGTTCCTCTCTCCTTTGATGATGCCAAAAAGGGGGAAGAGGAGTCCCTAAGGAGCTTAAAAGAAGAAAAGTTGAAAGAATCGGAAGTCAAGATAATAGCAGCTGAGAAAAAGAAGGGAAAAGCAGCTGAGGGGAAACGTTCAAAGGATTTGACGTTAATGATAGCTGAAACCCCCCAGCAGGGTCATGTTACGGCATCGATTATTAGCAAACTTCCAGTAACTCTACCGATCGAACACTCCGTTGTACCAATGTCGGAGAAAAGGCGGATCGTAGAAGCAGGGATGGAAGAGTTCGACAAGAGGATAGATGCCCGCATTGAAGAAGTGTTGAAACAATACAGTGGCATTTCGGCAGGGAAGGATGAAGATGCTATTCCAGACAACAGATCCGAGCCAAGATCAGTTGAAGAATTCAAGACGCTCGAATCCAAAGGCAATTTCTAAAAGATGTCTCTAGCCCAAGCCTGGGATCTGCACTGGGAGAAGGGTCTTACATTGTGCGAAGAAGCTGATAGGCAGCAAACTACTAGCAACCACTCAGCTGGCAAGCAGAAGACTCATGTGCAGTATACACCCAGAGGAGGAGGAAGAAGTGGTGGTGGAAGAGGTTCTCGACCTCGTCCAAAACCCAAGAAAATTGAATATGTAGATCCAAGAAAAAGAGGAAGGATCTACTGGGCTGGGTATGATGAAGTGGCAAACCTGGAAGTGGAAAAGAAGAATGCTGAAGTCGCGAGAAGACAGGAAGAAGAGAACAGAAGGCAAACAGAGCAATGGCTCGAGAGGAAGCGGAAGGATGATGATTCTAAAAGAGCTTATGAAAAGGAGAAAGCAGTTGAAGAAGAAAAGAAAAGGAAGAGAGCTGATGACTTCGACAGAGCTGATGAGGATAGAAGGAGGCAGCGAAGGCGTTGAAGTGTTGCTGCGAACCCTTCATGTATCTTACTTATGTAAATACATTTTTGTTAGTCATCTGTATACTTAGTGAAGTTTTCTGTAATTTTTCACTTTGTATTTGTATCCTAGCACAGATGTCTGTATTTTGCTTTAATATAGAATGCTTTGATACTAAATGTAAACAGCTGTGTAAAGGACAAGAATGCTATGATCAATAAAACTATCTATTCAACGCATACATTCTTTGTTACTGCATTGTCTGTATGTATCTTTGTTGTTTACATATTGTTTAATGTTTTTAAGTTATGGCATCATCAAAAAGGGGAAAATTATTGGGAAATTTATTTTTTAGATTTTGATGAATGCCATGTAAAATTTAAACTAGAAAGTTGGCACCCCATTTTCCTTGTAATTTTCATTGTAATAGATAGGGCTGGAAAAGCTGAGTCAAGTCAGCTATACCTGGAAATACAAGAGGTCAACTGAAGACTGAAGTGAAGACTCCGATGTGGAACAACTGAGTATGGCCAAGAAAGGAGATCAAGAACTTGACTGAAGATGTATCAGCTGAGGAACAGCTGTGTGAAGTGTTAGTCAAAGTCATCTCAAGAAGCCAAGTGATAAGTTGAAAGTGACAGATGAGTCTTCAAATGATTGGAGCAGACTCAAGTCACCTGGGGAAATAGGCAGCAGCCAAGAGGAGTTAACTGAAATGAATCCGTTGCATAGACGTCAAGAACATTACTTAAATAAGTAATACTTCCATGCTGCCAGGTCTTAAAGTACTTGTCCCAGAAGTGTGCAAAAGGAATAAACCAATGGGAAGCACTGCACCTCGTGTCAGAACCTGAAAAGTTGCACATTCATTTAATACGAGGAAAGGTCTACATCTCAAGACTGAAGACCAAGATAAGACAAGCCAACGAACACAAGTATCTTTTGAAAATCAGCCTATCTCTTCAACGGGCAGATTTTTGAAAGTTCACTATAAAAGGCTAAGAAACTCATTGAGAAAGGTTACCTGAACCACGAACAAGCAAGCAATATTTAAGCTGTAAACCTGCAAACATTCTCAAAGATATTCAAGCAAATCCTCAAGCCTGACACTCGAAGGAAATCAATCCAACACAAAGTTGTGAAGGAAAGACAACTTCAAACTGTTGAAGAGGAAACTTTTGAAGAATCAAAAGGGGTCTACTTTCCAAGGAGGATTATAGGAAGGTTCAAGGTCGAACCAGTATCAAGTTATTGGAGGGCTCGTGATCAAATCCAAGAGCTTGAGAAAGTGAATCAAGTAGCAAGGCAATTTGCCTGTGAAGAAGTTCGAGTCGGACGAGAAGCATTTGTGTGACCAAGGCTGTCTCTAGATCGCTCAAAGACTCTGAAGCGATCCATTACTTAGTGGATTCCTCCGGGAGTTGGAGAAGAGAGGATTAGAAGAATTACCCCATCTTGAACCTCCATAAAAATCAACTGTGTCATTTATTTTTCAGCACATTTATATTTCTGCATATCTACTTTATATTTGCTGATAAACTTATTTGCTATCCAAACTGTTTAATAACCAAGTGCTAAAATCAAGTGTTAAAACAAGTTTAAAACAAATCAAAGGGTGTTAAGTCTTCCGCTGATAAAACCAACACATCCAAGTTAAGTTTCAGGTTAAACAGCTGAGTTATTCTATCAAAACTCTATCGAAGTCGTTGAGTGGCTAACTCTGCTGAATAACTAACTTAGTTGTCCCTCAAGGACTTAGCTGTTTGTGTTAACTCTGTAATATTTTAAAAGGACTAAAATCGAAAATTTGGTAAGGTTTATTCAACCCCTCCCCCTTCTAAACCTTACTCACACCCCTTGGGACCTATAATGGCTAATGTAAAATTTAAGAGAAAGAGAAGAGTTACCAATATCGCCATTGACAAGGATTGTGTATTTTCCATTGTTGATCATAATTATACCTTCCTCTTGAGGTATATGTTGTTGAAAGTATTTCTCCTTTGATCATATGCGATCATTTGTTGTCTATCAGTCAGTTTAAATTTTCTTTGATTATTATTACGTCGAGTACCTAACATGAAGTTATTTTGTGGTACCCTCATGTGTTTGGGTCTATTGGGATTAAAGCTGGCAATTTCCAGCCCAGCCCGTGGGTTGGCCCGATCGGCCCATATTTTGGGCTAGGCTGGGCTCTGATATTTTAGCCCGAAAACGTTTGGGCCTATATTGGACTGGCCAGTGGGCCTAGTTTGGCCCGAATTTTTGGCCCGACTTGATGATTTCATGTACAAAATATATTTTTGGGTTGGATTGGGCCATATATTTTTTAGGTCTTGATTCGAAAAAATTTTTGAGTTATTTTCTAGACAACTTAACAAATTCATTAACGACATTGCTTATATAATCAAGAATAAAAATAGCCCAAGTATAAAAACATGTCTCAATCATCAATCACAAAATATCTTGCAAAAGAGCATAGTAGTAAGAGACACTATATATATATATAGACCATGAAGCAAGAAACACATACTATGCATTTAGAAGATCATCAAGAGTCTAATAAATCATGCAAGTTCAAATAAGCTTAAAAAAGCTACAAAAGGTCTCTTTTGAAATTTGAAAATCCGATAGCATATAATTGAGACCTCATTTAAAAGAAGTATTTGAACAAAAGTTGACAAAGCAAATATGTGCAATCAAATATCGAATAGTGCCTTTCAAAAAATCTAAAAATCCTCTTAATGGCACTTGTATGAAATACAAAAAAAACGAGCACATAGGCATATGGCAATACATATATCGAGTCTATAAGAGTAAAAGTAACACAAGTAAACGTACCTCAATAATTTATACCTTTCTTGACAAAATGGCCATTTGTGAAAATATGTAAATCCTACACAATTCTTAAAACAAATCTAGCACAAATCATAATGATAAAAGTGTAGGCTAAGAGATATCACAAGTAAGCTCATGCTATAAAAATCCATAAGAGATGATAATACACTTTAGTCTACAAAAATGCACAAGAGTTTTAAAAACATCATATAAGGTCTTCTTTTTAAAAATTTTTAAGAATACAAATAAGTTTTGAAGACCTTAATTTAAAATTTAAATACATGAAAACTCATTTTGCAATTAAGACACAAATAAAAATATGCATAGAATTAAAATAAAATGCATATTTAAATGGGGAGATACGGTTTACCAATTTCGCTGTTTCCATGGGTTGTGTCTTTCCCATTGTTGATGATATCTTCCCTTTTTAAAATCTTCATGTTGATGGTAATCTCTCCAATTATTCCATCTCCAAAATTTTTGTCCTTCCCATTGTTGATGGTCTCTTCTTCTTTGAAAATCATCTTGTTGATGATGTTTTTGCCATTTCCAAGGATTGTGTTCTTCCCATTTTTGATTATATCCTCTTCTTGGAAATTGGCTTTGTTGAAAATAGTTTCTCCTTCTTTGATCAAATGAATCGGTCATTTGATGCCTTCTTGGCGGTATGAATTTTCTTCGATCATTATTTCGCCGAGTACCTAATATGACATTGTTTTGTGGTACCCTCATGTGTTTGGGTCCTTTGGGATTAGTCTTGAGACTTTTAGGTCTCCAACAATAATTAGAGCTATTTCTAGCTCGACAAGAATTAGTCGTATGACCCTTTTTACCGCAATAAAAACAAGTAATAATTCTAGGAGCATAATGGCCAATATGCATAGTGACTTGATCCTTTTTCATATGATTAACAACATTAGGCTTATGATCAAGTCCTTTATCACAATTATGAATATCAACAATATTGGACATTTTATTGGTACTCAAGTTTGATTTTGATAAATCATTTTTCAAGCAATTAATATCCTCAACAAGAGTACTATTTTCTTTTTCAAGGTTTCTAACCTTATCAAGAGTGGTAGTGTGAGCATATGATAGTGATTCATAGGAAGTAAATAAACTATACTTATCATTTTTCAAAACATTGAATTCATTTTTCAAATTTTTGTACTTAACAAGCAAGCTTTGGAATTCATCTTGAAGATCATCAAAATCATTTTTCAAATCACTATAATCATTTTGAATAACAATATCATAGGAAGTAGAGGGTTTAAGACATACCTCGTTTTCTTCTTCGATGCCTATAAGACAATGTTCAACTTCTTCATAGTTGGAAGTTGTAAGAGGCTTGTTCCTTAGATTTGACATTGTATCCCTTTGAGAAGTAGATGCTTGTGTTTGACTCCTTTCATTTGCAAATACTCCATAGATGGCTTCTAATTTTTGCCATACTTTATGTGTCGATCGAATTCCTACAATATGTTCGTACTCCAAATTAGTAAATGAACAATACAAAATATTTAGAGCCTTACCTGCTGTTCAATCACCATATTACAAACATTAGCCCCATGACCAAATTCATCGCAAATTCTGCATGACTCGGCAGAGGGAGGGGCGGTAGGTGGATGCCCCCGTGTAGCCAACAATTATACTTGTTCAGTCAACTCAGCCAATTATTTTGTCACATCGTAACTTGGGGCTACTTCATTCACGGTAGCCCGTTTGCCTCTGGCACTCTTTTGTTGGGAGTTATCACTAATCATCTCAAGAATATCATAGATTTCCTGGGCCATATGTACACCCATGTCACCCCTTGCAGCATTGTCAACCATATATTGATAATTATGTGGTAATCCATCATAGAAGAATTGGTTTAACAATTTCAGTGGATAGTGATGATGTGGGCATTTAGTTTGTAAATCTTTAAAGCGATCTCAGGCCTCATGAAAAGGCTCACCTTCCATTTGACTAAAAGTAGCTATTTTACCTCACAAATCTGAAGTTTTCTGATGAGAGTAGTACCTGCCCATGAACTGTAAGTCCAAGCGGCTACGATAATCTAGAAGGGGGGGTGAATAGATTATCTCCATCTTTTCGATTTCGCCCTCTTTTTCGAACCGAATGCTCAAAGACAATAATAAAGGTGCGGAATGTAAACAACACACATCGATTTATAGAGGTTCAACCCACCTAGGGCCTAATCCTCTACCACCCCAGTATATTCGGGATGGATTTCAAAAGGAAAAAGATTTTATTAATTTACCACAAATTAATACAACACCAACTTACAACAACACCTTGAAGAGCACCACACTCTTCTTCAACACCACCTTTGAGATTACCACAATCTCACTTGAAGATTACCACAATCTCCAACGGCACCTTGTGAAGATTACCACAATCTTCAACCTTGAAGAATACCAAATTCTTCAACACCTCAACAAGAAGATTACCACAATCTTCTTACACCCAACACCTAGATCACCCAAGTGTGTTCTTACCACAAGAACACTCACAAGGATATCTTGTGTTGAATGATTACCCAAATTCAAGATTACAACTCGATAATTGATAATACAATAGAGTGCAAGTGTAATCAAGAAAAGCCTAGATCTCAAGAATGTGAAAGTGAATAGTTAGGCAAATTACAACAAGAAATAAGACAATGTAAGAACAAGTGTATTCTTGAGTGTATCTTGTTGTGTTGTAGTTTTCTCTCTTATTGTGTTGCTTCAATTCTTCCTCTATTTATAGAAGATGTCTTGTACATGATAGGCTCCTCTTGGGGACATGAATTCTGTAAAAAATTGCAAGACAATTGAAGAAAAGAGCTGTTAGAAATCAATCCCACAAATTAAGGAAAAGATGTCTGCTGCACAACGGTTACATTTTTGCTGTCAAACTTAAGGGCGACCGGTCGCGCAGAAATAAGATTTGAAAGGAACGCAGCAAAATTACACGGGGTGACCGGTCCAAGGGGGGGTCGACCGGTCGCCCTAGGGTGCGACCGGTCGCCCACCACGGTGACCGGTCACCCTGACCTGTTTTTGAGGTTTCGCGAGCTCTGTTTCTGAAATGTGTTCCCAGGTATCGGTCGCCTCTTTTGGTCGACCGGTCGACCTTCTAAATGACAAGTTGTCCGATTTTTGTCGAAAATAAACCTCAAGAAATACTCCGAAAAATTCGTAAAAATATTTTAGACCAATCGGGAGTATTAGGACAACATTTAGAAACATAGTTTCAATGAAAGAAACCATTGACAAAAAATCATTAAAAGTGTTTGTCCAATATTATCGAAAATAAACTTGAGGAAATACTCCGGAAAATATTAAAACCATTTTAAATCATTTAGGAGTATTTGGACAACCTTTAAACCCATTGTTTTGGTATAAAAACAAAATCATCAAAATCGTGATAAAATCGTTTATCAAACATGAACTTAATATACACCGCCTCCCAATTAGTAAGAGAGTTGGGAGGTAGAGACATAAGCCATGTTTTTGCTTGATCCTTCAGAGTATATGGAAAAAAGTGCATCCTAAGCTGATCCTCATTCAAATTCTGTAGAGGAAAAGTTTGAATGATAGAATAGAATTCCTGAATGAATTTGAGAGGATCTTCATTGGGCATTCCATAAAAATACGATAACTGATTGAAATGTATGTTTTTTAGCTCATAGTTTCATGCTTCTTGTCCTAAAGTGATGTAAGAGGTCGCAGTTCCAATGACTGGGCACGCGAACTCATGCATCAAAGGTTGGCGTGCTTCCGCGTTGTTTCCATTTTGATTGTCACCCATCGCTGGCTCATTTGTTTGTTCTTCCTTTGGAACATGATCCTGAGAATCCTCGTTATTATTTGTAGAATTGTCCCCTTCTTTCCTTGCCCATCTCGTAACTCGATGGATATCGTCCACGAAAGGCACAAGGTCCCGGTTGAGATTTCTACGTCCTTGCACAAACAACACTAGGAAAATAAATCAAATGCACTTGTGGAATAACGTAAAAATCAAAAAGCAAACAAAAAAGGAATCCTAAACTAAAAATACGAAAAATAGACATAATAATTTTTACTCATAAAACCTTACCCGGCAACGGAGCCAAAATTTTGTCCGACCGCTAAACATCTATAAAAGTCTAACAATCCTCGCAAGAGAACGAGATCAATCATAGGGTAAAAATTTTACCACAAGTCGTCTCTCAATGAAGACTAAGCAGGCAAATAATTATTATGCATACAATTGACAGAAAATAAAACCTAAACACTCTAACCAAATTTGTGATTTTAATAAACTAAAGGAAAACAATTAAGAAAACAGTAATCAAACTAAATATGATTAAACTTTGAGAAACAGATATGGATGAAAGTCTAGGATTTCGGACTTATCTCATCAAACGTGGAAGTAGAATACCAACTAATTGATCATGCGGCTAACAAATATAACAAAAATGTAAACATAAGGCCTAGCTCTGCTAATTCACGTATTCATAGACTAGGACTATCCCAACATAATTTGCTATTTTCATTAAGCCAAAGTTAGATAATACATCTCTGATTCATATCTAACCCCTTGAATAAATTTAGTACAGGAAAATATCTTCTCTCGATCTCAACTATTCCCTCAAAACAATCAAAAGTTGATCAGACAATCAATTATCAAATAAAGCAATTAATTCAGGAAATCAAATCAATTAGTCAGTGCACATGCTTATTTGTTTGAATCAAATCATACTAATCCTAGAACAAGAAAATTAGTTCATGCTTGGGGATATGATCATAATCTCAATTGAAGAAAAGAAAACAATCATAAACATTATCATGCAACAATAATAATCACCCAACAATTGACATCGGACAAAAGAGATGAAGAAATATTACGCTTTGATTAAGCCGCAAAAATAACTTCAATGGGAAGAACCCAAGCAAATCCAATGTTGATTGGAAGAGAAAAATATCAAAAACTAAAGTCTAAAAGTGCTAAGTATAAAAGTGTACGAAATTATGGATCCCCCAAGTGTTATTTATAAGCCTAAAACCCCATACAAGGTAGAAGAATCCAAAAAAGAAAGAGAAAACGCATAAAAAATCTGGAAGATTCGGTCGGTGCGTCTCCGTGCAGTGCTCCTCGCACGCATATCTTGCGCGCCGCGTAGCGCCTCCTTGTGTGCCGCGCAGTGCGACCTTGCGCAGATCCCTTGCGCGTGCCTTGTCTTCCTATGAGTGCGCGCACATTCTCGTCACGGCTTGACGTTGCGCGCCATACGCAAGTGCGCGCATGTTTATTTTCACACACTGTTTCACGTGCGCACACATACTCATTCGTCTCGACCGTCGTTTGCCCGTAATGCCCATTTTTGACTATTTTAGCCCATTTTCAAGGTTTTTCTTTACGAACACCTATGAAATTGACAAAAATACCCTACGTAACATACGATACTATAAAATGGGACAAAAAGACACAAAAATACATACAATCACACACAAGAAAAATAAAAATCGCACAAAAATCACACACAAACACATACGAAACAATTATCCCTCAAGAAGAAAAAATCTTCCTTCCAAAGCCCATTGGGGGAAGGGAGTCATGTGAGAAACTTGCACTGATGATGAGGGAAGAAATATAAAAAGTCTCCCCAAAAGTAGCCGAAAACTCCAGCTTGCTCATGGCATACTTGTACCATTTATACATGCATATGATTGGGGAATTGCTTGACTTACACAATACATAATAGACTTAATAAATTTGGCAGGGAAAGGATCAGGGGAAATGGATAAGCCAATAGACCAACTGTACAAATAAACACTGATATAGCCTGGAGCTAGCTGAGTGAGCATATCCTCATTTGAGGCCTACATATGAAATGTCGGTGAGAACTCTAGACATTCCCTCATCCTACAAATGCACGTGGAAGTGACTTTACTCCCTAACTCCTCTAGAACCAAGGCCCTAGACCCCGGGGAGGAATATGCTGATAATTGGGTCGGGGAGTCTCATCTGAGCTCCTCTCCTCAGAGTCCTCCATACTTTTCTTCTCACTCAGGTTTTGAGTCCGAGGGAAACTCAATAAACTCACAACAACATGAAGAATGGGCCGGGATGGAAAGGAATAGAGATGGATTGGCCAGAAACTCCTCGAACGCAAAACAAAGTGGACGGAGCCCATAGTCAGAAACTAGTCTTGAAGGATGCAAAAAGTCTGGAGAACAAGAAGACACACAAGAAAAAGAACGGGCTATGGGACAAGGTCGACCCCTGGAGATGCGCTTTCCAAGCCGTTGGAGGGCGCGAGAGCGGGCCATAGTAAGTAGAGAGGGAGCCTCCAACTCTCTCATCTCCTCACACTCATCTCTACACTCTTCCATGTGTCTCTCCACTCTCAACTCCTAAGCAAGATTTTTACCAAGTCCTCCACCAAATTTAAAGTTGAAGGAAAGTAGAGAAGGAAAATTTGCCTTTTGACGGCATAGCCAAAGCTCTCTTACCATCCTTGGTGTAAGAATGAGTGAGACCTCTCAATAAAAATCCAACTCAAGGAATAAGACAAGGCAATGTGATATCTTTAGCTCTCACACTGCTCATTCCGCCTCCGCAGCTCAGTAGCTTGAGGGCTTATGTTGGGAGAAAAATTCGATTTTTTCCAATTTATTATTTTATTATTTAATGAATTTATTTAATTTCAAATTATTTAATTAATACCCGAATATTACTAATTATTATTTGGTCACAGATACAGTTATCCGGTCTACGCAGCTCGTTCCGGCCCATGCAGCTTGTGTTATCACATAAAGCCCATGCAACCCATCAATCCAGGTATAAAAAAGGTTCATTCTTGTTCATTTGTAAGTATTCCCAATTTACATGCTCTAAGTTCTTGTCATTTACTCTTGTATATTTCTCATACACGTGCTGACTCGGGCGTCGGATAGGCCTCCCTAGGACAACCCCAGTGTTAGTCTTACATTTGTTGGTGTGCATACAAGTTCACATCCGAAGAACTTACTGACTTCGAAGATGAAGTTGGGTCGACTTATCAGATACCTTAACTTGGAGTGATCTGCTCTTTCAAGCAACAACACATCGTATATTTTAATATCATCATTATGCACTAAACGTATAAAATGATGCAATATATGTGTATTGCATCATATTTGAAATAAAATAATATAAAGGGATAACTATAAATATTATCCTTGTGGTTTAGCATAATTATTACAAAAGGGTTCCTCATATTTGAAAAGTACAAATACCTCTTGACATATATTTATATTTTATACATTAAATCTATTGAGGGCCCAGGGTGTTGGAGGGGAAATTTATTATTATCTTACAAAATAATAATGATTTTTTTAAATTAGACTAAATTTTAGGATAATTTCTTTTGTAATTATCCTTAGAATAAAACTAGAGCTGACAATGGGTCGGGTGAGACTGGTTAAGCTGCCATTTTGTATAGCCCAACCTATCAATAATATTAACACATCATTTCTATCGAGATGTTCGTGTTTCAGGTCATTGGGTCTGGCTAAAATATGCCCAATAGTATTGAGCCTCTAAAATTAAATTTATTGCACTCCTATATACAGACCCGCCCATCAGGTCGAACCAATTTTAGCAACTCTATAAAACACATGGTATGGATTGATCATAAGTTTAGCAAAACTAGTTTGATTATGTCATTACCAATATTTCCTCAAACCTGAACACTTTGTTTTGGTAATTGTGCAAAAGGTATCCATTTTAATCATGTGGAGACAAGATTTTTGTAAATGTTTGTCTACAACATAAGAGAAAAAATGAAAGTTTTGTCTCTTCGTCCCTCCACCTCCTCCCCCCTCCAATAAAAATAGCATAGTCCCTTATATTCAAAATAAGCAATTTTTTAGAGAAAAAAAACACACATATTAAGGGCTATGTTAAAATAGTAAAATACCCAATATACCCTTAATTAATCATACATGTTGTTTTGGAACAAAATAAATTTAAGCATTAGTATCAGTTGGGAAATGAGACATTTAAGGGTAATTTTGGGAAAATATTTTTTTCACCAGCCTTAAAATGTCAAAGACATCTTTCTTTTTGTAGAATGTTCTATGTGCCAAAACATTACTTTTATTTGAATAGGAGGGATCAGTTATTTTGTTGTTTTAATGCATGTAATTACATTATCTCCCATTGAGTTCGTGTCTACGTCTGATCGAACCTCAATTAAATCAATCATTACTAAATTGAAAAAAAAAGTAAATAAACATTGCTCGTTGATGTTGTTGGAATTGGTTTTATTAAATTGAGTTTTGACCCGATTTTGACCAATTATTTAAGTGGGGTCATTTATTCAAAGTATGAAATAAATGAGATAAACGTCATCTACGCCGCGGGTAGATGAGTTTAGCATTTTGAATTTCTCAAAACCAATATCGGGTGAATGAGAAATAAATGCATAAAGTTGGCCACTTAAATTGCTTTTATATATGGAATATAAAAGGGTGGTAATATGGAAAGCCATATCCCACATAGGAAACATAGTAAATGTTTCACTAGTTAATAAAGAGCTTCACCACTAATAAGGAGTAATCAAGTGAAACTCCTTATGGTGCACCCTAGTGGGCCAAGTCAATTTTGACTAGCCTTTGGCTAGCTCAAAAGGCAACAAGGACGGTGCGGAGCACCGTTCGAGCCGGAGCCGGAGTCGGGCCCGGGCCCGCGCACGTCACACATAGTCACGTTGGGCGCTTTCGAGGCGCACTTTGCACTTCGCATCGTCGCGAGGAGCTTTGAGGAGCCTTAAAGTTTTGGAAATTCGAACCAGAGTTCAGTCCAGTGGCTCGGTGACGTGGCAAGGCAGCTCGGGTGGCAGTGACTTGGCAGAATCGTACGAGTGGCGACACGTGGTGCTGATTAGATGCGTCTGTCACGACAGGGCACCATGATCGGCCGCGTCTATCCGTGTGCGAGGTGTATGCCAAAGGGTGTGTTCCTTCGACAGATCGATCGGGACCATCGGACGCATTTGTTAACCACAGGCACGATCGGCCGGCCAAGATCGGGTCTCGAACCAGGTTGCACCCAGTCTGAAGAGGCACCAGGAGCTCTATATAAACCAGCCCCCAGAACCATTTCATGCATCAGAAAATTTCGAAATTCCCATAGCATTCAGCATAAAAAAGTCTTGAGAGTTCAAAACACTAAAAGTTCGAAGTGTCTTGTGATTTGTAGTGTTGTTATCGCAAGACGTAAGTCGTTGTATCTTGGGAGGCGATTGCCAGCTCGGATTTTTTGAGGAACGTATCGAGAGGGAATTTGATTTGGTTAGACAATGTCTGTGTTTCAAGCTATCGTGTTCGTCGTTGTTTATGAAAAAGCGTTCAAATCCGCTCCCGGGTCATCGCTCTGCTGTGTCGGTGCAGCATGAGTCAGAAGTAGGGCTCTAAGTAGCGCCTTTTCCACTTATGGACCAATTTTTTACTAATGAAGGGAGGTCAAGCCCAAGCACACTCCTCTCTTGCTAGGAGAGAAAGCCTTGTATGTATGAGGTACCGAGAGATCCATGAATCGGGATCCTGATGCATATAGATACAAATGGTCCAATGGGAGCAAGAATTTCCAGGAACAGACTTTTTTCTTGGTACTTCCTTCTCTTCTAGTTTCAAAGCAGCTCTTCCAACTTCCTATCTGACGTATATAAAGAAGGGAAAAATTTATTTTGCCCCCCAAACTATACGCGTTTTTCTACCTTGCCTACTAAACTATTTTTTGTTCTACGTTGCCCTCTCAAGTACACGATACTTCTACCGTGCCCCCTAAAACCAACCGGCGGTGGAATATTCCCTTTTGATTCTCGCACGCTCGCTGCATGTGAGTTTTTTAAGGGCAAAAACGACTTTAAACTCTATAAATAATGGGCAAAGTGGTCAGTACAATAAATGGTAGCTACTTTCACTTTATATCCTCAATTGGGACATTGAAAGGGACGATTTCATTCCAAAAACCTTCAAAGAGAATCGTGAAGAAGATGTGGAGACAAACCGAGTTCAACGTGGATGAAGTCTGTCAATGTGGAAGAAGGGCTGTGAAAAAGACGTCTTGGACGGATCTCAATCCTGGGAGGAGGTACTCTGCTTGTGAAAAATTTCGGGTAAGATTTATTTTGAAACCCTAGTTTTTTTTTGCTTTAATTTTCGTTAATTTTGCAGAAATTGTTTGAGGGTTTTGATTCACAAGCTTAATTTTAGTGCCAAAAACAAACTTTTTTGGTGATAGAAGAATTATTTTGTTTATTCGAGAGTTTTGCTTCACAAGAATTATGCATATTTTGAAAAATATTGTGGCTTTCATTGTTTCAGTTTTTTGTTTTTTAATCTGATTTTTGGTTTCTTATGCCTTGATTTTGTTGTTATATATCGACAGGAACTTGATGGTTGTGGCTATTTTGTATGGATTGATCCTCCAATGTGCACTAGAGCTCAACAAATTATCCCGGGATTATTGAAAAAAATCAATAGGCTCGACGATGATTTGAAACGAGTCAGCAAGCTTGAAGACGAGTTGAAACAGAATAAGTCAAGGGAGAAGTGGTTGTGGGTGGCATTGGTGACTTCTTGGATTGCAATGTATCTGTTTATGTGATTAGAATGATGTGTAGGACATTTTATGTAATAGTATTAGACTATTAGTTCAGAATTAGGACATGGCAAAATCCCAATTTTCAAATGGTCTGGGAATTTTGGCCTTGATTCAGAACACTATGGTATGTAAGGAACATATTATCTATCTATGAATGAAATGAATGTTGAATGTTGAATGTTGATTATTACTGAATTGTGTTAAAGTGTGTCTGTTGTAATATTCCAATCCTCACAATACATTTAAAACATATAAATGTAAAGTACTTCAAATATGCCATTCATTCAATATGTTCAACTTCAAAATATGGCATAACAACAATTGATTCAGATACAGTCAATTACATTTCATGTTAAAAAACCACCATTCATCAAAAACACAGACTTCTAGTTTCATGTTCAAAATCCACCACATCCAGTTAATTGTCAACATCCACAGTACTTCAAAAATACCAACATCCATAGTACTTCAAAAATACCAACATCCATATACTTCAAAATAAGATCAACCATTACATTTGGTTGCACATAGGAGCCACTTCTTCTTGAGGCATGTGAGTTTGCTGAGTGAATTTGGTGGAGTCAGTAATGTTGTTTCCTCCTCCATGTTTCAAATTTGGCTTGGACAATGCTTTTGATTTGGGTACAGATCCCTCATTCCCACTAGTGCATGCTTTAATCTTCCCCTTTACTTGAGTGGATTTTCTTACCAATGGAGGTTTGTTTACCTGTGAACCATGTGATATATATGTAAGTACCACAAGATTCTTATATTCTTATATAAATTCAATACAAGATAGCCATATAGGACTACACACCTTCAACTTTGATTTCAATACAAGTGTCTTTGTTTGAATCTGGGATTGTTGTGTTGGTACAATTTCTTTGCCTTTAAGCTTCTTCTCAACAGTCAAGTTGACATCCAGTTCAAACAACCTTTTCTTACTCTAAATAAAACACAAGAAATTAATGTAAGTAAGTGTCTATCAATAATGCACACACAAGAATTTTGAAGTTTACCTTTGTGTTTGCACCAGAAAAATTTTGTGAAGGCATTGATGAATTCTTAGGGGATGGAGAACCCTTTGAAACAGGTGATTTCAGTATCAAGCTCCTTCTCAAATCCTATAAAACAGGTCAATTATATATATAAAAAAAAGTACATTCCAAGTTCAAACTTAGGGTCATCAAAGTCCACTTTTTGATTAAATATTGGGTGGCCATTATGATTGTTAGAAGCTTCTGCACCCAAATGACTAGTCAAATTAATTGAGGGATGTCCACTACTAGTTGGAATATCAGACTTAGCCATGTGATTCCCAACCCATTCAACTTCATAGTCAATGTTGTCATCAAAAATAGCATCATCATCAAACAATTGACAATCACTATCAATGAATTTCTCTGAAATGTCAGAATCATCCCCCACAGACTGCCCATCATCACTCTCATTGCTAACATTGTCATCAACTACACCAGTCTTCATTTTCAATGGTTCCCCACCTTCACCCCCTACTGAATCAGTTTGTTCCCTACTTATTTCTTCATTATCTCCTAGAAAATTTAGAGGCTCAACAACAGAATGAAAGTCCTTGTTAGATTCTTCAAATCTATTATCACTTTCATGCTCAACAAATATACCCACCATTCTATTATCATCAATCATGTTCATCATATTAAGCACATCAATATCACATTCTAACAACAACAAATCAGTGCAATCATTTATACCATCCCTACTGCATTGAAAACATTTCACATTCTTCAAGCCTAACTCATTACCCATACTAGTAATCTCAATCAATGACATTTCATCAACATTGCAAAAATCAATATGAGCAATTTCCCCATCAACATAACATGTCTTTCCCAAATTAACAAATAAACCTGAGTGATGCATCCTAATAGTGAAATACTCAGAATCTGAACCTGATGGGGTGGGAGAAAAAGAAAATGAACTCAATCACCATATTATAGAGACAAACAAAAAATCAAATAAAAAATATTTTTTTGACCTTCACAAAACAAAAAAAATGTTTTATTCCCCACATGAGGCAAAGCTTGTCGGACTCAAAAATTTCAGAAAATGACAAATGCACCATGCCCAACATACAAATAAAGTAAGATTCTCATTTGGTCCCCCACACTTATCCATACAATATTTAAAATCACAAAACTTTAAACCTAAATACTAATATGGTCCCCAACACAACAATAAAGTAAGATTCTCTGGTCCACATGACTTATTAAAAATTTCCAGACCACTTTAAACCTACAATTTTGTTTGATTATCGATCAGTAAAGACATTGCTTACCATAATCAGGAGCCTCTTTTCCAGGCGGAACACCATCGTCCCCATCATTGCGTATTTTCCAGACCATTGCGTAGAATCCCCTCCCTTATCGTTAGTCGATTTGAAGAAAGTTAGGATTTCTTTGTTTTTTAGAAAAGGAATTAGGGTTTTTTGGTTAGAGATTACAGATGTGTTTTTGATTTCTTGGGACAAATGATATCGATTTAGAGCGGGAATTAGGTGGGTAAAGAGAAAGAGCGTTTTTGCCCTTAAAAACTCACGTCAAATGACGTGCGAGAATCAAACGGGAATATTCCACCGCCTAGGTTGGTTTTAGGGGGCACGGTAGAAGTATCGTGTACTTGAGAGGGCAACGTAGAACAAAAAATAGTTTAGTAGGCAAGGTAGAAAAACGCGTATAGTTTGGGGGGCAAAATAATTTTTTCCCTATAAAGAAGGTATACTCTTCTGGTACATCGTGTAAGGCGGAGCGTTATCCCTGGTACCTTCTTCCCCAGTCAGCAAGAGACCGGCCTTCTCTGCATTTTGGGAGCAGAGCATGCGCCTGCTACCTACTGTACTGGACATACTCGCTTTCACACATAGGCACAGATAGTCAGGAAAAAGAAAACTTTCTAGAAGGAAGTGGCAAGTTTCCGTTAACACCGTGAGCGGGGCAGTTTCGTCTTAAAGACAAAGAGCCCAACTCTTGCCTCGACTTTATGTTACTCTGCTCGATTTTCTTTGGTCATTCGGTATACACCATCCAGTTTTTTCCAACAGATGTTTCATTATATCATATGAATAATGTGTACAATAATGATACTATTTTATATATTTAAAATTAAAATATCATATAATATAGGAAAAGACGGAGCCACATTTGCCACTATGGGGCTGGGCACGAGGCACGTGCCTGCATAACTTTTTTTCTTTATTATTTTACTATAAATTATTTATTTTTTAAAAGCTAATATTTAATATGTTGTACATATATCACGTCTTATATAATAGAAATACTAAAAATATCAATTAATATCTAAACATTAATTAGTTAATTTTTTTTAAGTAAATATACACATATAATGATAATAATATTAAATATATTTCTTTATAAAACACTTTCACTTTTCCATAATATTGAAATTATAGTTTGCTATTTTATTTACCTTTTAATTAATTATAACTTTAGTTATTTAATAAAATTTGAGATAATTAAAAGCTAGAAACAATTTAAATTGAAATTTAATGCTTGAGGAGACAAAATATGGTATAAAACATTTATTTATATCAAGGGTATTTTTGTCCATCACTTTACTGGTTTGTGGGGGTATTTATAGGTGTAATAGTCGATGGGGCGTTTGATACAAAAACCAATAGTACAAGGAGTAAAGTAGGGTTGTCAATTTCGGACCCGACACGCAAACCCGATACGAACCTAACACGAAATTAATGGGTATGGGTTCAGGCTTCATGGGTGGGGATCGAAATTGGGTCGAACCCGAATAACCTGCCAATTAAACAGGTCGAATTCGGGTTAACCTACTATGACTCATTTAACCCGTCTAACCCGTTTGTGAATTTAAAAGAAAATTAAGTACATAATTAATTGTTAGAAAAAATAACAAACAAGACATATCCTTAAAACTTAAATGATAAAACCTCATTAATTATGTATTTGTTATTATTATGCATGTCTTTTTGAATATTGTCCTTAAATATAATTAGTATGTTATGTTATTTATGCAATTATGTTATTTCTTTTTGTATGTTTTGTATTGTGATATTTTTTATTAACTGAATAGTGTGTGATAATGATTGATTTTAAAAAAATGTATTCAGTTAAAACTATTAAATGTATATAAAAATAATTTTATTAGATGGGTTACATAGGTCGGGTCCGGGTTACCTGTGAAATAAGCAGGTCGGTCCGGTTCAAGATTCTGACACGAAAAATTAAACTGGTCGGTTTTGGGTCGGCTGTTTCTGACACGCGAACCTTCGAACCCGGACTCAACCCAAATTGACACCCCTAGAATAAGTGAATTTTATCCTATTTATTAATTATTTTTAAATCTATATATTATTCATGTTTGAAAAAAACAAAGTCTCCCCAACTAATTGTTTTGTATTTTATTTTGTGCCCCTTAAAAAATAATTTGGATCCGTGGATCGTCACAGTCAAATAAGAGATGGCGTACAATTTAGCACCAAAATTTGTGTCCTCAAAATATATCAATGTTAACCACAAACCCCCCGTTCAAAACTAAACCAAATAACTGTCCTGACAACTAGCAAACAAAACAACCACATATGCAATCCCCTAAAAAAACGAAACAAACATCCATTCTCCGGCTATCCTTTTTTCACTCAAATCTCAATGGTTCCTATCAAATCCCTTCCCCTATTTCAACACCAACGTTTTCTCAATCTTCAATCCTCATTTCCTTTTCCTTTCCCTTTCCCAGCAAAAGAGAAAGAAAAAAATAAAATAAAAAAAAATAATAAACTGCCCACAGCACCACCAAACAACAATGGAACCCCAAAACAATCTCAGACTACTCTTCATCTCCATGTGTCTCGTCATCTCCATCAACTCGGCCCGCTCCCGCCTTGCCCCCGACGTTTCTCCCAGCCCGAGCCCAATCCTCAAGATGGAATCAACCTACACCATCGCATCACCACCAGCAAACGCTCCTTCCACATACATCCAATCGTCGATCTCCGAATCTCCATCCGAAACGCCCATTTCTTCCCCAAAATCTGACGAATCTTATTCAGTGTCGTCGACATCGACATCGACACCGTCAACATTATCGTCGTCAGAATTCGTCCAGCCCGCCGAGTTCGACGATTTCTCAACCACCTCTCTGTTTTCTAATTCAGAGGATTTCTCGTCAAAACTTCAGTCCGTGAAATCGGATCCACAAGTTTCGAAGATCTGCGACAACACTGACCACCCTCCTCTGTGCATGGCCACGATCCTCCCCCTTCTCAAAGGCAAAGCTAATGTCGAATCCGTTCTCCGTGTCGCCGTACAAGCCGGTGGAGACTACGCGAAAGAAGCCTTGTCCGTGGCGAAGAAGCTCGCCGAGAAACCAGGAACTTCGCCTGAATTGCTCTCCACTTTGAAGGACTGCAAGGACAGTTACGACACCGCGGTCGAGAACTTCGCTAAAACGACAGACGCGTTCGCCACACGCGACATTGGGACGATGAGGAGTGTGTTGAGTGCAGTTATCACGTTTGTTGGGGACTGTGAGGATGAGTTTGCCGAGATGCAATCGCAGTCGCCGTTGGCTGGTTATGCTGAGAAGTTGACGGACATGGCGAGCAATTGTCTGGCCATTGTTTCTCAAATGAATTGATTTTTTTATTGAATCAGTTCATGATTGTCCCGTGACGAATGTTGTGCTGTTGGCAGAAAAAGAGGTTGTGAGGAATAATAATTATATGTACCCTCAGCTTTTTAATTTTTATGCTTTTTGAAATTTGTTTGTATGAAATTCATGAGGAGGTTTAATTTTGCCTTCTTTATATTAATTGTTATATTTGGTTTATTTTAATTTCTTCTGATGAGTTTTATTTGTTCATCGTGTTAGAGCACATTAACAAGCTTCATGAGATTAAAATCTGGAACGTAAATGTTTTTAATAATTTCGTTTGAAACCAAGTAAAATGAGTAAATGAGTTGGGTTTAAATAATATCACCAATATATACACGTGTTGGTGATATTGAATAGAAGTAAAACAACGTTTGGAATGGAATAGGACGTTCAGGAGTGGAGTGAGATAAATGAAAAACTAAAAAAAATCATATAAACTATAACAATAAAAAAAGGGGGAGATCAGGGCCAGTATGCTCCTACTCGGCTCTTGCTTTCGCTCGTAAATATCAAAGTTAGAGCACATAAATGAGTAAAGGTAGAATTTTTAAAGTACCCACTATGGATAGTGGGTACTCTTTTCTACCCAATAAGATAAAAAACTTTTTTTCTACCTAAATTGACCAAATTATCCCTCCTTTAAGTTGGTATTTTTGAATTTTAAAATTTAAATCATTATTATACCACTCAAAACCGTATAAGAAACCGTATAAAAACAAAAAACAAATAAGAAACCAAACCCATCCCCATTTCGTGCCCCAACAGTCAAAACAAAAGGAAGAAAAAAAGGAACCCATTTCGTGCGACTACAAGAAGAAGAAGAAGTACCAACCCCCCATTTCGTGCCCAATAAGAGAAGAACATGGACTCAATCGTGCCGTCGACATCGACCGCCTCCACCTCCACCGCTGCCGCTTCCGTCGCCGCCTCCGCCGCTGCCGCTTCCGTCGCCGCCTCCGCACCATCCTCCGCCGCTGTCGTCGCCCCTTCCGAACATGTAAGTATATCAATCGCGATTTTAGGTTTTAAGTTTTAAACTCTATTTATGTTAGGTTCATTGATTTAGGATTTTTAGTGTTCGATTTTGGTGTTTAGGGTTTATCAATTGGGTTATTGTTGGATAAATTTGTGAATAAGTTTGAAAAATTTGTGAATAAGTTTGATAAATTTGTGTGTTGGGTTATTGTTGGATGTTGGTGACTTGGTGTAGCAGCCGCCGTGCGGCGCGATTTGATGAAGAAGATGAAGCGGCACGATATCATGCCTAGGTATAAATGGGCACGATATCATGCCGCATATCGTGCCTAGGTATAAATGGGCACGATATCGTGCCTAGGTATAAATGGGCACGATATCGTGCCCTAGGTATAAATGGGAACTATATCGTGCTCAACCCTAGGTATAATGGGCACGATATCGTGCCCTAGGTATATCTTGGCACGATATCGTGCCCTAGGTTTATTTTGTGCGCCCATGAAACATGTTGTTTTTTCCATGTATTCTTTACCTATATCGTGCCTAGATATCCATATCCATATTGTCCCACATGCTGTTTTTTTCACTACATTTCTGCAATTTTTCAACAATTCATCTTACTAAATTGAAATTTATTAATTGTTGTAGGTCAGTCCACAATGGAAGAGACCCTCATATCATCGAGAGAGGGCCCAGATCGCGGGATACGTTCGATCGAATATTATTCAGACCATCAGAGATGAGTTGCGAGAGATCAGTGATGATTTATATAGTCAGTTTAGACAGTCGGCTATATTTTATGGATTTTGGGTATGACGGAGACTGTAATGCGGCACTGCATGCATTAGTTGCAATGGAGGTGCGTGTGCGGACGCTCCGGAATCGGAGTGTTGGTTCCACGTCGGAGAGCGTACTCATCGATTCTCTCGGCGTAATTTTGCTATGATATCGGGATTGCGATTTTCGTGGTCCACATTTGACCCTAACGGTGATTTTGAGGTACCCGAGACCGGTATATATAGCGGTATTGGCCAGGGGTGATCGGGTTACCGCCGCGCATTTACGCGATTTATTTGTTGTTGGCACCTTCCGTGACTCACCAGGCGATGCCCTGAAGGTGGCGAAGGTGTTATTTGCCTTTTACATGATATCTTGTGTTTCGATGGCGATGCATCGCAGCCATGACCGTTGGGCATTTGTGGTTTTTGATCGAGGGCGATGCGCAGATGGGAGACGTTCCCTCGGGGGAAATACTCCTTTCGAGATATTGATGCATTATATTCGGCGGTTGCATGATGTTCTCGCCACCTGGCCGATATTGGGGCGTTCCACCTAGATATCGGCCACCTTCTTATCATTTTTATGGGGCCACTTATGTCTTGTTGGTACGTATATGTTTTTATTTTATTTATATTTGTACTTAGTTTTTAAATATTTAAAAAAATTATTTTTCATACTTATCAATGTTCTCTGATTTGGGCATTCGAGGCGATACCTCGCCGGGTAATGCCTCGGGCGACGCCAGTGCCTTCGTTGGAGGTTTTCAAGACCGCTATTGACATGACATATTTTTTTCTTTGACACGGTATGTATTAACATTGTTTACTTATTTATTTATTTAATAATTAATTTATTTTTTATTAATTTATTTATATTATTTGAGGCTTTAGTGTGTCATGAGATATTGGATCCGACCAGGAGGAGCTCAAGAGATATATATATAAGCGAGTCGATGATCCGATTATTTTGTTAGGTCCTCCTCGGTTCATCCCGAGGAGAACCGGTTTTTAAGCCCAGTCCGGGAGGGGCAGGCGCGAGGCAGAGGTACGAGTCTGATTCGACAGCCCCAGCCCCTATCGCGAGAGAGAGGAGTGTCGATTCGATGACCCCCCAGCCCCTATTGGCGGGGGGACAGAGGAGTCTTTTCTGGGGGCGAGTCGAGGCGAGGGGGGGGGGAGAGGTAGACCCGTTTGCAGGCCGACACGCTACTCCTACGATTCGAGAGGCCGGAGAAGCGGCTGGGGACAGATGGCCCATCATCCCGTGGTGATGTTCCTTTAGATGGGCGGACATATGACGCCATCACCGGCGGCAGATGCATGCGTGTTGATCCATCCGTCACGACGAGTATGCGCGCGATGATCCATCAGTCCGTCAGGATACTCGTGATGATCCATCTGTGAGTTGGCAGACAGATATGCTGGCACTGATGCGGGGTGTTATGTAGGAGATTAGCCAGTTCGAGAGACGCAATTAAATATTTTGAGTTATTTAAATTAAATATTCATTTTGTTTAAAAAACAAGAATTCTTTAAATTAAAAGAGTTACAATAGCAGATAAGAAATCCACAAAAACAGAACAGAAAAACTACAATTGGGCACGATATCGTGCCACTTATATAATAAGGCACGATATGTCGTGCGAAATATATAAGGCACGATATATAGTTGGCACGTAATATCGTGCCCTATATTTGGCACAATATATCGTGCCCTGTATATTTCGCACGATATATCGTGCCTTATATAGTTGGCACGTAATATCGTGCCCTATATTTGGCACGATATATCGTGCCCTATATAGTTGGCGCGTAATATCGTGCCCTATATATTTGGCACGATATATCGTGCCCTATATAGTTGGCGCGTAATATCGTGCCCTATATTTGGCACGATATAAAAGGCACTACTGACATGATTAACAAAATGACTACTGAGTTTCAGCTCTTAGTGTGTTTTCTAATATAGTGTTACATTTGAAATAAACTTTTGCCTAATTTTCATCATCCGGACGTCTCGAACATTTTCTACGGGTATGATCATCTGCTCGGCATATTCCACATTTCTTCTTACTACGCACTTGTCTCGAAGGACCCGGCTGTGTCACTAAGGCACTTTCGTGCTCATCAAGCGGCAATGACATAGTGCATTTGACGCAATTGTGGCGGCAAAGACCCCACACCTTGAACAAATTTGACTCTTACGTGAACGATTACATGATGATTCAACAGCGGAATGAACTCTACTTTGTCTAGGACGACCTACTTGTCTCGGGTTATTTGGAGGGTTGCATACTAAGTCTCGCACCTCTTGTGGTAGAACCCATTCACTCGGATCAGGAACTGGTAAAATTTCATCCGCCCACATTTGTTGAAGATTTTCATTTTTATAATAATGGGCAACAAATGAATAGATATTGAGGTTCGCCTTCCTGCACAAATAAACAAACAATTATTTGAAAACATTGAACGAATTATGTGAAAATATTGATACAAATTTTAAATTTCTTTATACCTAATTGCTGCAGATGCATGGGCGCAAGGCATCAATTCATATTCAAATTCTCGGCAAATGTGACGTTCTTTGGGATAAGTCAACCAAATAAGTCTTTGTTCCATCTTTCACCTTGTACTTCACATTACTAAGACATTGTACATCCATTCTACGACCTATCTCAACTACATCATTTAATCTTTTGGTTGCTTCAAGTGTTAGCTCTTGATCTTTTTCATTAGCGCATAAGGTCGTTCATAAAACCACTTTTCAATAATAGACCGAGCACACTCAAGCCACGTAACAAACAGGTAACTTTCTCGGCCCATAATAACCGACTATTGAAGCTCTCGGTGAGTTTGATGTCATGAACCCATAACGCCAGACAGGACACTTAACTCGAGACCATCTGTCTTCCCCTGCACGTTCTAACTTCTTAAACGCACCCGTCTCACTAGCAACTTTTATGTTTTCAAAATACTTATCATAATCTTCACGGCGGTATGAATATCTTTGCATTCCTAAACATTGCTACTATATGTTGACCGTATTGAGCCAAATTACTCGCAAATGATAAGTGCAAAGCCCATGTGATGATGCTTCGGGTATCTTTGCTTTTATGGCATTCCGATACTCTTGTCTTTGATCGGGAAACAATTAGTAGATCACGAGGGCAATTATAAGCATCTCTCAACTATCTCAAAAACCATGTCTAGGAATTGTCGTTTTCAACATCCCCGATTCCAACAGCAAGTGGGAAAATCTGTTCATTACCATCTTTTGTTACTGCCACAAACAATATTCCCCGGTATTTGCCTTTAAGGTGTGTTCCATCAATCACAATAACTGGCCGGGTATTGTTCTGGAATCCAGTGATTGATGCATGCAAAGCAAAAAACACGTACTTGAATCTATTAAAATTATCCGATTCCATCTAGTTACCGATCCGGGATTCGTTAAATTCAACATGTGTAAGTATGCCGGAATTAGATTGAATGACTTGTTGCTATCTCCATATATCAACCCAAAGGCATGATGCTTTGCACTCAACGCAACATTATAACTCATTTTAAGCCCATGTCGCGATTCCAACTCCGCTATCATATCTCTTGGCACGAGCGCAGAATGTTCCACTAGTAATCTAGATGCAAAATACGCACCTACTACTTTAGAATGCACCCGCCTAGATGCATTGTCATTCAAATTTAACCCACATCCATGGTGCTTGTCAAACTTCCCTACTCTCCAAATACCATCCTTTCCATATGCACGCATTCGAAAAGGGCATCGTTCATACTTGCATATTGCATGAAAATGAGTCTTATCCGAGCGTTCAACTCGATACTCGACTTGATTTTCAAGGTGATACATGCCTAATACGATATCCAATTCAGTTTTGCTCATGTATGTTGCTCCTGGCGCAATGTCCCACCGATGCTTCCAACCTAGCAGGTTCCTCGGGAGGAATCAAAACGTGCGAGAGTGTACTAGGAATCACCCAACTTCGTCTGTGGGCACTATTGTTTCGTCCATATTGTCTCTATGGATATCCGGATGTAAGTTAGCACCTCGTACTTCTTGCATCTTGGTTTTGGTTTTCGGAAATACTTCTCTCCGTCTCACGTCTCCACTCACAAAATTCCTCAAATTCAAAGACGCGTTCTTTGGTCATTTTCAAATTGATTATTAGCTTCAACGTCGGTACCAACATCACCAAAGCGGTGTAGTTCTCACCAAAATCATTTGGATTTGTAGTTTGCACCATAATTAATTTCATTATTATCACAACCAACATCAAGATCGTATTATCACAATTAACATCAAGTATTATCACAACCCATATCAGGATAATAGCCATCTTCATTGCTTGGCCTTATACTTAGGTCCCGGACAATTGATATTTGGAACATTAATCAGTAGGTGCTAGTGGACGCGGATGATCAATAATTGGAACATTGTTCATATGCATAAAAGGTGCTCCACTAGGCCTTCTTTGCATGACTATATGGATTGATTTGCGACAATCGTATTGTTGAAAACCAAGAAGTTGCATGTAGGCGTAATTAGCCCAACGATTTGTTGACAAATCATTCTGACTAGCCATTAGTTGCATAAAACTTCCACCAACACCTTGTTGACCTTCAACGTTCTCAACTCGATTATGCTCAGACTGACCTCCCAATACATTATGCGAACTAGTCTCACCCATCGTTTTTCTTTTCAGTGTTACAAAAACAACTGGTAACTCGGTGTTCCCAAACGCAGTTTCAATGTCATCATCGTTTTTCAACTTTAACTTCCCAAGTTTGTTTCCAGAAATATCTACAATAGCATGCATTATACAATCGTATACGCCCCTATCAACATCAACAACACCATAAACCTCCTCCAATATTTCACTATAATTCATTTTGCCCGGTTTAATACGTACAACTTTTTCTTCACCACTTTTATATTCTAAAGTTTCCCAATGACCACCAAATCGAACAACAAGATAGCGAGAGTTCATCTACATACAAAGAAAAAATATTAAAAAATGCAAGAACACATAAAAAATGGCCTGTTTTGTAATGGGGCACGATATATCGTGCCCATTTTTCATTGAGGCACGATACAAAACAAGCACGATATATCGTGTTGTATATTAGGCACGATATCGTGCCTAATATATGGGGCACGATATATTGTGCTTAATATACGGGGCACGATATATCGTGCCTAATATACACGATATATATATGTAATAATAAAGGGCACGATATCGTGCCTAATATATGACACGATATCGTGCATTGTGTTTCATAAATGCAGAAAAAAATTTCTTTCACAAAACACTTCACATATTTTGCAAATATATTGGTCTTGAACGATTTAAACAAGGTTAACTAATTAGGAGGAGAAGAACATTACCTTGTTATTCGATTTTTTGGTGCGATTTTGGTGATGAAAGCCCACAAAAATAACTTCTTGATATTTTGTGAAGAAGAAGAAGAAGAAGAGAGAGAAAAAATGAAGAGCAAAAGAGAAGGGAGTGTTCACGTATGTTATGTATTGGGAGTATTTAATTTCAAGAGAGAGAAATACATATTAAAGGCTTGCATTTAAAGCTTCAAGGGTATTGTGGTAAAAAACACCAAAAGTGGGTAGAAAACTATGTTTTTTTATCCTACATGTCAAAAAACTCTATCACCTATCCCAAGTGGGTAATTTGCCCCATTTGCTCATGAGTAAATGTCACAACAAACTCGAATCCAATCAACACTTAATAATAACAATGATGTTGTAGACAAATTAAATTTGCACCAATCAAATGGTGACACATGTGAAATTCTATATTAAATATCAATTTTATATTTTCTATTTATATTTGGGAATTTAATTAAATTTAATTCCTAATTTAAATAATTAATTTATTGATATTTTTAATATATATTTATTGGCCAATCAAAGAATGCCAAATGTCAAATTCTTATAAATCAAGATTTATTTTGATAAATTATTATTTCTTTTGATAATTATCACAATTTGTGATTAAATAAATAATATTAAATTTGAAGGACCAATCAAATTAGAGTCCTCACCATATGAGTTTTCCTAAGAGCCCTCTCCTACAAGTATAAATAGGGGTCATTCTCAAGGAATTAAATCACAATTCAAAGAGAAGAAATCCAAGCAAGAAGGCGGTAGAGGAAATTCTCTCAAGTCAAGAAGAACAAATTCAAGGAGATCCACGGTGTTCAAGGCGTTCATCGCGGAGTCCACTCAAATCACATCGTTTGATTTGGGAATAAGTTTTCAAGCCCTTGAGTTAACGTTATTGAAGTCAAATCCATCTTGGAGGAAGATCGAAAAGTCAAATCCACCAAGAAGTTCTCATATCCAAGTCAAATATCGGCAAATATATCACGTTTGATTCGGGATTAAGCTGTCAAGCCCTCGGATTAACGTAATTCAAATTCAAGTCCAAGTTTGGAGAAGAGCAAACTGAAGAGTTTATCTCCAAATTCTCAAATTCCAGATATTATATTCTTGAAGAGAAGAATCAGAGGATTTTCTAGAGATTGTAACCCTTTTGATATTTTTTATTTATATAAATTCAATTTGTCCTATTTTTCTTGTTTGTTAATTTGCAGACAATAAAAATTTGTGTTACAAATTTTTGGCACGCCCAGTGGGATAGTCTCTACCTCTCATCTCTTCTCTTCAAACCAAGTTCATATATCAACAAAGATGGCCAACCATTCCAAGTCCACAAATGTTAACCATTCAATGCCGAACTACAAAGCTACTGCTCCAATATACAAGCATAAAGGGGCAAGGGAAGATGGCGAGTCATCGAACCATGAAGGTACTCCTCCAAACGAAGGGGCATGGAAACAAGGTGGCAAATATGGAGCTGCAAATAAAGAATTGTTGGGCCCGCTCGACATGCACACATATTCTACAAGCTCAAATTTTGAAACTGTAGCAGCCATGGTGGTCCAAGCTACTTCACTCGAAGAGCAACTTACAAATTTGACAAAGGCCATTGAAGGACTTACAAAACATGTTCAAGAGCGAGACTCCCAAATCTTGAAGTTGATAGACAAAATTGACCAAGTTGATTCAAGTCGTATGATGGGCAAGGAAGTCGAAGCTCAAGATGATGTTGAAACATCCACAAGGCAACAACCAAAAAGAGGAGTCTCCCACAAAGGAGTTGCAAGTCTCATCTGATGGCCTGATTCTGGTTGACCAAGTGAAGGAATTCATTAGATGGACTATCAAAGAAAAGTTCGATGAAAGCTCCAAGTCAACTTCAGCTTATGTCAAGACATATACTTTGAGAATTGATAATTTGAAGATGCCTATTGGCTATCAACCCCCAAAGTTCCAACAATTCGACGGCATAGGCAATCAAGCGCAAAGATGTGGCTCACTTTATCGAGACATGTAATGATCTTTGGAACTTATGGTGATTACCTAGTAAAGCGATTTGTTCGATCTTTGAAAGGAAGTGCATTCGATTGGTACATCGACTTGGGGCAAATTCAATTGATACTTGGGAGCGATTAGAACAAGAGTTTCTCACCGTTTTATAGCACCCGACGAACTGTTAGCATGATTGAACTATCAAATTCACGCCAGTTGAGGGAAGAGTCTGTCATTGACTACATCAATCGTTGGAGGGACTTAAGCCTTAACTGTAAAGATCAATTGTCAGAAGCTTCAGCAATTGAGATATGTATCCAGGGAATGCACTGGAGCATATGCTACATACTTCAAGGAATAAAGCCGAAAACTTTTGAAGAGTTAGCAACTCGAGCATATACCATTGAGATAAGTTTGAACTTTGACCAACAAGAATGCCCAAGTGATGTCAGTGATGATGATAATGATGAAGTGGAGCCATCTTCAACTTCTCAACGCTCCTAGATGCGAGCATAAACCATCTAAAATTGTCAAAATAAAATATGCCCAAATACTCCTTGATAAGAGCCTAAACTATCAACAACACTCATTGACATGAGTATAAAAGGTCTACAAGTCAAATCAAATGAAGTGCTCCTTGATAAGAGCCTAAACTATCAATAATACTCCTTGGCATGAGTGTATAAAAGGTCTGTATCCCAAGTTCAAATTGAACACTCCTTGATACGAGTATAAACTATCCATATATCTTAAATTCAAATGATTACTCCTTGATACGAGTATAAACTATCCATTTATCTTAAATTCAAATGATTACTCCTTGATACGAGTATAAACTATCAATATGTCTCAAATTTATATTAAGACTCCTTGATAAGAGTATAAACTATCAATATATCTCACATTCAAATCAAGACTCCTTGATACGAGTTTAAACTATCAATATATCTCACGTTCAAATGTCTACTCCTTGATACGAGTATAAAATATCAATATATCTCAAATTTAAATGAAGCCTCCTTGATACGAGTATAAATTTAAATGAAGCCTCCTTGATACGAGTATAAACTATTATCATATCTCAAATTTAAATGAATGCTCTATGAAGCACGAGCCTAAACTGCATGTTACTCCTGCCTCACATGAGTATAAATTGTTTATGGCACTCCAAAAAAATATATATTTTCTCAACTACGTTTTGACTTGATCTCTTTGGTAGGTTACGTAGGCAGCTTAGATTTTCTAAGTTCAGTCATACGATTGAGATGAATTATGTTCATTGCAGAAAATAAAAGGGAGTTAGGAAACGAACCCCTTCAATAATGTTTCCTGGTGTGCAACATCATCTACATTGGCTTCTCGTGGCTCCGAGATTTGAGGCTCTTTTTTTAATCCCTTCCAGTGACGCTTAGCTGGGGGCACCTTCTCTCTCGCTCACTGGCCTGACCTTCAATAATGCAACGGTGTGGCCATGAAATTGACTCTTATGCTGGTTGTTGATGAATTGCTTATGAACTCCATTCCCTTAATGGTGTCTCCTTACTTGGCGAGTCTATCATCGACGATGAGTTGCTTGCTAATTCCACACCATTGATGATGTCTCCTTGCTTGGCGAATCTATTGTTGGCAACGAGCTCCACACACTTGACAACGCCTCCCCGCTTGGCGAGCCTATTGTTGATGGCCAGTTGCTTGATTATATCTCCACTTGGCAAGTTTTTCATTGGCAACAAGTTGCTTGTGATATCTCCAGGCGTCTCTCCACTTAGATTGAACTTGAATGATGTTTGCTTAACGAAACCACATCCTCGATGGTTGCAAAATCTACGTCCTAGATGGCTTTCTCCAATCTGGCGAGTCTGTAGGTGGCGACGAGTTATTTGCAAATCCACATCCTTGATGGCATTTCTACACTTGGCAAGTTCGTTGATGGCGGCGATGGCGTTTCTCCATTTGACAAGACCGTCGGGGTAAGTCATTTGCAAAATTCATATCCTTCATGGTGTTTCTCCACGTGGCAAGTCCACTGATGGCGGCGATGGCGTTTCTCCACCTGGCAAGTCTATCGGTGGCGACGAGTCATTTGCAAAATCCATATCCTTGATGGCGTTTATCCACTTAGTGAGCCCTTCGGTGGCGATGAGTTATTTGCAAAATTCACATCCTTGATGGCGTTTCTCCACTTGGCGGGATGCATGTGAGACCTACATGGATGCTCCCTACTTCGACGAGTTGCTCCGAGATCTATATGGATTTTGTCCACTTCGACGAGTTGCTTCCACATGGCGCCTCTCTGCTTAGCTTAATTTTGAAAGATGTTTGCTGGCAAAATCCACGCCCTTTACGGCTTTTTCCCACGTGGCGAGTCTGCTGATGGTGGTAAGTCGTTTGCTATATGCACACCTCGGCATCTCCCTACGTGGCTTTGGCTTTGATGATGCGGCCCTCAAAATTAGCAAGAAAATTGGCTCATCCGATTGTCAATGATAAGTTGCTTGCAAAGCCCACCGTTTGCCCATAAGCCATCAGACTCACTATCTTGAAAGTGACAGGGCATATTGAGTTGAGATCATCGTTTGGAAGGATAGATAAGCATAGCCAAAGCCAAATATGCCGCCAAGTACGCCTCCTCTATCGAGCTCTCCTTGACACCGAGTTTGGAAAATAAAGCCTTCTCAACAGGGGACCATTCACCATGGATGCTGATATCACCAAGTGGATTATGAGTCGACTTGGGATGTTCAATTTGCTTCTCTTTACGTGGGGCCTTCCTCTCCTTGCGCATGGGAGGTGGATTATCTTTGTAGCCTTCTTGAACCAAAAGTTGACCCAATTATTGATGGAAACTTGCGAACAGTGATCCCCATGAGCATGAAGTAAATGGTTGCATGAACGAGGGGGAATCTATGTCCCGATTCGTCAACGTCGGTAAGCTCCTTGGCACTCGGAACAACTTCATCATACAGAAACCCAGTCACAGGCAAGCCAGCTAGAGTATGCAGATCCAACAGAGATATAGATAATTCGCCATGAGAAGTCAACAATGTGTTGGTAGATAGACACCACGCCTCGCAAAACGCCTTGACGATATTGGAATTGCAATCATATGTGAAGAGAGAAGCATACACTGAATCATATATACGGGCCGCCTGGAGTTTGTTCTTGCATCGACTAAGGATGTCTTCGGTCCACTCCAAATAGCCTTTGACATAATGGAATTCACCGCTAAACCGGATTGGATCTCCCCATTTGGCTTCGCCTTCGATGATACGACGCCTCAAGGTTGGTAGTGAAATTGGCTCATTAGACTACTGGTAATGGGTTGCTTCTAGAGCCCACATCTTGGATTTGGAGTCCTTGACTGGTGGAATCTCACGAGACCATTCCCTTAGGTGAAGTCGATTCGTCAACTTTGGTCATTGCTTCGCGTATCGACCAACAAGTGGATCATAAACCGCCAAGATGGTACCTCTTTCTATGTCGTGACTCTCGTCGTCAAGAATAACCAAGTGTTGTATGCCGGGGGAAGGAAAAAATATCCTTGAAGTGTACCATCATAAAATCTGGCAAAAAAAAAAATCATGAATATGTGTTGTGAGTAATTTGAGATACAAATTAGAATAGGATGTTCATTCAAGAATCATGAGCGTGTAGAAAAAAGCCTTTGTTGGAAAATTAAGATTGTGGGATTGAATGCTAGGTGAAATCTTCAAACCTATAAGCATTGAAAGAATAAGTGAGAACCAACTTCTCTTTATCAATTCATCAAACATGTGGTGGGCGTGATCATGAAGGATAGGTTGAAGCAAACATGAGTATGGAACATACCTGTATCAAATAAAAACAGCAAACAGAAAGCTTGAAGAGTAGCAAAAGCCGAACAGAGCACCGCTGCGAATATGAAAACTCTTATTAAAACCCGACTGAGATGTGGAATAAATAAACACCTATGGCACCCTTTATATAGATGTTAAGATTGGTTGAATTTAAGAGTTTATGCGATCAGACATCCAATCCAATTTGGATTATATTTGCAGTTTGAATAATAATTGAATTCCAACAGGAAAAGGAGATTTAAATTCTTAACCTACTGGAGAGTTCATGTTACTGTGAAACTCCAAAATTCTGAAGGATAAGAAAAAGGGTCGTGTAAATTAAGAGAGAATTTGTCTTTTTTTTTGGTGTGCAGATGTCATTGTAGTTGGTGTTGGGTTTGGAATAAAAACTATGCACATTATGCTTATGTGGGCCCAGCTGGAGTTATAAAAAGAAATTTGATGAAGCAAAGTTTGGTTGCTGAACTATTTGATTGTCTGCAAAATGGATTTCTCATATTTTCTTTCAACAGCGTTTCGTGGATTTCATTTCAAACGTGGATTTCAAATTTGCAAAATGGGCTGAATTTGCAAGTTTAAAGAGCAGCCGAACTATCCAACAAATTCATAGTGAAGGTGGGCCTTTTAATTACCTTGGTCCATTTTCTTAAGCCCATATTTCACACGAGTTTGTCCGGAAAATTCATGTAATTATCGCGACTTGTTCACTCCAAGGCACGTCGCCCGTAAACAAGTCTCGAGGGGGCATTTGTAGACAAATTAAATTTGCACCAATCAAATGGTGACACATGTGAAATTCTATATTAAATATCAATTTTATATTTTCTATTTATATTTGGGAATTTAATTAAATTTAATTCCTAATTTAAATAGTTAATTTATTGATATTTTTAATACATATTTATTGGCCAATCAAAGAATGCCAAATGTCAAATTCTTATAAATCAAGATTTATCTTGATAATTATTATTTCTTTTGATAATTATCACAATTTGTGATTAAAGAAATAATATTAAATTTGAAGGACCAATCAAATTAGAGTCCTCACCATATGAGTTTTCCTAAGAGCCCTCTCCTACAAGTATAAATAGGGGTCATTCTCAAGGAATTAAATCACAATTCAAAGAGAAGAAATCCAAAACAAGAAGGCGGTAGAGGAAATTCTCTCAAGTCAAGAAGAACAAATTCAAGGAGATCCACGGTGTTCAAGGCGTTCATCGCGCAGTCCACTCAAATCACGGCGTTTGATTCGGTAATAAGCTTTCAAGCCCTTGAGTTAACGTTATTGAAGTCAAATCCATCTTATCGAAAAGTCAAATCCACCAAGAAGTTCTCATATCCAAGTCAAATATCGGCAAATATATCACGTTTGATTCGGGATTAAGCTGTCAAGCCCTCAGATTAACGTTATTCAAATTCAAGTCCAAGTTTGGAGAAGAGCAAACTGAAGAGTTTATCTCCAAATTCTCAAATTCCAGATATTATATTCTTGAAGAGAAGAATCAGAGGATTTTCTAGAGATTGTAACTCTTTTGATATTTTTGATTTATATAAATTCAATTTGTCCTATTTTTCTTGTTTGTTAATTTGCAGACAATAAAAATTTATGTTACAGATGTAACCATCATGTCTAGGACCAGTTACTATGATCATTAGATTAAAGAATTCAAGATCCCAACAAAAAGGGTTACTTTGTGTAAATTTCCATCCCAAACAACCGACAAATATACCATTTCAAACAGATGTGAACTTCATTCTCTTTCGGGTTAATTTTACTAATATTACTACATGAAATGATAATAGGGTCATATCTTTAATTTTTAACTTTGATGAGGAAACAAGAACTCCAATACATAATATTTTTCAGAGGGTTTTTGCTATATTGAATGCAACAGTAATCAGATACATATATTTCTTAGGGAAATTTATAAAAACAACTCCTAAAATTTGGGTTAATTACAGAAAACCCCGTGAGGTTTCATTCTGTAACATCCTCTGCCCCCTTCATAAGCAAACACATTTCAAGTAAGTATATTGCATTTATCTCCTTACATTTAACACAACATCAAACTTCAAGGGGTTTCGTAATTTTCAAACATCTCTATGTTTTTTATTATAATTAACCCAAACCTTAGGGGCTGTTTTTGGAATTATCCCTACTTCTTATTCTTTTCAAAAATGCTAATAAGAGTTGCCACTATTCCACCTTTTCTTATTAGGGATAATTGCAAAACCTAACCCTAAATTTTAGCCTAATCTCAAAAAACTTCAATCATCTTTGAAAATTGCACCCCCTTCAGGTGTTGCAAACACCTATTGAGATTTGTATTTACCCAACAAACACTCCCTCCAGAATCCTGATCGTGCAATTTGCAAAACAGATACAAATGTCAAGCGTATTTGTAATTTTGAAAAATAACTGGTTTGTTTTTTGTAATTAGGCTAAACCTCAAGGGCAGTTTTTGTAAATATCCCCTTAGAACCTCTAACATAGGGAGAGATTCATTCTGCAGCTGATAACAGTTTCAGACTAACCTATATACATATTCAATAATCACATCACTGTGAAGAGATGAATCTTCCAAGCAGAAATTGACTGTAATGGAGTTCCTTTCCAGCCCACAATCGTGCATTTCCCATCCATACGCATTGTACAAGAATGCCAGCTAGGATTTCTCTTAATCAACAACCTTGCTTGCTTGATACAAAGATGAATCACTTAACTCTGTTTCCACAATTTCAAACCAATCCCCTCCAAAAACCAATCTTAGCATGCCTGTTTGCCCTTTCTTCATCTTCCGCTGTAATAACATTTCGAATCATGTCTTGAAAAAACACGTCTTCCACTACCTCTCTGTTTGCTGTCTCTGTTCAGACAAGTCTCAAGGTAGTCAAACGTCGCGAGGCTAAAAACGAGCGCCCCATGAAAACGATCGATAAAAATCGACATGTCAGTGTTTGCTTCGATCTCATTAACCACCATCACACATGGATTTAGTTTCTTCACAATATTTAAGAATGTTCTTAAGTTATGAAGCCATGCTAGTAGGGACCACAGTTTAAGCCCCGAGTATAAGGTGACAAATTCATCGTCTTCGGACAAAAAAGAATCTTTTCTGAGATCCTTCATTTCTGATGCAACAGTTTCTAAACGAAAAGGGCAAATTCATCGACTTTGAAAAAAATGATAATCCAATATCGAACAGTTTTAAGGAGCTTGAGTTTGGAGTTATTTCGGTTAGCAAAGCCTTGTATCATGATCGGTCAATGTTGTCCGCTTTTAATTCCAATATCGACTAAATGAATTTTTTCGGATTTTCCAATGCTGTCTAAAATGGCAGTAAACTGTGTGACCTGAGACGAAGGGAGTTTTTGTTCGCACTCAAGAATGATCGGTTGATGACTCTGCATGTTTTCCTCTATATCGAACGTCGTCCTCTCTAAATTGATTTCGACTCTCTCGCGTAACGCCCCGGAAAAAACCTGACAGCTCTTTCGACAGGATTGTTGTCCGCTGACGAAGATAGAAGAATACACTTGACATTTTCATCTCCATTAATATCGGACGCTTAGATAAACTAGACTCTTTCATTACTTGAAGAGAGTCAAATCACAATCTTGAAATTTCCCTTGACATTGCAAATTGAGATTGCAATATAGTGTATTTTAACAATCCTAATGAATATATATACGACCACATTTCATATTTTACATTAGATTCAATTCCTATAGGAAGAGTTACAGTTGAATACTAAAAACTTTTTGTACTGATAATTTACAATGCAAACTAATAAACTTAGAAACAAGATTTTATGCAAAGATATGCATAAAAAGGACAAATTATTCACCAGTAAAGAGAACTCTGATACACAAGGATATACAAGAAGATGAAAAGAGCTAAAAAGGGAAATTAAATCAGATTTTGTTTAAATTTCCATGCAGAAAGTGTACTGAGTGGTGTTCCCTTCCAACCTACAGCTAAGCATTTACCGATCATGCCTAACGTACACAAACTCCCACACGGAAAACTCTGCCTCATCATATTCGCTTGATACACAGATGACATGCTCAATTCTATCTCCACTAGCCCGAAACGTGCGAAAAACGCCCTCCACACGTTTATACTCACCGGTCGAATCTTCCTTTCGCCTCCTTCAGTGGCCACAATGTTTCTTATAGACGAACTAAAATACCTCAATTCAGCCTCCTTTCTAGTTTTCTCATCATTCTTCAAACACTCAGCCAATGAATCGAAAAACACACCGTAGAAGAAAAGTGCCTCAACAAAACGCCGTACAAAATTAGGAGAATTACAACTCCCCTCCGTTTCTGTGACAACCACGACACAAGGATTTAGATTTTTGATCACTCTCATCACGTGTTCGAGCCGATCAGCACTTGCGATCATATTCCTTAGAGTGTAGAACGCGTAGACAGCAACCGCTTCATCAGGATCCAGCTCAAAGTAGTCTGTTTTCAGGTCTAAGATATCTTTTACCATTACTACTTGAAAAGATAGCTTCAAATTTAAAGACTCGGCAAAACTCATCAACCGTTTGCCTGTTTCTTCGATTGCTGTCTTCGAATTAGTCCCCACAGCAGTGATCTTAAGATACTGAATAGGGTTTTCATAACGAGCCGTGAGTGCTTGCATCAATATTGTGTACTGTACGCCAAGCCTGATCTCGAGATCAATCACATGGACTTTGTTAGCCTCTGCTACATTATCTAAAACAGCTTGAATTCCCGAGAATTTCGTAATCTGAGAGAAAGGAAGTTTATCATGCGTTGCGATTAGGAAAGAACTCGTGCACCTCAATGCCTCGGGGTCTGAAAAAACAATCTTCCCCAAACCCTTAGGAGTTTTCGTCCCCGTTTCTCTATCGATTTTCTCATACAGAGCTTCGGTGAAATAATGCACTAGTCTCTGAATAGGGGTTCCTTGGGATGAACTAATTTTATCAAACTCCTCTAAAAGCTTGCTACTACATTCGTACTTCTTATCGCCCACTTTCTCAGCACACAATAGAAGGTTCTGCACGAGCTCAACTTCTTTAGAGTCGTGGCCTAAAAATGAACTCGGATAAGGATGGCTAATCGTGGCGATTTCTTCACTCTGGGAAAGAGACTGGATGAACTTTTCCACAGCCAATTCGATTATCTTTTCCGTCGACATAATCGAAGATTGTGTTTTAGACCCTGCATTTGAGTTTTCAATCGGTAAACTTAAACGCTTGTTTCCATATTTCCTCAAAAGCTCGAAAGATGCCACAGGGGAAACATACGATCCTTTTTCTTCGGCGTCGATTAGATCAGAGTTCTGGGATTCGATTCCGAAAATCTTTCTGATTTCATCGTCACATGATTGGAAAGGAGGAGAGACAACATCAAGATACAAATCGTCTAAGCTGAAAAACTCTCTACAATTTTGTAGTTGTCGATGATTTTCGTTCTCATCAGACATGGCAGATCGTATCTCTGTTGCATTAAACAACCCGAAAGGGTCAATTTCGGTTTCTTCCCATCTTTCAACTCCACAGAAATTACTCCCTTTTGATGACTCATGGCTAGACTCATTTGAAAATCCAGTGGAATCAAATTTCTCAGAAGAGAACATTGTTATTTTCCTCAGCATATCAGAGATTATGGAACTAATGCAAGAGTTAAGTACCATGCTTTGCTAAATGCATCATGTATTTTATAATACATAACATGACAAGAAACTTTCAAATCAGTCTCCGACAAATTCATTGTTGACAGTGCAATGTTTATTACAATATCCTAATTTCTTTTGTGACTAAAGGGACATGATCAAACTGACATAACTTCAAATGATAGCTGTGTCCCAATAAACCTTCGATGAAAACATTTTGTCCTCTCTGGTTGATTAGCCGCAGCATCAATATAGGAATACATTTTTATTAGGAATAATTATAAAACAAAAAAAAAAACTGAGTTTGGGCTAATTACAAAATACGTAGAGGTTTTTGAGAATTACATAATACGTAGAGGTTTGATTTTGTCTTAAATTTATGGGAGTAACTGTAATATTTTTATAAAAATCATGGAGGTGTTTGAAACATTTTTTGCCTTTGAGGGAGGAAAATGTAAAACGCAATCAAACTTGAAGGGGCTATTTGTAATTTCAGAAACCTCTGTTTTTTTCCGTAATTAGCTCAAAATACTTTCAAAATCACCCCATCAAGATAACCAGGAAAAAATAAAAAATTGAACACAAATAACGGTTGCATTTAACTGTCCCCTAATATCCCAGCCATAAAGATGTATGTAAATAACCACATTGGTCACTAAAAACATGAATAAAAACCAAAATAGAAAAATGAGAGGAATTATTTTTATACAAAAGTTCCTCAACCAAAATAAGCCCACAGTTTTATATTTCTCTCATAGAAAAACTAAATTTATCACACTATTTTGATGAAACCAAATGACATTTTAGTGGCTATCAGGAGGAAAAAGAAACCAATGAGAAGGGGAGGGTAAAAATGTCTTAGCGAATTTATCCATCTCCCAAAGGCATCAATACATCATTTTGTTCATCATTTTGATCTAACTCAGATTGGAGATGAGAAAAGTAATAACCTGTTGTTTACACAACTCTCACTCCTTAGCTTGACTTCTTTTTTACCCAAACAAACGTCTTTAGTTTGAACTGTATAGTGAACTGCAGAGTAAGCAAGTAAAATAGCCAATGAGATTTTAACATGTTAACAGATCTGTAATAGGATATACAGATCCATAATACCAATATTTCTAGACATAATTTTATAACTTAAAGCATATACAGATCCATAATACCAATATCTGCCTGGGAAACTATGGTTCTACTGCAATCAGGCACATATTGCCTATAAGATTCCCGGTAAGAGAACACATAAATCATTGCTGAAACATAGCATAATCATTCTTTATTCTGTACAAAATCCACCAGAGTTATAAAGATACGTATAACATACATGCATACCCTCAATAAAAATGATAAGACTGATTAATTACAGGTTACTTCCATCTCTACTATGAACCGGCATCTATGACTCATTCATAAAGATAGCACCGTGTCCGTTAGCTTTCAAGAACTTTTTCAACAAAAGAACAACTATAGCAATGGTAAGCCCAAAAGCTGCCCATGTGAATAACCGATCATCCGCCTGCTTGGGAACCCGTTCGCTTGTGGGGACAGAAGGAACTGACCTTGATGTCTGAACAACATGCGCATTTGGACGAGTTTCATGTTCTTCAACAATTATCTCATCATCTTCAGCTGGAAGAGGAAGGGTTTCTGAAGTACCCTCAGCAATATCATTTTGCGAACTCAGTTGACTTTCACTCTCTTCAGTGTGACTCTGTACTTCAGACTCTTTATTCCATTGAGGCACTAGAGGTGCTTTGCTTAGCATATACTCGTGAATCTAAGCAAACAAACAATTCATTAGTTTATGATCACACATCATAGAGAGAATCGAGGTAGGACCTGACAAACCTCGTCAATCAACTTTTGGCGTTCAGGAGAACCAAATGTTGGGGCTGCTTCACGAGATTTGACTGCAAGAGCTCTCCTCTCTTCTTTTGTGTAATCTAATGATCCCAGCGCACCGTTTGGGCTGGTAGGCATAAATGCGATTAATGCTACCAAAGCAGTCCGAACTGCCAAGATCACCCACACAAAATGTTGTTATGTACATACAAACCTATAAAACATAGGGATAGTAACAAAAAGGGATAATTTCATTTTTGGTACCCAAACTATACCTACTTTTTGCTTTTAGTACCCATTGTTCCACTTCATCAGTATTGATACCCAACATTTTAAATTTTAATCAGTTCGAGTCAAATCCGTTAGTTAACCGTCAAATTCTAACGGATGACCTGCTACATCAGGTTGCTATGGGATAAAAGAACCTAATCAGTCGGTAGTCAAATATATATTATGCTTATCATTTCATTTTTCTCCCAATTTCTTTCTCAAATCTTCTCTGCAACTTTAACGACTTCCATCTTCAAAATTGCTTGTTATAAGCATTGGACTTTCACCATTGTATGTTCAATCTAAAGGATTAATGGTTAGTTTAGAGAAATTTGGCCCAATTTTATCAGATTTTTTAATTGGATCCCTAGAGGAATTATTATTCGGTTCGTTAATCCGGCGATACCCATCGGAAATTGACATGGGATACTTGGTACCCATGAAGTTGCGGCCTCAATGGTTTAGGTGGCTGCCTAGAGCAACGCGCAAATCGCCGACAACGAGTTGACAAAGGTCGTGACTTTCAAATCACGATTTTGAATCTCCAGATTTTCAACTAAGTTGTGCCCGACTGTATGCTGGGATATTGTGGTCGTGAGGGTTGGGAGGGAATGGGTGATTGAAGGTTGTTGTTACTGTGGTTTGAATTGGGATAATTTCTGACTAGAATTTGCAAACTTCTATTCTTAATTTCTTATAGCCTTCATTTCTTAATTTTGTTTAGTAGTTTATTTCACAATTAGAATCTTTTATGTAGTTGAGTTAAAAGTAATCTGTATTTTTTTATCTAGTTATTGGATTATTAAGATAAATAAATGAATTTTAATTTACAAAGTATAATCATATTAATTAACGTTTTCATTAAATATCAAAAGCACTTTGTTAAGGATTAAGGGAGTGTTTGCAAAAGCTTCTGCTTTTAGAAGAAGTGATTTATTATAGCAGAAGTAGAAGTAGTTGAGAATCAGAAGTTGATAGTGTTTGAAAATAGAATTAGAAGTTGAGAATGAGAAGTTGAGAGTGTTTGGTGAAAAAGTAGTAAAAGTACTTATTTATTTGTAAAATTCAAACTAGAAGCAGAAGCAGAATCTAAAGCACCCCTCTCCCTGCTTTTAGATTCTGATTAAATGAAGCAGAATTAGAAGTAGAAATTGGTATATGCAAACACTAAAAACTGTTTTTTTTAAGCAAAAAACTGAAAAGCACTTATTTTTAGTGTTTGCAAACACTCCCTAAAATAATTGCTGGTGTAAGTTATTGATTAAGTTAATTTTTTTAAGATAAATCAATTAAAAATATTTTTTTAAATTTATTATTATTTTTTAAATAATTGGCTATTTGATGCTTCTGTAAGATAATCAATGGTAACTTCTTATTTCTCAATTAATGAATAGTTAGATAATTAATTAAAACTTAATTTATTATTGAATTATATTAATTAAATGTTAAAAGTTTAAATATATTAATTATGAATTAAAATTCTAATATATGTTATTCTTGATAATACTATGAGATGATTAAAGTTGAATATAATAGTAAACCCTAAAATCAAAAAATAAAAGGTGATTAGCTCCCTTTTTAACTCTTCACCAGTAGCAATAGGTCATTCATTAGAATCTGACGGTCAACTAATGGATTGGACTCGAACTGATTAAAATTTAAAACGTTGGGTATCAATATTGATGAAGTCGGAACAATGGGTACTAAAAGCAAAAAGTAGGTATAGTTTGGGTACCAAAAATGAAATTATCCCTAACAAAAACTACCCATAAGGTTTAACCTAATTACAAGAAAACCCAGTTATCTTTCAAAATTACAAATACGTCCGACATTTGTTTCTGTTTTACAAACTGCACCCCTCACAAGGGGGTATTTGTTAGGTAACTACGGGTGTGTTTGTAACACCTTAAGGGGTATTTGTAATTTTTAAAGATAACTGGAGTTTTTTGTAAATAGACTAAACTTCAGGGGTAGTTTTTATAATTATCTCGAAAACATATGTCCATACTATGAACCTCATCAAGTATCAGCCAAATGAGTGGCAGCTTACAAGATGGGAAAAAGGGGACATATTTTACTTTGACAACAACTCTACCATCCTGTTATTTTAACCACAGATGAGTTTAAAAATACCAAAACATCTCAAATAAAAACTTACCACTCCAGGATGGTTGCCAGTGTTCAGGATGATGATTAGAAATGCTCAAGCATATCTTGGTTTGGGTTTCAAATCGACCATTTGGCTGTAAAGTAAAATTTAAATAGATCAGAAATCAATGACCACAAAAGTTCATTCTCATGCACAATATCCAACTGCTACTGATGAGGAAGATCAGTGCAATACCGTAAGCAACATAAATGAAGGTGGCTTGAAAGGATACTCAGCAGGCAACTGAATTCTTCCATGATATATTCCTCCCTCAAATTCTGAATCTCTCGGCCCCCTGATTGCAAATTGCCATTCAAATATGTTCTCCTGGAAAATATTTTAACCAATCAGCTTAAATATAGATAGAGTATCTAAATAAATAGTTGAATACATCATTCCTAAATCCAGCACCACGATTCATGCTTCAGAAGGGTTTTTTTCCCTCTTAAAAGAGGATATGTTTCGCCAGAGTGTACATGGATAAAAGAAAAGGCAAAAAAAAAAAAGGAATTCAAAGAGAATTCAGAAATTAAGCAGTAATCTAATTTAAGAAGTGAAGCCAAGAAATTTACAACTTTTACTAAGTGAATGTGTTTTCAGTGGAAGATTTCAAAATTGGCGCAATTAATTAAGAAAACGAGGGAAGTAGCACACACCAACTCATCAACCCAACAGATATTAAATTCTCCGATTACCAATTCCAGATTAGAAAAAAAAATAAGTACTCGAATTTAACTTTTCGATAATCAACTCTGCGCAAAATTCAAACTCCAAATCAAATTGAAATTCGAATCCGCGCCAGCTGAAAAATGACAAAACATGGTGAAATCTATAAATTCCAGATCCAGATGATCTAAAACATTTAACTGATATTCATTTTCCGCAAAAACAAACAAGACCAAACAAAATATCATCAAAATAAAACCCCGATCAGAAAAATTTCGAGAAAGGATTCATAAATCTGAAAATAATTAGTCATAAATCAACTAAACCTCGAGAGGCAGGCTCATAAAATCATCGGAAGGATTCGATTGCATCTCTTTAACCTCTTGCAAAATCCTCTTCACCGCGGGATTCTTCCGGTTATACTTGTCTTCCGCCATCTCTCACCTCAGGGAACTTTTACGGCAAACCACCGCACACCAGATTCCTATCACCAGCGAAGACGGTGAATTCTATAAATAGAACATGTACATAAATAAATATTCAGTATTTGATTTGTTCACGATGGATAAGAGAGACTTTGGTGGGAGAGAAAGGTCGGTGACACGTCAACATATGACAGATCTGCCAACGTGTTAAAAGTTCATTGGCTATGTTGCTTTCTTACTCTGCAGTTCAATACTTTCAATATATACAGTTTAAACTGAAAACGTAGGTTGAGGTTGAGGAGAAATTTAGTCCTATAAGATTTTGCCTTTAGCAATTCTCATACTTTGGAAAAATAGTCCTGTAATTTCTTTTTAGGCAAAGGTCAGTCTCACAGAATACAAAAGTTACAACTTTAATCTCGTTGTCGTCTAAACATTAACAAAAACTACATATGTGACGCATGTGAACATTTTTGAATTTTTTTGGAGAAAATTGCATATTTAGTTACACAGGATTTTGCCATTTTACAATTTTAGTCCTACCTCTGTATAATGGCCCCATAGCAATGAATTTCTTACAAATATAGTCCGACCATTACATTTTTTCTATAATACTGAAAGCAAGAAAGCTAGTTAATAACATTAAAATCTCCGTATCTATTATATACTTTTTTCTTTAAACTAAACTAGTAATCCCGCACGTGCGTTGCACGTGTATTATTATTTACATGAATCATTTTTCTTTTATTATTCACGTGTATTATTATTTTATTATTAGTTTATACTGAAACTATCTATAAACATGAGCTGATATTTATTACTTTATTTTAATAAAGAAATATTCATATAAATTTTAAAAAAATTATTTATAGTAGGGTACACATCGATTCTCTTACATGCATCATAATTGGAAAATATTGACACATAAAAAAATGGAAGGCGCGATAAGAGAAAATCAACACTTCACCATCTGGAATTGTATTATCATGGACGAATTTGCTCCATCCATCCGTAAAAAAGAATGCGTCACATGGGTTGATCATTTTGACCGTCCAAATGAGTCTGTTCACATTATGCAGATCACAATTTAATGGTGTAAAATCATTAAAATGACGTGCGAATTTGGATGAAAGACTCTGACACAAAAAAATTAATGTAATTACAATTTGAAGAGATAATAACACGACAACTTTTTTAGTTAAGCTTTGTAATGAATTTCTAATGGAATAATATAATAAGTTATTCCAATAAATCCTTACAAAAATAATAAGAAAAATCAAAATTATAAAACTAATCACCAAGCTGGTATTTAATTTAAATTAGCATCCTCATGGGCATCTGACAAGGTAAGCATCAGTTTATCACTAAGTATTTATTTAACTATTTTTCAATTCTAAAAGAATTTTGTTTGTCATCACTAACTAAATTACGTAAAAAACCGTACTAAAACAATACGTAAAAAATCGGTATTTCTATAGATTATTCGACACAAAAAGAAGAAATTCTGGAAGTGATCGACGTATTTAATTTGCAATTAGTTTCACATAATCAAAGAGTTAGTATCAGGAATAATAAAAAATAAACAAATCATAATTCAAAATACAACTTAAAAAAATACAACAAAACTATCAGGAATAATAAAAAATGAACAAATGTTTTTTTATTAAACTCACCAAGTAACATTCGTATATATCTACAATATAGTTTATATAAAAACTCTTATTTAGTGCATAATCCAAGTTCAATACTGTCGATGTTGACGGGACATTTGATGAATACGATAATAAGGGGAACGTGAAGATGAAGCTATATTTGGTGTTATGCTTCGAATTTAGGATCAACGATATCGAAGTGTCTCTCTAAAGCAATTTAAGTAGTATAAATATAAGATTATTTAGCATAAATAATAAGCTGCCAAAAAATAAACCTTTGAACACAAAGTCAATTGTTAATTCAATGGCAAAAGATACTTCAATGGTAAAGAATACATAAAATATTCCTATAAATATGCCGCCAAACAGAATTCGTCTATTTTAATTATTATTGAACAATTTAGGAAAAATTGAATAGTCAATTAGTATTTAAAATTTGATTAATATAATAGTATACAAAAAAGTAATATCCACCGTTGAAACAAAGAATAATATATATGAATAGAAATGATGTGTAGAATCGTAGTAATCATAGTAGTAGTAGTAATAATAATAATAATAATAATAATAATGTAATTTATAATATTAATTAATTAATTACAATCAATGATTATATAATTTTTAAAATATGAGTAATATATATTGATAGAATTGATAGTACAGACTCACTTTTGGTATAAAGTATGAACATCATTTATAAATTTTTCGTAATTTTTATACATATAAAATAGGAATATCATATATAATATTTTCCTAATTTATATACATATAAAGTAGTAATACCATTTACAATATTTTTCTAAATTAAAATATACCGAATATAAGAAATAAAAAAGCGGGTAATGTTTTATTTCGGACTCCTAATATTTATACATATATAAAATAAAATAGGAATAATATTTATAATATTTTCCTAATTTAATACAATTTATAATATTTTCATACCATTTACAATATTTTCCTAATATAAGAAGTAAAAAGAGCGATAACTTTTTTATTTCGGACTTCTATTATATATATATATATATATATATATACAGAGAGAGAGAGAGAGAGAGAGAGAGATTATTAAACAATTTAGGAAAGTTTGAATAGTCATTAATATTTAAAACTTGATTAATTAATATTATATTGTATAAAAAAGTAACGACACAATTGGAACAAATAATAATATATTTGATTAAGATATGATATATAAAATTAACATAATCATTGTAATATATATGGACAGAATCGACGTATATAGATCGATATTAGTTGAGTCAAATACTATTTATAATTTTGATAAAATACATATATTATATATAGATAGAATTGATAGTATAGACTCACTTTTGGTATAAAATAGGAATACCATTTATAAAATTTTCTAATTTTTACACATATAAAATATGATTACCATTTATAATATTTTTCTAATTTATATAGATATAAAGTAGGAATACTATTTATGATATTTTCTTATACTATTTTCCTAATTTACATAATTACAACGATTTTCTTATAATATTTTCCTAATCTAAGCATTTATAATAATTACCATTTATAATTTACAATTGTTTCCTAATATAAGAAGTAAAAAGAGCGGAAAATTATTATTTCGAACTTCTTCTATTATATATATAGAGATTAATTAATTAATTAATTAATTATAGTCAATTATTATATAATTTTCAAAATATGGCTAATATATATAGATAGAATTGATAGTACAGACTCACTTTTGGTACAAAGTAGGAATATCATTTATAATTTTTTCATAATTTTTATACATATAAAATAGAAATACCATATATAATATTTTCCTAATTTATATACATATAAAGTAGTAATACCATTTACAATATTTTTCTAAATTAAAATATTACCGAATATAAGAAATAAAAAGCGGGTAATGTTTTATTTCGGACTCCTAATTTTTATACATATATAAAATAAAATAGGAATAACATTTATAATATTTTCCTAATTTAATACAATTTATAATAATTTCCTAATTTATATACATATATAATATGGGAATACCATTTACAATATTTTCCTAATATAAGAAGTAAAAAGAGCGAGATTTTTTATATATATATATATATATTATACAATTTAGGAAAGTTTGAATAGTCATTAATATTTAAAACTTAATTAATTAATATTATACTGCATAAAAAAGTAACGACACCATTGGAACAAATACTAATATATTTGGTTAAGATATGATATATAGAATCAACATAATCATTGTAATATATATGAACAGAACTGACGTATAGAGATACTGATATTAGTTGTAGTCAAATACTATTTATAATTTTGATAAAATACATATATTATATATAGATAGAGTGATAGTATAGACTCACTTTTGGTATAAAGTAGGAATATCATTTATAAAATTTTCCTAATTTTTACACATATAAAATAGAAATACCATTTATAATATTTTCCTAATTTATATACATATAAAGTAGGAATACCATTTACGATATTTTCTTATAATATTTTCTTAATTTATATAATTACAACGATTTTCTTATAATATTTTCCTAATCTAAGCATTTATAATAATTACCATTTATAATGTTTACAATTATTTCCTAATATAAAAAGTAAAAAGAGCGGGAAAATTATTGTTTTGGACTTCTGCTATTATATATATATAGATGTTTACTACACATATTATAGTTACTCATATAATACTTGGAGAATAATACTTTATTTAATATATTTTATAATATTTAAATTTATAAAAAATAATATAAGTCATTTATTAGTATAACATAAATACTATATAAATAATAAAATAAGAATGTTAATAATACACAAATATACTAATTATTATTAAATAATAATTTTGTTTATGTTAATATAACTTAATATAATAAAAATATTATATATTAGTTTTTATATGATCTAAATATAAGTATAAATACAATTCACATAAAATAAAACTAATTATTATTAAATAATTATGTTATAATTATAATAATTAATTAATATCAAAACTGTGTAATAGTCGTAGTCAAATATAAAAAATCTAAAAATTAAAATACATAATCTTCAAAATCGTAGCTAAATTAAAACTGATACAACATTAAAAGCACAATCATTCAAATATAGAAATATATATGGAACGAAATAAAAGAAATTATAAGCATTCAACTAATCTATAAAACTATTTCCTTAATTATAAGCATTCTTACACAATTCACTTTTATATCAGAAACCATCTCACAAGCAATTAACTTTCAAACTCAGGAAAAAAATGATTCCCATGTTGACCCTAATGAAAAACTTGAACATGACAAAACCACAATAGGCTATAAGCTTTACGAGAAGCTATCGTACAACGATAAAACACAAATTCACATTTCGTACATTGCAAGGATCAAAACTAGTTTTTATATAATCTAAGCATAAGCATTAATACAATTCATATAAAAATAATACTAAAATAAGTCTTATTTTCACTTTCCGGATAATTATTTTATATTTGTATTTCAATCGTACGTCTACGAGCCAATATATTAATTCTGTATTTTTTACTGATTTTTTACCATAACTTGTATTGGCTATTCTCATGTACTTGCCGAATTTTTCTTGTCCCTTATTTAACTAATTAGGAAAGTGTAAGCTAGGCACAACACGTGGGATTTTTCAAATGGAGAGAAAAATATTGCATGCAATTTTTCTTTTATTTCTTTAAATGAAGATCTTAATTTATTTTTTTTCCCTCCAAATTCAATTTCTATCGAAGTTGATGTAAAAATGTAATAGTAAACTATTTTTGCAAAAAACTCGTTCCTATAGAACTGTTTTGCTTATATAAGACTAAAATTGTAAATGACAAATTTTATGGGACTAAATATGCATTCTGACCCTTCAAAGTTACATATTAATGGACCCCGTTAAAATGTAAGGGTGGAACTCTTTTTGCAAGAAAACCATTCCTACAGGGACCATTTTGCAGATATCGGATTGAAATTGTAACATGCTAATTTCTATGGGACTAATATGCAATTTTCTTCGGGTCAAAAGAAGTCAACCTAAAGAGTGACGGTTGTCTAAACAACAAGTTTTACTTTTCTCATCTCCAGTCTGAGTTAGATAAAAATGATGAACAAAATTTAAGTTCTATGCCACAGAATTTGCTCTCTCATTCTCGTTGGTTTATTTTTCCGGGTTTTGCTTCTTATTCTGATCACCGTTAGAATGTCATTTGGTTTCATCGTAACAGTGCAATAAATTTAGTTTTTCTATCAGAAAAAGGAATATAAAATTGTGGACTTATTTTGGTTGATGAACTTTTATATAGAAATAATTCCTCTCCATTTTTCTATTTTGGTTTTTGTTCATGTTTTTAGTGACCAATGTGGTTATTTACATGTATCTTTTATGGCTGGGATATTAGGGACCAGTTAAATGCATCCATTATTTGTGTTCAATTTTTTTCCTTGGTTACCTTGGTCGCAGTGATTTTGGAAGTATTTTTAGATAATATCTTGATAACTTATTATTTTCATTCTGAGTTTTGCCTATGGAAATATGGAGCTGCAAATAAAGAATTATTGGGCCCGCTCGACATGCATGCACATTCTATAAGCTCAAGCTTTGAAACAGTAGCAGCCATGGTGGTCCAAACTACTTCACTCGAATAACAACTTGTAAATTTGACGAAGGCCGTTGAAGGACTTATAAAATATGTTCAAGAGCAAAATTCCCAAAGCATGAAGTTGATAGACAAAGTAGACCAAGTTGGTTCAAGTCGTGTGATGGGCAAATAAGCTGAAGCTCAAGATGATGTCGAAACGTCTACAAGGCAACAACCAAACGAAAAAGAGGAGTCTCCCGTAAAGGAGTTGCAAGTCTCGTCTGATGGCCTGATTCGGGTTGACCAAGTGAAGGAATTCATTAAAGGGACTATCAAAGAAAAGTTCGATAAAAGCTCCAAGTCAACTTCAGCTTATGCCAAGCCATATACTTTGAGAATTGATAATTTGAAGATGTCTATTGGCTTTCAACCCCCGAAGTTCCAACAATTCGACGACGTAGGCAATCTAAGGCAGCACGTGGCTCACTTTATCGAGACATGCAATAACGCTGGAATTTATGGAGATTACCTAGTAAAGCAGTTTGTTCGATCTTTGAAAAGAAGTGCATTCGATTGGTACACCGACTTGGGGGAAAATTCAATTGATACTTGGGAGGAGTTAGAACAAGAATTTCTCAACCGTTTCTATAGCACCGGACGAACTGTTAGCATGATTGAACTATCAAATTCACGCCAGTAGAGGGAAGAGTCTGTCATTGACTACATCAATCGTTGGAGGGGCTTAAGCCTCAAATTCAAAGATCAAGTGTCAGAGACCTCAGCAATTCAAATGTGCATCCAAGGAATGCATTAGAGCCTATGCTACATACTTCAAGGAGTTAAGCCAAAAACTTTTGAAGAGTTAGCAACTCGAGCACATGCCATTGAGATAAGTTTGAACTTTGACCAACAAGAAGGCCCAAGCGATATCAGTGACGATGACAATGAAAAAGAAGAAATGGAGCCATTTTCAACTTCTCAAAGCTCCAATGAAAAAGAAGAAATGGAGCCATCTTCAACTTCTCAAAGCTCCTAATGCGAGCATAAGTCATCTAAAGTTGACAAATTAAACTATGTTCAAATGCTCCTTGATAAGAGCCTAAACTTTCAATAATGCTCCTCGATATAAGTATAAAAGGTTTATATCTCAATTCAAATGAAGACTCTTTGATACAAGTATAAACTATCAATATATATCAAATTCAAATGTCTACTCCTTGATACGAGTATAAACTATCAATATATAGGGGTGGCCAAATGGAACCGAGACTGGATTCTAAACCGGAACTGGAACCATGGTCAACGGTTCCAAAATCAGAATCGGAACCGTATAATTTGGTTCCAGTTCTGGTTCTGGTTCCTTACTCTCAAAAATTGTGGAACCATCGATTAGAACCATCGATGGAGCCGTGGTGGAACCCGAGGTTAATATTCGCCTATTTTTTTAGCTTCACCGCAAGTGTACGGCGCAATATATAGAATAGGGTTAGCAAGATCGAATCCACAGGGATTAATAAATTAATATACTAAGTATTGGATTATAATAGCCTTATTTTTATCTAAACTATCGAATTGTGATGGATTGGTTTTGTTAATACTAAAGCAAAAATTAATCCTAAAATAACAAAGCAAAGATTGATTGAAAGATCAAGTATGGATGGATAGATTCCTGGGTTATGGTTTCAGTTAATATCCCCCTTTTATTATCAGATTAATCAAACCAAGGTTAAACATATTCTTCTCGATAGACCAATCACCAAAGTAATTTACCCTCTCTCTCGAGATGTATGTAAAAGCGTTGATTGAAATATCTATGTTAGCATCTCTACTTAACATGAGATATCCAACTCCCAAAAGTTCAAAAGATTAATAGATCTCACAAATATTCACAGACTTCTCAATCATGCAAGCTATATGTGTCAAGTACTCAAGATCTTGTATTGAAACTCATCGGTTAGAATTATGAATCAATACATCAAACAAGTTTAAATCAAAGGCCTTTTGATAAAACATGAATTAAAGCAGAGTATTTGAATAGATGAAGAAAATATTAACTTCAATTATCATTAATCATCAAATAAAAGTGTTCATTAACCTACTCCCAAACCCGGGAATCACAAAGTGTTTAGCCAGACATCGAAGATAAACAATTCATAGACAAATTATTCATAATCAAAATCTAACTAATTGAAATAACGATACGATGGAATGAGTGAACTCGGGGATGATGACGATCTCTCGATCTATCTTCAATCCTCGAAGGTGTGGTTGCGGTCTTTATCGACTCGACTCCAATCTTCGTACTTCACATCAATTATTGGCGGTTGCAATGCTCCAATTGTTGCCAAAATGCTATAATTATCGATAATTTCCTACAAAACGAGCAAAGCGTAATCCTTTTCCACAAAACAGGAATATAACCCTATTTACTCATATAATGCATGCATATCAACATATTCTAGCCAAGATTAAGCCCAAAATACATGCAAAATACATGTCAATCAAACCCCCAAACTTAAACTGTTGTAAGTCCCGGTCAACACGTCATAAACAAGACAACATAAATGGGGTAAGGAAGAGCAACTCAAGAACACCGCATCACAATTCATGTCATCTATCCATAGACATCAAGCACAAACCAACCAAGTTTCAAATAGCTAACACGGAGCACAAGTCTATTAAAATCATGGTAAAACACTTCAAATCACGCCTCTCATGGATAAAGTGTATACTAGAATTATAAGGGACGTGTATTCGCTCAAATCATATAAATGTTGAAGAATTACCATATGCTTGCAAATCGTCTCACATATCCGCCACTCGTTTGTATGCAATTCACAAATCAGAAAGGACTTTGTTTATGGTTGTAATAAAGGCTCTTTGGTTAAAGTAGGGAAATATGGATAAAGTGACTCAATTCAAGCGTATAGATTGGTAAGCACATCGTTTTTCTCTAACAATTATTCTAATATCAACCAACTATGTACTCCCAATCGCCTTATATCTTATCACCTCTCTATTTCTCCCTTCTTTTTTATACAAATTATTCTGATTCGCCTTACATCACAATTTCCAGCCTATTTCTCGTAACGCCGACTCACTTTACTAGCCTTTTTTTTTTGAAAAATAAGGAAAAATTCTAACCTATGAAAGCAAATAAATCCTAACTTAGAAAAGGGAATAAAAACAAACCAAGAAAACATGGGAAGAAATAAAACAGCAAAACCATTGGGTTGCCTCCCAACAAGCGTTAAATTTAACGTCTATAGCTTGACGTCTGTTTATTCGATCACGGTTCTAGCAAAGCGAGGCGTGTGACCTCTTCCTTTTGATCTCGGCTCAAGTAATGCTTGATCCTCTGGCCATTCACCATGAACGTCTCCCCATCTCGGCTCAACAACTCCACTATTCCCGGAAGATCTAACACCTTCTTTATCACAAACGGCCCCGACCATCTAGACTTAAGATTTCCGGAAAGAGTTTAAGACGCGAGTTAAACAAACGGACTTGTTCACCCGATAAAAACTCCCTCTTCTTTATCATTCGATTGTGCCATCTTTTGGTTCGCTCTTTGTAAATCCGAGAATTTTCATAAGCTTCATCCCGGAATTCCTCCATCTCATTTAAGTGTAAGAGCCTCTTCTCACCCGCTGCTTGGAAGTCAAAATTTAACTTCTTCACAGCCCAAAACGCCTTATGCTCCAATTCGACGGGCAAGTGACACGATTTCCCAAATACTAACTGATACGGTGATGTGCCCAATGGTGTCTTGTATGCAGTCTGATATGCCCATAACGCATCATCTAGCTTCATGGCCCAATCTTTGCGATTTATATTTACCGTCTTCTCCAAAATCTGCTTAATCTCGCGATTGGCGACCTCTGCTTGCCCATTTGCTTGCGGATGGTATGCTAATGCCACCTTGTGCTTGACCCCATACTTCGCAAGTAAAGTGCTCATTAATTTATTCACAAAGTGTGACCCCCCGTCGCTAATCAGAGCTCTCAGGGTTCCAAACCGAGTGAATATATTTTTCTTTAGGAATTTGAGCACTACTCGCGCATCATTGGTCTGTGCCGGAATTGCCTCAACCCATTGAGATACGTACTCCACTACAAGTAGAATGTATTGATAACCCGACGAAGATGGGAAGGGGCCCATGAAGTCTATCCCCCACACATCGAAGAGCTCGACCTCCATCACATTGGTCATGGGCTTCTCATGTCGTCTCGAGATGTTCCCCATCCGCTGGCACCTATCACACTGTTGTACAAATAGATAGCAATCATTAGATAACGTAAGCCAGTATAAACCACTTTGCAATACCTTAGCCGCCGTATGTGTCGGACCGAAGTGTCCCCCGGAAGGTGAAGAATGGCACTGTTGTAGAACTCCCTCCCACTCTTCTTGAGGCACACATCGTCGAATGATGGTGTCGACGCACCTCTTAAAGAGCAAGGGGTCGTCCCACATGTAGAACTTGACATCATGGAGGAATTTCTTCTTTTGATAAGATGATAAATCTGGAGGCAAGACCCCTGCAACCAAATAATTAACAAAATCTGCATACCATGGGAATTTAGCTTGTAACATCAGAAGTTGCTCATCGGGGAACTCCTCCTTAATTGCCTCTGTGCCTTCTTTCTCCTCCTTCTTGTATTCCAGTCTGGACAAGTGATCGGCTACTACATTCTCGCAATCCTTTCTATCCCGAATCTCCACATCGAATTCCTGTAACAAAAGGATCCACTGAATCAGTCTCGTTTGGCATCCTTATTGTCGAATAGATATTTGATCGCCGTGTGGTCGGTGTGGACTATCGTCTTAGTTCCAATCAAGTAAGACCGGAACTTGTCGAATGCAAACACTATTGCCAGTATTTTCTTTTCAGTGGTGGTGTAGTTTTGTTGGGCGCTGTCTAAAGTTCTGCTCGCATAGTATATGGCTCTGAACATCTTGTCTCTTTTCTGACCCAAAATAGCCCCAACTGCAAAGTCGCTGGCATCACACATTAGCTCGAAGGGTTGACTCCAATCCGGAACTACTAGAACTGGAACTGTCGATTTCGATTTTGGAACCATAACCGTGAGGCAACAGTTCCGGTTTCTTAACCGAAACCGGCAGTTCTGGAACCGTGGCCACTCCTATCAATATATCTCAAATTAATATGATTATTCCTTGACAAGAGTATAAACTATCAACATGTCTCAAGTTCAAATGAATATTCCTTGATACGAGTATAAACTATTAATATATCTCAAATTCAAATGAAGACTCCTTGACACGAGTATAAACTATCAGCATATCTCAAATTCAAATGAAGACTCCTTGATATGAGAATAAACTGTCTACAAATTCAAGAACTCCTTGATATGAGTTTAAACTATCTATATGTTCCAAGTCAAGCGAAATAGTGTGAGTTAATCATCGGATGAAAGAGTTCGAGACTAGTTCACTTTTCACATTTGTCGAAACAAATGCACGTGAACAAGTCTCGAGGGGGCATTTGTACACATGTAATTTTTGTAGCCAGTTAAAGGTCAAGTGTGAAATCTCAATCTTTTGCGATGAAGACTTATCTTCATAGTTATCTCAAATCTTTAGAGATTATGACATGTTTTGATAAGATATTAAAGTGGTATTTATCTATTTTTATAATTATCACAACCTGTTAATTAATAGATATATAAATATCAAATATTGACTGGCCAATCAAATCAAAGCCTTAACTATATGAGTTTGTAAGTCCAAGCGGCTACGATAATCTAGAGGGTGGGTGAATAGATTATCTCTATTTTCTCGATTATGCCCTCTTTTTCGAATCAAATAAGCCAAGACAATAATAAAGGTGCGGGAAGTAAACAACATGCGTCGATTTATAGAGGTTCAACCCACCTAGGGCCTAATCCCCTACCACACCAGTATATCCCGGATGGATTCAAAAAGAAAAAAAGATTTTATTAATTACCAAAATTTATACAACACCTTACAACATCACCTTGAAGAGCACCACACTTTTCTTCAACACCACCTTTGAGATTACCACAATCTCTCTTGAAGATTACCAAAATCTCCAACGGCACCTTGTGAAGATTACCACAATCTTCAACCTTGAAGAACACCAAATTCTTCAACACTTCAAGAGCACCACACTCTTGAAACACCTATCACCTAGATCACCCAAGTGTATTCTTTCCACAAGAATACTCACAAGGATGTCTTGTGTTGAATGATGACCCAAATTCAAGATTACAACTCGATAATAAATAATACAATATTGAGTGCAAATGTAATCAAGAAATAAGCCTAGACCTCAAGATGTGAAAGTGAAAGACCTTAGGCTATTACAACAAGAATAATAACAATGAAGAACAAATGTGTTTGCTTGAATGTATCTTGTTGTGTTGTAGTATTCTCTCTTATTGTGTTGCTTCAATTCTTCATCTATTTATAGGAGATGTCTTGAACTTGATAGGCTCCTCCTAGGAGATTGATATCTGTAAAAAATTGCAAAACAAATGAAAAATATAGCTGTTAGAAATCAATTCCACAAATTAGGGAAAAGTTGTCTGCTGCACAACGGTTAGAATTTTGATGTCAAACCATAGGGCGACCGGTCGCGTAGAGATAAGTTGAAAAAGAATTTACACGAAAATTACACAGGAGGACCGGTCGACGGAGGGTCCGACCAGTGGGCCCCTATGTGAACCGGTCGAGCATGACCAAAATAGAGAACAGGGTGTTTTGTCCAAGTTTTTACTCCCAGGGACCGGTCGACGCCTGGGCGACCAGTCGACGGCACCGGTCGTCGCCCAGGGCGACCAGTCGACCTGGTTAATTTTTCCTCCGTCTCATTTTATGTTCCAAAATGCATCATCAGGTACAGGTTGCCCTATAGGGCGACCGGTCGACCACGAGACAGAAGTGTTGTCCAATTTTTATCGAAAATAAACTTCAAGAAATACTCCAAAAAATTAGTAATTTTTTTTTAAAACAATCGGGAGTATTTGGACAATATTTGAAATATAGTTTTGATGTAAAAACACATTGACTCAAAATCATCAAAAGTGTTGTCCAATTTTTATCGAAAATAAACTTGAGAAAATACTCCGCAAAATTTGTAGAAACAATTTAAATCATTTAGGAATATTTGGACAACATTAAAAACATTGTTTTGGTATAAAAACAAAATCATCAAAGCATGATAAAACCATTTATCAAACAATCTCCCCATTTTTGATGATTACAAACCATAACAATTTAACGAGGTCGATTTTGAAAACAAAACAATTTTACCGGTTAAAAATGAACTATTCGTTGTGAGCGACAATATTCCATGCAACATAAACACAGAGATGGGAATATAGATTTTCAAAAACATTTAACCAAAAGCTCCCCTTATCAACATGCACAACAAGAGTAATGTAGAAGCAATAAACCAAACGCTAAAAGCTCAGCTTTTACATATTGAGCTTAAGAATCAAGAGCTTATAAGCTCCCCCTGTCAACAAAACATCATTAGACATGAATATGAGTCCATACTACAACAAATGGACTAAGTATAATCCACAACTTATGGCTTTTAATAGCCACATCTTATAGTTTCTTTCTCGAGCTTATTTTAGCTTCTTTGAGCTAATAAGCTTATAACCTGTTTCTCCCCCTTTGAAATCATCAAAAAGAATGTTAGCACGATAAAAACATCATATATTCATATCAAAGTGCGCAACTTAACCAATTTATCGAGCTATTTGAACATTGAAGCTTATAAACCAAATAGGAGGGAAAAGTCGATCATATGACTTGTAGAAGCTTATGAAAACTCATTTGATTAGCAAAACATGATCTCTATAAATATATAAGACATTTGAAAACGAGAGAATCATGTAGGTGATGAATTTTTCATTGAAATGTTTTATCGAACACTTGGCGGGCGTTAAAAATTGAAGAAGATATATATAGCCCCTGTAAATGAAATCAAGCCAAGTTTTTCATCACCAAAAGCAATTTTACAAATATCATTCATCAACAATCATCATTCACAACACAATTATGCAAGAATTCCAACAAAAAATCAATACATAAGCATTTTCTCATGGGTTCCACCCAATTGAGATAAGGGATTAGAATTATCGGTGAGGATGAGTAACAATGATGATAAACGAGCAATATAATTCCCAAAATATGTAATTTATGCAACAAAATTCATTTGAAGTGAATTGTGTGTGAAAATTGCCAAGGGGTCGAAATATAGAAGAACAACGCCAAAATGGCTAAGTCTATGAAACAGAATGAATTTTAACCAAAATAAGGCACAGGATGACCGGTCCAGGGTGATGTCGACTGGTCGAGGTATAGGGTGACCGGTCGGCCTTACCCCAACTGGTCAGTTGGGTCAGTCTGTTTTTGCAAAAATCTGAAATTTGATCCAAAAATCCGATTTTTCGCGCCTAAGTTTTAAAAACGTGCAAAATACAAATGTAGACCTCATTCAATATACATTATGTCATAATCAAGCTCGAAATGAGGTAAAAGACTTGACGGTAAACAGTTGAAAACAAATGTCCGCGAGTTATCCTTGAGACGGAATTAAACACATCTCAATTTTTCGATTTTAGAAACGCAATCCCTTAGAAAAAGATATCGAATCTCAATATGTTTAGTTTGATTATAACAAACCATATTTTGAAAAAATATTATCACCAGACTTGTTATCCCAAAAAATATGAACGTTTTTAAAGACCATGGATAATCAAACCATAATAGGAAGTGCCTTTCAAATATTTGAAATTTCTTTTAACGGCATTTTAATGAGATTCGTTGGAATAGTTTTGAAGTCGAGCATATAGACATAAGGCATAGAAAATGTCGAGTCTAAAAGAGTAATAAACTAAGATAAGCATACCTCGAATTTGTTTGTCAATCAATATGCCTTCTTCAACCTTTGTCAATTTTTACATTGGTAGCCATAGAGGTTGAGATGATTCTTCCTTCTTCAATGCCTAACTTCTTCAAAGGTTCTCTTGTATACTTTGATTGTGAAATATAACCACCTTGTTGAAGTTCAACTAAGAAATTTAAGCTTCCCCATCGTGCTTATCTCAAGTTCACCTTGCATCGACTTAGAAAACATCTTGCACAAAAATTCATTAGTAGCACAAATAATATTCTCATAAATTTGCACAAGTAAGAAATCTTGCCCTTTTTCAAAAAACAAGAAGAGTAGATCAACTTTACCTTTTGTAAAATCATTTTGCAAAAAAATAGCTAAGTCTTTCAAACTATACACGGGGTGCTTGTTTTAAACATACAAGGCCTTTTATAAAAATTATTTGGCCAATAATATGCTTTCAAACAATTCATCAAGAGTTTCATAAAATAAGTAAGTTCAAATAAGCTTATAGGAAGCTATATAAGGTCTCTTTTGAAATTTAAAAAATTCAAGAGCATATAGTTGAGACCTCATTTAAAAGAAGCATTTGAACAAGAGTTTTGACAAGAATGAATATGAGTAATCAAATGCATAATTTTGAGATAAGGATGAAAATCAAATATTTTATCAAAACAAAATATATCCTTTACAAGACTCGGACAAAACAAGCTTTATCGAATAGCGCCTTTCAAAAATTGAAAAATCATTTTAATGGCACTTGTATGAGATACTTTGAAATATCTTGAAAAATAAGCACATAGGCATATGGAAAAAATATATCGAGTCTAAGAGATGAATAACAATGGTGAACGTACCTCGATAGTTTATGTCACTCTTGTCAAATAATGAGTAGATAACCATTAAAGAGGATATATAAGTCCTACACAATTCTTAAAACACATATTGCCCAAAAACATAGCAATAGCAGTGTAGGCTAAAGCAATAAAAGATATCACAAGTATATTATGCATAATGAGTCCATAAGAGATGATGAACATATACAAGTCATTGTAAATACACAAGGGTTTTAAAAACATCATGCAAGGTCTTCTTTTTCAAAGAATTTTAAAACCACAAATATATATATTGAAGACCTTAATTTTAAAAAATTGAAAACTCATTTGACACTTAATGCACAAATAAAAACATGCATAAACAAAATAAAATGCATATTTAAATAGGAAGATACGGTTTACCAATTAAGCCATTTCCATGGGTTGTGTCGTTCCCTTTGTTGTTGATATCTTCCTCTTTGAAAATCATCTTGTAGATGATAGCTTCTCCAATTACTCCATTTCCAAGGATTATGTCCTTCCCATTGTTGATAATGCCTTTCTCTTGGAAATTCATTGTGGTGATGTCTTCTCCTTTGATCAAATGAAACATTCATTTGATGTCTTCTAGGCGGTATGAATTTTCCTTGATTTTTATTCCATCGGGTACCTAATATGACATCGTTTTGTGGTACCCTCAAGTGTTTGGGTCCTTTGAGATTAGCTTTGAGACTTTTAGGTCTCCAACAATAATTAGAGCTATTTCTAGCCCGACAAGTATTTACCGTATGACATTTTTTACCACAATAGAAGCATGTAATAATTCTAGAGGTATAATGACCAACATGCTTAAAAACTTGACTATTTTTCAAATGATTAACAACATTAGGCTTATGATCAAGTCCTTGTTTCATTTTATCACAACTATAAACATCCACAATATTGGACATTTTATTAGTACTCAATTTGAATTTTAATAAATCCTTTTTCATGCAATGAATATTCTCAACAAGAGTACTATTTTCTTTTTCAAGATTTCTAACCTTATCAAGAGTGGTGGTGTGAGCACATGATAGTGATTCATAGGAAGTAAATAAACTATCCTTATCATTTTTCAAAACACTGAATTCCTTTTTCAAATTTTTGTATTTAACAAGCAAGCTTTGGAATTCATTTTGAAGTTCATCATAATCATTAAGCAAATCACTATAATCATTTTGTAATTCATTATCATAGGAAGTAGAAGGTTTAGAACTTACCTCGTTTTCTTCGAAGCCCATAAGACAACGTTCGTTTTCATCGTCGTCGGAAGTTGTAGGAGGCTCATCCCATGTTGTTGGATTTGATGTTGTATCCATTTGAGAAGTAGATGCTTTTGAGTGGCTCCTTTCATTTGCATATACGTTTTCTAATTTTCTCCATACTTCATGTGCCGATTTAATTCCTACAATATGATCAAATTCCAAAATGGTAAGTGAACAATACAAAATATTAAGAGCTTTACCATTTAAGGAGATGATTTTCTTCTCTTCATCATTGAGCTCTTTGATGCCTTTGGAGGTGTGTGGTGTGTCCATCATCGGAATGGATTCTTCATTAATGACCGTGTTCCAAATATCGAAACCGCAACCTTGTAGATAGCATTCCATTCTTTCTTTCCAAAATGTATAATTTTTGGAATCAAATAGTGGTGGCTTGGTGGTGGAGGCGCCGGTAAGGTAGACTTCATTCGTAGCCGATGATCGTTCCTCTTTACTCGCGATGTGGAGCGAGCTTACCAAAGAGTTTGGCTTTAATACCACTTGTAAGTCCAAGCGGATACGATAATCTAGAGGGGGGTGAATAGATTATCTCCATTTTCTCGATTATGCCCTCTTTTTTGAATCAAATAAGCCAAGACAATAATAAAGGTGCGGGAAGTAAACAACACGCATCGATTTATAGAGGTTCAACCCACCTAGGGCCTAATCCCCTACCACCCCAGTATATCCGGGATGGATTTCAAAAAGAAAAAAAGATTTTATTAATTACCAAAATTAATACAACACCTTACAACATCACCTTGAAGAGCACCACACTATTCTTCAACATCACCTTTGAGATTACCACAATCTCCAACGACACCTTGTGAAGATTACTACAATCTTCAACCTTGAAGAACACCAAATTCTTCAACACTTCAAGAGCACCACACTCTTGAAACACATATCACCTAGATCACCCAAGTGTATTCTTTCCACAAGAATACTCACAAGGATGTCTTGTGTTGAATGATGACCCAAATTCAAGATTACAACTCGATAATGAATAATACAATATTGAGTGCAAGTGTAATCAAGAAATAAGCCTAGACCTCAAGATGTGAAAGTGAAAGACCTTAAGCTATTACAACAAGAATAATAACAATGAAGAACAAATGTGTTTGCTTGAATGTATCTTGTTGTGTTGTAGTATTCTCTCTTATTGTGTTGCTTCAATTTTTCATCTATTTATAGGAGATGTCATGAACTTGATAGGCTCTTCCTAGGAGATTGAAATCTGTAAAAAATTGCAAGACAAATGAAGAATATAACTGTTAGAAATCAATTCCACAAATTAGGGAAAAGTTGTCTGTTGCACAACGGTTAGAATTTTGCTGTCAAACCATAGGGCGACCGGTCGCATAGAGATAAGTTGAAAAAGAATTATACACGAAAATTACACAAGGGGACCGGTCGACGGGGGGTCCGACCGGTCGACCCCTGTGTAAACCGGTTGAGCATGACCAAAATAGAGAACAGGGTGCTCTGTCCAAGTTTTTACTCCCAGGGATCGGTCGACGCCAGGGCGACCGGTCGACGGCACCGGTCGTCGCCCAGGGCGATAGGTCGACCTGGTTAATTTTTCCTCCGTCTCATTTTGTCTTCCAAAATGCATCATCAGGTATAGGTTGCCCTATAGGGCGACCGGTCGACTACGAGACAGAAGTGTTGTCCAATTTTTATCGAAAATAAATGTCAAGAAATACTCCAAAAAATTAGTAAAAATATTTTAAAACAATCGGGAGTATTTGGACAACATTTGAAATATAGTTTTGATGTAAAAACACATTAACTCAAAAATCATCAAAAGTGTTGTCCAATTTTTATCGAAAATAAACTTGAGGAAATACTCCGCAAAATTTGTAGAAACAAGTTAAATCATTTAGGAGTAATTGGACAACATTAAAAACATTGTTTTGGTATAAAAACAAAATCATCAAAATCAAGATAAAACTATTTATCAAATAGAGTTATCTAAGATCCCCTCTCCTACAACTACAAGTATAAATAGGGGTCATTCTCAAGGAATTAAATCACAATTCAAAGAGAAGAAATCCAAACAAGAAGGCGGTGGGAGATCCACGGTGTTCAACGTGGAGTCTTCTCAAATCACGACGTTTGATTCAGGAATAAGCTTTCAAGCCCTCGAGTTAGCATTCAGAAAACCAAAACCAAGATGCACCAGAAGAACGAGGTGCTAACATACATCCAGATATCCATAGAGACAATATGGACGAAACAATAGTGCCCACAGGACGAAGTTGGGTAATTCCTGGTGCACTCTCGCACGTTTCAGTTCCTCCCGAAGAACCTGCTAGATTGGAAGCATCTGGTGGGACATTGCGCCAAGGAGCAACATACATGAGCAAAACCGAATTGGAGATGGCACTAGGCATGTATCACCTTGAAAATCAAGTCGAGTATCGAGTTGAATGCTCGGATAAGACTCGTTTTCATGCAATATGCAAGTATGAACGATGCCCTTTTCGAATGCGTGCATATGGAAATGATGGTATTTGGAGAGTAGCCCCTGCCTCTGCCGTCTCTGACACTCTGCCTCTGCCAATAGGGGTTGTGGCTGTCGAATCTGTACTCGTACCTCTGCCTCTGCCTCTGCCCCTCCCAGCACCACCGCCTAAAAACATGTTCTCCTTCGGGGTGAACCGAGGAGGACCTAACAAAATAACTGGATCATCGACTCGCTCTATATATGGCTGATGGAGCTCCTCCTCGGTCGGATCCAATATCTCATGACACACTAAAGCCTGTAAATAAATATATAAATAAATTAATAAATAAATAATTTATTAATTAAATAAATAAATAAATAAACAATGTTAATGCATACCGTGTCAAAGAAAAAATCAATCATGTCAATGCTGGTCTTCGGAAACCTCCAACGGAGGCACCTAGGCATCTGGGTGTCGGATACTTGAGTCGCCCAAGCATTACCCAGGCGAGGTGTCGCCTCGAATGCCAAAATCTGTCAGAACATTAATAAGTGTCAAAATAAGATGTTTTTAAATATTTAAAAAACTAAGTACGAATATAAATAAAGTAAAAAAATATACGTACCAGCAAGACATACGTGGGACCATAAAAATGATAACTAGGTGGGCGATATCGAGGTGGAACGTCCTTAGTATATCGGCCAGGTGGCAGAACATCATGCAGCTGCCGAATATAATGAATCAATATCTCAAATGAGTATTTCTCCCAAGGGAAAGCCTCCCACTGTGCATCGTCCTCGATCAAAAACCATAGCCAACGGTCCACTGCGGTCTGTCGGCCATCGAAACACAATACCATATAAAAGGCAAATAACACCTTCGCCACCTTTAGGGCATCGTCTGGTGTGTCACGGAAGGTGCCATCGGCAAATAAATCGCGTAATTGCGCGGCGGTAACACGATCGCCCTGAGGCCAATACCGTCCATATATACCAGTCTTAGGTACCTCAAAAACACTGTTAGGGTCAAATGTGGACCCTGAAAACTGCAATCCGGATATCATAGCAAACTCACGCCGAGAGAATCTAATAGTCTGCTCTTCAACGTGGAACCAACACTCCGATTTCGGAGCATCCGACACACGCACCTCCATCGCAACCAATGCATGAAGTGCCGCAGTACAGCTAACTTCGTCATACTCAAAATCCATAAAATAGCCGAAAACCGACCGTCTAAACTGCCTATATAAACCACCACCGATCTCCTGCAACTCATCTTTGATTATCTGAGTTATATTCGGTCGAACGTGCCCCGCGATCTGGGCCCTCTCTCGATGATATGAGAGTCTCCTCACTGTGGACTGACCTACAACAATAATTAATTGCAATTAGCAAGATGAATTGTTGAAAATTGAAGAAATAGAGTGATAAGGTACAAAAATTAAAGAACAGACAGTATAGGCACGATATGGAGGTGCTGGCACAATATATGCACTATTTCAAATAACCCTAAATAACCCTACGACACGATATCGTCCCCAAACAAACCTACGGCACGATATCGTGTCCAAATAAGCCTATGACATGATATCGTGCCCAAAACAACCTACGACACGATATCGTGCCCAAACAGACCTACGACACGATATCGTGCCCAAACAAACCTACGGCACGATATCGTGCCCATATCTCTTCGTCTTCTTCACTATATCATGCCAAAAAAACCAGGGATTTCGAAAAAAAGATCCAACATTACATCCAACATTTCTAACTCAACACACAAAATCTTACAACACAAACATCAACAAAACAACATTCATGCATATTATCAAGTAAAATCCAACATTCATACACCAACCACTAAAGATTTCGAACAAAAAAAAACCCAACATTACATCCAAAACTACCGAAAATTTATTAGAAAATTCTAAACCCTAAAAACCCTAACCTGTGGAGTGGAGGAGGAGGGTACGTCGGCGACGGCTGCAGCGGAGGATGGTGTGTCGGCGACTGTAGCAGCGGCGGAGGGGTTGGGTGACTCTTCGTTGGTAGCCATCTTTTTTGACTGGTTCTTCTTTGGCACGATTTGTGTGTTCAAAATGCACGATATGTTTGTGTTCTACTTTTTTAGCTTTTGTTACTTTTTGCTTACACCTATTTTTTCTTAGAGTGGGTGTAGTATACGGTATTGGGGGAGGGTTATACAGTTTTGACTTGTCTTTCAATTTCAAAATTCAAAAACACCCAACTTAAAGAAGGACAATTTTATCAATTTAGGTAGAAAAGAATTTTATTATGTTGGTGGGTAGAAAATAGTACCGCTGCTTAAATTTTTTTCCCTATTTCCTAATATACCAAGCTTTTGGCTGTGTGAGATAAAATGAGTTCTTCGAAAGGAACGCCTATTCAGAGACTAGTGCATTATTTCACCGAAGCTCTGTATGAGAAAATCGATAGAGAAACGGGGAGGAAAACTCCTAAGGGTTTGAGGAAGATTGTTTTTTCAGACCCCGAGGCATTGAGGTGCACGAGTTATTTCCTAATCGCAACGCACGATAAACTTCTTTTCTCTCAGATTACGAAATTCTCGGGAATTCAAGCTGTTTTAGATAATGTAGCAGACGCTAACAAAGTCCATGTGATTGATCTCGAGATCAGGCTTGGCGTACAGTACACAATATTGATGCAAGCACTCACGGCTCGTTATGAAAACCCTATTCAGCATCTTAAGATCACTGCTGTGGGGACTAATTCGAAGACAGCTGTCGAAGAAACAGGCCGGTGATTGATGAGTTTTGCTGAGTCTTTGAATTTGAAGTTAAGTTTTCGTATAGTAATGGGGTAAAGGATATGTTAAATCTGAAAAAAGACCACTTTGAGCTGGAGGATGATGAATCTGTTGCCATATACGCATTCTACACTCTCTGGGGTATGCTTGGAAGAACCCATCGGCTCGAACATGTGATGAAAGTGATAAAAAATATAAATCCTTGTGTCGTGATTGTCAAAAATTCGGAGGCGAATTGTGATTCTCCTAATTTCGTACGACGTTTTGTTGAGGCACTTTTCTTCTACGGTGCGTTTTTCGATTCCTTGGCTGAGTGTTTGAAGAATGATGAGAAAATTCGGAAGGAGGCTGAATCGACACGTTTTAGGTCTTCTATAAGAAACATTGTGGCCACTGAAGAAAGCGAAAGGAAGGTTCGGCCTGTGAGTATAAATGCGTGGAGGTTATTTTTTGCGCGTTTTGGATTAGTGGAGATAGAATTGAGCATGTCATCTGTTTATCAAGCGAATATGGTGCGGCAGAGTTTTCTGTGTGGGAGTTTGCATTAGGCATGAACGGTAAATACTTAACTGTAGGTTGGAAGGGAACACCACTCAGTACACTTTCTGCATGAAATTTAAAGATGTGATGAATCAAAGTTAAACAAAAAATCAGCTGATTTAATTTCCCTATTAGCCCTCTTGCATCTTCTTGTATATCCTTATGTATCATAGATCTCTGTTTCTGTGCAATATTTCAGCTTCTGCTGCCTTTTCTTCGATATCCTTGCGATATGATGAGCTTGTTTATAAATTATGAAAGATAGTAATTTTACAACTATATTGTTTTTGTCTTCTGATGATACACAATTTGTCCTATTTATTAGAAGTTGCTGAAAACTTCAGTATCTGAAGTTTTTAGTATTCAACCTTAACTCTTTCTATAGGAATCTAAAGTAAAATATGAAATGTGCTCCTATATTCATTAGGACTGTTAAAATAGACTATGTAGAACCAAGAATCTAGAGAAGATATCTATTGCTAGCTCAATTTGCAATGTCAAGTTTATCTAAGCTTCCTATAATGGAGATGTTTATTCAAAGATTTTCTTACAAAGTTCTCTCAACGTACAAACTTAAAATCCTGTGTGCAATAACTAACTCTCTAATCTTAGTTTTTGCAGTCACTAATATGTTTTTTAATTGGCAGCATATTTTTGGAATCAAATGCTTATTCTGTAATGAGGCAGCTCTTAGATCGACTCTCCCGGATTTTATCCTAGGAGGTATTTTCCCTTAGAGAATCTGCTTGCTGGAATTCTTGTACTTTGGCTATGAATGGGAAATGTATATGCTTCTTGGGTTTTTTTTGTAAATACCCTAAACCTCAGGGGGTTTCTTGTAGTTATCCCTTTCTTTTGAGTAACCTTTTATCCATTGAAAAACCCATTGAAATAGACATGCATTACCAAGAGGCACATACATATATATCAGCTTTACAAGTGATGCAGAGAGAACTGTAACTCATTAACAAGATACCATGTTTTTTGTGAATCATTAAAAAGACAAAAATGTTTTACATTTTTTTCTCAAAAAATTTGGCATTTACTTTTTCACTCCATTCCTCAGGGTCTTGATTTCCTCATCTGATGATTATAGCCGTTTCTGGAATCTTAGAGTTCACAAGACTAAAATGTCTTTGATTGTCACATATTTTTGGAATCATATGCTTCATATACAGGGCGGCTGTTTAGATATATGCGCTAATCTTTGTTTCAACATGTCACTGTATTATTCTTAGGGTTAATTACAGAAACTACCCTGAGGTTTAGCAAAATTACAAAAAAACCCAGTTATCTTGTAAACTTATAAATCCTCCATTTATATTTGTTATATCTTACAAATTGCACTCTCAATGCATCCTCAAGAGAGGGTATTTGTTACGTAAACACAAACCTCAAGGAGACATTTGTAATTTTGAAAGATAATTGGAGTTTTTTTTGTAATTAGGCAAAATTTCAGGGGTGGGTTTTATAATTATCCCTTATTCTTAATAAAAATGATCAAGAAAACTGAAAGAAAGCTGGTGTTTAAACCCTCTTTTGAAACATCAAGTGACACAAGTTGATTTTTTCTTCTGTAGAAAAAAGCTATTTCTCATCTTTGGAAGGTTTGTCTTCTATCTATCTAAAGTGAATTCTCTTTATTCTCCTATGATAATATATACATACATATATATATATATATGATCTTTAAGAATGAAGCCTTCCTTCTTTATCTTTTTTTTTTTAATTATTAATACGTTCAAAAGTATTTTAGCTGGTCCTAGGTCCTTATAATTTGCAATCACCAGCCAAGTTTTCACAAGTGAATATATAACTTTAAAGCTCGAATGCTTTCTTCCATCTATGGATTGCTAGTAGGCATGATTATGATATCTCAATATCATCATAAGTATATTTGTCTTTGCATTTTATTGTCAGAGTTCTAAAATAAGGGATAATTGCAAAAATACCCCTGAGTTTCAGCCTAATTACAAAAACACTCCAGCTATCTTTCAAAATTACAAATACTCCCTCACAGTGTTACCCCTTAAAGTTTGTATTCACCGAACAAATATCCCCCAAGAGAGGGGTGATTTGTAAGAGAGAAGCAAATTTGAATGGATTGTTTGTAACACTATACTATAAGGGGGTATTTGTACTTTTGAAAGATAACTGAGTTGTTTTGTAATTAGATTAAAACTTGAGGGGTGTTTTTGTAATTATCCCTCAAAATAATGATCATTGACAGAAACCAGAAACTAAAAACTCTTTCTTGTGTTTGCTCGTTCCCATAGTTTTGTCACAAGACAACAAGCTTATGACACCACATTTGAGAAATCAAGCAATTCACACTTAAAAAACCATTTTACAGACATTGATTTTAGTACTTCCAACTTTGTCTTCAACTGCTAGCCTTGGATACTTTCCCTGTCAAGAACTTTAAAATCCCAGACTTTCTGAATTTTATGTATTCAAAACATTCCCAGAATGTTTTTTTGAGTTCACATAATTTCTACTTCTCAGACCTTTTCATTCACGTTTTCTGTCATGGAACTATAGAAACAAGAGAATCAGCATATTATATTTGAGAAGAAATTGGAAAAAGAAATGGGATCCAAATGTGAAAAGAGCCAAACCACAAAGAAAGACAAGAGTTCACATGCACCATTTGAAATACTAAACAGGTACAAAAGCCAAGTGAAACGTTTCAGACAGGGCAAAATTATCGGACCGATGATGTCCGAAAACGCCTTTAGCTGTCAACAGTTGTCTGCTGAAAGCATTGTCCAACTAGCAAAAATGAAATTACTTGAGCATACTTCTCAAAATACCAATGAACTTCACCCTGTAATATATCCTTCTTTACCTTATTCCAATCTTTCAAGGCAGAACTTAAAGGATGTCCAACTTACATTCGATCTTCTTAATGCTGCTGACAAATTCTCCGACAAACAATTTGATTGTGCTGAGAAATTACTGACCAAGTGTATTCTTTTATCTTCGTCTGCTGATAACAACAATCCAGTCGAAAGAGTTGTCAAGCATTTTGCTGAGGCGTTACGTGAGAGAGTTGAAATCGAAAGAGGGAAAATCGATCTAGAGAGGACGACATTCAATATAGAGGAAAACGTGTTGAGTCATCAACTGATCATTCTTGAGTGCGAACAAAAACTCCCTTCGTCTCAGGTCACTCAATTTACAGCCATTCAGGCCATTCTAGACAGCATTGGAAAATCCGAAAAAATTCATGTAATCGATATTGGAATTAAAAGCGGACAACATTGGCCGATCATGATGCAAGGCCTTGCTAACCGTAAAAACTGCAAACTCAAGCTCCTCAAGATTACAGCTGTCGGAACATCAAAAGACCGGCTGGAAGAAACAGGTAAGAGGTTATCATCGTTTGCAAAGTCGATGAATTTGCCCTTTCTGTTTAAAACAGTTGTGTCCGAAATCAAAGACCTCAGAAAAGAAACATTTCTGTCCCAAGACGACGATGAATTTGTCGCGTTATACTCGGGGATTAAACTGTGGTCCTTACTAGCATGGCCTAATGACTTAAGAACATTCTTAAATTTTGTGAAGAAACTAAATCCATGCGTGATGGTGGTTAATGAGGTCGAAGCTAACACTGACACGTCGATTTTTATCGATCGTTTTTATGGGGCGCTCGTTTTTAGCCTCGCGACGTTTGATTACCTTGAGACTTGTCTGACGAGAGACAGCAAACACAGAGAGGTAGTGGAAGGCTTGTTCTTTGGTGAAATGATTCGAAATATTATTACAGCAGAAGATGAAGAGAGGGGACATAGGAATGCTAAGATTGGTTTTTGGAGGGATTTGTTTGCAGAGTTTGATATTGTTGAAACAGAGTTGAGTGATTCATCTTTGTACCAAGCAAGGTTGTTGATTAAGAGAAATCCAAACTGGCATTCTTGTACACTGCATATGGATGGAAAATGCATGATTGTGGGCTGGAAGGGAACTCCATTACAGTCTATTTCTGCTTGGAAGATGCATTGATTCAAAAAATCGAGCATGGTCTCGTCATTTCTTCACAATGATGTGATTATAAATAGGGATAATTACAAAAACTACCCCCAAGTTTTAGCTAATAACAAAAAAAAAAACTGAGGATTTTTGAAATTTACAAAAATCCCCTTGAGGTTTCATTCTGTATGACACTTTATTCCTTCATAGAGCAAAAACGTTTCAAACACTCCCTTTACATTTGTAAAAATATTATAGTTATCCTCTTACATTAAGACATATTTTGAAACTTTGGGTTTTTTCAATTACCCCAAACCTCAGGGTAGTTTTGTAATAATCCCTTATAAATATGTGTATAGGTGTGTCTGAAACTGTTATAAGCTGCAGAATGAATCCATCCTTAAGTTAGAGGTTCTATAGGGATATTAATTACAAAACTACCCTGAGGTTTAGCTTAATTACAAAAAACACCTAGTTATTTTTCAAAATTACAAATACTCTCTTGACAGTTGTGTTTATCTTACATATTGCACGATCAAGATTGCATGTTAAGTAAATACAAATTTCAAGAAAATGTTCGTAACACACTAAAAGGGTATTTGTAATTTGGAAAGATGATTGAAGTTTTGGTAGTTTTTGTAATTATCAGTAATAAGAAATAATGGAATAGTGGCAACTGGCAACTCTTATTAGAATTTTTTACCAAAGAGAAAAGATAGAATATATATCTGAGTAGTACTGTTGCATTCAAGATAAACACTGAAAGAACATTATGTAATGGAGTTCTGATTTCCTCAGCAAAAGCTTGTAATAATTATTAGTATGATTAACATGAACAGGATGATTTTCTTTTTTGAGATATGAACAGAATGAAATATTACACAAAGCAACCCTTTTTGTTGGGATCTTGAATTATTTAAACTAATGATCATAGTAACTGGTCCTAAAATTTAGAACCACTAAACTCCAAATGGTGTCTGCATGCTTTTGGAAACATATGCTATATTATGTACATGGGCGGCTATTAGACATGATGGTTATATCATTGTACCTTGTTATTATTAAGTGTGTTTGACGGTATGTATTCGAGCTTGTTGTGTCATGTATATGCTCTAACTTTGATATTTACGAACGAAAGTCACTGTCTTTTCTATTTTGTGATCGAATCTTCTATTTCAAATTGATTCTGCAAAAATACTTATAGCTCACTCAAAATTGAGATGTTTTGGGTTGAGGGATCTGACTCCGATTGGTTGAATGCACCACGAGAGAGCAGGCCTGCAACACGCAAACAAGGTTAGAAGAGCCCCGGGTTGTCCTGGGGAAGCCCCTCCGATGCTTAAGTCAACAAAGTGTAGGAAATAATCCAGAGAAGAGTGATTAGCAGTAAATTATACTTAATGAAAAATGGATTAAGGGGAGAGCTATTCATACCTTAGACACTGGGTTATATGGACCTGTTAAGGCTATGTGGGCCTCATGGGCTCTTTTCATGGGTTGGCTTGAATATTAATTCTTGTAAGCCAAACAATGATAATAATAACGAATTTAAATATATAAAAAGAAAAATTATATTTTTACCCCACAACATAAGCCCCAAGCTTTTTAGCTGCGATTTGGGGAGCAGATAGAAAACTTGTGCGCGTATTCTCTTTCGGCTAATTTCTTTTTAATCAAGCAGCTTGGCCTTTATTCTTGTATTTGCAAGCTTCAAGGGTGAATTTGGGAAAATATCTTAACAGGTAACTTTTTTTTTACTCAACACTTTTGCTTTTACTTTTCATTCTTTGTCTTGTTGTAGAGATTCCCTTTGGGATGAGGGAAATTACTTGGAAGTGGGAGGAGCCTTTGAGCCTTTGGAAAGTGGGAGAAGTCTTGGAGTGCTTGGGATACCATAGAGAAAAAATTGAGAGTGAAGTTGAGAGAGATTCCTAGAGGGAAGAGTGAAGAAGAGACCCCGGGAGGGAGTTCCCAGGGGGCAGGGCACGCGACCGAGCTTGCCATCATCGTCTGGTCAAGAATAGGGGCTTCCCGATCGAGAGCCCCCCCGGGCGCGCATCCGGTGGCATTTCCGTAATATTAGCAGTGGTGTTTTAGTAGTTTTGAGAGAGCACATGTATTAGCAGTCCTTCTGAAACGTATTAGTCGTCCTTATAAAAAGTATTAACAATTCTTCTGAAATGTATTAGTAGTTTCCTGAAGAGTTTTTTAGTATTTCTTCTGAATATACTCCCGAAATGTATTAGTAATCCCTCAAAAAAGTATTAGTAGTTCATCGAAAAAGTATTAGTAGTTCCTTTTAATAAATTAAAATTTTCTCCCAAAATGTATTAAAAGTCCTTCTGAAAAGTATTAGTTGTCCTTCTAAAAAGTACTAGCAGTTCTTCTGGAATGTATTAGTAGTTCCCTGAAGAATGTTTTTAATATTTCTCATGAATATACTCCCGAAATGTATTAGTCATCCTTCTAAAAAGTATTAGCAGTTCTTCTAAAATGTATTAGCAGTTCTTCTGAAATGTATTAGTAGATCCCTTGAATATAATTACATTTTTCTCCCAAAATGTATTAACAGTCCTTCTAAAAAGTATTAGTCGTCCTTCTAAAAAATATTAGCAGTTCTTCTTAAATGTATTAGTAGTTCCCTGAAGAGTTTTAGTATTTCTCATGAATATACTCCTGAAATGTAATAGTTTTCTATCGGAAAAGTATTAGTAGTTTTTCGAAAAAGTATTAGTAACTTCCTAGAGAATATTTTAGTAGTGCTCCTACAACGTATTAGTTTTTCTTATAAAATGTATTGGTATTTCTCCATAAAAGTATTAGCTGATACTAAGACTTATATCATTTAGTGCAATATTCATTCTTCATACCACCTGAAGAAAAAAATAGAGCATCATCACCACGAGCCATCACCAACCATCGTCATTTTGCCTTTCACGTTGGTGTTGTCCATTGATTAAACATTTGAAAAAAGAAAATCCGTTCTTCTCCACCATTTCCACGTCTGATTCAATCGGAAATCTTTTCGATTGGAAAATCTCAGGTAACCACGCTTGGATTTGCTGAATCGGGTGGAGGAGACAAAAACGAAGGCGTCGTAGCTGCCGACGAAACAGTCGTGAAAGAAGAGGCAGAGGGCGGCGACGATAGTGGTGTGGGGACGAGATCTGTTTGTTGAATTATTTTTTCGCGGATACGAGTCAGGCTTGCGGGATGGGTAGGGTAATTAGACCCGTCTAACAGGAGACTAACTCTTTTTTTTACTCAACACTTTTGCTTTTACTTTTCATTCTTTGTCTTGTTGTAGAGATTCCCTTTGGGATGAGGGAAAGTACTTGGAAGTGGGAGGAGCCTTTGAGCCTTTAGAAAGTGGGAGAAGTCTTGGAGTGCTTGGGATACCATAGATAAAAAATTGAGAGTGAAGTTGAGAGAGGTTCCTTGAGGGAAGAGTGAAGAAGAGACCCCGGGAGGGAGTTCCCAAGGGGCAGGGCGCGCGACCTTGGTCAAGAGCGGGGGCTCCCCAGTCGAGAGCTACCCAGGTGCGCAGGCGGGTACGCCTGTCCTTCCTTGGTCGAGCGTGGGGGCTCCCCAGTCGAGAGCCTCTCGGGGCGCGCTGGCGGGCACGCCCCTCCATCCCTGGTCGAGGGCGACAAGGGCAGTTCGAGACACGCGCCGAGCGCGATCCCTTGGGTTTATCCAGATATTCTCATTCCATCTGGGAACTTGTTGCCAATCGTGTTCCATTGCCCTCGTAAATGGCCTAAGGACTTGATTGGTATGTGGGAATGAGATAAGAATGAAATGGGCATTCTTTGGTTCATTCTTATTTACATGCAAGATATGCTTTAGTAATGGGAATACTCATTCCCATGAGAATTCCTATTCCCAAAAGTAAGGGAATAGTCATTCCTCCTCTACCCCATGAGTTTAGCTATTCCTAATCATCAAGAATGACTCAAATTTTATTTTTAATGAAATTATCGTTCTATAAATGACTAAAAATATTGGATGTAATCTATATTTTCAAGAAGTATTGTTATAAATAAATAAAAAATTTATAATTTAACTACTTATAATTTCAATATAACTTATATGCAATATTTTAATAAATCATAGTCAATTTATATCAATATTCAATAGTTAAATCAAAATTTTGATAAAGAATTATCTTAATGATTTTCTATATTATCTTATACAAAAATATTATATAAAATATATTTAATTTCAAAGATATTAATGTATATGTATATATATTATTTAACTCGTATTAAAATAATCTTATATCAATATTTGCATAACATATTTAATAAAATTTATTTCAAAAATCTTATGTAAGAGTGATTTGATACTTGAAATTATTTTTCTCAAATTACAATTATTCATTTATAATTATCAATCAACATATTTACATCAAGTAAAAAAAATCATCATTCATTCCTTTCTACATTCCTTGATATATCAATCATAGATATAGTATAATTACATCATTCATTTCCTATTGTTATTCCATTCCTAAATTCATTCCATTCCCACCTAATTCCATTGATTCATACCAATCATGACGTAAGAGTCTTTGTCATGGCGGGAAGTCTTTGGCAACTTTACGAGCTTTGTGGCCTTGTCCTCCCAAATGTTTGGGGTACTTAAGTCTTTCGGGAGATTCTGATGCTTCAGATGAGCATCCTTCAAATATAGACTCCATTTCGGCTTTGATTCTAAATGATAAATATATCATTGTTCCGGGGTTTATGGAGATATCTCCTGATTTCGAAGGTGGGAGAGAGATTGAGAAAGAACTTAGTGCGGGTTCGGAGGATGATGAGTTTTCGAAGGCTAGGCATAAACATAGACCTCTCTCGGTGATCGAGTTATGAATCCGGTGGTGTTGAGAAATCTTGTGGATTCTTGGCGCCTTAGGAGTTTGAGGAAACGTCTCAATTTGTCTTATGGTATTGTTTTGATTGCTCATGTGTCTAATCAGAGGCTTGCTCACCCTCCCAAGGGGTGTTTCACTCTTTATCGTTCGTGTTTGACTAATGGCTTCATCCTTCCTTCGGATCCATTTCCCATGGAGATATTGCGGTCAGTTGGTCTTTACGTGGATCAGGTTACTCCCAATTCATATGCCTTCGTGGAGGGATATCGGTGTCCTATGAAGGAATTTGGGCTTCATGTCTGTGGACGGTTTTCACTCGTTATTTTTCACGAGGAATGGCCAGGAGGAGGGCTTCTTTGGTTTCTTTCCCCGAGCTTATTGTAAGTTTTTGGAATGGATTCCCTCCTCGTGGGGTGCATCGAAGTCTGAATATTTCTATGTTGAGGGGGCCTTTTAGGGCTTCCCCTTGAGTTGGAGTTCTACTCCTCTTGTCACCCCCGATTCTGCTAAGTCACGTCAGCACTTTCAGAAGATGTGTCGGGACGCGAATTTGTTTGTTCATCGGTTTGATGTTCCGGGAATATGGGGTATTTGGTTGTCTTTACTATTTTTGTAGATCCTTCATATTCCTTGTATCTGTTATATTGATATTGTACTCTTTCCCTTGACAGGAAAGGAGAGTTTTAGCCCTGCGGAGTTGCTATTAGATGCTTGGAAGAAGAAAGGGGATTCTTCCCGTGTTGAGAAAGGCTTGAGTTAAGTTCTAACCCATCGAGAGGAGAGGCACGCGTCTCCTCCGTGCAAGTCCAACAGGGAGAGTGGTGAGTGTAAAATATACGTGCATTTGTGGGCTTAAAATGATATATATTTGATGCATTTGTACGCATATTCAGTGTGTTTTACTTGGTTTCCCTTGTTGGGCGTGATACTGCGCACTCTTATGAATTTTGCAGAAAATGGAGCTAAATTGGACAAAAGATGATAGAATGTTTCAAATGATATGTAAAAAGACAAGGTACGAGCAAAAAATGAAGGAAAGAAGCATGGACGGTCATAGAAAAGGGAATTTCCTGCAAAAACGTCAAAACGCGCTAACAGTTTCCAACATTGGCAGAGTTTAGTATTTTGGCCATAACTTCCTCTACAAAATTGCGATTGAGGTGATTCAAGTACCTATGGAAAGCTAAGGGAAAGCTCTACAACGTTCATGAAGACTCCAAGATCAAATTCCAATCGTACGACCCGAAAGTGTGCGATTACCTGGTCGTGCGATGTAACTGGGGCTGAATTGGTCTCATTTTCCTACTCAAACTCTGCAAGTGATCTTTCCAAGCATCTATAAAAGGGACCCAAGGCTATGTACGAAAATTGATCCATCAATACATCATCCAACATCACTCTCTACATAGAAAACACATCAAATAACACAGGAACGAAGGAATCAAAGAGCTTCTGAGAGCAAAAGGCTAAGTCGCGAAGAACACCACAAGACTTTCGCATCTGGGGAGCACAAGAGCTTCGAGGGCATGGAGGGAGAATCCATCCGACAAGAAGGGGTTTTATTTCTATGTCTAAGAACTTTTGTCTATGCTTATATGATGTCTAAATATTGATTCAGATTTGTCTATGAGTTTGTAATCAATGTTTGGCATATTTTTCGGATCTTAGGGGCATAATCAAAACTGTGGATTTATATTAAATATGATTATTTGTTTTCTTAATTAATTCATACGTTCTATTTTATGAATTCGAGTGCTTATCTATAATTGCTTTTTATTTGGCCAATAATTTGCATGTCCATAATCCAACCAAGTGAGTTCTAGAAGACAAAAATCGAATTCAGACATGAAACATGTGTGACAAGCGTGTTTGTGGGGAGTCATTTAATTCACAAATCTTTTGGGAGTTAATAAGAATTGTAACGATCCGAAAGGACTACAATTGTTATTAATCAACTATATACGCACCACCTGACCAGGGGAGTAAATGAATTTAGGAATTTGAACCCATAGAATTGCATGAATTGGTTTTTAAAACTTTATTCGCATTTAATATTGAAGAATCATGTTGAGATTATGTGCCTAAGATTGCTCCTAAAGATGTTGAAAATACTTGTGGAGTTAATTTATTTTATTTTCTTTCTTAATATTCGATTTTTCTTAGAATAAAATAACTTGATTTTCGGTCGATTCAATAAAATTAGAATACGATGTAATTATAGCCTAAGTGTTTCGAGATTCAATCTCTGAGAAATACGACCTTGCTTGCCAATTTTCTATAAACTACACTGTACACTTGCAGTTACATGAACCAAAATATTTTTGGTGAACAAGTTTTTGGCGCCGTTGCTGGGGATTGATTATATTCTACTTAGATATAATAATAAGTAGTTCAATCTTAATTGAAGCATATTTTTTTTGTAAATATTTTTTTATTATTCTTTTTTTTTTTTTTATTATTATTTTTTTTTCTTTCTTCTTTGTTTCTAACATCGTTTTTGTTGAGTGCGAGACTGGAATCTTTGGAGATACAAGAAGCCTGAATCGCTACTGCATTAGGAGGCCAGCATCAAAAGGGCAAATTCTCAGGCGATACTTAATCCGAGAAAACAGAGAAACTCCATTAGTCTGATGGATGGTACAGAATATGAGGGCACAATGATTTCAACCGACGCGGTTCAACGAAAGTGATGCTAGAAATCTGAGTCTAGCTGAAGACGAAAAACTTAGCGCTTTGTGGGAGGCAACCCAGACGTCGTGAAAAACCCAGGGAGTAAAAAAAACCAAAAAAAATTGAAAAAAACGAAAAAAATTTTTAAAAAAAAAACGAAAAAAAAATTCTGAAAAAAAAATCAAACAAATTTTTTTTTCGAAAAAAAAGGAAAAAACAGAAAAAAAAAAATCAGACGCACACGACTCGATCGTACGATCTGCTCTTTCAGTTTCCGAATTGGCGGACGAGCTCCCGGCTTCATCGGAACTATCCATGTAAGTACTTATTATGCATTCCTCTTTTCTTTTGATAATTTTCTCATATGTTCGGGACGAAGCATATTTTAAGTTTGGGGGGGTTGTCAAGAATGTGTAAATTAATATTGTTGCATTTTGCATTGCATTTAGGACTGCACGTAGAGCACTTGCATAAAAAAAGAAAAAAAAACATTTTTTGCTTTATTTTTATGATTTTTAGTTATTTTTGTTTTAGCACGTTTAATTGCTTAGGTGTGTGGTTTTTTTAATCCAGTTCGTATGCCCAGCTCCCTATGATTTTACTATGAATATTTTATGGCATGGAATAACATACTTGTGGGAATAATGTAATAAATTCTTAGGAGGAAAGTTTATTTGCTTGGCATTTATTAAAAAAATTGGGTATTGAGCATGTTGCGAAAAATAAGCATGTGAGCTTTTGTGTCTTAAACTGCTTTACATTATGCAGACTTATTTTTTCTTGAGTGTGTCATTCATGATTGATTAGAACTCTAGAACTTGCTCTGGTATCTTCATTGAAGTCATGTGTGTGTGCAATTTTTGAAATGATCTGAGGTCATCTTTGTTTAGCCTACTTAGCCTAAAAAGCCTACCTATGAACTCATGATTCCCTAATTAGCCAAGTTTGAGCTAAAACTATTATTCTGAGCCACATTGATCTTTAAAATTTACATGTTTTTAATCCCTACAAATTCTTGAGCTTATAGAAAATGAATAAGTTTGGGGAGATGTGGTGAAAAATTTATGAAAAAGAGAGGAAGTTGGCAAAAGAAGGATGAATGAGCAATATCTAGGTAAATGAAAAAAAATACATGAAACTCGAAAAAGAAAGACATCTCTGAAAAAGAAGAGAAAAATCGAGCAAAAGAAAATTCTGAAAAAGAGAGAGAGAGAGAGAGAGAGAGAGAGCTTGAGGCTATTAAGAGAGAGAGAGAGAGAGAGAGAGAGAGAGAGAGAGAAAGAGAGAGAAAGAGAAAAGAAGGCAAAAAAAATGCCTAAGAATGAAAAAGGTGAAACAAGGGTGGAATTGAGTTGAAAAAGAAAACTGATATTATATTAAAATTGGGTTGGTGAATTGCAAGTCTGTATGCTTAAATTCTATTTGCTCAATTCAAGTCACTTAATCCAAATTTCCCTACCCGTACTAAAGAGCCTACATTACAACCTAATAAAAGTCCTTTTTGATTCTTAGATTGTGCAAACAAAAGTTGTAGAGATGTTAGAAGATTTGCAAGCTTATGGTAGTTCTACATTCACTGAATTAAATTTGAGCGTAAACACTATCCATACACTTCTGAGAGTCGAGTGATACACTATCTTCTTGTGAGTCGTGATGTCGAATACCCAAGAGAGTATTGATTATGCTGAGTTTATGAATGATGACTTCTTGATGATGAGTTACATGGTTTCCTTGAGTATGAAGTCGAGTGCTCTTTAATATTTATAGTGTTCTTGGGTGTTCTTTCGTTTTTACCCTTATATTATTTTTCTAAATTTGCTCGAGGACGAGCAATTTTAAGTTTGGGGGTATTTGATGAGTGTAAAATATACGTGCATTTGAGGGCTTAAAATGATATATATTTGATGCATTTGCACGCATATTCAGTGTGTTTTACTTGATTTCCCTTGTTGGGCGTGATACTGCATACTCTTGGGAATTTTGCAGAAAATGGAGCTAAATTGGACAAAAGATGATAGCATGTTTCAAATTATATGTAAAAAGACAAGGTACGAGCAAAAATATGAAAGAAAGAAGCATGAACGATCAAAGAAAAGGGAATTTCCTTCAAAAACGTCAAAACGCACTAACATTTTCCAGCACTGGCAGGGTTTAGTATTTTGGCCATAACTCCCTATACAAAATTGATATTGAGGTGATTTAAGTGCCTATAGAAATCTAAGAGAAAGATCTACAATGTTAGTGAAGACCCCGAGATCAAATTCCGATCGCACGACCCGACCGTGTGGGATTACACGGTCGTGCGATGTAACTGGGGCTGAATTGGTCTCATTTTCCTACTCAAACTCTGCAAGTGATCTTTCCAAGCATCTATAAAAGGAACCCAAGGCTATGCACGAAAATTGATCCATCAATACATCATCCAACATCACTCTCTACATAGAAAACACATTAAATAACACAGGAACGAAGGAATCAAAGAGCTTCTGAGAACAAAAGGCTAAGTCGCGAAGAACACCACAAGGCTTTCGCATCTAGGGAGCACAAGAGCTTCGAGGGCTTGGAGGGAGAATCCATCCTGACAAGAAGGGGTTTTCTTTCTATGTCTAAGAACTCTTGTCTGTGCTTATATGATGTCTAAATATTGATTTAGATTTGTCTATGAGTTTGTAATCAATGTTTGGCATATTTTTCGGATCTTAGGGGCATAATCAAAACTGTGGATTTATATTAAATATGATTATTTATTTTTTTAATTAATTCATGCGTTATATTTTACGAATTCAAGTGCTTATTTATAATTGCTTTTTATTTGGCCAATAATTTACGTGTCATACTTCTAGTCCATAATCCGACCAAGTGAGTTCTAGAAGACGAAAATCGAATTCAGACATGAAACATGTGTGACAAGCGTGTTTGTGGGGAGTCATTTAATTCACAAATCTTTTGGGAGTTAATAAGAATTGTAACGATCCGAGAGGACTACAATTGTTATTAATCAACTGTTTACGCACCACCTGACCAGGGGAGTAAATGAATTTAGGAATTTAAACCCATAGAATTGCATGAATTGGTTTTTAAAACTTTATTCGCATTTAATATTGAAGAAGCATGTTGAGATTATGTGCCTAAGGTTGCTCATAAAGATGTTGAAAATACTTGTGGGGTTCACAAATTTATTTTATTTTCTTTCTCAATTTTCGATTTTTTCTTAGAATAAAATAACTTGATTTTCGGTTGCTTTAATAAAATTGGAATACGATGTAATTATAGCCTAAGTGTTTCGAGATTCAATCCTTGAGGAATATGACCTTGCTTGCCATTATTTTATAAACTACACTGTACACTTGCAGTTAGATGAACCAAAATATTTTTGGCGAACAGAGAGGCATTCAGAATATCGAGATGGAGATCGTCTGAGGTTGATGCTTCCTAAAGACTGCCCCTTGCTCCCTCTGCCAGGAAAAGGCCTCGCGGGACCTGAAGATGGCTCTTCTATATGGTGCTTGCTAGTGGCTTGTTTGGTCATGGTATCTTCGGTTCAAATGGTACATAATCATGTTGGGACCTTTCCGACCTCACTGTTGGACTATACCATAGTCGATTGATGTTGACCGGACTCGCTTGGAGCCTTTATCTTTTGAGGATCTGGAGGTTTCTGCTTGTGGATATGCGGTGAGGGTATAACCCTCTCTCCTTTCTCTTTATCTCCTTGAATGTTTATTTTTTTCTCCCATTTACTAATACGTTCATATTTTTATCGTGGCGATCAATGCTCATCGATCGCCCATTGTAGGGCATGTTTTTATTTGAAGAGGATGTTTCTTTGTTAGAAGACGAAGGCGAGGGGAGTTGAAGAAGCAAATGGCACACCTTGGGAAGAAAAGTGATGGCTTAAGGCGCAACATGATCATGAGGTGTCCACTGGGGGAGAGTACTTGAAATCTACCCGTGGAGTTTAATTGATTACTTTGGAGCGGACTTCTATTGTTGAGGCCTATAAGGCTTCTTTTGAATATATCGATGCCATTTCAGATGATTCCTCCTCATACTTTGTGCAAGGGATCCGCCATAGCTAGAAGGTTCTGTTGGAGAGCGGAAAGGTTCTAGGAAGGTTATTGCATTGCTCGGTCGGGTATTTCCGATGAGGCGGAAGGTGAGATCGAAGCTTTGCGTGATATTCCGGATGATTCCACTGGGGATGATGGCAATCCGGATGATATGAGAGGCACCGGGTCTTGAGCTTTCCTCGTTGCTTAGTAATTTCTTTGTGTCCTTCTTCCTCCTACCTATTTAAGGCATGATATGATTCGCTCCAGTTGTTTAGGGCATGCTTTTGAACATTTAGACTTGTGTTTACTTTTCTGTCTTTCGGAATATTTCCAGCCCCTACGGGGTGAGTTGGTAACTATTGGACATTATTTGGTCCCTTTTCCTTTGCATCTTGGCTATATGTTAGATCTTTGTATTCTTCGTTTTTGGAAAAGTTGTCTATGAAGGTAGCATATCGCTATCTTTTTGAAAGTTTTCTGGGAGGGAGCCTCGAATAGCAAAGTGTTATCTCTTTGGGGCCATTCCCCAGGGGCCTCGGGTAGAGGTTCTACCTCTCTAAAGGCTTTATTGAGGGGCCCTGGATAGTGGAATGCTATCTCTCTTAAGGCTTCCTCGGGAGCCCCGGGTAGCGGTGCTACCTCTCTAAAGACAATATTGAGGGCCCACAGATAGTGCGAAGCTATCTCACTTAAGGCTTCCCTCAGGAGCCCCAGGTACCGATTCTACCTCTCTTTCTTGAGGGCCCTCAAATAGCTAAATGCTATCTCGCTTAAGGCTTCCATCGGGAGCCTCGGGAAGCGCTGCTACCTCTCTAAATGCATTATTGAGAGCCCCGGATAGCACAATTCTATCTCGCATAAGGCTTCTCTTTGGAGCCTCGGGTAGCAATACTACCTCTCTAAAGGTTTTCTCCCGTGTCTTTGTGTCTTGAATGTTTGCCAATTAGCTTTAGGGGGTCCCTGTTTACAAGTTATTAGTTATCATCCACGTAGATGTGTTGCGCATATATGAATAGAAAATGCGAGCTTTTATTCATAATTCAGTTGTCATGAAAAAGGGAAATACCTAGACACTCGGCTTGTGGGCCAGGAATATAAAACTAAGTAGTCTTGCATCTTAAGAGACGCTAAATAAAGAAAACATGAATAAAATATTGAAGCCCCCCGGAGGGTGTCCGGGCTCGCTGAAGGCCAGAGAATGGGGGAGTTCGAATATCCCCTTATTGCTGGACTTGGTTGTCGCCTCCTCCATCGGGTTTGATTTTACTTAGCTCAGCTACGTAGCATTCACAGCCATCATGATGTCTCCTTTTGCTTTTCCCACGCTAATCTATGTTGGGAACTTCAATTTGAGGTGGAGGCAATAGTCTGGAAGTGATTCAAGCTCGGTCATCTAAGGATTATGTTGTATGCAGATGGGGCATCCACAATGAGTGACTTAACCATTTTGGTGACTTGCTGGGGAGAGCCTGCCCCCAAAGTCAAGGGTAGGCTTATCTCTCCCGCAAATTTTATTACTTGCCCCGTGAATCCAATGAGGGGGTGGAGACTTGGGACATTTGGGATGGATCAATTTGTAATATTTTGAATGCTCCCAAGAAGATGACGTCTACAACACTTCCTGTGTCTATGGGGACTCTCCTAAACCAGGAAGTTGGCTATCGTGACAGAGATGACTATAGCGTCCAGATTCGTCTGAGTATTGGCCACATTGTCTTGTGCTCTGAAGACAATCGGAGTACTACTATTCTTCGTTGACTCTATCAATCTCCTTTTCGGCTCCACTTTTGCATTGATGTCTTGATGTTCTCTTTTGTGAGTTTGTGCTTCTCGCAACTTCTGCTTCGGGTCCCCCCGAAATAACATTAATCACTCCCACAAAATTTGGGCTTCACCTCTCTTTTGGACGTAGCTTTGGATGGCCTGGAGGCAAGGATGAGTCCCGCTTTTTTTTTCTCCTCCTACATCAAATATCGTCTTGCTCAGAGTGTTGTTGCGCGAGTCATAACACTTCCAAAAATACTTAAAATATGCAGAAATGATTAATACTCACATAGCAATTCAAACCGAAAATCCATAAATCAGCCAGAGGATAATCACACAAATAGTTTAGAAGTAGTGTCAGAGTATCAGAATATATATCAGAGCATAGACACATTGAAGTATCGCATCGGACTCAAACAAATATAAAAGAATTAAAGCAAGAAACAACGATAAAAAAATCAAAATATATCCAAAAACCACTAAATGTCAATCACTTATTCAAAGTGATATAACTTTGGTCCAATCTCTTCAAAATCAATCTTTATGTCCACATCGTCACCAGCTCCGTCTTTGGTTCCACTTGAACTAGCTATCCCTCTACTTGTGCTAAGACCAACACGACCAGTGCCTTCTCATTCTCTCTTTGTTTGTCCAAAAAGAAGTGAGAGTATGCCTTGAATATGAGCTTGTAAGTCTCATCATACTGGATATGTTGTTTGGCTAGAGCAATCTGTCGGTCAACAAAAATAAGTTGACGCTACATAAAATTCATATCAATAGAAACAACACTAGAAGTATCAAAAACAGGTAGAGGGGCATCAAAAGTTTGGCATCACTTGGAGGAATACCCTGAGGAACATTTATTGGAGGAGAATGACTAGAAAAATCAGGTGGAGCGCCTTAAGCCTGAATATTGTCATTTGGAAAATATAGAGGAAAATTCGTTTTCCTATCACCCTTGAGCAAATAGTGCGAAATGGTGGAAAGTTCAGTAGCATAAGAGAATGATTCTCTGAAATAACACATTGGCTTGCTCTTAGAAACTAAAGTACTATGGCTTGTGAGAACCAAATTTAACACAGACACCTTATGTAGAACTGAATTGAAAGAGGTTAATATATAATAAGGTAATTTTGCAGGGAGTACATGCCATGAGATCACCCTATTATTAGTAATCAACCTAATAATTTCATTATAGTCATCCACAACAACTCATTCCTCAAAATCAGGGGTGCCAAAGAAAATATTAATGACACTCGAAGAGATATCATATATCTGATTTTGCACAAACACCTTCACATACTTCATCGAACCCCTTTTCTTCACATCTACTATCAGATTAACATAAAACTCCACAAATACGTTATGCCTATTCGGTAGAGCGGTAGTCACAATACTTGTTGAATTTCTTAGCCAGAAAATTTATTCAAATTGTATTTTTCAAACACCATGTGATCTATCTTTTTTCCGCAATAATTTTCTGATCACGCAATTTCTTGAAAAGCTTAGAAGCAAACTCAGAATAAAATTCTCAGAAAAAACTTTACTTATCTCTTACAGTATTAGGTGGTGTTGTTAGGCCAACAACTACTACAGAACCACCTTATTGTTCTTACTCAACTTCCATTTGTATAAATCATATCTCAACCACTAAGTCATGATCTTCATCGTCATCTTCATTTCGAGCATCAAGTCTGCATGACTCGATTTGCCAAAATCAGGCCTACTATTGGAATCAGAAAGTGTTGTTGCAGTCTACCAACACTTTTACCAGTACCTATATCAGTACTTTTTTTCAAAGAAGTCAAAATTTCAGCACCTTGCTCAATAAATCCCTGCTCCCCATAATTTTCTTGGCTTTTATTTGATGATTCAAACCCAGAACTTTTAGTCAGAACATTTTTCTTGGTGGAGCTTTGAGTTCTTGGGCGACGCGCTGTAATAAATTGTGAACCAACATCGTCATCATACTCAGATTCCACCGGCAAATGACAGATTTTGATATCCTCTTCCCCTCTCTTCAAAGTACCACCCAATCAGCCTTCTTTTTCTTATTTGACTCAACACGAGACAGTGGGTCATCTGTTTGGAACTCAGAGGGAGAGAAACATTTTTTTCAAGATGAATGGTGCATATTATGGTTTCTAATCGAACTTATTTTCTCATGAACAAACTCTAAGTCTGTGAATTATCAATATTGATAGCATTATCTTGTTCTCCAAGCAAAATAACGTCAATAGGATTCAGAAAATTTTGATCTTGAACTAGAACAAGAGAAGTCGACATCGTGGAAATCGAAAAACCTTCAGTCGTTAGATTAGGTTGTTGAGGAAAAGTTGGTGTTGCTTCAGGTGTAACATCACTCGATTCTAAATCTGGGTCTATTGATGGAGGAGTATTTTGAGAAGTGGAATCGACATTGATATTAGCCATGGTAGTCAATTTTTGTGATTTTTTTAGTGGAGTTATGGGATTAAGAAGACGAAGTGAGACTTTTGCTTTGATTGAAAAAACCCGGAAAGATCTGTGATTATTCTCTTCATTGCAAGGGTAAGAGATAGCGGCAAGATATGAGAGGCAATTTAGGGAGTAGAAGTGACAGAGAAATCAGACCAAGGGAATAATAAATAGGGAAGAGTTTCAAGAGCACAACAATTTCCAAATCAAAAATATGACTTTAGATACTCACCCTAAAAATCTAAGAAATAAATCCAAGATAAATAAAGAAAAAAATAGGTCCTATAAAATAGGAAATAAAATCCTTCCGAAAAATTAGTTTCTTGAATATCAAGAACTTGGAATTAATGAAACTCTTAACCACAAATATAAATAAGACAGTGCAAGATTTTTCAAATTATTCCAAGTATATCACACTGTATATAACTTCACATGACTTAGGAAACCAAGAAGTCCAACAATTTAGGGGAAAAAATCTTATATCGCAAATCGTCAAAGGGAATCCAAATCTCATCAGTCATCTAAATTCACTTATAATGCATGTCCTTTTTTTTTTCCAAAAGATGTGGCAGGAAATAGAAAGTCACACACAAAGTGGAGGACTGTTTCAACAGATGTTATACCAGATGTTGTACCGCCTCGAAAGATACCTTTAAACTGATTCAATGAATTGTAATCCGAGTACTCAACATCAATTTTTTGATTATTCCATATTTTTTTCAAGACACGTGTCGGATTTAGCCAGTGGAGCTTTCACATTAGTCCAAAGATAACTCTTTCTGACATGATCATACCTTTTAAAATAATTTTATATATGTAGAAATTAGTCTCAAGGATTAGCTGCACACAGTGGATAGATAGTTATTTTCCTCAAAGGCCACCAAAAATGTTCAAGGTATTATTTTTCAAACTCATTGCCTAGGAATATAAAATTAATTTTATGAATTGGAAAGGTGAACTCACACCCACTTTCCAAGTGAAGCTTCTTGAGTACATTACCAGAACTCCATCAAGTTGATTCAGTCGTGCAAAATAAACCCATTTAATACATGAATGCAAATAGAATATACAAAAGAATTAAAAAAATAAGAATATACATGTGTTGCAACTGGTGTTATTCTGATGCCACAACACTTTCAGAGAAGTATCAAATCACACACAAACCGGAAGACTTTCTTGGAGTGGGAAATCTCTCAAAATCTAATGTTTTGGTGAAAATGTTCATAAACTGATTTTCAGTCACAATATACTTAATGCAAACTATGTTTTTCTCAATTAAATTACGAATAAAATGGTTTCTTATGCTTATTTGTTTTGTGCGAGAGTGTTGAATTGGATTTTTTTGAGATATCTATAGCACTAGAATTATCACAATAAATGGTCAAGACATCACTATATAAACAATTATCTTTTCTGGAGAATTAATCAAGTTTCTTATGCATAACATTAGTCCAAAAATTATTTTCCAAATAATCAAACTTGGACTCAATATGATAGGCAAAGCAAGAAGTATGTAACATCGTGCAAGACGACAAACATAATAGTCTTACATATCTCAGTATTTTACCTTTATTTTTATTCTAGTTCTTATGCCTTTGAAAAACTTTACCTATGACTTGAGAGATTAGGTGTTATTTCTAAATTTTAGCACGGATGTCTCTAATTTGGTTAGTAATAGGAATCTGGTTCAATTTCAGGTTCATATTCAGTTTCTAATTTTGCAGATGTATGTGTGTTTACAGATGTTGCATGTGATGCAACATATGTCATGACACTTGGAACAACTGTTTGATAAATGGTTTTATCATAATTTTGATGATTTTGTTTTTATACCAAAACAATGGTTTTAAAGGTTGTCCAAATACTCCTAAATCATTTAAAATGGTTTTAATATTTTCCGGAGTAATTCTTCAAGTTTTATTTTCGACAAATTGGACAACACATTTAATGATTTTGTATCAATGAGTTTTTACATCCAAACTATGTTTCTAAATGTTGTCCTAATACTCCCGATTGGTCTAAAATATTTTTACTATTTTTCGAAGTATTTATTGGAGTTTATATCGGACAACACTTTTGATGATTTTGTGTTAATGTGTTATTTCATCAAAACTATATTTCTAATGTTGTCCTAAATACTCCCGATTCGTTTAAAATATTTTTACGAATTTTTCGGAGTATTCCTTGAGGTTTATTTTCGACAAAAATCGGACAACATTTCATTTAGGAGGTCGACCGGTCGACCAAAGAGGCGACCGGTACCTGGGAACTCATTTCACGAAACAGAATTCCCATAACTCCTAAAAATGGTTAGGGTGACCGGTCACCATGGTGGGCGACCGGTCGCCCCCCTTAGGACCGGTCACCCTGTTGAAATTTTGATGTGTTCTTTTCAAATCTTATTAGTGCGCGACCGGTCACCCTAAGTTTGACAGCAAAATTCTAACCGTTGTGCAGCAGACAGCTTTTCCTTAATTTGTGGGATTGATTTCTAACAGCTATAATCTTGATTTTAATTGCAATTTTTTTTGTAGATATCAGATTCCAAGAGGAGCCTATCAAGTATCAATCATCTCCTATAAATAGAGGAAGATTTGAAGCACAACAACAAGAGAGAATAACACAACACAACAAGATATACTCAAGCAAACACTTGGTCTTATACTGTCATTATTCTTGTTGTAATTTGCCTAACTTATCACTTTTACATTCTTGAGATCTAGGCTATTCTTGATTACACTTGCACTCAATTGTATAATTCATTGTCGAGTTGTAATCTTGAATTTTTGGGTTATCATTCAACACAAGATATCCTTGTGAGTGTTCTTGTGGTAAGAACACACTTGGGTGATCTAGGTGTTAGGTGTGAGAAGATTGTGGTAATCTTCTTCTTGAGGTGTTGAAGAATTTGGTATTCTTCAAGGTTGAAGATTGTGGTAATCTTCACAAGGTGCCGTTGGAGATTGTGGTAATCTTCAAGAGAGATTGTGGTAATCTCAAAGGTGGTGTTGAAGAAGAGTGTGGTGCTCTTCAAGGTGTTGTTGTAAGTTGGTGTTGTATTAATTTTGGTAATTAATAAAATCTTTTTTCTTTTTGAAATCCATCCCGGATATACTGGGGTGGTAGAGAATTAGGCCCTAGGTGGGTTGAACCTCTATAAATCGACGTGTGTTGTTTACATTCTGCACCTTTATTATTGTCTTTGAGCATTCGGTTTGAAAAAGAGGGCAAAATTGAAAAGATGGAGATAATATATTCACCCCCCCTCTAGATTATCGTAGCCGCTTGGACTTACAAGTGGTATCAGAGCCAAACTCTTTGGCAAGCTCGTTTCAAATCGCGAGTGAAGAGAAACGATCGTCGGCTACGAACAAAGCTCATCTTACCGGAACCTCCACCACCAAGCCACCACTATTTGATTCCAAAAATTTTATATTTTGGAAAGAAAGAATGGAATGCTATTTACAAGGTTGCGGGTTCGATATTTGGAACATCGTCATCAATGGAGAATCCATTCCGATGAAAGACACACCTTACACCTCCAAAGCTCTCAAGGAGCTCAATGATGAAGAAAAGAAAATCATCTCCTTAAATAGTAAAGCTCTCAATATTTTATATTATTCACTTACCAATTTGGAATTTGATCGTATTGTAGGAATTCGATCGGCTCATGAAGTATGGAAAAAATTAGAAGCCATTCATGAAGTATATGCAAATGAAAGGAGTCAAACAAAAGCATCTACTTCTCAAAGGGATACAATGTCAAATCTAAGGAACAAGCCTCTTACAACTTCCAACTATAAAGAAGTTGAACATTGTCTTATGGGCATCGAAGAAGAAAACGAGGTATGTCTTAAACCCTCTACTTCCTATGATATTGTTATACAAAATGATTATAGTGATTTGCAAAATGATTTTGATGATCTTCAAAATGAATTCCAAAGCTTGCTTGTTAAATACAAAAATTTGAAAAAGGAATTCAATGTTTTGAAAAATGATAAGGATAGTTTATTTACTTCCTATGAATCACTATCATGTGCTCACTCCACCACACTTGACAAGGTTAGAAACCTTGGAAATGAAAATAGTACTCTTGTTGAGGAGATTAATTGTATGAAAAAGGATTTATCAAAATCCAACTCAAGTACCGATAAAATGACCAATATTGTTGATGTTCATAGTTGTAATAAATTAAAACAAAGACTTGATCATAAGCCTAATGTTGTTAACCATATGAAAAGAAATCAAGTCCCTATGCATGTTGGTCATTATGCTCCTAAAATTATTACTTGTTTTTATTGCGGTAAAAAGGGTCATACGGTAAACACTTGTCGGGCTAAAAATAGCTCTAATTATTTGTGGAGACCTAAAAGTCTCAAGACTAATCCCAAAGGACCCAAGCACTTGAGGGTACCACAAAACATCGTTATATTAGGTACCCGGCGAAATAACAATCGAAGAAAATTCATACCGCCAAGGAGACATCAAATGATCATCTCATTTGATCAAAGAAGAAGACACCACCAAAATGAATTTCCAAGAAGGAAATATTATCAACAAAGGGAAGGATATAATCCTTGGAGATGGAGTAATTGGATAAACCACCATCAACATGAAGATTTTCAAACGGGAAGATATCATCAACAATGGGAACGACACAATCCATGGAAATGGCGAAATTGGTAAACCGTATCTCCCTATTTAAATATGCATTTTGTTTTTGCATGTTTTTTATTTGTGTTTAAATCACAAAATGAGTTTTAAAATTTATAAGGTCTTCTACATATATTTATGTGTTTTTAAAATACTTTGAAAAATGAGACCTTACATGTTGTGGACTTTCTTAGACTTATATGTTTTTATCTCTTATGGATTTTTATGGCATAAGCTTATTTGTGATATATCTTATTACTTTAAGCCTACACTTGTATCATATTGTTTTGTGCTAGTCTTGTTTTAAGAATTGTGTAGGACTCATGTATCTTCACAAATGGCTATCTACGTCATAATATGTCAAGAGTGACATAAACTATCGATGTACGCTCATCATTGGTATTCATCTTATAGACTCGATACATTTGTGCCATATGACTATGTGCTTATTTTATTTGTAAAGGATTATATTTTGTTTTGATAAAACAATTGATCTACTAAGTTATGCATTTTATTGCACATATAAATGCCACTATTCTTGGATACTTATGTCAAACCTCTTGTTCATATGATTCTTGTAAATGAGGTCTCAACTATGTGCTCTCTTATTGTCAAATTTCAAAAGAGACCTTATGTAGCTTTCTGAAGCTTATTTGAACTTGAATGATTTATTATACTCTTGATGATGCATAGTATGTGGTGCTTAAAATAGTGTATCTATTATTCGATATTACTATGCTCGTGTGCAAAATATCTTGTTAAGATTTTGCAGAAATTTGTGATATTTCGCAACATGTTTGATGAACAAGACAAGGTTAGTAGCTCAATGATATTGTCAAGAAGAAGGTAATGATTTTGATGCAATATTTGCACTCATAGCACATTTAGAAGTTATTTGCACTTTACTTGCCCATTCTTGTTTTGAGAAAATTTCAAGCTTTACCAAATGGATGTTAAATCCAATTTTCTAAATGGTTCTATTAAAATAGAAGTCTATCGGAGTTTAAAATTTTTAGGCCAAATGATTTTTATAAAAAGGCCTTGTACGGTTGATACAAGTACCCCGTATATGGTTTGATAGACTTAGCTACTTTTGCAAAATGATTTTATAAAGAGGTAAAGTTGATACTACTTTCTTTGTTTTTGAAAAATGGGCAAGATTGCTTATTAGTACATATTTGAGTTGATTTGGTGCCACTAATGAATTTTTGTGCAAGATATTGTTCTAAGTTGATGATAGGTGAACTTGAGATGATCATGATGGGGGAGCTCAATTTCTTCATTGGAATTCAAGTTCAACAATACCAAGAAGGTGGTTATAGTCCACACTCAAAGTATAGAAAAGAAGAAGTGAGCATTGAAGAAGAAAGAATCATTTCAACCTATATGGCCACAAATGTGAAAATTTACAAAGGTTGAGGTAGGCATGTTGATTGACAAACAAATTCGAGGTATGTTTATCTTCGTCTATTACTCCTTAGACTCGACATTATATATGCATTATGTTTATATGCTCGACTTAAAATAATCCCGACGAATCTCATTAAAGTGTCATTAAAAGAAATTTTCAAATATTTGTAAGGCACTTCATCTTATGACTTATTCATCCAAAGTTTTAAAATGTTATTGTTTTTCGGGATAACAAGTCCGGTGTAAATTTTATTTTTCAAAATATGGTTCGTCATAATCGAACTAAACATATTGAGATTTGATATTTTTTTAGGGGATTACATGTTTAACAAAAACTTGAGATGTATTTAATTCCGTCTCAAAGATAACTCGTGGACTTTTTAATCGCTCACCATCGAGTATTTTACCTCATTTCGAGCTTGATTATGACATAATGTATATTGAATGAGGTCTACGTTTGCATTTTGCACGTTTTCAAAACTTAGGGGCAAAAAATCGGATTTTTGGATCAAATTTTGGAATTTCAAAAACAGAACAGAACCAGTGGGCTGCCAGGGCAAGGGCCGACCGGTCACCCACTAGCTCGACCGGTCGCCCATGCCCTGGACCGGTCGCCCTTATGGATTTTTGGTTTCAAATGCGTCTGTTTTCCAGACTTAGCCATTTTTGGCTCTTTTGGCCATTTTTCGTCCCCTTCGCAAATTGCACACAAATTTCACTCCAAATTTGTTTTGTTGCATACATTTCATATCTTGGACCTATTTAGGCTTGATTATCATCATTATTGCTCGTCTTTACCGATTAAATGGTAAGAATTCCACTACCTTATCTCAATTGGGTTGAACCCTTGAGAACTTGGCCTATATGTATTTTCTTGATGAAATTTGTATATGTTTGTGATGAGATTGTTATCTATGATGTATTGTATTGTGTTTGAACTGATTTGGTGATGAAAAACTTGATTAATTGCATTTACAAGGGCTATATATATCTTCTTCAATTTTTGACGTCCGCCAAGTGTTCGATAAAATGTCTCAATGAAAAATTCATCACCTACATGATTCTCTCGATTTCAAAAGCCTTGTATATTTATAGAGATCATGTTTCGCAAATCAAATGAGTTTTCATAAGCTTCTACAAGTCGTATGATCGACTCTTTGGTCTATAAGCTTCAATGTTCAAATAGCTCGATACATCGGTTTAGTTACGTACTTTGATATGATTATATGATGTTTTTATCGTGCTAACATTTTTTTTTATGATTCCAAAGGGGGAGAAACTGGTTATAAGCTTATTAGCTCATAGAAGCTAAGTTAAGCTAAACAAAAGAAGCTATAAGTTATGGCTTCCTAAAGCCATAAGTTGTGCATTATACTTAGTCCAATTGTTGTTGACAAGGGGAGCTTATAAGCTCTTGTACTTAAGACCAATATATAAAAGTTAAGCTTTTAGCTTGTGGATGATTGCTTTTACATTACTCTTGTTGTGCATAATGATAGAGGGAGCTTTTGCTATATACGTTTAATATCTCTACTCCCATCCTTGTGATTATATTGCGTGGAATGTTGTCGTTCACAACGGATAGTTCCTTTTAACCGGTAAAATTGTTTTGTTTTCAAAATCGACCTCGTTAAAATTGTTTTGGTTTGTAATCATCAAAAATGGGGAGATTGTTTGATAAATGGTTTTATCATAATTTTGATGATTTTGTTTTTATACCAAAACAATGGTTTTAAAGGTTGTCCAAATACTCCTAAATGATTTTAAATGGTTTTAATATTTTCCGGAGTAATTCTTCAAGTTTTATTTTCGACAAATTGGACAACACATTTAATGATTTTGTATCAATGGGTTTTTACATCCAAACTATGTTTCTAAATGTTGTCCTAATACTCCCGATTGGTCTAAAATATTTTTACTATTTTTCGAAGTATTTATTGGAGTTTATATCGGACAACACTTTTGATGATTTTGTGTTAATGTGTTATTTCATCAAAACTATATTTCTAATGTTGTCCTAAATAATCCCGATTGGTTTAAAAAAATTTATGATTTTTTTGGAGTATTTCTTGAGGTTTATTTTCGAAAAAAATCGGACAACATTTCATTTAGGAGGTCGACCGGTCGACCAAAGAGGCGACCGGTACCTGGGAACGCATTTCAAGAAACAGAATTCCCAGAACTCCTAAAAATGGTCAGGGTGACCGGTCACCATGGTGGGCGACCGGTCACACCCTAGGGCGACCGGTCGACCCCCCTTAGGACCGGTCACCCTGTTGAAATTTTGATGCGTTCTTTTCAAATCTTATTAGTGCGCGACCGGTCGCCCTAAGTTTGACAGCAAAATTCTAACCGTTGTGCAGCAGACAGCTTTTCCTTAATTTGTGGGATTGATTTCTAATAGCTATAATCTTGATTTTAATTGCAATTTTTTTGTAGATATCAGATTCCAAGAGGAGCCTATCAAGTATCAATCATCTCCTATAAATAGAGGAAGATTTGAAGCACAACAACATGAGAGAATAACACAACACAACAAGATATACTCAAGCAAACACTTGGTCTTATATTGTCGTTATTCTTGTTGTAATTTGCCTAGTTTATCACTTTCACATTCTTGAGGTCTAGGCTATTCTTGATTACACTTGCACTCAATTGTATAATTCATTATCGAGTTGTAATCTTGAATTTTTGGGTTATCATTCAACACAAGATATCCTTGTGAGTGTTCTTGTGGTAAGAACACACTTGGGTGATCTAGGTGTTAGGTGTGAGAAGGTTGTGGTAATCTTCTTCTTAAGGTGTTGAAGAATTTGGTATTCTTCAAGGTTGAAGATTGTGGTAATCTTCACAAGGTGCCGTTGGAGATTGTGGTAATCTTCAAGAGAGATTGTGGTAATCTCAAAGGTGGTGTTGAAGAAGAGTGTGGTGCTCTTCAAGGTGTTGTTGTAAGTTGGTGTTGTATTAATTTTGGTAAATAATAAAATATTTTTTCTTTTTGAAATCCATCCCGGATATACTGGAGTGGTAGAGGATTAGGCCCTAGGTGGGTTGAACCTCTATAAATCGACGTGTGTTGTTTACATTCCGCACCTTTATTATTGTCTTTGAGCATTCGGTTTGAAAAAGAGGGCAAAATCGAAAAGATGGAGATAATCTATTTACCCCCCTCTATATTATCGTAGCCGCTTGGACTTACAACAACATCTGTTATAACATTTGGTACAGTTTCCAGTCCAGGCAGAGACTCAGAAGTTTTATCCATATCAAGAAAATCAGAAATATTATCTTTCTTAGTCTTTCCTGCAAGGTCAAACAAATCATCGAAAATAACATTCACACTTTCCTCAATGGTCTTAGTCATTTGAACATGATGATGGGTTTTGTTTTCACCAAGATGATAGAAATTATCCATCAATCTAGTACCAGCTAAAAATGCAAATATTAGAATCATCAAAAACTTCACACAAATTCTTATCAAATTTAACAAACAAATTGTCATCACAAAGCTGACTTATACTAGTTAAGTATATCATAAGTCCTATCATAAGTCCTTCAACGCGCAACAAATTTTGGAGCTTAGGAAGATCTTTCATATTCAATGTGTTTTTACCAACAATTTTCCCACGTACACCATCATCATAAATTGTCTTACCACCATTAAAAGTCTCATAGTTCGTCAAATAGTTAAAGGTCTTGTCATATGAAACGAGCAGCTACTATCAAAGTATCATAAACCTGTAATGTTAGATCTCAAAGAAGTATATATAACATTGAATTTTAGTTTATATTTGCGGACCCAAACAAATTTTAAAATGCATGAGGTGTTGTTGTGAGTGTTATGAGATACTTTAATTTGGTCAGAAGGCTTTTGACACTATAAATCATATTTCAAGTTTCGATATAATGGTTTAATATGGCCAGGAAAATAGTAGTAATGACAAATAAAGTGTATTTTCCTTCTTCTTGGCTTTTGGTTAGAACATGTGGATTTTTCAAGCGAAGAAGTGGAAGCCATAAAAATTTCTTTTAGCTTGACAAAAACAGGTGTTTTATAACATATACCAGCTTTGTTATCACTTTCTAAGGACAAACCTCATCAAACTTTGAATATTCAGAATTCAACCTTTTAATGTTTCAAGTAATTTATCAAGTTCAACTTTTACCTTTCCAAACTCTTATTTCTTCTTGGTGAGTTCAATCGAGTAATCACACTCTTCTGACCATCATTCTCCCGGGTGAGCTGATTATTCTCCTTAGTGAGAAGTTCGACTTGTTGAATTCTCTTAAGCCAATCTTTGTACAATTTTCTGTATATCTCATCTAGGCTTATATCATCATCATACTCATCTCTGGAATATAAAATTTGATTATACACCAGTAGTAGAATTTAGAAAAAAATATTATTAAAGAGTCAGAGAGTTATACCTTCCATGTGTTGGAACATTTCGTGTGACACTTTGAGAAACACCCAATGGATCAATTTGTAAGCATTTTCTTCCTTCCATAACAGACATGAGGGTAGTCGGATCTTTCTTCTAGTCAACACTGTCATCCTCAAATTCATCATCACTTATAGTGGTGTTCAAATTCATATCTCTTTTTCGTAAAGTATTTCCACATTGATTCACATAGTGACTAGTTCCCGTACAAGCTGTACACAGAACGAAGTCAAGATTTAATTGGTTTCCTGATCGTTCATGACTTTTTTCAGGTAGGTTTCTCTGAGAAGTTGTTTTACATGCTTTTGAGCGTGAGTTTTGCGTTTTTTCTTCATTTTCTGTGTGTGATTGTGTGTATTTGTATCTTTAAGTCTTGTTTTATAGTATCGAGTTTTACGTAGGGTATCTTTGTTATTTTTGTAGGTCTTGGTAAAAAAGAGGCTTGAAAACGGATAAAAAGGAGCAAAATGGGCACTACGATCGGACAACGATAGAACAACGGTTAGGATGGAGACGGAGAAGGAGTGTGCGGACGTGCACTTTGGCACACGGTCGTGCACCAGGGACAATGACTTTAAAGTGCGCGGTCGTGCAGGTTGGCAAGGAATGTGTGCGTGTGGGCCTCCGCAGGAGTCTGGTGCGGCAACATGCGCGGTCGCATGGTCTTTTAAACATAATATTTTCTTTTCCATCCAACATTGGGGATTGCTTGTTTTTCCATCGAATTTATTTTGCGACTTAATCCAAGCATAATATTTCTTCATCTTAATTATATGATTTCAATTGTTGGGTGATTATTGTTATTGAATAATGATGTTTATTATTATTTTTTTATCCTTCAATTGAAATTATGTTTCCATCTCAAAGCATGGACTAGACTCTTTGTTCTAGTATTAGGATGAATTGATTCAAACAAACAAACATGAAAATTGATTGATTGATTTGCATTCCTGATTGAATTACTTTATTTTATAAATAATTATCTGATCAACTTTTGATTATCTTGAGGAAATAATTGAGATCGAGAGATGATATTGTCCCCCGACAAAATTCAATTAGGAGGTTAGATATGAATCAACAATGTCTTATCTAACTTGGTTGATTAGTTGAGTAAATTCGATCTATCTAGACTTTCTGTGAATACAATAGTCATCAGATCTAAGCCTAGTTCATATATATTTGTCTTAATTGTTAATCACATGATCAATTTATTGATATTCTACTTATGAGTTTGATGATATGATTCTGAAATCCTAGACATTTTATCCATACTGTTTCCAACAAGGTTTAATTGTGTTGAGTTTCAATTTGTCTATTACTTATTTTTCTTTAGTTATTAAAATCAAACAAATTTGGTTTGAGTGTTCATGATTTACATTTTGTTTTTTATGACACACAATATTTATGTATCGGCTAAGTCGTTCTTGAGAAACGACTTGGGATTAACTTTTTACCCTATATATTGATCTCGTACTCTAGTGAGGATCACTAGATTAATTTAGGTATTCAGCGGTTGAACAAATTTTGGCGTTGTTGCTGGGGAAGGCTTTAGGCGTAATAATTATTGTGTTTATTTTATTTGTTTTTAGTTTAGGACGCAGAAATCCTAATCTCGACCTTGTGTATTTCGTGGACGACATTCAACGAGTTGTGAGGCTCACAAGGAAGAAAAGGGACAATTCTGCTGACAATAGCAGGTTTATCACAATCACATTCCAAATGAAGAACAAACAGATTACAAACTAGGGATGAGTGACAATACGAAATGGAAATAATGTGGAGGCACATCAGCCTTCGATGTGTGAGTTTGTATGCCCTGTCATTGGGACTGTGACCTCTTGTATCACTTTGGGACAAGTAACACGGAACTATGAGCTCAAAACCATACACTTCAATCAGTTTTCGTCGTTCTATGGGATGCCCAATGAAGATCCTCTAAACTTCATTTGGTAATTATATTTCATCATTCAAACTTTTTCTCTACAAGATTTGAATGAGGACCAGCTCCAAATGCATTGTTTTCCATACACTCTGAAGGACCGGGAAAAAATGTGGCTTATGTCTCTACCTCCCAACTCTCTCACTAATTGGGAGGCGATACAATAAGTTCATGGGAAGGTATTATTCACATCAGAAAACTTCAGATTTGCGAGCTAAAATAGCTACTTTTAATCAAATTGATGGAGAGCCTTTTCAAGAGGCTTGGGATCACTTTAAGGACCTACAGACTCAATGCCCACATCATCACTACCAATTGGAGTTGCTGAATCAATTTTTCTATGATGGGTTATCACATAATAATCAATATATGGTTGACAATGTCGCTGGAGTGACATGGGTGAACACATAGCTCAAGAAATTTATGAAGATGGTGAGCACCAATTCGCAACAAAAGAGAGCCAGAAGCAAACGGGACGTCGTGAATGAAGTAGCCCCGAGCTATGATGTGACAAATTAATTAGCTGAACTCTCTAAGAAAGTGCAGTTGTTGGCTACATGGGGGAAACCACCAGTCGTCCCCTCTGTCGAGTCGTGTTGTATTTGTGGCGAATTTCATCATGGGGCCAATGCTTGTAATGTTTTTTCTTGAGAAACAGGCTGAGGACGTTAATGTTATCCATGGATATTAATGAATGCCTCGTAATGATCCTTTCTCTCAGACCTAAAAACAAGGTTGGCAGAATCATCCGAAATTTTGTTCAGGATATTCACAAAATCCATCTGAGATTTATTCCCGACCGCCACAACCCCAAGGACAGCCATCAAACTAATCACGACCTCCATCTATTGAAGAAAGATTGAGTTCACTCATCCAACTTAGCAAGAAAACTCAAGAGGCCAACAATCAATGATTTGAATCTATAGAAGCCTCAGTTAAGTATATTGAGACTTAAGTTGGTCAATTGGCCACTCAAGTCGGTGAAATCGCTCAACATGTGGTTAATAAGGGGAATCTACCCAGCCAACCAGAAAAAGCCCAAGCCATCACCATGTTACGAAGTGGTAAGGTTATTGATAGTAAAGTTAAATTTCTATTTCTACTACTTTGACTAACCATGTATGTGATGAAGGGATTACGAAGGCTGAGGATTCACAAGAGAATCCAAAAGTAGAAGAGGCGAGTAAGGGATCTGTCTTTCTCAAAACTGACAATCCTTACAAACTTCTGATTCCTTTCCCAAGTCTCCTTATGAACGAAAAATAGGATAAACAGTTCTTGAATTTCTATAACATATTATCTAAGGTTAATGTTAATTACCTCTGCTAAATGTTATTAGAAACGTGGCAGCATATGTCAATTTTTTTAAATAACTCGCATCGAACATGAGAAAGTTTGGAGACAATGAAAAGGTAATAGTTCCGAAAGTAGTGAGTGCGATTCTTCAGCACCAATTGCCTCCTAAATAGCGAGATCCAGGTAGTTTTGTTATTAAAATTGCAGTGGGAAATGGAACAAAAATATATGGGATGCTCGACTTGGGGGACGGTATTAATTTGATGCCTTATTCTATTTTTAAACAGCTTAATTTAGGGGATTTGAATCCCACTAGAATGTGTCTTCAACTTGTTAATAGGTCCGTTAGGTATCCTAAAGGTATTGTGGAAGATATTTTGGTAAAAGTGGGTGGTCTCACTGTTCCTGTTGATTTTGTTGTGTTAGAAGTAAGGGAAGTACAGAATCATGGTAATCAGCACACACTTCTATTGGACCAACCACTTATGGCCACCACACACACATTTATTTATGTTAAAAATAGACGCATGACTATGACTGTGCTTGGTGAAACTATCACTTTTCGATTTCTGACACTAACCCCATCCCCTCGCATGTGACACTTGAAAATTGATATTTCATTGATTCCATTGATGAAGCAGTCGAAAATATTTTCTGACATGATTATCGTCTTGACACTTTATTTGTTAAGTAGGATGTAATTTTTGACATCATGGAAAAATATTTGGCAAGCCATAAACGTGGGGGGTGATGGAAATATTTGCGATAGTGGACATACAAAGTACATCTCAACAAAACCTTGAGTTGAAAAAACTCCCTAAGTATCTGAAATACGTGTTTTTAGAAGAAGGTGAACAGAAGCTGGTAATTAACCCTTTCATTTTCTACATTAAATAAATTTATATAAATAATATGTGATTTTAATAAATCGAACTAATTAAAATAATTTGTAAAAATTTGAAAGAAAGCTTATGAATTGTGAATATATATATATATATATGAAACTTGAATAAAAAGTAAAAACTGTCTTTACCTTATTATTATTATTAGAAATGTGGTGTAAAATTTGTGTATGAAGTTATACACATTTATACTAATTAATTCTAACCCCTAAAGCAAAATTAGCCCCTAAAATAACTAACCCCTAAGTCCCCTAAAATAACTCCTATACTATCCTCTAATTAAATCATTAATATGGGTTGCCATATTCTACTCTCCTTAAATATAATTTCATCCTCGAAATTTGATATCTTACCTGGAATTGAAAAACTTGGGTACTTGACACGAATTTCCTCTCCACGCTCCCAAGTAGCTTCATTTATGCCATGACGTCTTCACTTTACTTTGATCAGAGCAACATCTTTATTTCTCAAATGGTGAATCTTCCGTTCCAAAATAGTTTATGGTGTTTCCTCATAAGTTAAGTTATTGTTGATTGTTAGATCCTTATAATTCACGATGTGACTTAGATCGTGAACGTACTTTCTTAGCATAGAAACGTGAAAAACATTGTGCACATTTGATAGACTTGGTGGTAATGCTAGCTGATAAGCTAAATCTCCAACTCGTGTAAGGATTTCAAATGGTCCGGTATATTTTGGTTTCAACTTTCCCTTTTCGCCAAATCGAATAACACCTTTGATAGGAGCTACTTTCAGAAGTACTTTGTCTCCTTCATCAAACTGTATACATTTTCTCCGTCTATCAGCATACGAGTTTTTTTGCATGCTTTTGAGTGTATTTTTGTGTGTTTTTTCATTTTCTTGTGTATGTGATTGTGTGTATTCTTAAGTCTTTACGTCTCGTATTATTGTGTCTAGTATTACATAAGGGTATTTTTGTTATTTTTGTAGGTCTTGGTAAAAAAAAAAGGCTTGAACGGGCAAAAATGACAAAATGAGCACTACGGTTAGATGATGGTCGAACGACAGTTAGGACGGAGATGGAGAAGGAGTGCGCGGGCACACACTTTGGCGCACTGTTGCGCACCAAGGACATGGACTTTTAAGCGCTCCGAGTGCACAAGTGCGCGGTCGCGCTCGTCAAGCAGCGACGTGAATATGCATGGTCGTGCAGGTTGGCAAAGGACATGGGCGCACGAGAGGCTGGTGCGGCAGCATGCTTGGTCGCGCACCATAGGAATTTTCTGGGTTTTTCGATTTTTCTACTTCTTTTTGGATTCTTCCACCTTTTATAGGATTATAAATAAGACTTGGGGGATCCATATTTTTGTACACTTTTACTTCTTAGCACTTTTAAACCCTAGTTTTTATTATTTTCTCTTCCATCCAACATAGGGGATTGCTTGTTTTCCATCGAATTTATTTTGCGGCTTAATCCAAGCGTAAGAATTTTTCATTTTATTTATCTGAATTGTTGGGTGATTATTGTTATTGCATAATAATGTTTATAATTGATTTCTATCATTGGATTAAAATTATGTTTCCATCTCCAAGCATGAACTAAATTCTTTGTTCCAGGATTAGGATGAATTGATTCAAATAACAAGCATGAATATTGATTAATTGATTTGTCTTCCTGATTGAATTGTTTTATTTTATAATTGATTGTCTGATTAACTTTTGATTATCTTGAGGGAATAATTGAGATCGAGAGATGATATTATCCACAACTAAATTCAATTAGAAGGTTAGATATGAATCAACAATTTATTATCGAACTTGATATATTAGTTGAGTAAATTGGATCAATTTAGACTTAATTTGTGAATATGAGAGTTATCAGATCCCGGTCTAGTTTATATCTGGTTGTCTTAATTGTTAATCGTATGATTAATTTATTGATGTTTTTCTTGTGAGTTTGATGATATAATTGTGAAATCCTAGACGTTTTATCCATACCGTTTCCAACAAAGTTTAATTTTATTAATTGGTCTTTTACTTATTTTTCTTTAGTAATTAAAATCAAACAAATTTGGTTAGAGTGTTTAGCATTTACTTTTTGTTTATTGTGACCCACAATATTTATTTGATGGCTAAGTCTTTCTTGAGAGACGACTTGGGATTAACTTGCTACCCTATAATTAATCTCCTAATCTTGCAAGGATCGTTGGATTAATTTAGGTGTTTAGCGGTTGAATAGAAGTTTTTGAGTTGGATGGATTTTTGAATGTGGATGCGGATTTTTTTTTTAATTTTAGGATTTTATTGAATCTTTTCACGAAGAGTTCAATAGATTCCTCTCCAAACTCAGATTCTTTAATCCCTTTTTATCAACTCATCATCACTTTCAGATTTTGCTTGAAAGGCAATACTCTTCCCTTTGTTTTTTCTTTGCTTGTAAAATTAAGCTCTCATGTTTGAAGAATTCCAGAAAGTTCATCAAGTCTGGGCGTCGTAGTATCATGAGCTTCTTCAATCGCAATGATCTTCATGTTAAAACATTCATGAAAGAAACGCATCATCTTACTAACCAATCGGTGATCTGAGATCAGATCTCCAAATGATTGTGATTCATTGGAAATCTCACATAATCTCACATAATCTCATTGCAGAGCCTTCCAAGACTCTTTTACTTCAGTAAAGTTTGAGAATCTTGAACATATTCATGTCCATAATCCCAAAATTATCATTGAGAGCCTTAGAATTCAGATTCACCAATTGTACCTCATCATTAAATCAACTTATTTATACTTTCGTTAGGAAGTCACCATCAATATTAATCGTTAGTGGATCCATCGAGTCAGTATGACACGCTAAGCCCGTTCATCAATGGAATTGATGTACGCACGCATTTTCATTTTCCAAACTGAGTATTTCGATTCATTAAGTGTGGGTGGACGAAACAGAGCAACGCCTTGAACATCCATTGTTTGCATGAATGCAGGATCACCACTTAATCAAGTGTTGGCTCTAATACCAATTGAAAGATTTGAAGGTCCCGGATGTCCAAGAACATATGCACGGAATAATATGTTGTTATAAGTGCCAGTAACACTATACCAACTCGCTGATGATTAATAAATAACACCAGAGATAACAAAATTATATTTAAGTAAAAGTACTTGCAAACGTGTTGGCAAGACGAAACTTCACTAGTTGATGAATCATTTACAGAACAAAGAGTATATGACTCGACTAGTACAAAACAACTATTAAAACTTCTATCTCTGTGTAGATTATTATGTGTAAATCAACTCATCCAAAATATGATTAATACAAACTCTTTTGCTTCTGAATAAAACAGTAGGTGTTGTTTTGCTGCAGATGCAACAGCACTTCGACAAACACTTAAAGCAATGTAGAACTCAATCATTATTTATTCTCTCAAATTAAGCTCGAACTCTCTGCAATTCTCTCGTGTATTACTCTGTGAAATCTCGTAAATCTCTGTGTTCTCTGTGAAATTTCATAAATCTCCGTGTAGAATAATGAAGAACATCCGGTATGGGCATCCAAGACTCCTATAAAATATGGGAAAAGTCATTTATTAAGGCATCAAAGACTCCTACAAAATATGGAAAAAGATTCTACAGGTATAAGGATACATATCTTCTCTAACTAAGGTATCTAGATAAATATCGAGAGTTTTTCCTTATCAATATGATCTCAACCAATAAAGAATTATGGTTATGTATGGAATTGTTTTCAAATCCAATTTTTCAATTTCCAACTATTCCACAAAATGAATTTATGTTTGTTTAAGAAATTCTCAATAGAAATAAAGTCATTTCCAGTTTTCATTTTTTATGGAAAGATTCTTTTGAAAATACAACCAAACAAGTTTCCCCCACAATCACGCAAATCTATGAGAAAATATACTACAATCACGCAAAATAATGTCAAAAATACACTACAATCACACAAAACTATGTCAAAAATACTATAACCAAACATATTTTCACTTCTATACAGAAATTCAGACAACAAACCAAACATATTCTCAATTCTCACACGAAAATCAATAAAGTTTGAAAATTCATTTTCCAACACTAGAAACTGAAAATTGGACTTGGAAACACATCCATACATCCCCTATATCTTTCCTATCAAAGATATTACTTGAGAATCAACTATCAAGATACAACAATCTGTCCTAATATAAATAATCATGTCACTTGTAAATAATATGGAAGGTGCTATTAACACCCCAAAAGCTATCAATATACCAATATACCCCCTTCTTAATATACTCCATCCCTGTTTTAAAAATAATCTATATAATTAATACACCTCCTTACCCTTCCCCGATTTACCCTTCCTCAATTTATCCATTCCCCAATTAAAAACCTAACAATATTAGAAAATTTTATTTAAATAATAATTAAAACTTTAACGATATGGCTCATAGGATTTCGAGATTAAGTGTGGATGATTGTGATGGATTTATTTTCCCATGCATTCTTACACCTTTCAATAAACTGTTTGTTTGAATTTCTATGAATGGTTTTAAATCTCAAAAAAAAAAAGTTGTTATGCCTAAACACATATGCGGTCGATTTTTAGAGTCTTCCTTCATTATCTTAGGCTACAAAAAGATGCTATCAATTTATATTATTGTCTTATTACACACTAATTACAAAATGTTTAGTATCAAGATAAGGGCACTCCACAACAATTTCAAAATTGAATGATTATAAAGATGACTCGTTTTTTTTATAAAAAAAATTAGTCATTGTTCGAGAGTTAGTTATTTCCTTTGTCACTCGTTACAGATCCTGGAGTCGCCCCAATAAGATACCTGCCGAGACTAGTCAAAACTAATAAAAATTCAATTTTTTGCTTTTATTGTTATATAAATAAAGTTTTATAATATTATTCGGTTTTAGTTCGGAGAAGGGTATATTGGAAAAGGGTAAGGGAGTGTATTAAATATATAGATTATTTTTTAAACGAAGATGATGTGTATTAAGAAAGGATTGTACTGATAAGTTTTGAGGGTGTTAATAGCGTCTCCCAAATAATATAGAAAGACAAAACACAAAATATATCAAAATTTCAACTAGGAAAAAACGTGGAAACACGTTTCCAACATTTTCTTTTTTCATTTTACTTATCCAGTTTATTTCATTTTTCTTTTAGGGAGTCTACTTTTGAGCTAAAACCGTTGTTTCCCCACTATTTCTTAGTATATCATAAGATAATATCCGTTGAAACTGGAGAAAAATTCAGAGACGATCACAGTAGACAAGCCTTGTTCTTCTAGGCTAGAAGTAAAAGGGACTAGTCTCTTTCGAGAAGAAGGAAAAGCAGAGAGAAAAAATGGAGGGAACTGACAGAGCGGTGATGACGGACACGTGGCTGAAGAAGCATCGTTTGATCTACCTCGGAGCAACCCGACACCCTTTCATTCTCGGAATCCGTGACGGCTCCGTTGACCTCTCTTCCTTCAAGCGGTGGCTGGTAAAAATAAAAGATTTTTTTTCCCTTTATTTCAAGCTTTAATTTTGTTCTTTTATGGCGTTATGAGAATTAGTTGCCTCTGGAGTTGACATACGTTGGAGACGCTCAATTTGTTATATTTTTTCCATCCTCAATTTATTTGACTTTCTATTAAGTGGTAACAGTTTACAGTCTTTAGTTAGATTACATGTTATTGTTTTGTGTAATTTGGGTGCTTTGTAGTATTATCATTTGGATATGGTTAGCAACTTAGCATAATTAGTTTTTTTATTTTGAGCTTCAATTTTTATTATATTATATTACTTTAGTTGTATTTAATGATAATTCTGTATAGTTCTGGATTTGCCTATTGTATTTCAGCTTGAGCTGACAAAGGATTAGATTTATGTCATTAGGAAAATCCTTTTTGTTTTCTAAGTAAGAATTAAGAACTAATCAATCTTGAATTCAAGAATTCAATGTCTTTCTTTTCATGCTCAAATGTTAATTATTCTTTACGAGTTTGAACACATGCTTCTAGAGCTCAATTAGATGCCAGTTGTTTCCTGAAACTAGCTTCGATCCATTTTAGGCATAGGATTCTAAGTCGATGATTACTTCTCGATCCTTCAATTATTATTTTCTAAATAACAACTAAATCTTGTGCTTTTGCCAGCGAGTTATTGCCTCATATGCGATGCTATTGTAGTCTATGCCAGTCTCATATTTAGGGAGTTTTTGCAAACTCTAAAAAAAAGTGATTCTCCACTTCTAGGTGGAAAAACTAACTGAGAATCACTTTTTTTTTAGAGTTTGCCAACACTTCCTAAGATGTGCTAGTTTCAAGCCATCCTTTTTTGGGAAGGTACCACGTAAATGCACCTTTTCAAGCGCTACGCCCATTGTCACGAAGGGAAAGCCTTAAGGCCCTAGCTTGTCTTCAATCAGAACCAAAAACAAAGTTAATTTATAGCATATTGGAAATTGGGGGTTTTAATGATAGAATGAGAAATGTACTTCCCAAATGCAATATTTGCCTCAAAAATGTAAGTTTGATATATATATATATATATATATATATATATATATATGGACTAGTTTATCTGTACATCATGCATTAGAATGCGGAATATGACAAAACCTCTTGTCAAACAAAATGCAGGGGCAAGATTATATATTTGTGAGAGCATTTGTCCCTTTTGTTGCAAGTGTTTTGCTGAAAGCTTGGAAGGAATCAGATGATAACGCAGATATAGATGTAATTTTAGGTGGCGTGGCTGCTTTAAACGATGAGATCGCATGGTTCAAAACAGAAGCTTCCAAGTGGGGTGTTGCTCTCGAAAGCGTTGTGCCTCAACAGATTAACCTTAATTATTGCAGGTACTACAATGTAGATTATTTTTTAATTCTGCTACGATCTTAATCAAATGTTAAGTGTAAATATCTTGTGGGTTATATTTCTGTTCCAAATTGAAGTTTGTGATATATGCATTAAGTTGCATTATATATTTCATGGGGTCTATATGAATTCACGTATATGTATTATCTTATAATTTAGCATGCCCCGAATTAATTAATCTGGTATGTCATTATCGCCGTTCTACTATATATAGAATATTTTTGTTTGCATATGTAATGATTATTAAACTGTGTAATGAGTGATGGTATTATTTTAATAATTGGATAATTATATCATCTACCCTCGAAGTTAGGGGTAATTACAAAAGAACAAGTTTCAAAATTACAAAAATCCCCTTGAGGTTTGTTTTCCGTCTTAAACGTTTCCCCTTCATAAGAAAAAAAAAATTCAAAAGCCCTCCGTAAATTTACAGAAATAATACAATTTTTTGACAAGGTAGAAATATTACATTTAACCCCTTAAAAGGTGAATTAAGGCAGAATCAAACATCAGGAGTAGTTTTTGTAATTTTGAAACTTCTCTGGTGTTTTTTTTTTGGTAATTACCCCAATCCTCGGGTAGTTTTTGTAATTATCCATTTAATAAATTCCATTACAGATTTTTGGAAAGTTTAACGAGCCCAGATGTGGACTACACCCAAGCCATTACAGCATTCTGGGCAGTTGAGACTGTTTATCAAGAGAGCTTTGCTCATTGCTTGGAAGAGGGCTCTAAAACTCCGGAGGAACTAAAACAAACTTGTCACCGATGGGGAAATGACGGTTTTGGTCAGTATTGTCATACCCTCAAAAGCATAGCTGATCGTCGATTGGAGAAGGCTTCTAAAGAAGTGGTAGCCAAAGCTGAGCTTAACTTGTTAAGTATACTCGAGCACGAAGTAGAATTTTGGAACATGAGCCATGGGGCAGTTTGAGTGGTCGTAACTTTTCATGAGATCTTTTGTGATATATGTTGCACAGTTTGAGTGGTAGTAACGTTTTCAATCTACGGTCTGTTTTTAAATTAATTTCAGTTGAATTGTCATGTGTAGTATTTGGAATAAATGGCCGAGCTTTCGACGAATATGACAGGATTGTCCAAGTGTAGACACTATCATCCTTATAGCTTTTACCTACAAAATTTTGTAGACAAGTTCAGCTTGCACCTTATATTGTATGTGATCCTTTTTCTTTATTTGTTGGTTTTAACTTTTTGTCTTGAGAGTAATACTTGGTCAGTTGAGGAAGCCTTCAGGAATTGTTTATAATGGCCTAAAAATCAACTAACAGCCGCCGGCAAATTCTCAAGCAGAGATTCTTACACTTATAGTTTAGCTCTTAAAGAACATGAATTCAAAATGATCATTTGGGGGTGTTTGCAAACATTAAAGAAAAATGATTCACAACTTTTAAATGAAAAAAAAACACTCTAAATATAAGCTAGAGGTTGGGTGCTTCTGATTTTCAAAAAGTGCTTTTGGCATATTTGTGAATAAAAAGAAGTTTTTCTTTTACAGTCTTATCATTAAATTTTTATCATAATCCAAAAATGATATTTCTAGATATGAGTACTTTATCTTTCTATCAAAAAGCTCATATTGTAATTGTTTTTTCTTCCAAACACTTCAGTTTTGATTTTATTAACTTTTAGCTTCTACTTGCAAATCTTTCAACTTCGATTCTCAATTACTTTTGCTTTTATTATAATAAATCGCTTCTCCTAAACACAAAACCATTTGCAAACACTTAACATACAAATTCTCTAACTTTAAACATTAGCTTCTCATGTCTTAAGTTTCTCATACACTTGTTAGTGCTACTAATACATTATTCTTGGAGCAGGCCTTATATGTGACATAATTTTCTTCTAGTGGATAACAAAATGAGGAAACTCAAGCACTACCCATATAACTCGCATTTTGACCCTAAGCTAAATATTTTACAACAACAAACCACATCACCAAATCTCAAATGAAACCTCTGAAAGTACCATGCATCTCTTCAATCGTCTCAGCAGCAAACAGTCCCTTCTCCAAAACCCAATCTTCAATCATAGCTTGTGAATTAAGAGACTGATCAGTAGGCACAAGATGGCCAGCATTCAAAACCACAACATGGCTCAAACTCTTCCATTTCTGCACATAGCCAGCAATTTTCCCATCCACCCTCCAAATTTTCCTCTCCGCCTCCAAATACTCATCAATTTCTTCCCACTTCATCTTTTTCACCCAAGCCAAAGTCGAAACGACACCATCCCTCAAATCACACTGCCCTTGATACAACAACACTTTAGTGTTCTTAACCAAAAACTCCACCATATACTTAACACTCTTCATCACATCATCGTGCAACGCTTTTCCCACAACGTCACCACATATCTCAAACACTAAAGACTCATTCACTCCTAATGCCTTCTTAATTTCCACATTGTTCAAGAATTTAGCCACTAAATCATCTTCATAAGGTATCAGTCTCCTAAAATCATACAAAGTGGCCAAACCAGTCATATTAGTCAATGTTTTCAAAACCCTATTTCTAGCATCTGTTGCCTCGCTCCATTTACCACTTTTGACAAATCCAACAGCCTCCAATTGAATTTTCTCCAAAAGGGTTTTTTGTTTTTCATTTATTAGACCCAAATTGTAAGCATTCACAGCATGAGTTGACACTTGAGACTCAGGATCAGTGAGCCCATTTCCAATAGCAACACCAGCCAAATTCACTATATTTTCACTAGGTAAAAAAGCATTCTTTTTCAAAATGTAATATCCAAGTGCTGGCAGATATTTACCAGCATAGCTCTCACCAGTAATGTATATTGGCCTAGTCTTGAATGATAAATCCAAGGCAACAAATTTCTTGATTGCTGTAAAGAGATGTTTGGCTACATCATGTTGGTTTTTTGGAATTTCTTGAAATGAGGCAGAAATGCTGAATCCAGTGCCTATTGGATTATCAAGAAAAAGAAGGCCAAAGATTCTGTTCCAAGAACCTGGATTGGGCTCGAGAGAAAGATCTTGGTTGACTAGCCATGGGCCGAGCTCGAATAAGTTGGCTATCATGGATGAACAGCCCGGCCCGCCTTGAAGCCAAATGAGAATTGGAGTTTGGGAGATTGATGTGTTGTGGGAATTTTGTGCTTCGTAAAATGTGTAGAAAATGATTGAGCCGGTGGAGTTGACTTTTAAGTAGCCGGATTTGGTGGGGAGGGCTTCTTTGGGGTAGGATGTGGCGGCGGCGGAATGGTGGAGGACGGCGGCGATGATGAGGGGGAGGAGGAAGTTGAGAAGTGGTGGTAACGGAGATTCCATTTCTTGAATTTTGGTTTGTATGGCGGAGTGATCAGTGGAGACTTTTGGAATTTAGAGCTATCTTTATTCAAACTTCCACATAATTTCTCATTTTTTAGCATTTATTATTACAAAGTCCATCCGAAAAATGAATGGAATCTTCTATTCTAAAAGGTGATTATCACATATATAAAAATTATCATATTATATTTGAAGCATGTTAATTAAAAGATGAAAATCTTTTGAAACAGAAAATCTCAACCAAGAATAATGGGAAACTAGTTTATACCAAGTCAAAGATGTTTCCATTTGGCAAAAGCTTGTGTAAGACAGTCGCACAGTGCTGACATGTGATACTTTTAATGTAAGTGATAAATTGTCTGAATATACTAAAGTTAAATATATTCAGACAAAGTATCACTTTTTACACTAAAAGTATCACATTTTATATTAAAAGTATCACTTTTAACCCTAAAAGTACAATTCGTAGCACCATACGACCGTCTTACAAGAAACTACTCCTTCCATTTATTGCCTTGTGAGAATATAATTAGTTTGACCTCATAATTCTGCATCTCACCAAGTAAAAATTCTACATCTCACCAAGTAACTAAATTAGCAAGGTGTGAATTTTAAAATTCAGAAGGCGGATCCTACAAAACACAAAACATATTATTTTTTTGTTTATGGATTTAGATTTCAGTTGAAATTCTATTTACATACAAGATCCATCTCATACAATATGTTTCATGAGACTGTCTTGCACAAGTTTTTGCCTCTAAGGGCATCTCCAACCCAACTTCAAAACCCACACTATAACACCAAATATGCAAAAAAAAACATCTCCAACCCAACTCTAAACATTACACCAAATTTGGTGTAGTGAATAGTATTACCAAATTTGGTGTAACAATATTCATTTACATCAAATTTGGTGTAATACAATATCCCCCATTTACCCTCCGATTCTCTTCTATTTCAAATTTAAATTCCAATTATATCCTTATTTTATATATAATCAATTTATATAATATGGTTCTAATAATTAATTAATATTTTCTGTAAATAATAATAATTAACAAACAATTATAATTTAAACTAAAAGATATGTTAACATTAATAATATTTATTTTTGTAATATAATTAATTAATTTATTATTAATTAAATATATGTTTTCAATTAATTACATATATGTTTTCAGTAATAAACTACAAGTAAATGAAATTATTGTATAATTACATAAATTTGCTTACTATAAAATGAAAAAGAAAGAATAAAATATTCATTTGGTGTAATGAATTGAAGATAGTTTTGACAAAATTATACCAAAACACCAAATTTGGTGTAATTTCTACCACCAAATTTGGTATTATGGGTTGGAGATGGCCTAATGAAATGTCACTCATGTATATTTAAATAGGATTGTGAGCCATACCTATATAAATGATAATGGCATAAAATAAAAATGCTGACATCATAATTCTTTGTCTCCAAATTTTGCAATTCATCTTTCAATTTTTTATTTAACACCATCTCCGTAGTTTGTATCAAATAATGTACACTAAAACCAACACAAAGGACAAAATAGTTGACTGCTGACAAAGCTTCACACTAAGCAAGTAAGCATCACTGCATCAGTTTGCAGAAACTAGATAAGAAAGGATGGTAAAGCAGCTCAAAACTCTGGCTCATTGAGGCATATCCCGCAATTCACTTCCTGCTCTAGGGACGGGGCAGTGTGGGCCCTCGGGAATGGGGTTCATCCTTTAGACAGGAAAGGATGGATTTATTAGCATCTTTATTGCAAATTCAACTGCAACAACTATAATTTTGACACGAGGGACAATTCATGTTGAAATTACCAATTAGAATGTAAAAGTGGACTCAATTAATAAGTAACCACAAAATCCAATCAAGAGGCTTAGATTTGAGTCAAATTACTGTTTGTGACTGGTTAGGGTTCTAAATTATAATGAACAAAAGCTTTGTTTCATGATACAATTGGCAAAACATAAGCACTTGCACAACAAAACAGTCTCAGTTGAATAATGATCTCCAGAAAACATTTAACTAACTTAAGAAACACAGCAAAACAAGCATACCGCATCTCAAATAAGCATTAATGTACTGTGATATCACACTGGAAATCCAGCAAGGGGTGCTAACAAGTCAATTTAGTCAATGAGTTACTGGTCAGCTTTCTCCAAAAGAAATTGCAATTTTAATCCCTCCAGCGATGCCCACAATTTGGATTGCAGCAAACAAAAAACAGAGTCATTCCTTCTTCTCCCCTAGCAGTTGCCTGCACAATAAGTTGGAATAATGAATGAATATAAAATTATCTAATTCATTGCCATCTTCAGATATAGATTCACATAGAACAAAAGTTGGAGAAGCAAATACACATAAAACCTCTGAACAAGGGGGGGTGGGGGGGAAGGTCCAGAATTATCGCTACTTGCCATATGAATTTCTTAATGAACACTAAAGGTTTTCACTTATTTATAGCAATGCTAAATTGACTGAAATACCAATTCGCTAAGTGACCATAAACATCACAATAAATAATAGTAATATGTTGACTTCAATTATTTGTCTTTGGACACGATCAAATACGTATCAAACATAAGAAAGGAAAGAGTGGAACAATTGTCCAGAAGAAATAAAACTGAAAAGGTTTGAATGCAGAAGTTCAAGCTACTTTATGTTCAGATTGACAAGGAACTCCATTGGACCCGGTCCGGCTACAGAACAAGAAGCCTTACGGCCCTTACCACCGTAAAAATGTAGAGCAATGAAGCAAATATTACAAACCTCTAAGTTACATAATCTATCAAAACATAACTGGGGAATGCGTATTAGAGAAAGAGTTGAAGTAATGTTTGGTTTGTGTTTACAAGAGACAATTTCTATTATATATGTGATTTTTTCTAAAATTGATGTCAACCTTTTTCCAATAATTATATGTTGTATAAAAAGTAAAGAAACAAAATGATGATAAAGCTTCCAAGTAGGTGCTATTATGTGTAGGAGAAGACTAAATAGGATTTGAGAAAGGTGTAAAACAAACATATTGTTGAATGTTTGTTTTATGTTTCCCCAAAATATTTTCATTCTTCTAATATAAAATTAAACATACATCACATTCTCCAACATATTTTTCTCGAGAACCATCACATTTTCGAATACATTCTCCCAAAACATAATCTTCAAAAAACTTCCCCTGAAACACCCACAAAATCTAAACATTCCACAATAATACCTGAAAGAAAACAGCTTCTCCATGACCACAATTTGCACAACGCACTGATTTCGTACGTGGTAGTGTTGGATCTGCAGCTACATCTTGCAAGACTTGGGTACGCTCTCCAACAGAATGGTGTATCTCATTTCTGTAGACACAATTGTTATCAGCAACCTCCTGCAAGTTGACCCACAAGTCAAAGAGCTCATCATTCGGGAAGAAGCAACAGTTCATTGTCAACACATAAATCCAGCAATAGCCCAAAAAGAAGAAAAACAAAAGGCTACAGTAGAAAGAAGCAATCGTCCAATTATTTAAAAAATGAATGTAAAATAGGGAAGAGACAAATGGAAACATCCTTTACGGTAGTGAAGACAACACCCTTAATCTGCTAGAGAATTATTAAGTCACTAAAAAGAAATTATATAAAATAGGGAGAGAAACAAAAATGTAGAAGCATCGTATAAGGTAACAAAGATAACATAACATCCTTAATCTACTAGCATAGTCGTCAAAGGCGCAAGGGCTCCCGGAGCCTGAGGCGCAAGGCGCAAAAGGAGGCGCGCGCCTTTTTGAAGTGAAGCGCAAAAAGACAAAGGAAACATATAACAAAGAAAACCAAATTTGTAAGTTGTAGCATAAACATGCATAAATTCATAGCAAAAAAAAAAAAAAAAAAAAACAGTTGGGCAGTTGGGCTTATTTTTAATTAGGGCTTAACTTAAGAAACCCTAGGAAAACTTAGTAAATACGAAGCCTATTTAAAAACCCAGTTTAAAAAACCCACTTTAGGCCAAACATTAAGTAGCCCAATCTCAAAAAACCCTACATTTTACTCAGGTGCGCCTGAGCAGGCGCCCGGCGTCTGTGCGCCTTCGAGCCTGGGTGCGCGCCTGAGTAAAATGCCTTGTGAGGCACGCCTTTGACAACTATGTCTACTAGATAATATTGAGTTATTTTAATACTCTTCAAGGAACATAAGCTATACATTGGGTAAACTCTACAAAAATTAGAAGGTGACATTTTCCGAATATCAATATCTTAGTATCTTACTCACCAGTTTCATGTACTCAAGCATACTGAGTGAGTGGATTAGCTAGGCCCGAATAACTTTGCTGAACTTTTAATTATGAGATCAGAATTATTACCAAGTCTGTGGGAATTGCTGTAAAACCCACTCTCCATTATCCAATTGGCATGCTGGTCATGCGGCATTGTGTCTCCATCTAAATGCAGTCACAAGCTTAACCTCTCCATGAACGAGCAGAAATTAAACTTCCTTATATGCCCAAAGTAGCAAATGACACTCAATTTATGTACAAAATTCTAATTATAATATCACTTCCATTTCCCATATATTAACAACTCATGAGTTAATCAGCCTCAATAGAAGTCTCCATCTCACAGACCAGTGCGCGTATCACAAATTTGGATCTCAAACACCACATCTATACAAAACTCTCAACCACAGAAGAATTAAAAATTCAATGGTTTGAATGTCAACATTATTAAACCCTAAACAGTGAATCCTACTCGCCAAAAAAAGAAAAAATTAACATACATAAAGAAAAATTCATACTAACTAATCAAAACTCAAATTAACACCAACAAGATTTTTTGTTAAAAAAAAGGAAAAGAAATAAACCTGATGATCACAGTTGCGGCAAGCATAAAGCAGAATCTTCTGCTCTTTGTCTTCCTTCGGGTACAAAATATTATTACTGCTTAAACACCAACAAACAGCAGCTCAATGGTCAGAAATTCCAAAAAGAGAAAATAACGAAAATAAAGAACAGAAGCTTGAGCATACATTTCACAAAAAACATTGCATACACTAAAAAAACCAAACATTTATACGCTTAAAAAAGGACAAAGAAAACAAAAACGCTAACCATTCACGGCAAAATTTCATGGTACTCATGATGGGAACTTAGGAGGATATCAAAAAATCGTCTTTTTCTTTTTTCCTTTTTCTTCTTTGTAGTTCGAATCTTTTCTAGTAGTTTCTGTCTTCGACCTTGGAAGTTGGAACTCTGCTGCTAGGCGGACGAATGCGTCTGGGGAAGTTTGGGCCTATTTATGGGCTTTTTGCACTATCCTAATAAGAGGGGTTGAGAACTTTTTTTTTTTTTTTTGAGGAAATTGGTGTCTCATTAATAGAGTTTTTTATTTTAAATTATATTTAAATAAAAAATCCTTCCCAGTTTTTTTTTTTTTTTTTTTTTTGGAGAGTAAAAATCCTTCCCAGTTTCTTGGGGACATTTTTTTTTTTTGAGGGGACCTTTGTAATTTTAAAATGTCTCTAACTCCAAACCTCAGGGTAGTTTTTGTAATTATATGACTTTGGGGTTAATTAAAGAGTCTTTCACTTTATCATCGTATGCTCATTTTTTTAAGCGGTGTTGTCCACAGGCATTTGAGCTAATGTAAATTTATTCACAGCGAACTTGATAGTTGTGATAAATTATTCTTTTCACACTTAGTTATTCAAAATAATAGTGTCCATAAATACTTGTTTTATCATTAACAAGGAGTAATGTCTAGCAACATAGCTCTAAATGAATGGAGATAAATCACGATTTTGCAAGCGTATAGATTTGATATTTTGCATATCTAAAATATTGAGTTATTTGTGCATATTGCTATCGTATCATTCGGTAGAATAAGAAACTTTATTAGCAAATTCACGCATATAACAAAAAAATAAAAATAAAAACTAAATAAGAGTAATTTAATAAAAACTAAAACCCATAATAATCAATATCAGAATTAACTCCCACTAGATCTAAGTACGCACCAAATAAAAAATAAAAAAAAATAGAACTTGGAGTATGTATAGGTCTAGTAATATTACTTATTTAGAATTTAGATCCAAAATAGTTTTCCATAAAATTTAGGAAATGAAAACTTAAAACGAGATAGTGGAAAATAACATCGCAGACTGGCCCAACCCAAGCAAATAGCACAAAGACTTAGGTAACTATGTTTTCCTATTACAACCACAAGGATAAAAACCTTGGATAGCTGTAAAACCAAGAATCGGGCAATTCACAAACAGCGCCATGGACTTCAAATAATGCATGTCTGAAACATTTATAAACATGGAAGTTACAAAGTTAAACAAAGAGCAAGCGATAACAATCCAGTAAACATCCTCCTCACCCATACTGTGGTCAGCTTCTACACTAGAGCAAGAAATCCAACCGTTCACATCAGCATCAGCACAAGCATTTTTTTGCCAAATGTATTAACAATGCGGGCGACCAAGTCAATACCCTAAATATACTATTGTAACAACAGCAACCGCATAAAACAACCTCCCAAAAAACCTTAATAATGGAACCGCTGCAGTAAGAAAGAGCATCATCCAACGATAATAATAATATACAAAAAAAAGGAGATGATTAACTACTTAACAAAAGGAACCAATTATTCAGCATGTCAAAACTTGTATATACAGTCACCAGTAACCAATAATTCAAATCCATAGTTGCACACAGGACTAAAGAAAACTTAATCACATCCCTGCAGGTCAGCTCAAAAACTAGACTGCTAGACAAAAGATACCCGAATGGAATTCCAAATCTAAGTACGAATAATATATCAGATGACAAGTTCATTCCACCACACAGTCAATTGAACAAAAATCAGCAGAGAAAAGCCAACACTTTCTACCAAAAAAATCATGGATTATAGCAAACCATAGAATAGTAAACAAGCATAATGCAACCGAAAATATTAAAGCCAAAATCATTTGAAAGACCGTTTGCCGCGTACTGTAAGGCCATATTACAACTTCCATATTACATGCTAACCTGACTTGTCAAAAACACACTAACGAAAGAAATGTTCAAAGGAATAGTAGCTTATACCACAATAATCTATCACCCTGCTTCAGTGCTTCTTGCCATGCTTCCTGCTCTTGCCTTTTCTCCGACTGCTCTTATCATGAGAATCAGAGTCCGAATCAGAGTACGACTCAGAGGATTCAGATGAGGAACTGTATCTGCGATGCCTTCTCTTCCTCTGTTTCTTCTTTTTGTTCTTCCTCTTTCTCCTCCTCTCCTCTTCGGAATCAGTGGATGAACTATAACTCGACTCACTCTCCCCAGAAGACTCATCTGATGCCGTAACTGACGATGCATCACTGTCAGATTCGAAAACCGAAGCCTCACTATCATTACCAGACTCAGTATCCGACTTATGCTTCCTCTTACTCTTCTTCTTTTCACTTTTTTTACTCTTTTCCTCCACCTGGACATTGGGTTATCCAAATCATACGATATCGAAAAACTTCATTCTAAGCTTCGGGTTCTTCAGTTGCTGCGTGCGCGATGGTCTTGAGATGTAAACCCTCTCATTCTTGCACTCATAAGTCCAGTGCCCTGTTTGGAAGCACTTCTGGCATTGTGAAGCTGTCCCAAGTGTCGAAGTCGAGCTCTTGGGGTCCTTGCGCTCACCCAGTCTGACTTGTTTCTCAGTACTCATCAAATACATTTGCCTCTTGGCTTCTTTTCTCTCTTGCCATCTGCTTGGTCCTTCTTCCTTCTGCCCGTATGCATTCACATTCCGGGCAGCTGCTGCAGCCGCCCGCTCAGCCTGAGCGCGGCTGAGGCCCTTTGCGGCTGATAAAGCAGCAGCTTTGATTCTCTCTGCCGCATCCTGAGCAGCACCGTCATCTTTGTTGTTCGACATGGTCAACTATCAAAAACGAAAAACACAGAATCTTAACCGCCAGTTGCAATAAGAACAATATTTCAATCACTCAAAAAAATACGAAATTTTAGCTAAACACAAATCCACAAAAAATCACCATGTAAAATCATGTCAAAAAGGTCACTTCAACCCGATTAACGAAATGTCTAATCTCGAAATTTCGAAGTTCCGGTAACCATTCAAGTTGACATTGAAATATAACTTTCTAACCCAGAATTTGAAAAATAATTCCCGCAAAATATGTATATACCAAATCTTAAAAAAACATAAATATTCTAAAATATATATTCTCTTCTGGAGTAGATAAATAACGCAACAACAGCAGAGAGAAAATCAACACAGGAAAAGATAAATAGGAGGAGAACAAAAACCAAATACACACCGAACAACAGAATACGACCTAGCGCTCAAGGAAACAACGTGTAAATCAGATCTCAATAGTATTCAAGCAATCAGACAAGAAATATATAAGTGATCGCTACCCCTTAAAGGTTTAAAGAAGATTGGGGATTTAGGGCAAAATTCGTACCTATTTCTTTGTCGAAGCGACGCTCTGGGGTTGGAACTGAAAACAAACAGTATGCCGACCCGAAAAATATTATATTAGAAACTTTTGTTTATTTCACTTATGATCCTGACCTTCAGTATATTACGTTGGGGGTCCGTTACTTTTTAACAATTTCTGAGGGGGCCCTATAAACTCTAGATCTAATTTATCTATATATATATAGGATTTGGTTCAAATGAGACCACCCTCTCTAAGTGAGACAGTGTGGACTCATCTTACCCATTGATCTTAAAAAATGAAGGGATGTGATTAATTCAGTTTTTTTAATTATTTCCTAATTTTCGCTGATTTTAAGGGTAAGATTGTAATTTTGTAATTCAAATTAGTGGTCCCCGGTAGATTTTATGGGTTGAAATGGCATCACGGATTTTGTGGCGGAATTTAAGGAACCTGTTTTCTTTTCAAATATTTTTATTTTCAAAGATAGTTAGGGTTCTTCTTGCATAATTAGACATCAAATAATGCATATTTAGTTATTTTGTTGGCAGATGTTTTTTAAAACAAGACATAATTGAATATAATGTACTGCATATGTAGTTATACTACACTGCATAAATATGTTCAATATAATGTATATTTAGTTATGAAAATGGGATGTTGCTTTTAGAAATTATAAAAATGAGATGTTACATAATGTATTGCATATTTAGTTATTCCACAATGCATAGATAGTTTCTAGATAATACATAGTTAGTTGATTTTGTTGCATAGTTTATGACGTCTTGCATAGTTGGATATATTGTACTACATATTAGTTTTTTACGCTGCATATATAGTTTTCAGATAATGCATATTTAGTTGAGTTTTGTTGCATATTTAGTTTTCGAACTCACTGTTCGTTATTTCTCTGTAATATTGCACCGATGTTTCTTGTTTTTTCTCTGTAATTTTCGAGTTCTTCACAGTTTTCTTTATTTGCGTTAATGAAGGAATGAGAGAGATAGGGAGAGAAAGAGAAAAAGAGACATGAGATTGGGGGAATTGGGAGATGTATGAGTAAGAAAGAGATTTGATTCCATTTTTATAACTAACTTGTTATGTTATTTTACCCTACTACCCTTATATTGATTAAATTAATATTTTAATATATTTTTTATCCATTAAATCATACCTATTGATTAATCGTGGGGAATGGTTGAGATTAGTCCATTCCTATTTTATATGTATAAAAATTAGGAAACTTTTTCCACTCTTTTTGCTTCTTATGTTCGGTAATATTTTAAATTAGGGAAATATTGTAAATGGTATTCCTACTTTATATGTATATAAATTGGAAATTTATTATAAATGGTATTCTTATTTTATATGTATAAAAATTAGAAAAACTTTATAAAAGGCATATTTATATATATATATATATATATATAATAGCATAAGTCCGAAACAAAACTTTTCCCGCTCTTTTTACTTCTTATATTTGGAAAATATTGTAAATGGTATTCCTACATTATGTATGTATATTAATTAAGAAAATATTATAATTGACACTAAATTAGGAATTTTTTTAAATGGTATTCCTATTTTATATATATATATATATATATATATAAATTAGGAGTCCGAAACGGAAACATTCCCGCTATTTTTATTTCTTATATTGGGGTAATATTTTAATTTAGGAAACTATTTTAATTAAAAAAATATTATGAATGATATTTCTATTTTATATGTATAAAAATTAGGAAAATTTTATAAATGGTATTCCTAATTTATAGCAAAATTGAGTTAGTACAATCAATTCTATCATATATATTATTAATATTTTAAAAATTATATAGTATTTGACTATAATAATCTATGTATATAATAGCAGAAATCCGAAACAAAATGTTTCCCGCTCTTTTTACTTCTTAAATTAAGAAAATATAGTAATCGAATATTTCTTTAATTTTTTAATCATTTTTGCAGTATTATTTATATTTTTAATTGAAATCGACAATGTTATGTGATCAAATAAATAAAATTATATTTAGGGAAAATTGACAAAATCTTACCTTAAAATAAAATATTCATCAATCTATAAATTTATTACCTTACAATAAAATGACAATTTGTTCAACACGGTAACTTTTTCAAACTGTATAACACTCAAAATGGACATCTATGTATTACCTTTAAGAAAAAAAATCTTATTCAAATATTTACCAAAAATAAAATTCGCCCGTGCATTGTATTTTTAAATAAACTTTCTCGGGTTGTGAAAATTTCCATTGTATTCAATAATTTCAACTTATTGATAAGTGATTACAACAATTCACCGTTGATCAAAATGATATAAAAACTCAAGGGGTCTACAACTACTGGAAATAAATGATAGAGAACGGACATAGATGTCAATAATTTGATTTCTATTCTCTGCTTCAGTTATATCATGTTATTTTCATAATTTTTTAGTGTATTATTATGATATTGCTGTAAAATTTGAGTTACAGTGTATATCTAATTATGAAAAATAGTTTGCTAAGATTTTTTATTCATGATTTTTTCTGCCATATTATTTTGAATAATATTTCAATTTAAATATTATCAATCGATTCTATAAATCTTTATTCATTCTTCTTTAAAAATGTATAGTCAATAGCATATATATGTGTATATATATATATATATATATATATTATAGCCAACATATTCACAATGCAATGATGTTGTCGAGCCTTTTCTCTTTCTCATTAGTTACTACAAGAAAAAAATACAATTGCACTATTAACACCATATTATCTGGAATTATCCACACGTTAATTCTATGATATTAATCCAGTCTAATTTTTTGTCTTACTAATTTATACTATATAATAAAAAATAGCAAGTTTTTGTGTAAGTGGGGAAAACATTAAAGATCATCTTTATGTATTTTATATTATATGTATGAATAAATTTGTGAAATGATTATTGATTCTTGAAAATTTGATTTATTTAGAATTAAAATACTTGAATGATTAGTTTTCACACAATTAATTAAAGTATTGACATCACATTAAGAAATAACAACATTAATAATAATAATAGCATGCATTTAATTTATTACTATATTTGTCTTTATATAATTTGTAAAGTGTTGGTACTTTGTATATTTGCAAAACAATTGAACTATTAGTATCCGAATCTACGGATCATCTTTCAGAAAAGTCCGAAAAACATATAAACATTGAAAACTTTGAATTGAGAGTTGAAATCTATTCATTTTAAGAACTCCTTTTAATTATAAATGGTATTTATTGATTATATTACTTGCCTTTAGACTCTTTAAGCCGTCCATAATATGTTTGAGAAAATATTGGAAATATTTGTTAGATAATGTTTTCTACAAAGAACGTCAACTGGAAAAATGACAAGGTATCAATTATAGACAAACTGTTTTGACTAATGTTATTATACTGAATTATTAAAATTTACTATATTTAATTGACCTTTTTAATCGAGATTCATTTGATGTTTTCTAGAATTGAATTTGAAATTTAAGTCTATAATTGAGAATGTAAATTTTATAAATAAATTTTATTTTATTTGCTTTATATGAATATTTTATTATTAAAATAAAGTAATAAATACCAACTATAGATAGTTTTAGTATAAATGAATAAAATAAAAATAATAATACACGTGAATAATAATAAAAATAATAATACATGTAAATAATAATAAAATAATAATACACGCGCAACGCACGTGCGGGATTACTAGTTATTATTAATCACAATTATCATATGTCACAGCAATTTGTAATTGGATGAGATTTAATGATATGTTTAATATCAATTATCTCCGCCATCTCACGATAAATTTATGTTATGACATTTTTCCTTTTTTATAATTCAGCTTCCAGATTTACGCGTGAATACTTGAGGACAACAGATTCGGCCCATGACTTTTCTTAAATATAGTGTCGGGATATTAATTTATGATCGATTCAATTTTGAATTTAAGTGGACTACTACCACTAATAGGGGGCGTCTCCTTGTGATGTGATATGGTGTGGGGGCCAACTAACTTTTCAAAAAACCTATTTACTTCGCAAGTCTAGAGATATCAATAAGTGTCCAGTCTTGAGGGCTGACTATAGCTATACTCTTTGAGGAATGGGCCTATATTTCATAGGCCCTTATAACATGAGTGTTTTATAGCCGGTCCCAATTATCCCAAGGGCTAAGGGCCGAGCTGGGCCTTAGGGCTTTTTCTCAATAATATTTTTATACTTTATAAATTTACATTTAAACTCTATACATATAATATTGACAAATCTAATCTTTGGTCTCATTTATCAATTATCATTTAATCTTAGCAAATTATAATTGACAAAAATGAAGGAATATGATACTATTATCCAATATTTCGTTGTTAGCATATTAGATTGCTGATGTTTTTTATTAATCATAAGATTATTTATAATAAACTTCATTTATTGTTACATAATTTCTATTAGATTATGTTATGCAAATATTTAATTTGGTTAGGGATATTAAACTTATAAGGGCATGGCTTCATCAAAAAGGAAAAAAAAAAGAATTATATGGCTAGTCCTAGCCCAACCCTGCCCCTGTTGGCATTAGAGTTAGGGCTAGGCCTGAATTTTCAAACCCTTATGACTTCATTCTTTTCAGCTCTAGCCCTTAAGGGTTTAGGGTTTAGAGAGCATTTCTTGAAAAATAAAGAGCATCTTTAAATTTAAAGAGTAATATTTTTTATATTTCCCAACACTCTTTGTATTTGACTCTTTATTTCAAAATTTGTGTGGTTTTTGGAAATTGTCTTTCAAAATGATCATTACAAGTGCAAGAAAACGAGAGGATATTGGAATTAATTGACCATTTAATGTAATTAATTATAGAGAGTTGTTTTGGCTTTCCAAATTTAGAGAGTGAAAACTCATTCTTAAAATTTAAAAGTTAAAATAAAGAACTTGTTGGGGGTGATTTTTGATGTATGACTCTTTAAAATAAAGAGTATTTCTAAATTAGAGGGTCTCTTGGGAATGCTCTAAGAATAAGAACCTTTTAGGGCAAGGGCAAAGCGGGACGGGTCAGCCCTTATTGTCATCTCTACATAAGTCCATAATCCATATATATTATGTTTTTAAATATCATATTTTTATATTTAAATATTTATTTTTATTGATTTAGGCCCCAAAATAAAATATCTAGCTCCCCCGTCCCCTGACCACTAGAGAAAAAAATTATGCATTATTGAATATAGTTATAAATATTTTAACCTGGATCAAATGAATGCAATATTTTTTGTGTAACTTGTTGGCAATACCATTTAAGTGATATATTGATTAAAGGACGGTAGTGAGTTCTGTCAACGCCAAGGAGCCTGAGCAAGGACAAACGCACAAAACACTTTCGTCGAGTTTATGATTGGAACCAATCGGTTCAATATTTTTGTTGAACTGATCAATTAATGACTGGATCAAATAGGTTCAATATTTCTGTTGAACTTGTTGATTAGCTTGACTAAAAATTCGATTCTATTAATAATTTAACCAAACTCAAACATGATTTTTTAAACTCAGTAAAAATTTAATTACTTCTTGTTTCTCTACTCCACGCCTTAGCTATATAAAGAAAACACTGGACAACATTGAGGCCCCATAAATACCCAAACTAGAGAGAGATTTCAAAAATGAGATTGCTTGTGAAAGATATCAAACAATTAGTATTCACTCACATTTCATCTTTCTCCAATCAATCACATCCAAAAAAAGATATCAAACAACCAGTTATTATTACACATTTTTTTACAATCAATCACATATAATGCTGCTTTTTAGGGCAGGTCACTCAAAGTCAGGATTTCTGAATTAATCCAAGTCTTCTTCTTCCCAAGCGGGAAGTCTCCGAAAGTTTTCTTCTCCTTGATCTCGAAATCTTCTACTGAGAACTTGTCTGCACACACGCAAACGTTAGGGGATCCCTGAGGGTTGCCCAGAAAGGCCCCTTCGACACTCAAGTCAGCATGGGGAACGAGAAAGAATATAAGAATACTGAAGAATAGTTAAGTGAGATTATGAGAAAATTAACTTATAAATGAAGATGATGAACCTTTTTATACCTGGGTAGTGAGTCTTGTGGACCGCGTAGGAGAAAGTGGTCTGTGGGCCGATCCCAGACTCTTTGGGCCAGATTATTCCATATGGAGCCAATTAAATATTGGACAATTAATAATATTTATTCCAATATATAAAATAAATTATATATTAAATAACAACGGACATTTTTGCCCCAATAACATCCAAAAAATGATATCAAACAATCCGTCATTGTTACACATCTTCTTACATTTTACTGTTAGTGCACAAAACCAATCACCAATCATAGTCCCTAATCTTACTCAATATTACTGTACTATTTCCATATCAAAACACTGTTACTGCACAATTCCAATCACTAATCTTAATTGCTAATCTTACTCATTATTATTGTACCATTTCCATATCAAAACATCATTTATCTTAAATCTTATTTTAAAACCTTTTTTTTGGGTCACATTATAGCTAAAATATCATAAAAGTAAGACTGCACAATTAGGGGTGGCCAAAATGTAACACCCGGGAAAAAAAAGTGCATTTAATTAGTTAGATAGCCCATTAGTGAATATTATTATTATTGGATTGATTATCCAATTAAATGGCCCATAAGGCAACCTAAGGTGCTTAGGAAACTACTAGGGTAATTATATTAGGACTCTTTCGTTATTAGGCTTTTATTATATCACATTAGAGAGGACAAACAAAAACAAAACACGTTCCAGCTCTATTCTATGCGCCACCACAGCCCCATCGTCTACCATACAACCTCGGCGAAGTTTCTCTTCAACGCCATGATCCCTCAATTGCCTTTCTTATTTCATTCTCAACTCCTAAGGTAATTTTCTTATAAATTTCGAAACCCAATCTATGCTATTCAGAAATTTATGAAATTTTAATATGTTATTCATAATGACGTTTTTATAGTACTGTTAATATTTCATACTAATCCGATCAGTACTTTTGTAGTTATTGAATTTTCAAACTAAGATGCCAAAATTTATGTTATTCTCTGTTTTCGTTTTAGAAATTCCAAAACCCTACTTATACATATCCAAAATTCGTGAAATTTTAATATGTTATGTTATCATATGTTTGTAATATTAATTTATAATTTCATATACTTTTGAGTTGTATTTTATTTTATATAAAATTCGCATTCACGCTTTCCAAATCTTGAATATACTTTGTTTCTTATTTATAAATTCTAGAAACTATGTATGAAGACCTTCAAAATATCTGAATTTTGGATATGTTATGTATTATATTTCTACCGTGTGGTAAAATATCAGATCATTCCAACTTATATTTATTTAAATATTAACTAGTTTCCAAGACATTACAGTTTTAGCAATGACAAAAGTTTTAGTTTATAAAAATCAAAACTTAAAGATAACGAATTTAATATATTATGATTTTTGGATATGTTATACTATAGTACGTAAGTTATACGTAGTTAAAATTTCAGATCCAATAGTGATATATTTATTTAAATATGATATTTCTTCCATAGCTGTGCAGGATTTTGTCTTACAACTATTTCAGTTTCACAAATTCAAAATTAATAGCTAAATATTTCTAATCTTCGTGAAATTTTTATATGATATCTATTTTTGAATATATTATCTATTGTAAAAATATTGAATAATTATAGTATATGATTTATGAGAAAATATTATTCGATCCTAACTGCGCAGAGATTTAGTATTGTTCAAACCTACCAAGTTGAACCCTAAACCTTAGGAAAATACCGTGAGCTTCCACGAATGTTATTTTAGTACTTACGATATCGAGGTTAATACTTAAGTTTTGACTTTTAGGACTAAGAAGTATATATTTCCATGTTAGGCGATGAGGACGGCGAGCTCTGAAGTTCAATAGGCATATTGCATCAAATCATTCTACTATTTTTCAAGCAAAGTTTCGAGGTGGGGTTTATTTTCTAAACTTTATTGTCCTTGTTAAATGCTTAGATTATTTTGCATGAATGTGTAGTACAGTTGCTTAGGCCCTATTGAGCCAGGGACTCAAGAGGTCCGGGGTCGATGTATCCCTCAGGTGGAACCCCTGTAGTGCAACCCATGTCTATGTCTACGATTTTTCAAAAGATCTTTGTTATGTCCTATTGGATTGTATTTGCATGCCTATGTGAGATATCTGTGTATTTAGCTTGGAAAATTTATACTCCACTGAGCTGTGTCGCTCACCCCATATATAATCAGATTTTTCAGGTTAAGGAGTCAGAGATGGTTATTGGCGGTGGATAATGGGTGGCCTATGAAACTACTGGTGTAAAGTCTTCTTATTTTTAAATGTTGCTTTCGATTAAATAAGGAATTATTGTACGAATTATGATTTTTCTATACAACTACTAGAGTGATGTCTTTTTCTAAATGTTAATTTTCGAATTGAGATAATAAACGATGAATTGCTATGATTTTCTAAGTTTATTTATGTAAACAGGAAAAAAGGGATATTTATTTTATATTATATTATAAATTAGTAAATGTACGAATTTCTTAGAAATAAATGAATATATGAATTTTCTACACTTTATAATTTGTTTTCGCTGTTGCTATTAAATTTTAAATGAAATATATTTATATGCCTATTTTCTCTTATAAATAAAAGTATGTACGTGATACTTTTCAAAGTCTTTCACTGTCAAGTGGTCAGTTAGAATTATATGTAGATGTCAAACTTTATTCAAATTATTTTATGCGATTGTTTCCATTGTAATTATTGTTCTTTTGAAAATTTAATGGTTCGCTATAACGAGTTCTCTATCTTATGTTGAAAAAAAAGTATTCGGCAAAATGAATGTATGTGTATATTTTTATGGTTCAAATTTTTGGGGCGTTACAGGTGGTATCAGAGCAGGTCTACCATCCTGTAGACTTGCAACAAAAAACAATATACATGTAGTTTTCGTGTGTGTGTACTCTGATAAATGAATAAGTAAGTTTTTAAAATAAATGAAAAGAGCTACGAATCCATCACCGCTATGCCATGTCAACTCCAAAACCAAGGTACGAAGTTAAATTTTCAATAGTTCTATTGCTACTTGTACTGCTACTGCCATTGCTACTGCTACTGCTATTGTTGTTTCCATTGCTACTGTTATCGACAAATTACACGATTTCTATTGCGAAAGAAAAAAAATGATTAAATTTTATTTCATGGATGCGTAGCACATACGGTAGAATACACGACTATTGGACTCTTACGAGATATTGATGAATTCTGTAGAGAGATAGAGAGAATAATATAGACTCTAGAGGACTTGGAAGAGGACCTCATTGATAGAATACATGAGATTCATTACGAATTTATAAGCGATCGAGAATGTTAGGACTGACTATGAGTAGATTGCTAGCAACATAGATTATGGATAGACTTTAATGGCTTTTGAGTTGAATATTCATGATTTACGCCATGTTCATTTTATTTAAGTGTTAATGATAATACATTGGGATGGTTATGTTGTTAGAATATTATTTGGAAAGATAATAATTACTGTTTGGATGTCTAAAGTCGTGAAAGTGGAAGTTAGTAGACTGGATGTAGAAATTGATTTATATCAAAGAACGATTTTTTATGGGATTTTAGTCATGGACTAACTTAGTAAGAGCCGAGAAGGTGTGGAGTGCCACATAAGGAAATAGTATTGCATAACAAAGATTAGTTTATTTTCTACGGAACAATGACTAGTACTGTACCCCGACTAATGTCAGGAAAGAAAGCAACAAAAATTTTAAGAATGGAAAATTGTCAGAGTATTTGGTTAACGGAGTAGGTTCCCAATCTTTGGTTTGATAATGGTCAATATGCTAATTATTCGAGGCTATGAAATATATTTTAAGAAACTTTTATTTGGGATTCCATATAATAAACTTATAGATTTCACCATTGACTTTTTTACTTGGGATGACACGATATCAAATTCACCAAATAGAATGACGACGAATGAATTATAAGATTTGAATGTGCAATTATAAGAATTATTGGTTAAAAGATTTATCCGACTTAGAGTGTCACTATGAGTAGAGCCAATCATGTTGGTCAAGGCGAATGATGGGTCAATGGAGTGTATTGACTACATGGAGGATTTATTTGATTATAAAACAAGTACCCACTGCAAAGAATAAATGATTCATTTGACTACTTAAAGGAGCTAGTGTCTTATTTAGGATCGATTTTAGGTCTCGATATCACCCACTGAATTTTTCAATGTTGGGAAATTTATTTGTTAGATTTTGATGAATCACATGTAAAACTTAGACTAGAAAGTTGGCACCCCATTTTTCTTGTAATTTGCATTGTAATAGATATGGTTGTACGAGCTGAGTCAAGTCAGCTATGCCTGGATAAACAAGAAGTCAACTGAATGACTAAAATAAAGACTTCGCTGTGAAGCAGCTGAATGTGGCAAGGAGGAGAAGTCAAGAACTCGATTGAAGGAGTATCAGCTGGTTACAGCTGTGTGAAATGTCGGTCAAGTCAACTCTAGAAGCAAGTCAAGTTGAAGTGTGGATGAGTCTTTCAATCATTGGAGCAGACTCAAGTCACCTGGGGAAAAGGCAGTCAAGTCAAGACAACTGAAATGAATCCGTTGCACAGAAGTCAAGAATATTACCTAAACAAGTAATACTTCCATGCTGCCATGTTTTAAAGTGCTCAGTCCCAGAAGCGTGCAAAAGGAATAAACCAATGGGAAGCATTGTAGCTTGTGTCATAACATGGAAGGCTGCGAGACAATTAATACGAGGAAATATCAATATCAAGGACTGCAACAAGACAAGCCAACGAACACAAGTGACTTTTGAAATCAGCATTTCTCCTCAACGGGCAGATTTTTGAAAGTTCACTATAAAAGGCTGAGGAATCACTTTGAGAAAAGGTTATTTGAACCACGAACATTCAAGCTATCATTTCAACTATAACCTGCAACATATTCTCAAGTTATTCAAGCAAATCCTCAAGCCTAAACTCCAAAGGAAATCGATCCAACACCAAGCTGTGAAGGAAAGACAACTTCAAACTGTTGAAGAGGAAATTGTTGAAGAATCAAAAAGGGTCTACATTCCAAGGAGGATTGTAGAAAGGTTCAAGGTCAAACCAGTCTCAAGTTATTGGAGGGCTTCGTGATCAAATTCAAGAAGCTTGAGCAAGTGAGCTGAAGTAGCAAGCGCATCGCTGTGAAGAAGCGAGTCGGACGAGAAGCCAATTGTGTGATCAAGGCATCTCGGATCGAGTCCCAAAGGATCAAGTCATTTTGTGTGATCAAGACTTGTATCGGGTGATAACCACTTTGTACTCGATCAATACTTAGTGGATTCATCCAGGAGTTGGAGAAAGAGAGGATTAGAAGAATTACCCCATCTTCGAACCTCTATAAAATTTATTGTGTCATTTACATTTCAAAGATTTTATTTCGCATATTACTTTATATCTGCTGATAATTTGCATTCCAACTGATAATTAACAAAGTGCTAAATCCAAGTGTTAAAACAAACTTAAACCAAATTCAAGGGTGTTAAGTCTTCCGCTGAAAATCTCATCACAGTCAAGTTAAGGTTTAGACTAAACAGCTGAGTTATTCTATCAACAGCTCAATCGAGTCTGTTGAGTGGCTAACTCTGCTAGTTAACTAATTTACCTGTCCATTTAGGACATAGATGTGTATTTAACTCTGAATATTTTAAAGGACTAAAATCGAAAAGTTGGTAAGGTTTATTCAACCCCCCTTCTAAACCTTACTCACACCCCTTGGGATCTACATTCAATAAGTTTAAATTGTGGTTAGACTGTGTAATGTTGGTTGGTCAGATTGTTATCGTATGAGGAATATAAGTTGACCTGGTTAAAGTTGAAGTTATTAATAATGGAGTATAGTTATGATTGTGAATGAAGTTCGATGTTTCTAGACCACTTTGGGTATTACATAAGGTTTATAGAAAGTATTTTTTTTAGAGTTCAAAACCAGAGACTAGAGTGGCATGAATATGTGATGTTTCAGTGGAGCGAGAAGTGTGCGGAGAATTTCTAAGAAGTTAAATAATGATTGACAAATTTACCAGTAGAATAAGAATACTTGACGGGAGAGTTTGCTAAGTTAATAATCAAGGTTGTCACACCTTCTTGTGGATTGAATCAATTACTGCAGCAATGGTTGAACGGCTTGTACTTAGAGATAAGATTTGTGAGGCACAAGTGACATATGAGTTTTAGGCAAGATAAGAAACCATGATCTAATTGCAGACCTCAACCGATTTTTATGGTTGCTAATGGTGCATTAGCTTACAAAGGAATTTTGATTGTACTTAAGGAAGAACTGTGATACTAGGTTAAGCACATTGGATATCGCACACCGCTCACCTATGAGTTGCAAAGATTTGTTTAGAGATGCGAAATATATTTTGGTGGAGGCATATGATAGGAAGTATTGGAACCTTGTGGATAAATGCATGACATGTCAACCAATTAAGGTCAAACACCAACGACAATCTAGATTTTATTAAGACATTTGATATCATCGAATGAAAGATGAAGAGTATATAGATATTGACGTTGTTGTAAGTTAGTCGCAATCAACTAAGGAAAATCACAATATGGGTTATTTGTGACCTACTGACCAAGTCAACAAACTTTCTGCAAATGATATATGATTTAGATTAGATTTGCTCAATTGTACACAAGAGAAATAGTGAGACTATTGATAGAGATACTAGTTAACTTTGAATATTTGGAGAAACTCCCAACAATATATGGGAATAAGATTAAATTTTAGTGGACTACAATATCTATAGACAGATGGACAAACTGAAAGGACAATAGAATTTTAGAAGGACATGTATTTCGGATTTCAAGAGTAATTGGAGACATATTTATCTTTAGTGGAGTTTGCTTACAACAATAGTTGAGATGGCCAGGACGAGGCAACTTGGGAATGAAAGGATGAGATTCTAGCAAGATATTTAGACGTTATTAGAGTTTGAATTAAGTTGACTAAATTTTGAGGACGAATTTTTTTAAGAAGGGGAGTTTGTAACACCGGGAAAAAAAAGTGCATTTAATTAGTTAGATAGCCCATTAGTGAATATTATTATTATTGGATTGATTATCCAATTACATGGCCCATAAGGAATCTTAAGGTGCTTAGGAAACTACCTAGGGTAATTATATTAGGACTCTTTCGTTATTAGGGTTTTATTATACCACATTAGAGAGGACAAAAAAAAAACAAGTTCCAGCTCTATTCTCTACGCCACCACAGCCCCATCGTCTACCATACAACCTCGACGAAGTTTCTCTTCAACACCATGATTCCTCAATTGCCTTCCCTATTTCATTCTCAACTCCTAAGGTAATTTCCTTATAAATTTCGAAACCCAATCTATGATATTTAGAAATTTATGAAATTTTAATATATTATTCATCATGACGTTTTTATTGTACTGTTAAAATTTTATACTAATCAGATGAGTACTTTTGTAGTTATTGAATTTTCAAACTAAGATGCCAGAATTTATGTTATTCTCTGTTTTCAATTTAGAAATTCCAAAACCCTACTTATACATATCCAAAATTCGTGAAATTTTAATATGTTATGTTATCATATGTTTAAAATATTCAGTTAAAATTTCATATACGTTTGAGTTGTATTTTATTTTATATGAAATTCGCATTCACGCTTTCCAAATCTTGAATATACTCTGTTTCTGATTTAGAATTCAAATATCTGAATTTTGGATATGTTATGTATTATAATATTTTCTACCGTGTGGTAAAATATCAGATCATTACAACTTATATTTATTTAAATATTAACTAGTTTCCCAGATGTTACAGTTTTAGCAATGACAAAATTTTTAGTTTATAAAAATCAAAACCTAAAGTTAACGAATTTAATATATTATGATTTTTGGATATGTTATACTATGGTACGTGCATTATACGTCGTTAAAATTACAGATCCCATAGTGCTATATTTATTTAATATAATTTTTCTTCCATAGCTGTGCAGGATTTTGTCTTACAACTATTTCAGTTTCACAAATTCAAAATTAATAGCTAAACATTTCTAATCTTCGTGAAATTTTTATATGATATCTATTTTTGAATATATTATCTACTGTAAAAATAATGAATAATTACAGTAAACAGTTTATGAGAAAATATTATTCGATCCCAACTGCACAGAGATCTAGTATTGTTCAAACCTACCAAGTTGAACCCTAAACCTTAGGAAAATACCGTGAGCTTCCACGAATGTTATTTCAATGCTTCCGATATCGAGGTTAATACTTAAGTTTTGACTTCTAGGACTAAGAAGTATATATTTCCATGTTAGGCGACGAGGACGGCGAGCTCTGAAGTTCAATAGGCATATTGTATCAAATCATTCTACTATTTTTCAAGCAAAGTTTCGAGGTGGGGTTTGTTTTCTAAACTTTATTGTCCTTGTTAAATGCTTAGATTATTTTGCATTAATGTGTAGTACAGTTGCTTAGGCCCTGCAGTGCAACCCATGTCTATGTCTACGGTTTTTCAAAAGATCTATGTTATGTCCTATTGGATTGTATTTGCATGCCTATGTGAGATATATGTCTATTTAGCTTGGACAATTTATACTCCACTGAGTTGTGTCGCTCACCCCATATATAATCGAATTTTTCAGGTTAAGGAGTCGTCGATGGTTATTGGCGGTGGATAATGGGTGGCCTATGAAACTACTGGTGTAAAGTTTTCTTATTTTAAATATTGTTTTCGATTAAATAAGGAATTATTGTACGAATTATGATTTTCCTATGCAACTACTAGAGTGATGTCTTTTTCTAAATGTTAATTTTCGAATTGAGATAATAAACGATGAATTGCTATGATTTTCTAAGTTTATTTATGTAAACAGGCAAAAAGGGATATTTCTTTTATATTATATTATAAATTAGTAAATGTACGAATTTCTTAGAAATAAATAAATATATGAATTTTCTACACTTTATAATTTGTTTTCACTGTTGCTATTAAATTTTAAATGAAATATATTTACAGGCCTATTTTCTCTTATCAATAAAAGTATGTACGTGATACTTTTCAAAGTCTTTCACTGTCAAGTGTCTGTTAGAATTATATGTAGATGTCAAACTCTATTCAAATTATTTTATGCGATTGTTTCCATTGTAATTATTGTTCTTTTGAAAATTTAATGGCTCGCCATAACGAGGTCTCTTTCTTATGTTAAAAAAAAGTATTCGGCAAAATGAATGTATGTGTATATTTTTATGGTCCAAAATTCCGGGGCGTTACACAAATTGAACCGAAACCGGGTTCTAAATCGGAACCAGAATTGTGGTTAATGGTTCTAAAATCAGAACCAAAACCAGAACCGTGAAATCCGGTTGTGGTTTCGGTTCCTTGGTCTCGAAAACCATGGAACCGACGTTTAGAACTGTATGTAGAACTATGGTGGAACTGGCAATTAAACCACCGGTTTCAAGGTTAAAACCAATGATTTTTATTTTTTTTGGTTAAAATATGCAAGAATGAATATTAAATATTTATTGTAATGTTTTACTAGTCTTTTACCCGTGCGATGCACGGGGTATATATTTATTAGACCCATGTTTTATATTGTTACATGTACATTTTTCTATAATAGTTTTATGAAGGGGAACCATCTGTTAGTCCAAGTGGCTACGATAATCTAGAGGGGGGGTGAATAGATTATCTCGGTTTTTCAGATTTTGCCCTCTTTTTCGAAAAACTCAAGCAAAGATGAAATGCTAAGTGCGGAAATTAAACAGCACACTTCGATTTATAGAGATTCAACCCACCTAGGGCCTAATCCTTTACAACCCCGGTATATCCGGGATGAATTTCAAAAAGAAAAAAAGATTTTATTAATTTACCAAAAATTAATACAACACCTTGAGGATTACCACAACCCTCTTACACCACCTTGAGGATTACCACAACCCTCTTACAATACCTTTGAAGATTACCACAACCTTCAAACACCTATCACCTAGATCACCCAAGTGTATTCTCACCACAAGAATACTCACAAGGGTGTCTTGTGTTGAATGATGACCAAAATCAAGATTACAACTCAATAATGATTGATACATTATGAGTACAAGTGTAATCAAGAATTGAAAGCCTAGACCTCAAATTTGTGCAAGTGAAATGTAAGTCCAAGCGGCTACGATAATCTAGAGGGGGGGTGAATAGATTATCTCCATCTTTTCGATTTTACTCTCTTTTTCGAACTGAATGCTCAAAGACAATAATAAAGGTGCGGAAAGTAAACAACAATCGTCGATTTATAAAGGTTCAATCCACCTAGGGCCTAATCCTCTACCACCTCAGTATATCCGGGATGGATTTCAAAAAGAAAAAAAAGATTTTATTAATTACCAAAATTAATACAACACCGACTTACAACGACACCTTGAAGAGCACCACACTCTTCTTCAACACCATCATTGAAATTACCACAATCTCTCTTGAAGATTACCACATTCTCCAACGGCACCTTGTGAAGATTACCACAATCTTCAACCTTGAAGAATACCAAATTCTTCAACACCTCAACAAGAAGATTACCACAATCTTCTTACACCTAACACCTAGATCACCCAAGTGTATTCTTACCACAAGAACACTCACAAGGATATCTTGTGTTGAATGATAACCCAAAAATCAAGATTACAACTCGATAATTGATAATACAATAGAGTGCAAGTGTAATCAAGAAAATCCTAGACCTCAAGAATGTGAAAGTGAATAGCTAGGCAAATTACAACAAGAAATAAGACAATGTAAGAACAAGTGTATTCTTGAGTGTATCTTGTTGTGTTGTAGTTTTCTCTCATGTTATGTTGCTTCAATTCTTCCTCTATTTATAGAAGATGTCTTGTACATGATAGGCTCCTCTTGGGGACATGAATTCTGTAAAAAATACCAAGACAATTGAAGAAAAGAGCTGTTAGAAATCAACCCCTCAAATTAAGGAAAAGTTGTCTGCAAACTCAACGGATAGTTTGCTGTCAAACGAAGGGTTCGACCGGTCGAGCAGAGATAAGTTGAAATTGAAAACTCTGCAATTTTTACACAGGGGGACCGGTCGGAGGGGGTGCGACCGGTCGCCCTAGGGTCCAACCGGTTGCCCTCTTCAAAAAACCAATACAGAGAAGTTTGCAATTTTGAACAAACCTTCAGGTACCGGTCGCCCTATAGGTCGACCAGTCGACGTCACCGGTCGCCCTATAGGGTGACCGGTCACCTTCACCATTTTCTGCAAACATGAAGTTTTATGTTTTGCACAACTTTCAGGTACGGGTTGCCCTATACGGCGACCGGTTGACCTCAAAACAGAGTAGTTGTCCAATTTGTGTTGAAAATAAACTTCAAGAAATACTCCGAAAAAATAGTAAAAACATTTTAGACCAATCGGGAGTATTAGGACAACATTTAGAAACGTAGTTTGGATGTAAAAACCCATTGATACAAAATCATTAAATGTGTTGTCCAATTTTTGTCGAAAATAAAACTTGAAGAAATACTCCGGAAAATATTAAAACCATTTTAAATTATTTAGGAGTATTTGGACAACCTTTAAAACCATTGTTTTGGTATAAAAACAAAATTATCAAAATCATGATAAAACCATTTATCAAACATGAAAGTTAAGGCTAATACAACAAGATATATGAAAGTGTTTGCTTGATTGCTCTTTTCTTGTGTAGAGTGTTATATCTTGTTGCTTGAATGAAGCCTTTATTTATAGGAGAGGACTTGGATTTCATTTCCAGACATAGGCTCCTCCTTGGGGAGTGATTTGCTGCAAAAGAAACCATTTAAAATCATCAATATAGCTGTTAGAAATCAATCCCACAAAATAGGGAAAAGTTGTCTGAAAATGCAACGGATAGTTTGATGAGGGGTGCGACCGGTCGCGCAGAGATAAGATTGAAATTGAATTCCTGCTATTTTTATACAGGGGGACCGATCGGAGGGGGGTACGACCGGTCGCCCTTGGTCTTGACCGGTTGGGGTTGATAAAAAATCGGAACATAGAAGAATGAACCAAAAGAGGTGCTCCCAGGTACCGGTCGCCCAGGGGTCGACCGGTCGCCCTCACCGGTCGACCACCTAGTCGACCGGTCACCCTCCCTCTTTTTTCCTACGTCCCATTTTCTGTTTCAAAACTCAACTCAGGTACGGGTTGCCCTATAGGGCGACCAGTCGAGCCTGAAACAAATGTGTTGTCCAATTTTTTATCGAAAATAAACTCCAAAAAATACTCCAAAAAATAGTAAAAACATTTTAAGTCGATCGGAAGTATTTAGACAACATTTAGGGACATTGTTTTGGTTTAAAAACTTATTTGAACAAAATCGAACAAAATCATCAAAATCATGATAAAAACATTTATCTAACAAACTCCTCCTTTTTGATGATTACAAACCAAAATAATTTTCTCGAGGATGATTTTGAAAACAAATAAATTTTCCGGTTTTACGAGTGCACTATCCATTAAAAACATTCCATACAAAGCTCACCCTATCTATGAGCATATCAATAAGATATATTGCATAAGCTAGAAGCACAAGCTATAACAAGCTTATATAGGATACATATAAACATCATAAGCTAAGAAGCTCCCCCTGTCACAATACTTATAATCTTTTGCAATTGAGTCCATAATACAAGCCATGGACTAGGTATTCTTGGCTTTAGGAAGCCATAGCTTATAGCTTTTACAATGAGCTTTTATTAGCTTCTTTTGGCTAACGAGCCAATTTCCTGTTTCTCCCCCTTTGGAATCATCAAAAAGAATGCTAGGTTGATAAAAACATCATACAATTTCATCAAAAGTGCGCCAAAGAGACGGATTATCAACCATTGAGCAATTTAGGCTTAAAAACCAAGAAAAATGGGAGAAAATGTATCATGAAGAGTTCATACGCTCGTTTTATTTGCGAAAACGTGATCTCAATAAGTATTGAAGATTTTTGGAAGCAAGAAAATCATGTAGAAGTTGAAATTTTCATTGTGACATTTCATCGAACACTTTGTGGGCGTGAAAATTAAAAGGAGTTGTATATAGCCCTTGTAAATGATTCAAGCCAAAAAATTTCATCACCAATTCACATCAAACATCATACAATACAACATAATAACTAAGCTCATCAAGATTATATGCAAAATATATTAAGAAATATACAGGAAAGTCATAAACTCAAGGGTTCAACCCAATTGAGCAAAGGAAGAAAAATTCTTACCATTTGATCGGAAAAGATGAGCCATGATGATGATAAACATGCTATATAAGGCCCAAGTTGTGAATTGAATGCATGAAAACAAAATTTGAGTGAAATTTGTGTGAATTTGGCAAAGGGGACGAAAAATGGCAAAAAGAAGTTAAAATAACGAATGTTGAAGACAGAACGGTTTTAATCAAAATTTTGGCTTAAGGCGACCGGTCGTGGTTGAGGGCGACCGGTCGACGTTGAGGGTGACCGGTTGCCCTCAACCTCTTCAGCCCACTGTTTTGTCAAGTTTTTCAAAATCCGAATTTTCAACCAAAAATCCGATTTTTCACCCCTAAGTTTTAAAAACGTGCAAGATGCAAACGTAACCATCATTCAATATGCATTATGCCTAACCGAGCTCGTATGGACGCAAAAGTCTCGGAAGATAGCGGTTTTGTAAAAATGTCCGCTAATTGATCTTGAGATGGTACAAAAGATATCTCAATGTTTCGTTTTGAAACACAATCCCTTAGAAAATGATGTCGAATCTCAATATGTTTAGTACGGTTATGATGAACCGGGTTTTGAGAAATATTTATAGCGGATATATTATCACAAAAGATAGGTACGTTTTCAAAAGAGCATTTGTAATCCGCTAAGGTTTGTTTCATCCAAAGAAGTTGAGTACAACAAAAGGCGGCGGAAATATATTCGGCTTTGGCCGTTGAAAGAGAAACACAGTTTTGCTTCTTTGAAAACCAAGAAACTAGGCAATCGCCTAAAAATTGACATGATCCGGAAGTACTTTTTCGATCATCAATATTTCCCGCATAATCCGAATCACTATAACCTTTAAGAGAAAAATTTTCATTCTTTGGATAAAATAGACCATATTGAATAGTGCCTTTCAAATATCGAAAAATCCTTTTAACGGCACTCATATGAGATTCTTTGGGATTGCTTTGAAAACGAGCACATAGGCATACGACATGAAGAATGTCCAGTCTACTAGCGGTTAAATAAAGTAAACTACCAATCATACCTCGATACTTTGATTCATCCACGGACTTGCCTTTTTCATCTTTGTCAATTTTGACATTTGTTGCCATGGGAGTAGAGACGGTTCTTCCTTCTTGATCTTCGAACTTTTTCAAAAGTTCTTTTGTATATTTTGATTGTGAAATGTATATGCCTTCTTGGCATTGCTTGATTTGGAGTCCAAGAAAGAAGTTGAGCTCCCCCATCATACTCATTTCAAATTCTCCTTGCATCAATTTAGAGAATTTCTTGCACAAAGAATCATTAGTAGCACCAAAGATAATATCATCAACATAAATTTGCACAAGTAAGCAATCTTGCCCTTTTTCAAAAACAAAGAGAGTTGTATCAACTTTACCCCTTATAAAACCATTTTGCAAAAGAAAAGAGCTAAGTCTATCATATCATGCACGGGGTGCTTGCTTTAAACCATACAAGGTCTTTTTAAGTTTATAAACATCGTTAGGCCTAGAAAAATTTTTAAACCCCGGAGGTTGTTTTACATAGACTTCTTCTTGAATAATACCATTTAAGAAAGCGGATTTAACATCCATTTGGTAAAGTTTGAAATTTTTAAAACAAGAATAGGCAAGTAAAATACGAATAGCTTCTAAACGTGCTACGGGTGCAAAAGTTTCATCATAGTCAATACCTTCTTCTTGACAATACCCTTGAGCTACTAACCTTGCCTTATTTCGAACAATGTTGCCTTGATCATCAAGTTTGTTCCGGAATACCCATTTTGTACCAATAATAGTTTGAGATGGAGGACAAGGTACCAATTCCCATACATCATTTCTTTCAAATTGATTTAACTCCTCTTGCATCTCTAAGAACCAATCCTCATCCTCAATAGCCTCCTTAGCATTTTTAGGCTCCTTTTGAGAAATAAGAGCTTTCTCGGCAAATTTTCTCCGGGTCATCACTTTGTCAAGGGGATCACCAATAATAAGATCTTTTGGGTGATCTCCCTTAAATTTCAATGCAACGGGAAGATCCGAGGTATCACCTCTATCTTCTTGAGGATCATTTGAAGTGGAAGGTTGATCATTTGATATAGACGGTTGATCATCAACTTGAGCAATTGGTTCAATAATATCCTCTTCATCACTTTCATCATTGGATATTCTTTCAACACCCGAGGCTTCATTGAATTTGACATGGATAGATTCTTCAACAACTCCACTAGTCTTATTGTAAACCCGATATGCTTTGGTTTTTGTTGAATATCTCATAAATATCCCTTCATCATCCTTAGGATCAAGTTTGTCCAATTGATCCTTGGTATTCAAAATAAAGCATTTACAACCAAATATCTTGAAATAACTAATATTTGGAGTTCTACCTTTCTAAAGCTCATATGGAGTTTTATTCATTTTAGGACGAATATAAACTCGATTAATAACATAGCAAGCGGTACTTACGGCTTTGGCCCAAAAATATTTTGGAAGTGAAAATTCATTAAGCATGGACCGACTCATCTCTTGTAGTGTCCGATATTTTCTTTCGGCTACTCCATTTTGTTGAGGAGTCCTTGGAGCCGAAAAATTATGAGCATATCCACTAGTTTCACAAAAGACTCTAAATTCACCATCAAATTCTCCACCTCGGTCGCTTCGAATAGACTTAATAGTGTCTTCCTTTTCATTCTCAATAAGTCTACATAACTTAACAAACTCATTAACGGCATCGCTTTTATTGTTAAGAAAAAGAGCCCAAGTATATCTAGAAAAATCATCGACAATAACGAAAGTGTAATGTTTTCCACTTAGACTTGTCGTACCAATATCCCCATACAAATCAAGGTGAAGCAATTGTAGGGGTTTGGTTGTGGAAATTTCATTTTTAGGCTTAAAACTACTTTTAACTAATTTGTTCTTTTGACAAGTGTCACATAAGCCAAGATTTTCAAAATTCAATTTGTGTAGTCCTTTCACATGTTGGTTTTTGTAAATATTTTTCAAATTCTTGTATCCAACATGTCCAAGTCGCCTATGCCATAAACTAGTTAAATCATTGTTGGCGACGAAACAAGAAACATTTTGACTAACCAAATCACTTGTACAAATTTTGTAAAGATTGCCTTTTCTATTTGCTTCACAAATAATTTTACCATTTTTAAGTATAAGTCGTTTTTCTTTATTAAAGGAAACATCATAATTTGAATCACAAAGTTGGCTAACACTTATCAAATTAAACTTAAGCCCTTCTAATAAAAGAACATTACTAAGAGAGAAAGAAGAGTTACCAATTTCTCCATTTCCAAGAATTCTTCCTTTGCCATTGCCGAACATGACCATACCCTCTTCTTGGAGCTTGATGTTGGTAAAAAGTTCTCTCCTCCCGGTCATATGGCGTGAACATCCGCTGTCCACGAGCCATTTTGAATCTTCCATTGTTGTTATAGCCCCTATTACCTACAAAAGAATTTCTTTTAGGTACCCTATAATTTTGGGGTCCATGGGGGTTAGTCTTGAGACCTTTGGGTCTCCAAACATGTCTAGAGTTATTTCTCAATTTGCAATTATTAGCATAATGTCCAACTTTGCCACAATAAAAACAAGTAGGAGTATTAGAACTACTAGCACGTACAAAAGTCGGACCTTGGTATTTCTTAAAAACACTTTGAAATGGCTTATAACCAAGTCCCAATTTGGAATGCTCACCTCTTTGTATATCTAAAATTTTTGTGACTTTATCCGTGCTTATGTTGAAACGATGCACATCATTTTTTAAACATTCAATGTCTTTTGTGAGCAATTCCTTTTCGGTTTCAAGAGAGTGAACTCTAGTAAGAGTAAAAGTATGAGCTTTGTCTAGAGATTCATAAGAGGTAAATAATTTTTCTTTTTCAACCTTAAGCTCCTTATGCTCCTTTTTCAAATTTTTGTATTTAACGATTAAATTTTGAAACTCAATTTGCAATTCATCAAAATCACATTGCAAATCATCAACTATGGAGGAAGTAGAAGAATTGGAGCGTACCTCATTATTTTCATCATCTATGGCCATGAGACCATGTTCGATCTCTCCTTCCTCATCGGTTGTTTTGAGTAGTTCATCCCATGTTTTGACCTCCGCATTTAGAGCCTTCTTTTTCGTGAAAGGCTTCCTTTTCTTTTGCTCCTCTTCATCGAGCTTTGGGCAATCGACAATAAAGTGCCCGGGTTTTCCGCATTTAAAGCAAGCATTATCTCTTGGTTTTCTTGCTTTGTTTTATTCACAAATTTTGCAAATTTTCGAACAAGTGCGGCCGTCTCCTCATCATCATCATCATTATCATAGTATGCATTATTAGAAGAAGAAGCAAGACCTTTAGGAATAATTTGCATACCCGATTGATTTATGGATGGTTTGGAATTTTTCTCTCCTTGAGATAGACTTCATAGATGAGAAGGTTTCCAATAAGCTCGTCAAACTTGAGTGTCTCAAGAAGTTGTGCCTCCGTGATTGCCGTCACTTTTTCGGACCATGAACCGGGGAGAGCATTCAATACCTTAGTCACCTTGTCTTCTTCGGAGATGACTTTACCGAGGGCCACAAGAGGATTGACAATATTGTCAAGCCTTTCCACCATCTTGGAGATGCTTTCACCATCATGCATGTTAAAGTTTTCAAAGTCTTTAACAAGCATGGTCTTTCTTGCTTGCTTGACTTTCTTGGTCCCTTCATAGATTGTCTCCAATTTTTTCCAAACCTCATGTGCCGACCTTATGCCTCTTATGCGATTGTACTCGGTGGCGGTAAGAGAACAATGCAAAATATTTAAGGCCTTACCGTTTAGTGAGAAAGCTTTTTTGTCATTTTCATCGAACTCCTTGAAAGGTTTAGGAGCGAAGGTGCCATCCTCCGATTTCTTGGTTGGTTGATCAACTCCTTTAATGACCACATTCCAAATGTCAAACCCGCACCCTTGTAGGAAGCACTCCATACGGTCTTTCCAAAATGCGTAGTTGTTGGCGTCGAATAGTGGTGACTTGTTGGTGGAGGCACCGGTGGTGAGATGAGCATCATTTGTAGCCATGGATCTTTCCTCTTTACTCGGAACGAGCTAGCCAAAGAGTTTGGCTTTGATACCACTTGTTAGTCCAAGTGGCTACGATAATCTAGAGGGGGGTGAATAGATTATCTCGATTTTTCAGATTTTGCCCTCTTTTTCGAAAAACTCAAGCAAAGATGAAATGCTAAGTGCGGAAATTAAACAGCACACTTCGATTTATAGAGGTTCAACCCACCTAGGGCCTAATCCTCTACCACCCCAGTATATCCGGGATGGATTTCAAAAAGAAAAAATGATTTTATTAATTTACCAAAAATTAATACAACACCTTGAGGATTACCACAACCCTCTTACACCACCTTGAGGATTACCACAACCCTCTTACAACACCTTTGAAGATTACCACAACCTTTAAACACCTATCACCTAGATCACCCAAGTGTATTCTCACCACAAGAATACTCACAAGGATGTCTTGTGTTGAATGATGACCAAAATCAAGATTACAACTCAATAATGATTGATACAATATGAGTACAAGTATAACCAAGAATTGAAAGCCTAGACCTCAAATTTGTGCAAGTGAAAGTGCTAAGGCTAATACAACAAGATATATGAAAGTGTTTGCTTGATTGCTCTTTTCTTGTGTAGAGTGTTATATCTTGTTGCTTGAATGAAGCCTCTATTTATAGGAGAGGATTTGGCTTTCATTTCCAGACATAGGCTCCTCCTTGGGGAGTGATTTGCTGCAAAAGAAACCATTTAAAATCATCAATATAGCTGTTAGAAATCAATCCCACAAAATAGGGAAAAGTTGTCTGAAAATGCAACGGATAGTTTGCTGATAAACAAGGGGTGCGACCGGTCGCGCAGAGATAAGATTGAAATTGAATTCCTGCTATTTTTACACAGGGGGACCGGTCGGAGGGGGTGGGACCGGTCGCCCTTGGTCTTGACCGGTTGGGGTTGATAAAAAATCGAAGAAGAAGAAGAGGTGCTCAAAAGAGGTGCTCCTGTCGACCACTTGGTCGCCCCTCCCCTCTTTTTTCTACGTCCCATTTTCTGTTTCAAAACTCAACTCAGTACGGGTTGCCCTATAGGGCGGCGACCGGTCGACTGAAACAAATGTGTTGTCCAATTTTTTATCGAAAATAAACTCCAAAAAATACTCCGAAAAATAGTAAAAATATTTTAAGTCGATCGGAAGTATTTAGACAATATTTAGGGACATTGTTTTGGTTTAAAAACTTATTTGAACAAAATCGAACAAAATCATCAAAATCATGATAAAAACATTTATCTAACACCATCCCCGTTGGTAACCAAATAAAATAAGACAGAAAATTCCCGGCTAATTCGGGGATGGGAATGAGCGGGGATGGGGATTCTACGCTTCTATAGACTCGGCGATGGGACTTGAATGGTATTTATATCCCATCTCCCTTTCTATTATGATTAGATAAAACAGAGATTCTCCGTTTCCATCCTCATTCCCCGAATATGTATATTATTTTTATCTATTATTGATATTAATTTTATTTATGATTTTTTATTTTATTAATTCTAAAAATTAAACCCAAGAATCTTTATATTTTTTTTTTGTTCTCATTCTTTATATTACAAATTATGTATTTATATTATCTATGTTTAAAAAAATAGTGATTGCAAAAAGTTTAAAATTTCAAAAAATAACTAAAATATAAAGATAATTAATTTAAGAAATAAATCATACGATTACACCATAAAAAATTATTATAAACTATAACAGAAATTTGTTTAAATACGAAATATTTAGTTGTGTGAATATGAATTGTATCTATTTATAGAATATATTTATCTATAAAAAGTAAAAGTTGAAAAATATTTTAACTGTCTAATGTTGGAATATTTTTTATTGCCCCAGTGTTGAATATTTAATGATTTATATTTCAATACAATCAATAATAAAATTATTTCAGATTTCAAGATTCTTTGGGGTTTAAAAATCTCAACAATTGTCAAATTATTAAAGAAACTAAACAAAACCATGTTATATATTTTCCAACACAATTTTAAGGAAAAATAAAATATTTCAAAAAAAATAAAACTATTTTATTTTTATATATAAACAGATATCAAAAATATTATCAAACATTCAAATTCATATCTAGTTTCAAATGGACAACTTTAAAACTTGAATATCAAACGTTGATAAATATAAAAAAATCATGTTAAGATGAAAAGATCTGTTAATATACAAAAAATAAGTTTCAATATATAAAATACCATTGTGAATATAAATTCATATTAAATAAATCTTAAATTTCTTCTTACATAATTATACATAATACTATTTATTGATATATGTGATATTTAAAATTTGGATTTACATATTTTGAGATATTTTCTTCAATTAAAAGAAATATTTTTTAATCAATTTAATCAATTTAACCAATAACCCAAATGCATAATTTTCAATGCCCATTAGAAATTATAAAAAAAGTCATAAATATTTATTATATTTTATTTATTATGTTTTATTATTTTATATATGCAGTATGGGTATCAAACTAAAGATCGTAAAAAAATGATTAATTTGATATATTTTACATAAAAAATAGATCAAAAATGGAAAAAGTTATTAATTTTTTTAAAAAAAAAAATTAAATACAATAATTAGTGCAGTACACACAGAAATTTGTGTATCTATGTTATCTATGTTTAAAAACATAGTGATTGTAAATTTTTCTTAAAAAATAATAAAAATATAAAGATAATTAATTTGAGAATAAATCATATGATTGCACCATAAAAAATTTATTATAAGCTATAACAGATATCTGTTTAAATACGAAATTTTTAGTTATGTGAATATGAATTGTATCTATTTACATAACATATCTATCTATAAGAAAGTAAAAATTTGAAAAACGTTTTAACTGTCCAATGTTGAATTTGTTTACTACTCCAATGTTGAATATTTAATAAATTTTATTTTCAATACAATCAATAATAAAATCATTTCAAATTCTAATATTCTTTGGGGTTTATAAAGCTCAACAACTGTCAAAATATTAAAGGAATTAAACAAAAACCATGTTATATATTTTGCAACATAATTTTACGGGAAAATAAAATATTTCAAAAAAACAAAAAAATATTTAATTTTTAATGTACACATATATAAAATAATTCAAATAGTCAAATTCATATCCAATTTCAAATGGACAACTTTGAAACTTGAATATCATAATACGACGATAAATATAAAATATATTATGTTAATATATATAAAAAAAATTCTATATATAAAATACTATTATGAATATAGATTCATATTAAATAAATCTTAAATTTCTTCTTACATATATATATATATATATAATGTTATTTATTTAAATGAGATATGTAAAATTTGGATACATATTTTGAGATATTTCTTCAATTAAAATAATTATTTTCTAATTCAATTTAATCAATTTAAATATAATTCTATATAATTATTAAGAAATGTGCTAAGCCAAATAACAACTATACATATATCATAAATAGCCAAAATACATGAATATACAAATTGATGTTCAAAAACCCAAATGCATAATTTTCAATGTCCATTACAAATTACAAAAAAAAAAGCAATAAATATTTCTTATATTTTATTTGTTATGTTTTCAACTATTTTATATATGCAATATGGGTATTAAACTGGAGATTATAAAAAATGATTAATTTGATATTATATGTAAAAAATGATCAAAAATAAAAAAAAAATATTAATTTTTTTTAAAAAAAGAAAAAGATAAATACAACAATTAATGCAACATACACACACAAATTTGGAAAGCTAATTTTACATTATTCTATTTTTTATATCATTTTAGAAAGTTATTGTTTAAAGAAAGTTGAGTGCCAAAAATAAATCATTTATTATTTTTACATATTTTTTATTACTTTTTATATTGAGTGTAAAAGAGCGGGAAAATTTTTAACTTACAATTTCCAGCGACTTCTCTTTATATATATATATATATAGATATTTGTAACTACATGAGACCCCTTTTAAACCAAATGTTGTAAGCGAACTACGTGAACTTTGATTCCTCTATATTCTGATAGTATATTTAGACAGTTTAATATTATTATAATATACTATACAAAACTTAATTGAATATTAAGTCCAAGCCTTTTTCTTTCTCTTACCTTTTTTCTCAGTTTCTAAAAAATAAAAAAATTATCTAAAGATAAACAAACGATTTCGGTTAAAACCGTAACCGGAACCATGGAGGAACCGGATCCAAACCGGAACCGGAACAAAAACCGTGAGACAACGGTTCTGGTTCCGATTCCTCCAAAATGAGGAACCGGAATTTGGAGAAACCGGAACCAGCGGTTTCAAATCGTGGCCACCCTATGCACAACAACTAGTACTAGAATTTCCCCCCACTGAAGATGCTGTCAGAAAACACAAATATTCAACAAATTAAAACAAGAGTGTGTATATTTGCTCAAAAAAAAAAAAAAAAAAAAAAAGAAAAAAAAACATGAGTGCCTATTTTCATAAATTAAATTCACCTCCGAAATACCTTCTACCCTAAAATGATCATTCACCAATCACCAGTCGTTAATTTGTTATCATCGTTACAACTTGATTACAAAAAATAAAAAATAGAAAAACATCATGCAGCTAAATTTATCCTTGTGATTAGCAATCAAAGCAGTTGAATTACAGCTTTGCGCATGCCGTTATGCAACTACATTAGGATCAATATAGATCAGTCACTGTATCTATTTGACGGTAGAAACACTAGAAAAACAATAAACAAAAAGAATTACCAAGAGGACTGACAAAATACAGGGAAACCATCTTGAACTAGGGTCACCAACTTCATTATTTCACAATCCAAACAAGTAGAGAGCAAAACTTTTAGTCCCAAAGTCAAACTTGACAAAACAAAACTATCTAACTTGACTTCCAATAGAACTTCTACTTCATGGAGGAAGTAAAATGGCATATTAATTAACTAGAATATCCCTGTAAGAAGATTAGCTGCAGTGGATATGGCAGCTCCGGTTATCGCACATTGCATCACTTGCTCGTGAGAATGGTCATCCGAGGTCAAGGCCAAAGCTGCTCCAGTTATTGCTCCAGCCAATGCACTGTTTTTCTGCACCACAAAACAACAAGAAACAAGTCAGAATGATTGAAATCGCAACAAAACTTACATTTTTTTTTATCTCAATCAACAATGACATATATATACAAGACGAAGACAAAAATAATTCGTGAAATGGAAAAGGTATAAAAATAAATAAAATAAAATAAAACAAACTGAGGTCTTGGGATATTTACAATTTATGCCAAGAAAACCTGGAGAAGTTTCCAAATCACAGAAAACTCAAGGTCTTACATTTTACCACCTCCATAAGCAATAAAACATTTCAAATCTCCTTACATTTAATAAGATGGAATCAAACCTCCTTTGATTTCTGTAATTTTGCAAGTTTTATGGGGTTATGTGCAAAATACCCCAAACCTCGAGATTCTTTTGGTAATTATCCCCTAGTGAAATGTGTGCAACATAAGCATCATCCGGCTGTTTTAACCTATTATCTCTGAAGTTTGTCAACAGGGATGAGGTCGAAATAGGACGACAACTCATGCGACAACATACCCACAAATAAACATCAAATAGTTTATGCTAACGTAGGTATCATGAGAAACAAATATTATGACATGTTACCCAATCATGAACTCCTCTAGCCTCTTTCAACCCATAGGTAAGACCTGAATACACCCCTGCTGCTAGACCTGCAAATATATAATAGCAACAAATAATGAATGATGCTGTTTTGGTAAAAGGAAATAATCTCTCTGATTAATCACAGACTGGATGGACCAATTAAATTTGCAATAATTGGTCTTGCCAAAGAGCAAAAGAATGGATTGGTTACATTCTTACCCCATTGCATAGATTCTTTTCCAGTACTCTTAACCTACAAGCACAAATTTCACGAATTACTATCACATGATGGTACAAAAAAGATAACGCGAGTTCTACTAGAACATCATGCATATAAGAAACAAACTAATGTAGTCACGAAGAACACAGTTACGCTACATTCAGAAATGAACCATTGTATCATCAGCAGCGAATGACATCTAGATTTGTTATCCAGTAAACTATATATGATGACATTTTAGAGCTTGTAAACAACTCCTCAGTTTCCATTTTAAACCTACATAATATTTCATGCTCAGATTTTTTTAACATTTTAAAAAAGCTTGTTTATGAACAATAGCTCTCGGACAAACACAAAGTTATAAAGGATAATCTTCACTGATCAAATAAGGAAACTGTTTCGATACAAACATTCTAAAAAGTGCTCTTGAATATTTACAGATAAACTAGTTCAGAAAAAAGTTCATATGAACAGCAAGAATTAAGCAAAACCAAGTCTCAAATCTCATTTAGATATCTACAACTTCCTTGTGTGTTTTTCCCCAAAATATAAATAAAATAAATAAAATCACCAAAAGCTTCCATTACTTTTGCTGATTACCTGGTTTTCTCATATTCCAATTACTTGTGAATGTGGGCGCGTATTAGATGTTTTTGGAACACGTATATTATGGTGGAATATGTATTCATTGCATTGAGAATCTTGATGCAAGTGACATCATGCATGATGCAAAAACAACTGCCATAAATTAGGTCGACGAACGAAGAATCTACCAACAAATCACTCTAGGAACCAAGACCTGGATAACATGATATTTGAACTTACCAGTGCTTCCACCGACTTCCGGTTATTTTCTCCTGCAGATGGTCAATAAATAATGTCAGGAAAATCCCTTCAAAACTCAGTGAGGTTTCCTGATATAACCAAAAGACTATATCGCCTCTTTAGGAATTGGGATATGATCCCGCAGAACATCTAGCATTAGCACTACATCGTAATGCTTTGTTCCCACACTGCTCATAACTGTACATATACCCCACATTCTTTGCAAATGGGAGGGCCTAAAATTCCAGCTAAAACTAGCAACCCAAACATTTGATAAAAATCGTTCAAGAAACCCCACGCATGTCAAACACTGCTTTCTAAGAGGAAAGCAACTCAATCATGTTGAAAACTCAAAAATACTAGACCAATACTCCAACTTCGGAGTTAAAGGCATCAAGCTGCCCATTATAAGCTTTAACTTCCTCTCACTGTTGAAAATTGAACTAGCGGCAGTGTAAGAGTAACAAAAATGTCTTACTCCGCATAATCTTTCGATTCGCTAACTATAAATCCCTCAACCGAATCAGCATTCACTATCTATTAACATGTCCTGTACCATAGTGATCATAAGCAGGTGACGTATTGAGAGTAATCACTTGGAAACACAAATACTGTTGGTAAAATATAAGGAAGGTTTCTGTTTAGAAGAAAATGGCAGGATATAGTGTTTAGGCAAAGTCGAGGCTGTATTTAATCGAGTCTCCTCCGCAAGACGAAAACGCCCGTATACAAGTGCTTACGGTTCGGCGCTCGCCTCTAAGATACAACGACTTACACGGTTTGGTTTAGCAAAAAGACTTGCAAGTGTTTTTCGACTTTCAAGCTTTTGAAGGATGAAGATGAACAATATGCAAAATGCAGTGCTTGTTTAATGTTATCTGATTATTTCGTGTCTTCCTTTCATCAGTAGGGACGTTAATAATATAGGCAATGAAGTGCTCGTACGGAAAATCGCGTCTGTAGGCTCGAAAAGACACCTTTTGACAGACAGACGCATGTCCGGAGAGCACGGCTCACGCACGGGGCGTGCCCCCGCCCATCTTATTTCTTTGCACCAACCAACCGGCAGGAGCACGACCCAACCGCAGGCGTGCTTCGCCCGTGCTCCACCGAACAATTGCGGCGGGGAGCACGCCCACCCGCCGGGCCGTGCTCCGCCCGTCTTGGGCCGAAACTTTCCGATTGAAATCTGATTTAATTAATTACAAAAATTAATTAATTAATTAATTATTTTTAAAGGTTTTGGTCAAAAGAATAAGGGCCTTGAAGCCCAAGAATCAAAGAATCCACAAAAAGCGGAACAAAAGAAGCCCGTGGAGAAGGACACAACCCGCGTGAATGGACTATCAAAAAAAAGGGCGAATATTAAAAAAAAAAAAAACAAAGCGATGATAAAAAAAAAGTCCACCGCTCGATTTACGCACTTCGCTCGCATTGAGAAAATCAAACCAAAATGCGGTGAAAGCAAGGGTGGTCGTGAGATCGATTGAAGGTGCCCCCAGCCCTGGGAGTCCGTAAGTCTTTCAAAGGCACTCGAGGAGTAGAACTAACCACTCATGTTTGGGCTTGTTTGGCACCAACCCCTCTTGAAAGGATTTTGTTTGAAAAGCGGGACTTTTTTCTCAAAGGTTTCGACTTGGATATGGCTAAGGTATCATCCCAGGGCCGCGGCCGGCCGTGGCGGGCGGCGGGCGGCGGTTGCGGCAAGACCAAACCCACAAAGCATGTCACCCCTTTAAAAACTTGGGTGCCCCAGGGGCTGGCCCAAACCCATATGTCCAACTTGGGATTTATTAAGTGTGCAACTTTGCCTCCTTTTTCCTATGTGGGATGGAGCATCTCTCTTCCTCCACATTTTCCATTTTCCATACCATTTATTTGTATTAAGTGGCTAACTTCTAGCGTTAATTTCTCATTCACCCGAAATCGAGTTTGAGAAATTCCAAATGCTCTTCTCATCTACTCTCTTAGTAGAATTTTTACAAATAATTTAATTCCATTTTTCACAAATGGAAACCACTTAATTAATTGGTCAAAATCGGGTCAACACCCATTTAACAAAGACCAATTCCAACAATCCCCCACATGAATGAAATTAATGCATGCGTGTATGCCAGATTCGCTTGAAAGTCTCGGCGAATCGTTATTGCATCATGATAGGTAGCTTGTGGCTTTGAACCTTCCTTAGTAAAATACTATCAGTTCTTGGTTTCTTAGTAGTGACGCGATGTCTTGAACTACTCACCGTTTGTGTAAACCAAGACAAAAAGATTTACACAATAACAACTCTAACACTTGTTGTTCTCACGTTGTGTCCATTTCCGCCCTGGACCATATCTTAGGTTCATAAGTGTTTCTTTTGAAGCGGCCAATACTTCTCACTTATATAGGTGATCTCTATTGAAGAGTATCTTGCAATACTCCACCTTTTGGTATAGGAATCATTAAAAGTCTTAAACTTAACCTCACCACAAAGGTTTACATTCACTGGATGTATCGAGAATGAGCTAACACATTTTCAAGTGTTCATTTTGAACATTCATAACTTAGTTGTCCCATTTAACCAAGTCTTGGGATCTCCAATTCACAAGGTTGGGTTACCGCTATGAACATTCTTTAAGTTGTGGATTTTAAACCCATTCCCCTTAACAACTTATACGAGTTGATCTCGATCTATGCCTTTTGTAAAGCGGATCCGCAAGGTTTTCTTTTGACTTCACGTAGTCAACCGAAATAACCCCATTCGAAATCAACTGCCCAATGGTATTGTGTCTTCGACGTATATGTCAGACTTACCATTATACATATCCGCTTTGTGCCCTTCCGATTCTTTGATTGACTATCACACGGTATCATAACAAAGAGTACACGGGCTTATTCCAACAAGAAATATCCTCTAAGAAGTTTCTAAGACTTTTATCTAAAACAATGAACTCGGATTCCATAGTGGATCGAGCTATGCGCGTTTGCTTAGAAGACTTCCACGACACCGCTCCTTCACCTATTGTGAAAACAAATCCACTTGTGGACTTGGAGTCTTTTGTGTCGATATCGATTGGCATAACAAAGATCCTTCTAATTTATTTGGATATCTCGTATAAAGTATTTCATAGTTCATGGTATACTTTAAATATCTAAGTACTTATCACGGCTTTCGGTGATCCGTACTCGGGTTACTTGTGAACCTACTTAGTTTACTCCATTGAATATGCAATGTCCGGACGTGTACAATTCGTTAAGTACATCGACCGCCAATTACCCTTGCATACTCCCCGAGAAACCGGTTCGCCTCTATTCTCGCCAAGTGTAGACTTAGATCTACAGTGTCTTAAAGGAGGATTATCAAAAGCATTAAACCTTCTAAGTATGCTTTCGACATAATGGAATTGTGACAAGACAATTCCATCAAGTTCTAGAGATTTTAATCCCTAAAACAAAATCGATAATCCCATATCCTTCATGTCAAAGTTCTTCAACATGTTCTTAGTATTCACGATTAAATCATGACTACTACCCATGATCAACATATCATCCACATAAAGGCATACTATGACGTAATCATTTGTAGTACCTTTAATGTAGACACACTTGTCACATTCATTGATCTTGAAACCGTTTGACTTCATAGTCGAAGTCAAACTTTTCATGCCATTGCCAGGTCTTGTTTTAGTCCATAAAGTGACTTAACAAGTTTACACACCTTTCGCTCTATGGGTGCAACGTACCCCTCGGGTTGTTCCATATAGATCTCTCTTCAAGTTCACCATTCAAGAAAGCGATTAACGTCCATTTGATGTATCTCGAGGTTATGCAAAGTCGTTAATAGCAATGAGAACACGAATGGGCGTTATCATGACGAGGAGAATATGTATCGAAGAAGTCATATCCCTCCTTTTGTCTAAACCCTTTAGCTACCAATCGGGCTTTATATTTGTCGATAGATCCATCCGTTTTATACTTCCTTTTAAGGATCCACTTGCATCCCAAAGGTTTGCAATCGGTGGGAGATCAACCAACTCCCAGTGTGATTTTGCATGATGGAATCTATCTCATTATTGATAGCTTCTTTCCAGAGAGGAGGAGCTAGAATAATAATGCTTCTTGAATAGTTCGGGGTTCGTTTTCTAACATATAAATTAGAAAATCAGACGAAATCCTTTATCTGCGTCTTGGTTCCTCTTCATCATCACTTTGAGGTAACCTTGCAAAGATCATAAGTCCGTTTACTCGAACTTTCTTCTTTCCGTTCTTTGTTCGGAAAGATATTCTCGAAAAGAATACAACATTCTTGATTCAATGATCATACCTTCATTTATATCGGAATAGCCGACTTGTGCACTAAAAAGCGATATGCACTACTATTGTTAGCATACCCAATGAAAGCACAATCGATCGTTTTCGGACCGATTCTAACTTGTTTTGGCTTAGGTACTTCAACTTTAGCCAAACACCCCCACACTTTGAGGTATTTATATGACGGTTTACGCCCCTTCCATAACTCGTATGGAAATTCGTTTTTATCTTTGTGTGGGATCTTATTAAGAATGTAGTTTGCAGAAAGTATGGCTTCCCCCCACAAGTTTTGGGGTAAGCCAGAACTTAACAACATCGCATTCATCATCTCCATAAGAGTACGATTTTTGCGTTCGCAACACCATTTGATTGAGGTGAGTAAAGGCGATCGTTTGATGAATTATACCCGCTTCCGAAAGCAAAGTTCTTCAAACGGAGCAACATACTCCGCCCCATCACGAATCATCTTAATTTTGATTAAGCTGATTTTCAACTTCATTCTTATAAGTCTTAAAAGCTACTAAAGCTTCATCTTTGCTTTTCAAGAGATACACGTAAATAATATCTTGTGCAATCGTCTATAAACGTTATGAAGTACTTTTTCCCACCTCGAATTTGCACAAGTTTTAAATCACACACATCGTATGAATTAACTCGAGTGGTTTGGTACTTCTCGTTACCGCGCATGAAAGCGGTGCCAATTTTGCTTCAACACAAATTTCGCATTTGTCTTGTGAATCGGTTTTAAAGGTATTAATTCCAGATTCACTAACCTTTAATTGTGTTGAAGTTTACGTGTCCTAATCTATCATGCCATAAATTAGAACAATCCAACAAGTAAATGAATAACGTTTTTATTCTTCGCCTCTTGGCGGAAAAAGACATTACAGACATTTTAAATGGCCCTTATCAAGGTAACCTTTACATAAAAAGCTGACCATTCTTGGTCATTACAAACTGTCGGACTCAAACACTAGTCTAAACCGGCCTTGCTAAGCAAAGGACCGGAAACCAAGTTCTTGCGGATGTCCGGGACATGCAAAGCACATCTACAAGCGTAAGCTCCTTCCGGAAGTCATCTTGAGCACCACCTTTGAAGCCCAACGATGTTGGAAGTCGAAGAATTCCCCCATGAACAACTTCCTTCCATTAATCGGTGTGTAGGAAGAAAACATCTCCTTGTCGGCACAAATGTGACTTTGATCATCCACCATTCCTGGGTTATCTACCATATGGCTTCAAACACAACGGCGGAGAGATCGAGCTCGGACAAGTCTATTGGAACCGACTTGTCCTCCGTCACATCGCTTGTTGGTTGCCACCTTGATTGCCCTTTTTCGGGTGTCGGCAATCCTTCGCCATGTGGTTCGATTTGCTCACGATTGTAGCAATTACCCTTGAACTTTTTGGCCTTTCCTTTTTCCTTCCTTTCCTAGGAGTGCTTGCATTTCTTGCTAGTGCTCGATTCTCGCAAGATTACCTTAGCCTCCATTTCGATCTTGTTGGATTTCACATCGATTTTCGGTTGTCTTCTTCGATCGGCCGAACAATCGATCCTCCCCCCATCTCTTTGCGCTTGTGCTTGAGATAATTTTGAAATCCTTCCACAACGGGCGGCAACTTTTCGATAATTGCAGCCACTTGAAAGGATTCATTCAAAATCATCCCTTCGACACTAAGTCGTGAAGGATGATTTGAATCTCTGAACAGGCGCTGATCACCGTCTTGGTGTCAACCATCTTGTACTGAGGAATTTGCCGACAACAAATTTCTTTGTCGGCATCTTCCCGTCTTGTATTTCTTCTCCAAGGATTCCCCGCAGTTCTTGGGCGCGCGAACGTCTTTATAGGCGTTGTAGAGTGTCGTCAGCCCCGTTCAAGAAGTTGCGACATAGAAAATCGTTATGCCAAGCATCCACGGCGATTCTCCGATTGTTGTCAAATTCGTCTTCTCCAACGGCGATAAGTAGGGGTCGTCTTTGGAAACGAGCCAACCCCAAAGATGTGAGGTAGAACAACATCTTTTGTTGCCAACGTTGAAGTCGGCGCCAAAAATTTGGGCGACTTTGCGTGTGCGGAGCAAAGAACCATGGGTGTAAAAGAGTGTAAAAGAGATCGAATCGAAGCCATCGTCTTCAAGCGAGAAACAAAGAATCTGAGTTTTCGTCTTGCGATTGTTGGTAAAATATAAGGAAGGTTTGTTTAGAAGAAAATGGCAGGATATAGTGTTTAGGCAAAGTCGGGCTGTATTTAATACGATCTCAAGACGAAAACGCCCCATATGCAAGTGCTTACGGTTCGGCGTTCGCCTCAAAGATACGACGACTTACAATTCTCGGTTTAGCAAAGACTTGCAAAAACCGTCGGTAACAAAGTGTTTTTCGACTTTCAAGCTTTTGCTCTGTTGTAAAAATCCCCGTCTAGCCCGATTAATCCCCGCCAGCGCTAGGCCCCTTGTCCGCTTACGATTTCTTTTCCGATTAGGCTAACCCTTTGAAGGCTCGCTGGCAGCTAAAGTTCCGATCGCTCGCTTTAAGAGAGTGCTAGCGCTTTTTACAACATTGAGCTTTTGAAGGATAAAGATGAACAATATGCAAAATGCAGTGCTTGTTGAGTGCTTGTTTAATGCTATCTGATTATTTCGTGTCTTCCTTTCATCGATGGGACGTTAATAATATAAGCAATGAAGTGCCCGTGGGGAAATCGCGTCGAAGGCTCGAAGAGACAAACGCATGCGCATCGTCAGGAGAGCACAACCCGTGCTGCGGCCGTGCTGGGGCGAAACTTTTAAAGGTTTTTGGTCCAACAAGAATAAGGGCCTTGAAGCCCAAGCCCAAGCTCAGGCCCGCCCCGGGCCGGGCCGAGCCGGCCGGCGGGCAGCGGCGCGCTTAGAACCAAACCCACAAGCATGTAGGTCCTCACCCCTTTAAAAATTTGGGTGCCCCCAAGGGCCCAAACCCATATATCCAACTTGGGATTTATTAAGTGTGGATTTATTAAGTGTGCAACTTTGCCTCCTTTTTCCTATGTGGGATGGAGGATCTCTCTTCCCCCACATTTTTCATTTTCCATACCATTTATTTGTATTAAGTGACTAACTTCTAGTATTAATTTCTCATTCACCCGAAATCGGTTTTGAGAAATTCTAAATGCTCTTCTCATCTACTCTCTTAGTAGAATTTTTACAAATAATTTAATTCCATTTTTAACAAATGAAAACCACTTAATTAATTGATCAAAATCGGGTCAACACCCCATATAACAAAGACCAATTCCAACAAATACACCTACTTCCTACATCTGACGCTCAAGCGAAATCACATCATGAAAGACTAAAGTCCTATTCGCCCTTCCATAAAAATCCCACTCGACCCCTGATACACAGAGTCGGAGTACATGTCAAAATTTGGAAAAACAGTTGATTATCTCACACAATACCTCTAAGGTCCGGAAATTGATGATGTTTCTTGGAGGCCCCAATCTCAGGAGCAATGCTGCCTCCTATATCTCCACTCGCACCTGATTAATCAAATAAAAAATCTTTAAGTACTTTTCCACAACGAACCAAACAAATGCATGGAAAAATATCAATATCCTCATCGATATTCAACACAAATAGGAGGAGGAAAAAAGACAAACTGCAAAATATTCAATCGGCAACTCACTTTCTACAGCTGTGAAATAAGCTTCACGTGATACAGCTTGAATCGCTCCAATCTGGCATTGCAACAAGACACCAATTAGCCCTAATCGACATTGTTAATACTCAACTTCTTAAACGCCACACCTTAAAAACAATTGCATTCGGCTAATTGATAGAACTGACATTGAAATGAAAGATTAAAAAAAAAAAGTACCCCAGCAGCTTTGACGAAGCTCTCAGCAATGCGGTTGAGCAGAGGGTGACCTAGATCAAAGAAGCCACCACTGTCAAAGCTCCTCAGCTCATCGATCAATGATCGTGTCTCCAAATTACTCCCACTCATTATTCTGTTTCCTTCTTTTTCTCCCAACTCGAACTACGGACTCGAAAGAAAATAAAGTCCAAAATAATTGTTCATTATAGTGATAAGGTAATATGCAGAGAATTTGTAAGAGGAGCAGGCCGAACAAGGAGGGAGGGTGACACGTGTCCTTCAGATGTACACGCGTCACTTCAGTTGCAGAATTTCGTGGCGGTCTTTTCGAATCGTGACTGGCTAACGTGGCGCTCCATGTCATGGTCACGTGTAGGTAAAGATCTAAGATCTAAACCATTGCTCATTTCAATTTTTATTAAATTTCGTTTTGATCTTTCAAAGTATTATGAAGAAATAGAATACAAATTACATTCGAAAATTTAATAAAACATATGTTTTCACTTTTTTTTTCCCGAGAAAAATTCACTTTTAGTCCATTAGATTTACCTCACGATGATTTTAGTCCCATTACACTCATTTTTAGTCACATAACGACTTTTTCACCAAAAATAGTCCACGGGATGGAAAATTGAAATTTTGGTGTTGCTCGTTAAATAATTAATAAAAACTGTTATGATAACAAAAATGGTCCCATAGAACCAAAATTAAATTTTTAACGACAAAAATGGTCTCATAAGACACCAAAGTTAAATTTTTAACCAAAAATGGTCTCATTATTCTTTTTTGTTAACGTTTAATATTATTGATGATAAAATTATTTTATATTTTATATTTTGTGTTATTTATTTAAATTAATATTGTGAATGTCTCACTTGAAAACTAAAAAAAAACTCTGTCCTTCAAATATTTTTCTAAAAATATCTTTTTCATGCGTTTTATTTATTTCCTAAAATAAAATCTTTTACTTAAAATATTTAGAAGAAAAAAATATTTTCCTATATTTTTAATTTAAATCACTTCTTGATTTTGAAAATTATATTCAGTTCAACTATCAATAAAATAAAAAAGTTTACAATATTAAATAAAAATTTTAAATATACAAATTATTTTTAAAATTTTTAGAAAAATACTATTAAAATATTTTAGTATAGTTAAATTATAAATACTATTAAAAATATTTTAATATGTTAACATATCTCACATTTTTTATTTTTCATTTTCAAATATTATATTTTTATTTTTTTGTTTTAAATCAAACTTTACGTTTCCTCAAAAAAATAAAAATCAAATTTTACATATATACACGTACATGCACAGGGGATATATGAAATCAATATCCTGGGGCAAGAATATAGGGACCAAAAAAAAATAAACTTTACATATATACACATACATGCCTTTGGGTTATATATGCATGTATTTGATTTTTTTTTTTCGTATTATACATTCACAAAAAAAAATTTATTTAACATCTACTTTTAAAAGTTATTTTTCAAAAAATTTAAGTTTTATAACTTGAGTAATAAATTTTATCATTTTAATTACTTTGTTAATTTTCTAATTAAAAAAATGATACATGTTTTGAATCTTGTTTTTTTTTTTTGGTATTACACATTCACAAAAACCAATTTAATTAACATCTATTTTAAAAAATATTTTCCAAAAAATTTATCTTATATAAGTTGAATTATAAATTTTATCATTTAATTTACTTGTCAATTTTTTATATAATAAATAAAAAATAGTAACTTTAATGATAATATATTTTTTAAAATAGATATTAGTTATATTTAGTTTTTAGAGAAAAATTCACTTTTGGTCTCATTTTTCTGATGATTTTAGTCTCATTGTTCTCACTTTTAATCCAAATCGCACATGTTCGCCTTTATTTTTAGCTTCACCGCAAGTATACGGTGTAGTTTATAGAATAGGGTAAGCAAGGTCGTATCATGAGACTAATAAATTTATGTGCTAAGTATTGAACTAAGATAGTCTTATTTTTATTTAGACGATCGAAATTTGATAATTGTAGTAGAAGTAAAGACAAGATTAACCACAAAAACACAAGATACTAAGAATAATGGAATTATCAAGGGAATGAAATGGATTCGGGTTATGGTTTCAATTAATATTTCTTTGATTTAATAATATTTTTCTTGAGATGTATATAAAGTGTAGATTGAAATATCTTATATTTAGCATCTCTACTTCAACATAAGATCAAACTCCCAAATTAAAAGATCAAATATCCTCACAAATATTCACAAACCTCTCGATTATGTAAATATTCATGTCAAGTACTCAAGATCTAATATTGAAACTCATCTCTCGAATTATGAATCAATATATCAAACAAGTTAAATCATTGGCCAAATGATAAAACAAGAATAAGAAACAAAGTACTCAAATATTTCAAGACAATAACTTCAACTAAGATTAAAACATTCAACAAGAGTTCAATTAATCTACTTCCAAAACCTTAGGAAATCACAAGAAGTTTAGCTACTCATTACAAATAAACAACTCATAGACAAATTGTTCATATTCATGACAAGCTAAAATGAAAGATCAAAGCACAAAGAATGAGAAAACTTAGGGAAATGGATAATCTCTCGATTAATCTTCAATCCTCAAGCTCCAATTTGACCCGATTCTTCCCTTGGTTCTTCCTTGATGAAGTTGATGTATTTCTTGTGTTCTTAGGTGTATTCCAGCCTTTCCTTCATTTCCCATGTATTTATTTATAGCCCCTCAAAAGTTCAAGAAAAAGGTGGAGAAACATAGGAAATTCCGCCCGGGCGCGCGGCTCCCGGGAAAAAACAGCGCCCGGACATGTCATACGCACAAAACAAGCGCCCGCCAGACAAAACCCATCGTCGACTAAAAAGCTTAATGCCGAAAATCTTAAGCGCCCGCCCGGTTGTTTCACCCACCAAATGTCCGAATTTGGTTTTTCGTCCTTCATCAAAGTTGTAGCCCTATCTCTTAGCTTTCCATAGCCACTTGAATCAACTCAATATCAATTTTGTAGAGAGAGTTATGGCCAAAATACGAAACAAAAAAAAAAAATTTGGACTTTTCTTCAAATCAAACACGTACTTCTTTTGATACACGATTCATTAATAGACTATAAACTCAATATAATAGGCTCTCAACATGGCTTTCAAAATGACTCAAAATACTCAAAAATAATACAAAACTCATGTCAGGAATCAAATCAAGGTATAAAACCAAGTGAACAAAGATGTTTGACTTTCAATTTGGTTAATTTTTTAACGGTGGGACCATTAGTGAGACAAGAAAACTCTTATATGAGACTAAAATCATTAGGGGTAAGTTTAATGGGACCAAAAGTGAATTTTTTCTCCCCCCAAACATACAAACACAAGATTCAAACTTATGAGTTATGACCTCCTCTAACTAAAGAGGAGGCGATATCACTAGGCTTATTAGCCATATGTTGTTTTAACTTAATATTAACAAATCAACTATATAGTAATTTAATTTTATTTTTCAATATTCTTTATACAGAGTCGTGTCTAGAGATTTTGAAGCCTTAGACGAAATTTTAGGAGAGACCTAGTTTAATGTCTCATTAATGTTCATTTTAAATTTCTACATTTTTGAGCTGCAAAACCACTTATCAGAGTTTTATAATCAAACAATTTAAAAATTTCACTCTAAATAAATAATATAGCTAGTACACTCAATTTATCTAATAACATACTTGATCTCAAATTAGATTTAATCAGTTTTAATTTTGAAAAACTTCTTTTGGAAATAGCAATAGTCACATGTATTGTCAGTAATATCATGTAAGCATTGCATTTCTTTGAAAAATAATATGATCTTATGATATAATTTAATAGGCATATTGGAACATTACTTTCTTTTGTTAGTACTTCTTTCAATTCTGAAAATAAATCATGATCACCAATATCAGCATGCTCACTTAAACTGAAGAAAGAAGTTTTTAAGATTAATATTTTTTTCTCCTATTCATCATCATCATCCAAAAATTAAACTTTATAGCTTCGAATTGAAAACCATATATGGTTTCATATTCTAAATATTGTTCAAACTGACTTTCAATAGAATAAATAAATTGATCTGATATATGTAGAAAATAATCAATACGAAAAGACTCTTCAGCAGAATCTGTGATCTTCACTAACATTTTTGTCAGTTCTTCATGAAATTTAGGCTTTATCCATTTTAATAATTATTTTTTTTCGTGGAGTCTGATGCATCTGTAAAACCATTTTCCCTATAGTTTTTACAATAATGCATCTTAAATGATCTATGACAACATCAAAATATGATACATTCATTAGACTGCAGGGTTTTACTAATAAAATTAACAATAATAATATACCATGCCAAATATTAATAAAAAATCAAACTTCTCAATCCCATAAGTAGCTAAATACATGGTTGGCTTTAATTGGGAGCCTAGGCAGCCAGGGGCCCCTAGGCGGTTGCCTCATTAGCCTAAAGGTTCCCACGACTCTGATTTTATATAATGCATTTCCAAGAGAATTGTTTAATAACCTAGTTGTAAGGCACTTGTAAAACCCAGAAATGTGACTCGGTTCTATTCTCATCTAACTACTTCCCCATTCAGGTTTTGTACTCAAAAAATATATATAATGTCCTTTCAAACTCCAATAGGAAATTATAATATTATATTGACAGTTTATAAAACTTACAAATGATGAAGGATTGTGCACACGAATTTTGCAATTTAGAAAAGCTTATGATTGTTGTGAATAATTGTTATGGGATACATTGAATAGTTATTGATTCTTTAGTACATGGCCTATAGCACTTTGTTAGTTTGGTACATGATATTTTTGAGTTACCAATTTAGTACCCATATTTCATATTTTCTTATAAAGTGGCACCTATTTACTTTTAAGGACGAAAATGCCCACAAGATTTTTTTATTTTTTGTTAAAAAGTTAAGTTTTAATTAGAATTATTAAATTTTAAAAATAAATTTAATTAAGAAATAACTTATTATTATTTAAATTAAATTATTAAATTCTTAATTGTAAAAAATAAAATAAATTAAATCAAATATTTTTTGAAATTCGATTAAAAAACTAATTAAAAATTAATATATTAATAAAAATTGCTATAATTTTCTTATTTAATATCTTAATTTTAATTTTAAAATTATTTAATTTTCATTTTAATTTTTAAAATTAGTTAACTAAACTAATTTTTCTTTTCGATTAATTAAATTTTAATTTATGTTTATTAATTTAGTAATTTAATGTAATTAATTTTGTTTTTCTAAAAATTCATTAATATATTTAGCAACTTCTTTTTATATTTTAGTAATTAAATTAATTAAAATTTTAATTGATTTTATAATTTAAATAAGTATACCCAAAAAATCATTTTGCGTATACTTATGTTTCTTGGGGGCATTTTCGTTCTTAAAAGTGAATAGGTACCAATTTATAAAAAATGTGAAGTATGGGTACGAAATTGATAACTCAGAAATGTCAGGTATCAAACCAGCAAAGTGCTTATATGTCAGATACTAAAAATCAATAACCCTACATTGGATATATGATAAACAAAGTATATATATAAGAGCGAAGTTGAAGAACACATTAATTGAAAATTATTCTCAAATAAGTGCACCATATCTCATAGGAGAGATAGTACTTGATCTCGCCTATTAGAGGTAAGGTCAAGAGTTCAAACATCATCCCTCCCTTACAACTGGGGTTGTAATAGTTTGAATTTGCAGTCAAAATAATAATAAGTGCAAACTCATAGTGAGTGGAAAAATAAACAAGGGTTTAATGTCATCTTTAAGAAATAATGGAAAGAAAACAACTTCAACACAAAAAGTTTTCTAATCGAATTAAAATATTATTATAAACGTATTTGATTACATGAGCAATCAAAATGACAATCGGGCCCATCGGGGCAAGGGCAAATCTGAGACCACAAAAATCTGAGCCTAACTCGGTCCGTATACACTTTTGTATATAAATTTTATCAAGTTGGGTTAAAACCAGGTCAAGCGCGGTTTGTAAGCCATGCCAAATAGACCCAATATTTTTCAGCCTGCAAAATTGAGCCCAGCTCACCCGATCCTCGAAGCCGATCGACAGATCCATTTCCAACCCCGTTGGAAATATTACCCAAATGGTATTTTTTTCTCGTATTTTAAATATTTTGTACAGTACCCAATAGATTCATGGGTGTTCTTTTAATGATTTTAGTACCTACGGGATTATTAACAGTACCCGTTTTAGAGAAATGTTACAAAATCCATTTCGCCGTCCAGTAGCGACAATCGTCTTTTTGATTGGTACCACAGTCGCCTTTTGGTTGGGTATTAGACTATTGGTGCAACATCACCTAGTGATAAATTCCTAATTTTAGGTCTCTTCTAATTTGATTTAATTGTGAAATAATATAATGTGTGTATCTACGAAATAGTCGCTTCGATGTACATGCAGATGCAGTGGAAGAATTATACCAATCCATAGGAATATGATATGCCACAAGTGAATATTTACGACTAGAAATGAATCCTAACTTTAGGATGACTGACCCCTTTAATCCAATTTATATAATAGTCTTTTTCGGGGGCTAGAGCCTAGAGAAATGGATATTTACATCGATTAGTAGGTAAGTGAGGATTAATGCCCGAGCCGCATTTCAACAGTTCTACTGAGCATGAAATAATTGCCTGGAAAACATTATCAACGTATAGTAACTATTTTCATGTGAAATACGTCCCAATAGTTTACCTGCTCTCCAAATTAGGACAAAAAATAGATAACTTCATTATATACACATGAACAATAGTCTACTAACGTGAATACATACAATATTCTAACAGGGGTTAAACTATCCAGGTCCTCCTCTCTTTGTCATCTATCGTTCCTTTTTTCTCCCCCAACAAAAAGATAAAATAACAATTTGTATAGGGATAATTAACAAAACTCCCTGAGTTTTGGGCTAACTATAAAAAAAATCCAGAAATGATTCAAAATTACAAAAAAAAAAAAAAAACCCTCAAGTTTGATTATTTCTTAAATTTAAGGAGGCAACTGTAATATTTTTATAAATATCATGGGAATTTCTGAAATATTTTTTTCTTATGAAGGGGGAAAATGTATGACGGAATCAAATCCAAGAGATCTTTTGTAATTTTCAAAAACATTGGAGTTCTCTGTAATTAGCCCCCAACCTCGGGGTTTTTTTCTATATCCCTATATCTTTTATACAGGATAGCGGCTATACATAGAAAGATCCAAAATGCCCTTTACTGTTTTACAAGGGAAAATGCCAACAGCAAAAAGTTAGTTGGATGGCTGATTACAACACTCCTCGCAATTTAAATACATCGACATCCGAACACAAAATTTTGGTTCGATGAGGTCCCTTTTTCCAGGTACACAAACCCACAACTGGCTTAGAGTGGGACATTATGTATAACAAGTTTGCTCCCCAATCTATATCAAATACAATTCCTACTAACTATATTGACCATAAAATTTAACCAGAAAATATCAAGCTAAAGGGAGAGCTAGCGAAGCAAAAGATACAGCTAATTTAAGTCTTACAACAACAATTCTTCCGCACGCTTGCAAAAGCACTGTACAGTATTCCCTCCTGGTATGAAAGGGTTTTCATATGTTCCCGTTCGGTTTGGTTGAGCGATCTGTCACAAAATATTTGGAAAATTAAGCCATTATTTCAAAGAAACCTCAAGGTCCATTCACAGCCATTTCTGGCGAAGAATTTGATGGTAAGAATAAACATTCGTCCCCATGCTGCCTATTATCACCAGAATCATTCAAGCAGCTTATAGGAGAAGCTTCTTCATGGTTTCGTAATTCTGAAGTTTGGCTATCACCAGATGAGCTTGTGGAATCACTCCTGTCTTCAACGTTTGGTTCAATGTTCTCGTTTGCATCCGACTGACTATTGCTAAATGTAGCATTTACCATGACCTTCTTGCTGGGTACTACTGCCTGACTTAGGGTAGAACACAAGGCAGCAAAAACACCTTCTCTCGGTTTTAAGCCTTTTAGAGACCGACGTAACCTTTTTAGCCCAGGCTCGTCTTTCGAAGCCAGTTTGCGATTCAAACAGAACTGTGCCACTCCCTCGTCTTCAACAGATACATCTTTCAATTTTTTAGGTGGGGGCCTGTAATCCTCATCATCGTCATCATAGTCAACAAGTCCATGAGAGCTTCACATATATAAAAGTAACTGAGTTAACATATTCCTTGGATGATCGACTTTAGCGTTAATTACAAAATATACTAGTCTATTTACAAAAAAGCCCCAGCTATTTTCCAAAATTACAAATACTCCCTTGATATATGTTTCTATTTTACAAGTTGCACCCTCAATAGGAGGGGAATTTGTATAGAAAAATACAAAGGGTGTTTGTAATGCTTTAAGAGGGTATCTGTACTTTTCAAAGATACTGATTGGGATTTTCGTAATTAGGCCAAACCTCAGGGGTAGTATTTGTAATTATTCCTAAACTTTACACTTATTCAAGCAACTCAATACCTAGGTGATGGGTAGTTTGACGAAGACCCATTAGCCATGACAGGGGGCTGAGATTGGCCTTTCTTAGTGCTGGGTGTATGTGCAGATGATGAGTCTTCTTCATCACTGGCGAGAATTCAAATTGTCAGCAGACTTAGCACTTTGAGTCTCAAAGTAACAAATCACAATTTGTAAAGTCAGTGTGTAGTACAGCAGGAGTGGGAACTGTACAAACCTGCCCTCCTTAAAATAGTTCTCCTCTTCTTTGTCCAAAGCACGCTCATCAATTCGTTTCCTCTGGTCTAACAAACTACCAGTGCTTCTTGCATCCACACTTTCTAGTGACTGTAAATGCATAATATATTACACGCAGGGAGTGAAAGATTGACGTGAATATATCATAAAATGTATGGTAATACCTGCTCATATTTAACTTTTAAAGCGCGAATAGAAGATAAATTCTCAAATCTGGCCAACCGATCCCAAAACGTGTCAACTAGGTATCTTAGTAATATTTTCAAGTTCTCCTGCAGAAGACAAGTTTTAGAAAACAAAATGACAGAGACGCAGCTTCATGCACCTATCATGCAAAGGAACATAAGAAAGGAACAAACACCTTTCGGATATATTCGAAGAGTTCAAGGATCGCGGAATTGAGAAGATTGTAGCGATCCCCGTTAGCAACAAATGCATCTACAATTAGTTTGAAAAGGTTGTTCTTCACAATATGATTCATCAGATGCTCATCCTGCAAAAATCATTAACAAACCACAGTTAATAAATATCAGCACGGAAGTGGACAACCAAGCTTAAGTCTGAGCCAGGAGAGGTAGATTCTAGATAAAGACTTCCAACGATATTTAGTAAAACAGAAAATATTAAATGGGAGGAGGCCAAAAAGCACATTTAAAGTTCACTCATTTTGCATTATTAAGGCTATTACAAGAATATCGAGGTTAGCCATATTAAACAGCAAGTCAATATTCAAATGACGCTTCTTTTTCAAGGGGTCACGGTTCTTCTGTCAAATGTCAATGAATCAGATTATCAGCCACAACTGTATTATACTGAAATGGCCTTAGTAATGCAAAACATGAGTGAACATTACATGCAAGCATTATTTATTTATTAAAAGAAAAGAAGGGACACTTGATAAGATATCATTTATGAGGTTCAGAAATGCAAATGCAGGAAGTCAAGAAAACAACCACTCCCACACCCCTCCCCACCATCCCCATTAAAAAAAAGGCAATACAAACATGTGTAAATAATAATACATAAAAAGCAACAGCTGAAGTGTATATCTTGCTAAGTAAAACCTAATCTCTTGCTAAGTAAAACCTAATTCCAATAAATCGAACAAAAGGAAATCAATCCACAATATGGTTTTACAAAACATAACAAAGCTTACACTGCGAGATACAAGCGTCCTCACAAATCTAACAGCAGCAGCAACAAGATAATTTTCTCTTCTTCTTGTCAGACATAAAACCTTATCAATCACATTGTTAAGAAGAAAATTGCATCTGCAGAACAAAAAATAGCATATGTTCAAACTGGATTTCCATGCAAGTTATATCAACTAAATTAGTCACATGAAGGAGCAAAGAAATTACTTTATTCTATGAGCATGGTGCAAAACACAAAAGCATAAAAGATCACATATATTTAATAGTATTTCAGGCTTCACGTGATTTTGATGCATGGATCCTCCCTTTGAGTTCACAGACTCAAAGCCAATACGACCATCGCCATTTGGTGGGCATGATGATGATATTACATCAACTAATCCATCAAAGTGCTTCTCGTAGAAAATCTCCACAACAGTATCTCTCTGCAACAAAATTGAAAGTGTAAAGTACATCACAAGGACTACTAGTTTTCGGATGCAATGATACTCAATAAAGGTGAAATTAAAAAAGCTACCCCTGAGGTTTAGTCTAATTACAAAAAAGCCTAGTTATCTTTCCAAATCAGAAATACCCCTTCGACATTTATGTCTATTGTACAAATTGCACCTATGGAATAGGATATTTATAAATCAAATACAAACCTAAACTGGGTATTTGTAAATTGTAATACCTCAAGGGAGTATTTGTTATTTTGAAAGACATCTCAATGGTAATTTTTGCAATTTACCCTTAAAATAATGCCAATGAAAGAGCCTTACCCAGGAAGGGGGAATGGAACTAAGAAGATAATAACTATTTAATATTTCCAAATCACATATATGAAACAATAACTCTATATGCTGCTGCAGAGGACATATATATGATTACTGGAAAAAAGAAAAACTTGGACATACACATAATAGAAGACTGAAAACCTGTGGTTAAAAATGCATCATTGCAAATGGTTCCAAAATGGGTCCATGTAAGTGGAAAGCAAATGCATCGAGTTAAGAGGAGGTCGGGTCGGGTCTAGTCAGTTAACAAAACAAAAATAAAATAAAATAAAAACCCAGCTTTTCTTAATTAAAGAAATTAATTTAAAGATAGCAATATCAATTTTACACCTTGTTCAATGTACTTTGCACAAGACATCGTTGCATTCAAAATACACCATTGCATTCGAGACTAATTATAATTAGTACTTATTTCGTCATATAATTGATTGCATTAATTTTCAAAATGTTTTCTCTCGATCTCAATTCTTAATGTTCCCACTCGGCGATAAATTTTTTGTCTTAATAATACTAAACAAGGAAAGAGGAAAAATGGAAAAATATAGCATGCTTCTCGTATACTAATTTTTAATGCACTTTATCCAGCTTTAATACATTTTGTCCAGTACGTAAGCTGGTAATTTCTTAATTGATCCTTTAGAACATAAAAATTTTAGCCTTTGACACTTAAAGCAGACTTCGCTTGGGTTTGAGAGATGTTGGGAATTTGATAGAGATGAGACTTGAAAAGTAGAGAGGGAGTTGTGAGAAGTGTGGGGAAGGGGTTATTTATAGGGATTAAAGATCAGGAAAAAAGGGTATGGCCGCCCGCCAGTTCCGACAATCGAATCATCTTGACCTTCGATGATCAATGGTCAACAGATCTTGGCTGTTGATCATTCAACAGTCAAATTTTCAAAAAATAAAATATAAACAAAAAAAACTGCAGGCCCAGCGGGTCGGAAACGTCAACGGCCCAGCCAGGGTTGGTTCCGGGTCGGTTCCGTTTGGGCAGGTCTATATGCACTTATTTCCGAGTCAGTTATAGATCAGTAATAAAATGAAAGACACTTCCATTGTGACAACAGCAAAATGAATTGGATGTCAAAAAACTATTAAGTTAAACAACAGCATGAGTACCACACCTGTGATCCCGGGGTATATGTTTCCAAAAGGTTGCGAAGAATTTCAAGAAACTGGCAGTGCATATCATCTCCAAAATCAGTCAGCATGTTCTTTACCTGCATATTAAGCATGCACTTTACATGTTGCAGAAGTCCAGGAAGAAATGATTCTAATCAAAATGTCAGACACCACAACTTCCAAACTCTCCCACCACACCCACCCACAAAGAGGTTTTCCCTCACAAGCACAACCATCATTTCCTCTGAAAAGAAAGTGTTGAAAGGTTAATGCAAATAGTTTAATGAAGTTCTTGAACCGATTAACAAGGTTAGACAGAAAGACCCCTGCTGTTTGTCACAATAACCAACAAAAATTGTGTTCCAAAATTACTTATAACCTATTGATGTTGTCTCCAAGATTGTCCTTGCCGTCTATAATGAAGTGAACCAAAAATACATTAAAAAAAATCCTATTTTGCCCTCAGGGTGATGTTGAGACAAAAATATCCTTGTGGAGGATAGTATGGGTTTTCAATTTTCAGGGAATATAATTGTTACAATTTTATATGAAATGCCAAGTAAATTATATGATTATAATTTTTAAAGAAGTATTTATAGTTTCATTAAATTCCAAAAATAAGATATTTTAAATAAGAATTTCTTTTACAATTATCATTCTTCCTCTCGTAAAATTTCAAATTAAATTTTCATAAAAGTTAATACAGTAAATATACAGGAAAAAATGTGCCACAAACTTATCATTATTTAAACTAGTACAATTCCAATAATTATTAATTACTTCTCATAAAGTTACATGGGTTTTGGTTGAGCTTATAAGCTCTTTAAAACATCTTATAAGATGTTTGAGAGCTTATAATCTCCCAAAAGTGTTTTGTAGAGTTTTTTGACAAAATCTTGTAAACTCTCAAAATAAGATGTTAGGAGCTTATAATCTCTTTTGAGAAAAAGTGGGAATCCCACCTTACTTTCAAAATAAGATCTTTTTTAACCACCTCTTTTTACTTTAGCCATTTTAATTACAGAAATGTCATTACCAACATCTTATAAGTTCTTTCGTCTTATTTTATCCAAACACTTCAACCACTTATTTTTTAAAATAAGATAAGATCTAACATCTTATAAGTTCTAAAAACATCTTATAAGATCTCTTAAACAAGTTTCGCCAAACATCCTCTAATTATAAATAAATAAATGTCGATTTCATTTTTAGATAACTAATAACATATATTAACTAAAAGTTCAAATACACAAATATATATAAATATATAACAATCTAGATAATAATTTTCTTTAAATTACTTATTATAAATTTAAGTACATGTTAACATGTAGATAGAATTTCATAAGTAAATGTTGAACATATGTTAGTTCTTAAAATAAACAAATGGAGGAGTATTGGATAATATATTTAAAAACATTAAGTAATTATGCGACAACAACAACAAACTAAGCCTTGTTTCCACTATGTGGGGTCAGTTATATGGATCATACCACGCCACCGTTTACGGTCAAAGACCATATTTTCATTTATTTCTAGATATAACATATATCTTTTAATAGTTTCTTTCCAATTCTTTTTAGGTCTTCCCCTTACTTTTTCAATTTGAGTGAGTGATTCCCTACTTTCTACACATCGCACTGGTGCACCTAAAAGTCTTATATGCACATGTCCAAACCATCTTAAGTGTGTTTCTCTAATTTCTCATCTACCTCCCACTGTTTTTCGCAACATATTCCATTCTTATTTATCTAATTTAGTGTGTCCGCACGTACATCTTAACATTCTCATTTTTGCTACCCTCATTTTTGTTCGTGTACATATTTAATCGCTCAACATTCTTATGGTATACAGATTTTCCCTTTCGATTTTTAAAGGTCTTTTACGGTCACAAAGTATAGAAGGTGCACTCCTCCATTTATTCAAACCTGCTTGGATCTTATGTGTATTGATTTCGAGATCCTAAATGCTTAATTCTTTGAACAAAGTATACAAGTAGTTCCTTAACCCAAAAAAAACACTACCTTATCCAAAGAAGTATACAAGTATTTTAGATAAAACATTCACCTCGCCCACGCCTACCCCCACTCTCCCCGCACCGACATCTCCCTTATCCAGCCCAACTGTGTCGGTGTTATTCCAAACCCTAAGTCAATCCTCCAACCCCCGTGCCAAAGTTCCCCTTCCCCTACCCCTCCCTACCCCAAAGGCGCTATGGAGAGCATATGAATATATAATGGGTTACCAGGTAGGGTTGAGTAGCTTCAATACTACGTTAGTACAATTTTATTTTATTTTTTTCTGTTTTTCAAAGGTCACTAACTCACTTTAGTTATAAGTTTTTCTCTGAATCAACCGCGGAGTGAAAAGGACTTCCGACAAATTATGTCGGACTTTTTCCAACACCCATCAATCATAGGTTGTAAAATTTGAAATTTTAAAAACTCAAAAGATTTTTGATAGGATTTCTTCCTCCATTTGCTGATTTTTTTTTGGTGGGGTGGGGGGTGTAGGGGGTCAACCCTTTCATTGTAAAAATTCTTGCAATTCAAGAGTAATTCACTCTTTGTGTTTACAATATTACATCTAGATAGAAGATAAATGTAATCTAAACATATCAACAACTTCGGAGTTTTCCCGAAACCACCCAAATGTCTCGAAAAGGCACCTACTCTATTCTCACTTTGAAGACAACTAATACGATCACTACATGCTACAACTGTTGCTGTAAACTTGTAGAAATACAATGTTTAAGATTGCTCACCAGAAGTCCAAAAAGAACACCTTCCTGCCGAGTCACACAAGCACGCAAAACGTTTAGATCCTGATTCAAGAAAAGGATGATGATATCTGTCCTGTATTCATGACAACAAAAAATTATCACAAAGGAGTGGTCAAACATAAAATTGAGTGAAAAACAATAAAAAGACAATTTAGCTGTCAAATAATTAGTATATAGTTACGCAGTCAAAACAAGCTTCTTGTCTTCACTTTGCAGAACATCTGCAATTATGTCGAAAATTCCTTCATTGGCAAGATCCCTATGAGCACGAAAATATAAACAAAGTATAAGAGAAGTATTTAAAAAACCAAGGAAAATATTAACATGCATGATAAGTTAATATTCCCTCAGACCAGTCACAAAGTTTTAAATGTGAGAGTGTAAGATTTGTGTAATTTACAGTATTTTCCTCATAATGGTCGAAAATTAGTGAGATAATTTTGGGAATGAAAACAAAAAAGCAATTACAAAATAGAGCCTTTCTTGAGCATCCAAATAAAGAAATGGGAGCATCAACAATTTTGCAGTCGAAAATACGAAACAGCATGTCATAGAATAACAGCTTGACATACCTAAAAAGACGGAGCTGATGCGCCGTCTGCAAACTCCTACTTAAGATACAAAACTCGTGCAAGAAGTGCACCTGTTTCAACATAAAGAAAACAAACTTGTTAATTTAACGATTATGAAAATGAGATGATAACAAGCCTCTTCCTTATTCCATAGTATAAATGAATCAAACTATTTCCATAATTACAAATGTTTAAGAGTTCATGTCCAGCATATTTCCCACTTGGAAGGTACAAAGTATGAATGCCTACAACTATGAAAAATCACTAATTATTTATTTTATTCATCCTCGAATATTCTTTAAGAGGAAACATATGCCAATTAGTAAAGCATTAAGGTTGAAAGATATTCGAGGCATCGATACATCTAGAAAAGAGATAATGGATTACTAAATAATGCATCATGAAGTTTCCATAAACCCTTTTTACATCTATTACTTACATCTACGAACACAATAATATAAATTTTGGTGCAGACATCATATTAGAATTTATTTATCAATGACATGCTATATATTGCAAAACAATTTTATACCCCAACATATTATTCCAAGTACCAAACAATTAATATTTTGCAGAAGTTCTAACATCCTTTCAATTGTGTATTTCAAGTGTATTCCAGGAAAAATGTGTGTGTATATACCACCCTACTTATTGCACGTACCTAGATATGAATTAAACAACAAGAAGCCTACATATATTTACAATAATATAGATTGTGGCAATATTTCCTCCCACAACTAACATCATATGGGAAGTATATACAAAACATTGCAAGCGATTAAGTAATTGAAACACTAATTTCAAGAAACAAAGTTAAACTAGAATATGTGGTAAGTACTAGATACCTGAAATACCAGGATAATTATAAAGATGTTGAATGGACTCTTTAAATAATGAGCTGGAGACACACTCTTCATTTTTCGAGAAAGTTGGGCTTACAAATCAACAACTAATATATTCAGACATCACTGTAGAGCCAGTGGACACGTTGCAATTTAATGATACGAATCGCAAGTAACTAAGCCAGATGCATGGGCTTTACAGATGCAAAAAAGTTAACCGAGAGGCGAGGACCATTATTTACCAAAGTTCTCTTTGATTCTATAGAAGTTTCAGAAGACTTCAGCCTAGCAAATAATTCTGTAGTAAAGGTGGCATTGTCTCTCAGCATGGAAACAACCTGCAAGAAGCAAGTAAAATCAGTTTTGAAATAAAAGCAATATATATAGTATTATAGTATTGAAGCTACAGGAAATGAATCTTACAGTTGCATTATTTGAATGAATAATGGAGTTTAAATTGGCAATTATGGTGTCATCCAATGCTCTGGGCAAAATAACATCCTGGCAAAAGCAACACAAGCATAAATTTAATTTATTAATACAGCTGAATAAAAAACAGCTCTTTGTTAAAGAATTAAGTACATACCTTCAGATAACCAACTCTGTAAGTTTGGTGTATCTTTGAAAGGACTATAGGATCTTTAATAGGTATGGCCTGAAACACACCCCCATAAGCAGAATGAGCAATGAATAATTCAAGTACAATCAAAAATCAATTGACTCTTTCATCCCATTAAACGAGATTTTCCTAATAGCAATTCCCATTGTCCCCTTTTGTGGTGTGGTGGAGGAAAAGGGGGACTGAAGCTGTCACGGCAGTTGTACCTCTTTATAAACCACATGCTCTTTTAAAAAGTCTCGATGACGGATGTGAGGTACCTCAGGATCATCTGCAAAACAAAGTTGAAACAGTTCCATAATCAAAACAGTTGCTAAGCAGAGAGATGATTAGGCTGAGCAGGGCGAAGAGAACAGATAACAATATCCTGTCACAGTTGAAATGCACTTTCAATCCATACTGAGGTCAAAGTTTTTGGCCCCATGATGACCATTTCTTTTTAAAATAACGAAAATGCCTGCATATGGAATGGAAATAAAGTTGCACACTGGAAATAAGCACGAAAACATTACCATGTGCACATTCATAGGAAAGCCCACTGGAAATATGCATTTCAGCAGGTTTACATTCAAAATATTGCATGAAATTTCACAAACATCAGCCATTCATAATCGATTAAGTCAATTGCACGAAAATGAAAACACCATTCACCAAGAACATCCCCCCATATCAGACATGGGTAGAATTGAACAGAGACTAGCATTTCCTTTCAATGAGAGACCAGAACAAAAGTGTTCATATATTATGATTATGAGATGAATAGAATGGTGTGAAGAAGAACCAAATCAAAGTACCATAAATAGCAGTCAGACCTCATGAAAAACAAATTATTACTAGAACTGTCGCTTCTTTCAACAAAGAGATATTTGAACCAAAAACGTTCAATATTTGGCTGCTTCATAAAGAAAGGGAAATGCCATTAAAATCTGTAATCTTAATTCGAGTTAGAAATAGAAACTGATCAGAAGATTAACCAACAGTGCATTCAACACAGATACACAAGCTGGTATATTCAGGGTGATTACTCCCCCCCCCCCCAACCATAACCACATTACACAATAAGGATCTCAAGAAATACAAATGAGATGCCAAATGATAGAATGTAACAACCTATCCGTAAAGAGACAAAAGGTGGGCTTTAAATGTAAATAAGAGTACAGAAACTCTAAAACCTTTAGGTGGCGATTGGATATGAAATAGATTCCATTTTCGTTCCGCTGGAGAATTTTTTTTGTCCAAACATGCAATTGTTTATGAAAATTTTCAGAAAATATACTATTCTCTCACTTTCATTTTTTCTTATTTTTTCTCTCACCAATCACATCTACACATTTTTCCACAAAAAAGTAATCATTGTTACACATTCTCCCACAAATTGCACTATTCACTCACTCACACATTTCTAACTACCAATCATATCCAATCATTATTTTACTATTTTTAAATCAAATCAACTTTCATCATTACTTTTTCATCTCACATCCAATCACACTCTCAAAAATTCATCTTTTTTCTTCTAATTTTTTTTTACCACTATTCTTTAGTAAAATGAAATTTTTCAAAATGAAAGTATATACAATCGCGCCCTTAGCTGCTTAATTAATTCAAATAAGGAATCCAGGAGGGAGGGAGAGAGAGATAGAGATAGATAGATAGATAGATAGATAGATAGATAGATAGATAGATAGAGAGAGAGAGAGAGAGAGAGTTACATTCAAGGCATCCAATTATATCCATGATCAAGTCTTCCCCGAAAATTTTCTCAAATATCTGAGGACTGTTTAGGGAAACTGCAAATAAGCATACACAAAGCATTTTTAGATCAATGCCAAAGCTCAAAACCATCGATAGCATGCTGAAGTAGACTGGCAAGTTTACGTACTGATTCCTCTGATGATTTTGAAAATCAAGAGAAGACCGTCAACATTTTTCAAATCTTCACATATTCTGAACAATTCCATCAGTTTCCGCAAAAAATCTTGCTGCAACACCATAAGTTTCACATATGTTAGCACTAACCAATAACCGGGCCCAAAAAGCAGAAGCGAAGGGAGGACATAGTACTGAGAAAGCAGCAAATCAGAAGGAAAGAGAAGGCAAAAATAATTTAAAATAAAATAGGTTAACAAGGAAATAAGCAGAAACAGGAAAAATAAAGTATAACTAGACCAGACATAATCACTCATTGGCAGCAATTATCATCATCTACTACTTACATCATGCAATACAAGTTCAATCACGCGCAACTGCTCAGTAATTCCACTCTCAACAACAGTCTGCAAAACCAAAGACCAAAAACAAATGAGTTCTTTATCTTTATAATGTGAGAAGAACGAGTCAAAACAAATGGGCCAGAACGAGGAAAAGAACCTAGCATAACACTAAATTATAAAGAAACAGTACACTCCATTAATCACAAAAACGTGAACAAAAATTCGAGGGATCTCAAATGTCGAATGAGTGTGGTATTGAGGAGGGAGGTAGGGAAGATTAGCTTGTACCTTAAGTATCAAAGGGAGAGTAGACAGCTCAACTGGAGGCAACTCCCTCAACTCACTGTTGACATTACGGAAAGTCTCATCTGAAGAATTTAGAGTATGGAACATCAACCACTGCAGCTTCAAAACAGAGTATGCTGAAACTAAAAAAAATTTAGGAAGGGCAGGACAAAGGCATTCCACCTACTTCATGCAAGATGCCCGGTATGTCAAAATTTTCTTTCACCAATCTAAAGTCAGTCTGGTCCAGGAGTGAAACAATACAACAGTAAAATAAGTTGTGATAAGCTCAACTGCTAAGCACATTGCTAAAAAAACCAAACAGAAAGACCAGAGGCACAAATATATGTCCACTGGTTTGACACCTTGACTCAGATTCTAATGCATCTCACGTAAGCCAGAATGCCAAGCTTGGCTCCACCATGCCATAACCCATTTGTGTGTATAAACCAGTACACTAAAAATCTTGAACATCAAGAAGCATAGTTGTTGATAGTCAAGTAGAGACAAATCAGGGTATTTGCTGATTGAAGTCAGTTACACAGATTTTATAAGTAGTCCTGTAGAGTCTATATGTCCACTATCTTAGAGAGAGTGAGAAAATCAAAATTCTTATTAAACTACTTTATGTAGTCTACCCAGTGCAAAACTATCCACAGCTCTTGTGTGCCTACATTTCCAGCTTTGTGAAACGTATTTCCAGCTTTGTGAAACATATAAGAATTTGAAAAAGGAGAAAAAAGCGACTGAAATTGGAAGGAAACAAATAAATGAAACTTATCATTCTTTCCACTGCCCTCAACAAACATCAAGTGTTTGTTACGACAAATATTATTTTGATAGTAAATTATTTGCGGAAGTACCCAAATCCATGGTCCTCCTTGGTTAAGTTTTCATTTTCTTTTATGTAGTTTCATGACTTGGATACGAAGATAGTGCATTTGGCTTCACAATCCCATTTTTCCATTTTGAAAACAGATGGCAGCCAATTTCAAGGCACACAATTTTGATTTTTTCAGGAAATATATCCCAGAACATTTTGAAATATTATGGTAGTTTGCTAATAACTAAACCGTTTATGCTTGTTTTTTAATTGCAGCAATACCCCCACAGTATTAGTGATTCGTTATACTTTATGTAGATGCTGTTGCCGTAATATTATAATCAAATATGTAAAACTATGCTTTGGTGATAATATATCAGTGTTACCTCTAAATAGTCATGTATTTAGTAACATAATAAGGGATAACATTTATCCAAACATTAGGATTAGTATATTAAATACTGCAAATAGTGGTATACTAAGTTTCTAATAACTCGAATGGTTTAAATAATAAGAAATAAATGATCTATAGGACTAGAACGACTACAAATGAGTTATTTCACTAACCCAAATAATAATATTAACAGTAACACTAAATGCAGCAACAATTTCACACACAATGATAGTGTATGTCATTATCAAAACAATATTGTTATAAGTGTTACTGTTGTTCCATTATTATAACATTCAGTTCCATTACAAAGTAAAATATTATTAACATTGAAGTCTGCGTAATATAGGAAAAATAATGTTAGAGAAAGTAATTGTATTCATGAAAAAACAAAAAGAACAATATCTAAAGCATAATAATTAAACGACTAGGTGCAGTAACAAAATAGTGGCCGCAAATAAATGCCATCTGTCATCTTAATTGTTTGAAAAATGGAAAAAAACATAAGGTCAATTCTCAAAAAATTGAGAATATGTGAACCAAACAAGTTTCCATTACCTCAGAGTACATCAACAGTTTCAACTCAAATCAACAATCGCAATCTCAACTCCTTTTCGATTCTTAGGAACATGTGAATCATATTATGTAATATACCCACAAACATCTTACTGAAAGAAAATTCCAGGGACGGAGCAGATAATTCACAAAGCAAAAGGCTGGAAAACATGGACTCACACAGTTGAAACTCACATAGTTGAAAAGCCATACAGAATCAGTTAAATTAATGGAAGAATTCCACTAGCACTTACTCGTAAGAGAGCTAAATTGCATGTTTCTTTGCACACTGCATATATGGTCCCTATATGAAACATAGATAGAAACAAAAAAAATATAAGCTGCCGTCTGCGCGATATGATTAAATTATACAGGGAAAGGAAGACTTCAAAGTAAAAATATAATACCGTACCCAAAAGAAAAAGAAAAAACAATAGTTTGATACTTGCCATATGTAAGAGCAACCAGTCGTCTCTTGGAAGCTGAGAGCCAATTCGGTTGCAAAATCAGGATCCCTCCATGATATAATTGTCTCTGAAAGTATAAAACTGAACATAAGCATGGAAGAATGGAAAAAATTTAAAGTGAAGTCTAAGTAGATATGATAAATGGATGACAGATGGATACCTTCTTGCTTACGATAAATATCATATGAGCTGATGTGATGTGATAGTAAAGTTTCATTGTCCTCCTCATCAACAACGAATAGTCCCATGTCTTCAGATCTCTGTGCCAGAACCCACAATGTTTAGATTACAAATATACAATGACTCTAGTCCATCATGGAAAAATAAGTTGCTGAAAAAGAAAAAAGCAGGGGAAGAAAAAAACAAAAACCTCAAAATAATCAACAGTGACATGGCCAGTTCCTTGGTCATCCCATTTTCCCTCCTCATTCAAGCGGTATACTTTAACACGCTGAAATCAAGACTAACACATAAGAACTGAGAAAACAACGATTTCCGTAGTTAAAATGATGAATCACATAACGAAGGTACTGAAACTACACAGTACAGTTACGAATGTAAGATAACAATCAACGAATAAGGAGACGGAAGCAAAAAATTATACTCAAACCATGCCACTGTTCTCTGCAGGTAAAGGTGAAGGATGCAGGAAAAGAAAATGAATGCTGAAATTAAATGTCATGCATAAACCAGCTGACCAAGTTCATCTCTTGATTAAGATGCGAAACAGCAGATAAAGCTATATAAACTGATGGACCAAGTAACTCAATCAAGATTAAGGGCCGGCCAGGAAAAAGTTTGACATCTATTTCCATTAAACAAATTCAGCAATTTATGTATCAAATTCAAGAGTATGAAAGAGAGATTGAAAGAGAAAAATATTAATGTAAAATATTCCCTTTAAGAGGTCAAAACATGTGAAGAAAGTCATTTTCCTTTTTCTCAACACATTCTGTCAATTAACGATTTTATAAGTAATTAAGTACCACAAAAATTGGTAGATATCAAACAAATTATAATTGTTTATGCATTTCTTTTCTCCCATTTCCACCTAGTTACAGTTCAGATTTGTCAGACATTTTAGAAGCAGACCAGCAGTAGGAGCAAAAAGATGCAACCCCCCAAATTTTGTGTTAGTGCCTTCCTACTAAACAGCTTATGTATAGTTCTAGAAGTACAGGTAGTTGATTCATAACTCATGCTTCATTTTATTTCATTTATTTAAAATATTCTAGGCATTTAAAATGAGTTTCAAGTCAAGTTACAAACAAATTAAATTTTAAAGAATATCATCTAATATCATGCAGATTTGAAGGTTTCCAAGGATTCAAAGGGGGTGCTTGAAGCAGCAGATTGTTCATCTTCCCAACAGACTTCAACTCTATCAGGATGGCGGAAAAAAAAGACGATGATACATTAAGTAATTAGAAGTTTTCTAGCCACTATATGAAAATGTTGAAAAAGAGGTGCATAATATTATTGACCAACTAAATAAAACAAGTATGACGACCACAGTATATCGATAACCTCTAAAGTTCCAATTTCACCCGGAATCCACAATGTTCCAACTTCTTCAGATGCGGCCAACGTGTTGAATCCTAAAAAGAAAGCACTAACATGACCAATACTAATTAACAGTGTATGGTTTAAGTGTGTTGCCATGAAAACAGAAGGACATAATGACATTTCTGTACGAGAAGTGTTCGAGCACTGTTAATTTGATGTCTTACATACATCCAGTTGTTTTCTTGTAAGGAACTAGACCTTGAATATTTGGTCTAATGTTTCACCAAAAGGGAAACTTACACTTCAACATGTTTTCATGCATTCAATTAATTGTCATAAAATTACACTGCAAGGTGACAAGAGTACTGCATTGCAATTGAAAATTTTGGGATTAAAGTAAGCTTTCTTTAGAACTTCACCGACCCCTATAATAATTGACCACAAAACGAATCAACCATAAAATGTCATAAAGGCATCTCTATTGAATGTGATTTCAGGCATATCAATCAAGTTTTAGGAAGAATGGTGGATAGTTACAGCATACAGGAACTAATTGTGTCTTTTCCTGCCGACCAGTTTATATCACACTCTACAGGAGAGATTATTCCTAACACCAAAAAAGTATTCCATGCAGTAACATCAATGTTAATAATAGCACAAAGCTCAATAAGACAGCAATCATGCATGACTCTATGCAAGCATAAGCTTCTTTAAGATGACGACATGAAAAGACAAATAATCAGCTTGTAAAATTCATTTCGACCACCGTCCTCAATGATCTGCCATCCCTAGATACGCCATCCATGTGCTAATAGAACTTAGGGACATACTATAAAGCAAGTTAAAAATGTTTTTGATAGCATTAAGAGCATTAACCATGCGGTTAAATCCACCTCGACCATTCATGCATTTTCTTAAAGCAGGTAAAAAGATCTCCCAATCATCATCTCTATGCCTGAACCCATGGATTCCATCGCAGCAATTCCATTTTTGTAATACATCTACTACCATGCCAAATAAGAACATCATATAGGCTATAGCCCCTCGAAACCAAGTTATTGAAAGCAGTTAAATACAAGTTAAAATTGTCAGCACAATTTCAAAGAAAACGAAATAAATCTTACAGCTAAACAAAAAATAAAAAATCTCTATCATTGCTCTCGATACTTTTTCTTCACTGACCTGCAAGGAATTGCTGTCGCCCGTCGGTTTATCTTGCGCGCCCATGGAAAAACTCAAAGAGCTTCGCCTCTTGGCGAAGTTCTTTGCACGAACGCTCAGATTAAATTTGCTGAACTTAAATCACAGAAATCTTAACTGGAAAATTAGGGTTTAGCAAAAAGACGAGGTCTAATTATTGACCGAAAAAAAGTTGAAATTCGGAATTCAAGCGGGTCGGGCTATCCTATTCGGAACAACTGAACAACCCTGACCGCCATTGATACAGAGCGAGGGAACGAGCTGGAGCTCCCTCTCACTCTCTTTTTTCTGTACTTTCTATTGTATTCTTCCTTTCCAGTGAAGTGTGTTCGTTTTCTGCCCGATATTTTAAAAAACAGTGGGAGCTGTGAGTTCAATGACGGTATTTCCCTTGATGATGGCTATATTTTACGGTGGTGCCACTAGCTTAATTACTTTTGCGCGCTTATTGAAATACGGTGTGGACCGTGTGGTATTCCCTCAAAAAATTTCGGGGTATAAACTTTTTATATTTATTATAAGGGTGGCGGTATTTCCACCCCAAGAATCTATATATATATATATATATATATATATATAAACAAACTCATTTCTAAATCTATTTTCCCGCCTAAACACTTATTTCTAAAAAAAAATTCGGTGTGTTTTTATAAAAATTGACCAATTTTTATGATTTTCGATATATAATCTTCCGTTTCTTTTAATTTGTTAAGTTTGACCTTTTAAATAATTCGATGATATAAAAATTGTTAATTGAAAGTTGACTTCTAATATTAAAACCATCTGATACGTTTAATTCTGGCAGTTTTTATTTTGAAAAACAGAGCAGATTTATAGTCATATTTTTAATTCTGGAAAGTATCAAATACTTTTATTTTGAAAAACAGAACATATAAGTCATATTTTTTAAGTCTGGAAAGTATCAAATACTTTTTGAATATGGAAAGAAATCATTGAATATGGAGTTTTTTCGGCCTAAAGAATTTAAAAAGATATCAATTTATATTGTAAAAAATTTGAGGCCAATTTAACATTGTTCTATTTTTGCCAAAAATTATTTAATTTGGTAATAAATTCGACGAGAATAAATGTAAATTTACGAAATCCCACATATCGGAATTTATCAATTGCATTCATAACTATCTATGGTAAAAATTGTGCAAGTAAAAACAGTAATAAAAATCTAACCACAAATATTTTTCTCCAATTTCCTTACAACAACAGTCCATCAACAGTATAAATATTGCAGCATAGCATTCCAAAAAATTACAACAATTCAAACTCTCTGCAAAACCTTTTTTCTTTCAGCAAATAATCGAACACCGCGTTATAGACATGGCACCATTCGTCACTCTTATTCGCGACCTCAACAATACCCAACAATTGTGGGTTGTCAAACTGCGACTTATTGGATTATACGAGAAGCCCTCTTTCACGGATAAAAATGTCATTGGTACACTAGAATGTGTTTTCCATGACAGTGTGGTAAGTAATTTTGTATTCTTTATTGTCTTTTTATTTCCAGTTTTAAGTACTCATAAATTTATGATTAATTTTTTTTTTACTGAAATCTATTACAGGGTGATCGCATTCATGCCACCATAAGAAAATTCCAGATTGCTAATTTAAAAAAGATGTTCAAAGAGGGACATGTTTATGTCATAAAGGATTTTCTGATAACAAAGCAAACGGACAAGTATAGAACCACGCCTACAAAACATAATATATTGTTTTATGGCAAAACTCATGTATTTGAGATGTTTGAGCAGTCATTTCCGAGATTTATGTTTGATTTCCAGAATTTTGGTGATTTAGCTAATCCGGATAAGGTGGACGATACAATGTCGTTAGGTTTTTTTTTTTTTTGCTTTATATACTTTTAAATTATTTTGTTGAATTATATATGAATTTTTTTTTTTTTTTTCCAGATGTCATGGGGAGAGTTGTTTCAATGCACAGTGCACAAACACAAGGACATTGATGTGAGGGTTACAAGATTCATCGAGATAACCCTCGAAGATTTAGAGTAATTTTATTATTTTTTTCTGCACAATTCATTTTAATGTAAACTAACGCTTATATTTCTATAGGAGTAGGCGTCTTTCGTGTACACTTTGGGAAGATTACGTAGAACAAATTCTCCCTCATTTGGAGAATAACATATCCGACCCAGTTGTTGTGATTCTACAAATGGGGCGTGCCAAAGTGTTTAAAGGTATCTCATTCTTGAAATAAAATATTCAACTAATATTTCTGTTTTCCAGCAAAATTAATTTAATTAATTTTTTGATCAAATTTTAAACAGAACAAGTGAAGGTGTCTAACAGCTATTATGTTACAAAGTTGATTAATGAATCCATTGAGGAAATTGAAGATTTTAAGAGAAGGTTTGTGTGAATAAATATCATTCATCATATTTAAACATTTATTAAATTGTTATTGCTAATTATTTTACAATTTCAGTCTTCTGGCCAGAAACAATCCAATATTTTCGATTAGCCATGTGTCAAATCCACGGTCTACAAGTGTGTTGGAGGATCTAGAATCTCCAAAGTTCTCATTGAAGCCGCTAGAACATCTATATGCAAATGATGCTGTAATTTATTTACAATTTTTTACATTTTCTTAAGTCTATTTTTTAAATAATAATTTTAATCTTTTAATCTTCTAATTTTTTAATTTCAATTATTATATAGGCTGGTAGTTTTGGGGTTTGTGCGAGAATTGTTGGTATCTCGGATGTATGGTGGTACGTTTCTTGCACAAAATGTACCAAAAAGCTGCATCCAACTGTTGATCAACTTTACTGCATCAAATGTGATCAATTGCAGGAAACTGGTCGTATACGGTAATTTTTTAATGTTCATTACAATTGAAATTAGAAAATTAAATTGCTTTTAATGGTTTTTCTAATTTCTAATTTTAATTTTACGTTTTTTAAATTAATAGATATATGATTCACTTTCAAGTGGTTGATGAATCTGCAAGTGCCACATTGCTCTGTTGGGATAGAGAATGTGAGATGTTGATAGGGAAATCTTGTGTTGATTTAAGGAATGAAATTGTTCAGGTTTGTATTTTTCAAAAAGATTAGCTATTTAATTCATATATTAAATTATTATTATATATATAATATAATTAAAACTTGTATTATTCTTTATTTTTTTTAGAAAGAGGAAGGTGGCAGTACTTCAGCGGGTGAGCTGGCCCCCGATTTGAAAGCTCAAATTGGCAAGATGGTCCTTTTCAAAGTACAAATTAAAGAGGAACAACTGCGGAATTATGCCGGAGCTTTTTGGTGGTTAAGTTGATTGAGATCAAGATTTGGTTTGGAAATATGGAGCTACTTCTCTTGAGAGTCAGGTAATTGTTAGATTTTAACTGCCAAACATAAAATTATTTAATTTTTTTGGTTTTTTTTATAAAATTTATTTTATATTCTGAAGGAATCGGACTACTTATCAAAGCTTCAAGGAGAAGAACTTCGTCATGAAAATGTAAGAATCTGAACTTTTAGTTTTTTTTATATGTATTCTATTGAATTTTAAATTCTAAAATTTGTTATTTTGTGTTCATAGGAATTAGATGAGAGTTCATCGGGGGACGAAGTTAGCACGCCTAGCAAGCTTCTTTCGGAACGATTTCGCCACTTGCAAAAGGGCTTTGAATGGGCAATTTTCATCTTCAAAAACGAGCATGAAGATGAAAAGCATTATAAAGAAGGAGAAGGATTAGATAGATAGCGAATAGCAATTTTGTCTTAAATTTAGTTTTAGATTATTGGTTATTCAAACAACCAATTATAGGATTTGGGTTATTTGGAACAATTTATTTTCGATTCGATTTTCTATTTCAATGGTTTTGATTTTATTAATAAAAGTTTCTATTCAAAATATAATAATGTCATTTGCCTATTCAATTTTCTTATTTCTGAATTTATAAGCTTCTATTAGTTTTATTTTAATTTTAATGTTTTTACCTATTAATCTTCATTTTCAACATATCCTTTAATAAGTTATTGTGATAATTCAAGCACTATTAATTATTGAAATTAAAAATACCTATAAGAAATGCATTCGATATTTTTCGAAATTTAATCTTAATCTCTCATTAAATAATTAATTTTCAAAGACAATATCTATTAGTTTACCTTTATTTTAATTTTTATATTAGTTTTAGAGTCCATTTTGGAAATGGATAATCAAGCCTTTTTCTTTCTTGAAGTTTTCACTTACAAATTTTGTAATTTAGGTAGTTTTTTTAAAATGTTTCAATTCACTCTATATTATTGTTTCATTTATTCATTTGTGAATTTTACAAAGAATAACATTTCTAAATTATAGGAAAAAAAAAAACATTCCAAAAAAATTTTTAAACAAACTTAAAATCTGGACTATTCAAAAATCGAAATTAACACATTAATCATCCTAATGAGAACCCTAAGATTCCACCACTCTTGGGAAAATTTTTTTTTCTCAAAAGATGATTAAGTAACAAACCATAAAACACAATCAACAACTTAATTTAAAATTTTATCACGAGAAAAATTAAACAAAAAAAAGGTATTAATTACAAAGTTAATAGTTTTAATATATTATATCCTATTATATATAATATTCTGTAAATTTATTAAGAAATTTAAAGTCGAAGAAAATTCCTTTAAAATATGTTCCAAATGAAATCAATGGTCAAATATATACAATTTCATAATATCTTGATACCATATATGTCCTTTTAAATCTACTTATTTAGCAAAAGATATTTACAATTAAATCATTTTATGGACATTTATTTTATCCCAATATATAACAAATATGATATTCTCTATTCACTAAATAGTTACACTAAATTCTGAATTTGAACATACAAAAACATCTTCATCATACACATGTATGTATAGTTGTCATTAACATTACCTAAATTGAAAGATATTAATTTAACATATCAAATGTTGGTGAAGTGTTGTTTTGCGTTATGGCTCTGAAGCACGATGAAATGGCCAACAAAGAGGTATTAAACGGGGAGATAAATGAAAAAAACATGAAGAAGTATCTCCGAACCATTCCATAATTAATCATGCACAATCTATATAAACCATTTCATTCATGCGAATGAAATTTGCATAAGAAAAATATGGAACACATCACATACTTCAACTTTAAAAGCGATAATTCTACTAGCCCTAATGATGAAAATAACAAAACGGTGTTATTGGATGAAAAAAAACATGAACTCAATTAAATGTTTTCTATATGTTTTATATGATGTGAACAAATCATTCTACTTTTTAATTGTCAATTGTAAAACTAGCTTCAATGCTTAGTTCGATATCTACCCCTACCTTTAATATGTTTTTGTTGTGATGTTTGTCATTTTTCTCTAAGTTTTTTAAAAACAATTATGTCATTAATGTCACTCTAATGAACATGTCTAGATTTTATGTTCGAATATACTTAATGATTGTATGTAAAGCGAGAATGTGTACATCTTATAACCCAAAAAGATGACATTAATTTAAACTAACAGAAGAAATTAAAATTTATTACCTTAACTTGAGGCTTTGTCACTCACTAACCTTTTTTTAAAACCAAAAAAGAAAGTAGTCGAACTTTTCATATACATATTTAATGTTTCTTAAAATAATAAAAGTGTAAAAGTTAAACTGTTCCATACATGAAAAAGCTCAAGACCTCCCTTCATCTAATATTACTTTTTTTACAGAGATTTTACACATCATAAATGATCAAAGAATACGATTAGAAATACAATGTTTCTCCAACAGATTCCACTACTTTCGCAGAGTAGGGTCAAGTTGGTGTTAAACTCAAAAGTCAGACCAAACTCTATTCAAAAAATTAGGATCTTAAAATAAATACAACAAAAAAAAGTTCGAGTTTAGGATCTGATTTTTCCCGCCTCATAAATGATTTCCCATGTCAACCGTCGATTGTGAAAACCGAAAATGAATTTTTTTTTAAATATTATTTACAAAATGAATGTATGCTGACTTATTTTTTTAATCTTACAAACAGTAGAACCATATTCTATCATACTCGAATTATACAACTCATAATAATTAGTCAGGTGCTTAAACAGATCTAGAAATAAGATAACCAAAATGCAAAGACAAAATGAAGATTTATTTTAAAAAAATTCCGTGTTAAGTCTTTTGTATTTGTTACGAAAATTCCCAAAAATATTGTTAACAATTAATTTTTATATGTTAAAAAAAATTCGCCTAAAGTTTTAGAGATCTGGAAATGACATGAACAAAATGATGGAAAAATGAGTTCCTGAGTATAAATAAAATTTGTGGATGAATCGGTTAAATTATTTACGAATATACCATAAATATTTTAAAAAATTAATTTTTTATTTAAAAAATATAGGTTCACATAAACTTTAAATATCAGTTTAACCGTTTATATTTTTTACAAAAATACAATTACAAATTTTTTTATGGTAATATTTTTTTGATAAATATACTATGTAACCGTAAAATGGATGAAAAATTATAAAAAACAAAATAATACTTACCGATTCAAACGACAACCATGTTTTTTATGGAATAAACCGGTTCATCAAAATCAAAACCACGAAAAGCCCAAAATATGTACAGATCTTGCATGTATCTCTAGAAAAGTGGAATTTGTTGTTCATTCATAGGTAAATCAAAAAATAGAGATTATAACCTACGGATCTAGCCGAATACTTACAGATCCTTTACAAAACCATACGATTTTTTTGGTTTTAAAAAAAATGTATGTAAATCTACCAAATCCGAGTGGCTATGAAGAAACCAACGGATTTAAGATTTGATTAAATCTTGAAAAACCATTTACGAACCAAAAAAATGATAGAACCCATCTCATAAACACTTACATATTTCATTTTCGAAACCCTAAATCGGAAATGAAAAAAAAAACACAAAATATTTATTCAAAAATCGTACCACCTCACAGATATTGCACCCAGCCTTAAGCGGTATGAAAATATTACCAAAAGATTGAGAGAATAGAGATGTGGGTTGGTTTAGATTCGAACTCGATTCTGTTCGAATAATTTCAGAAATGAGAGATGAGAGTTAGGGTTTCTCTATGAGAGAAAATGGTTTCAGAGAGAGAAAGAGAGAATTTTCGAGTAAAGAGAGAAGTGAGATGGGTTTCGAATGAAACCGTGTGCTGCACATCCGGAAATGAGGGTGGGTGGTTTGTGTGGGATTGATTATGGCCATCCGATTTTTAATCGGATGGCCAGTGTTTTATTATTTGTTATTTTTTAATTAAAAATGTTTTTTAAAAAACAGGTGTCAAGATCGTGTGCTCCTTCTGGATTGTTCGAAAAGGATGAGAACAAAATGTGTCTCAGTGTCAGCCATCCGATCTGAAATCGGATGGCTATTTTTGTTTTTAATTTTCGTTATTTAATATAAGAAAATGATTATTTGTGTATAGAATATGGGCTTTTAATTAGTTGAGATATTTTAAAAAAGGGTTGGGCCTGGTCCAATATATTTCAATTGTATCCTACTCAATCCTATGTTTTTATAAAGTGGCCCAATCTGAATTATTTGTTGATGTTTAATTTAAATAAAATGTTTTAAATAAAATTAAAAAATAAAATAATAAAATAAATACAAAAATCTAATTTGATTATCATATTGTTAATAATTTTTAATTAATTTTTTTCAAAAATTTTGATTTCATTCGATAATATAATTTACTGCCGAATAAATTATTAACTATATAATAATATATATAGAATTAAAATTTAGTTTCCAAACTATTATATATTGCTCACTTTAATATATTACCTATTCATTATATTTATTTTAGGAGGTTAACAAAATGAATTGATCTAATTTGTTAAAAATAAGTATAATAAATAAATATATTTACATTTATTTACTTATTTCACTGTTAAAAGAATTAAAATACAAAATTAGCTTTTTAAATTTTTTTTTACTTTCATGTAATTATTTCTGAATGCGTTTTCATTTGTGCAGAAAATATTTGTAGCTCCAATTTGTCGATTTCTACCACGGATGCGACCAACAATTTGCAAAATCGGGCTAAAAGACACTTATCAAACCAACCACTTATAAACATCACAAATACATGTCCTTCAATGACAACAAGAACATATATGCAGTCATCATCAAGGTTATGTAGACTAAATGATTTTCCATGGCAGCTCTGGAATAATTATTAATACAGATAATTATATCCCCAGTTCGATCATCACAGATGGTATGTTCCATTTCGTTTGAATTTTTTTCTTTTAATTATTTTCTATTATTTAATACTTAATATTTATTAGTGTGACAAATTTATATTTTATAAATATGTTTTATTTATTATTTCTTGAAATTTGTTTGTTTAAATTAATCTAATATTATATCCTTTCATTTACTCAGAAAATCGTGTACTATCTTCAAAGGCGAGTACAAGTATGTCCAAACAATTGGAGTTACAAGGGTCATCGAATAACATTGTTATTCAATGCAGAAAACGCCATTTATTAACATCACAAATAGTATATTCAATTTCTTCAATTTTTTATTATTTTGTATATTTTATATATATAGATTACATATACTCATTTTGTTGTGTATTTATTTTAGTAAATTGGTTTTATAATTACAGGGATATCTTATTCAAAAGGAATTTCAACAAACAATAAAAATAAAAGATGCATAGGAGAGTCTTCAAGCGTTGGTTGGGACTCGACAAAAATAATTGATCTAACATCTGAGGAATCTACGTGTATGGATCCCGTTTCTAATGTTACAGCAATATTCGATGGCACTAAAAATGATTTCACATATTATTCATCAAATGGGAAATCCGTAGTTGAAAAACAAGGTATTTATATTATGGATTAAAGTTCACGATGAAATCTTAAATGCAATATATTTTGATTTAACTTTTTTTGTGTAATATCTGTGTCTTTTGTTTTTTGGTAGAGTACTGGATATTGGAGATGCAACATACAAATGTCAATTTTGTAACGCGGTGTTTTGGTTTGAAGAAAGGTTGCTCTCCTATCCAAAAACCAAACCCAGATATTCTTCGTGTTGTGCACATGACATAATTGAACTTCCTCCCATCAAAGAACCACATGTTGTGCTAGGAGATTTGTTGTTTGGAGATGGAAATAAGAGCAAGCACTTCCAGGACAATATATAAATTATTCTGTTTCACATCGATGGGAGGCAAGATTGACACCGACATAAATAAAGGCAGAGGTCCTCCTGTTTTCCGATTGCATGGACAAAATTATCATCTGATGGGAAGTTTGTTACCATGCAATGGTGCGACACCGAAATTTGCCCAATTATATATATATATATGACACGGACAATGAAATATCTAATAGATTAAACTCTGTCAGGTATGTTTATTTGTGAATCTCAATATTTGTTTTTAATTGTTTATGTAATATCTCCCTAATTTCTATTTTATTTTCTAGGCAAGGGAGGAGCATAATAATTTGCACGAGTCGATCGTCAATGATTTAAAGAGAATGTTAGATGAAAACAATGTATTAGTAAAGACTTTTAGAATGGCAAAGGAGAGGATTTTAGAAGGCGATCAACGTGATGTTTGTTTGCGTCTAATCGGTAGGAGAAGTACGAATGCTAGGAGATACAATATGCCTTCAACTTCTGAGGTTGCTGCTCTGATCGTTGGAGATTTTGATCAAGCCTTAGGAGACATGCATATATTAGTGGAAACAAAATCTGACAGTTTGAAACGGATAAATGAGTTGAATGCTTCATACTTGGCTTTACAGTATCCATTGTTATTACCATACGGTGAAGATGGTTTTAGAGAAGACATATCGTTTTCTAATCTCAAAAAAAAGAATCCAGGAGGCAGAAAAACTGTTAGTGTGAGGGAGTTTTTCGCTTATCGAATTCACGATAGAGATGATGAACCTCCCACAATTTTATCATCTAGAAGATTATTTCAGCAATTCATTGTCGATGGTTATACAATGGTTGAGTCAGCGCGATTAAAGTATGTACGGTTGAATCAGAGGAAGTTGCGTTGCGATATTTATAAGGATCTAACTGACGCGTTGTTGCATGGAGACATCAATCCTGGTACTCAGGGTAAACGAATTATATTACCTTCTACCTTCACGGGAGGTGCTAGGTATATGATTCAGGATGCCATGGCTATATGTCGATGGGCAGGATATCCTGATTTGTTTATAACATTCACCTGCAATCCGAAGTGGCCAGAAATCCTAAGATATCTTGAGAAAAAGAAATTGAATCCTGAGGACCGAGGCGATATTATGCGTAGGGTGTTTAAACTCAAGTTGGATTCCTTGATCAAAGAGCTTCGGCAAAATAAACTCTTTGGTGAAGTCATGGCAGGTGAAAAATTAATTTCAATTGTCCATTTTTTCCAATATGATTAATATATTACTAATTTTTTCCAATTTTTTTATTGCAATGGTATACACGATAGAGTTTCAAAAACGTGGCTTGCCACATGCCCATATTTTGCTTTTTTTGGCAAAAGAAAATAAGAATCCGATTGCCGATGATATAGATCGGATTATATAGCTGAAATACCCGACAAGAGTTTAGACCCATGTTATTATGCGGTAGTCAAGGACCATATGATACATGGTCCATGCGGTGATGCTAGAAAAACTTCTCCTTGCATGGCTGATGGAATTTGCACTAAACATTTCCCGAAAAAATTTGTAGATGTGACGACTATTGATGATGAAGGTTATCCACGTTATAGACGTAGGAATGATGGGAGGATAGTGGAAAAAATGGAGTACCTCTTGACAACAAATATGTTGTGCGCACAATCGTTATTTGTTGCTGAAATATGGAGCTCACATCAATGTGGAATGGTGTAACCAATCAAGGTCGATAAAGTATTTGTTCAAGTATGTCAATAAAGGAAATGATCGTGTCACCGCATCGTTCTATACGAGTAGCAATGATGAGAAAGCTGGAAAAACTGTTGACGAGGTGATCATGTATTACGATTGTAGGTATGTTTCGTCCTGCGAGGCAGCATGGAGACTACTGGGGTTCGAAATTTAATATAAATATCCTCCAGTTGAACGTTTAAGTTTTCATCTTTCCGATGAACAAAACGTTATTTTCTCGGATTCTGAAAGAATAGATGACGTTCTTAGGAAAGATCCGGTAAAAGAAATTATGTTTTTAGCATGGATGGAAGCGAATAAAATCTATCATGAGGCGAGAGAGCTAACATACGCTGAAGCTCCCACAAAATTCACGTGGAAACCAAATCTCAGAAAATGGATGCCGACTACAAGAAGGTCGACGGTGTTCAACATTCTTCCTATTGAGAGGCTTGCTTTGCTCTAGGATTGTTAGAAGATGATAGGGAATATACTGATGACATCAATGAAGTGAGCTCCTGGGCTTCTATGGAGAATCTTAGAGGTTTATTTGCATCATTGCTTTCGTCCAACTCTTTGAGCCGACCAGAACATGTCTGGGAGAAATGTTGGGAATTTATTTCTGATGATATTTTATACAAACGTCGACGCCTTTTACAGCATCAAGGTATTATTTACAAAACAATATGTTAATTAATAAAACCTATTTGTTAAAATATTTTGTTTTATAATTATTATTATGATCTTACGCAACACATTTGGTTTTGAGTGAGAACGAAATCAAGAATCTTACGTTGTTGGAAATTGAGAAATTATTGCGAAATCTCGGTAGGAGTCTGCGTGATTTTGACTCAATGCCATTTCCCGATGTTGATACCATTCATAGCAACCGAAATAGACTTATATACGATGAGTTGCGTTATGATCGAGATGTTCTTTTGCAAGAGAACAAACACCTCATCTCGAAACTTAATTATGAGCAGCATAAAGTTTACTCAACGATAATGCGTGTTGTACGATCAAATAAAGGTGGGATGTTCTTTGTCTACGGATATGGATAAACAGGAAAAACATTTTTGTGGAAGGCTTTATCTTCAGGATTGAGGTCGAAAGGAGAAATTGTACTGAATGTTGTATCTAGCGGTATAGCTTCTCTTCTGTTGCCCGGTGGGAGGACTGCACATTCGCAATTTGTTATGCCATTGAACCCACATCAGGACTCAACTTGCAATATCAATCAAGGGAGTCCGCTTGCTGAGCTTATTATTCGTTCTAAACTTATAATTTGGGACGAGGCACCGATGACACACAAGCATTGCTTCCAGGCATTAGACGATACTTTACGAGATATTTTGAAACTCATCGACCCAATGTTGGAACATAAACCTTTTGGAGGGAAAACTGTTGTCCTTGGTGGGGATTTTAGACAGATCTTGCCTGTTATTCCCAAGGGAACTCGGCAAGATTTGTTAATGCGTCCATTAACGCGTCGTATTTGTGGAAAGATTGCACTGTCCTTAAACTGACTAAGAACATGCGTCTTCAGAACCTTGGTGAATGGTGATAGCAGTGATTATAAAGATTTGGCTGAATTGTCTGAATGGATCGCAAGCATTGGTGATGGAACAATCGGAGGTTCAAATGATGGTTGTGCCATGATTGATATACCTGAAGATATCTGGCTCGAATCTTTAGGTGATCCGATTGCAACTATTGTAGAAAGTACTTATCCAATGTTTAAAGACTCCATTGATGATCCGACGTACTTGAAAGAAAGAGCTATACTAGCTCCTACCTTAAATGTTGTCGAATCTATAAATCAGTATATGACGTCTTTAAACTCATCGGAGGGCCAGACCTATTTGAGTTCCAATAGCACGTGTAAATCGGATGCTAATGTTGACTTCCTGCATGATCTGCACACTCCTGAATTTTTGAATGGGATAAAATGTTCAGGGGTTCCTAATCATGAGTTGCATTTGAAGGTCGGGACTCCAGTTATGCTCTTGAGAAATATGGACCATTCCAATGGATTGTGTAACGGCACTAGGTTGGTGATTACGAGGCTTGCCAAGCATGTTCTTGAGGCTAAAATTCTCACGGGAACCAATGCAGGTAATAAAGTTTTGATTCCGCGGATGACATTGACACCGTCGGATCTTAGAATCCTCTTCAAGTTCCAACAGAGGCAATTTCCTCTAATTGTATCTTATGCCATGACTATAAACAAGAGTCAAGGCCAATCTCTCTCCAATGTCGGTTTGTACATGAAGAATCCAGTGTTCAATCATGGCCAGTTATATGTTGCGGTTTCCTGAGTTACTAATCCTAAGGGTTTGAAAATATTATTTTGTGGTGATGACGAATCAAAAAATAAACAAACGATGAATGTTGTGTATAAAGAAGTATTTGAAAATTTGTAATATGTACAAGTAGTGTTTTAATTTGAAAATGTCGTTTGTAATCTTTGTTATTTTTTTGGCCCATTACAATTGTAAGGTGTACACATTCAAATTACATAATTCGACAAATCATTAACATATGAATATCATATCATATCAGCTCATCGTTACAACTTTCGTGCATTGCACGGGTCAGCACACTAGTTGATTAATACACCCCACTCCCAATATTTACAAAAATGCCATAGGTTAAAAAGACTATGATACCCTTAATAAAACAAAACGGTGTAAATACACCTCATCTCTTTTTTTAAACATATAATATTCTTTTTTCTTTCACCCTCTTTCATTATTCTTCTCTCTACAAAATCTTCCAAAAGAAAGAAAAATTCAAAACCCTAAATTCGCTGAAAATATGGACCCGAATGAATTCATTGACATCAATAATGTAAGAATTTTAATATTTTATTGCTTCAAGTATCATACTTTTCCTATTTTTTATGTTTTTTTGTTCAAAATTTCGACTGGATCGCGCACCCTACGCATAAATTTCGCCATGGCACGATAGTGCCAATTTTCTACATGGCACGACCATAAAAATATGGCATGATCGTGCCATGTATTAAATAAGGCACGATCATGCTATGTATTAAAATTGGGTATTATCGTGCTATGTTTTAATTTTTTGTTTAAGTTTTTTTTTGATGAATTTGTTTAATATTTTGACAGGAATCAAGTATGAACCCCACACAGTATAGTGTTGTTTGTCCAACCAATAATAAGACGAATCAAGTTCAAGACTTAAGTATTGTTACGGATTACACAGACGTTTTCACAACTTACGAAATTTTCTCATCACGTGAGAAGTTATTTGAATGAGTGCGGGAGTGGGGGAATGAACATGGCATGGTAATAGTAATAAGTAGGTCGGATAGTGGTGCTGGTAAGAGGAGACCTCGTATGTTATTAGCTTGTGAACGTAGTGGAAAATACCGTGAATATAGTGGAAAATTAACCTGAGGAAAGCATCAAGAGGAAAATGCTGAAAAAGATGATGTCCTCTCGAGCAATTTAAAAAAAAGGTCGTGGGAGAGAAACCAGAACAAAGAAGTGTGGATGTCCATTTTGTTTAAAGGGTAAGGAAATCTCCATTGACGAATGGGTTTTGAATGTTGAATGTGGTGTTCATAATCATCCGATTGCCCAATATTTGAGTAGAGGTCACTCATATGTTGGTCGCCCCGCCAAAACCCGCCCAAGGCGGCGGCGGCGGCGGGTGGCCGTCGAGGTGGCGGGCGAGAAATCTCAACCCAACCCAACCCGGTAATACGGGTTTGGGCGGGCCAACAAAAATAAAAAATAATAAAAAAATGAAAAAAATATTTTTATTTATATTATTATTTTTAATGAATTAAATATACTAATGAATAACAAGTACATATTTTATAAATATATTATATACACTTTTATAAGAAATACAAATATAAAATATTAATTATACTATTTTTTTGTCTATTTTATCTAATGTTCTAGCCGTCGGCCCGCCGATGCCAAAGGCCCGCGACGGGCTAGCCCGTTTAGAGTTGTACTAAAACTAAATACTAAACCCACCCCCTACCTTAGGCGGGGCGGGCGGGAGCGGGCCCGACTGCCTAGCCCGTTTTCTAATTTGGAGGGTCACTCATATGTTGGTCGATTGTCCAAGAACGAGGAGGAATATGTCACAGGGTAATACTGAAAGACATTTTGTTTAGTTTGCAAAAGAAATTTGTAGATAATAAGTCCACAATACGGACTATCTACAATGTTCGTATGAAGAATAGAGTTGTTGAACGAGATGGTCGATCTCAGATGCAGCAACTTATGTGGAAATTGAATGAGCATAAATATTTCTATCATCATAGGCGCTGTGAAATGACTAACACTGTGAAGGACCTATTTTTTGCTCACCCAATGAGTGTTGAGTTGTTGCGTGCTTTTCCAAAGGTACTTTTTATGGATTGTACATACAAGACAAATAGGTACAAGTTACCCTTGTTGGAGATTGTTGGCGCGACGTCGACACATATGACATTTTCTATTGCAACCGCTTATTTGGAGTTTGAGCGGGAGGACAACTACATATGGGCATGTACCATTTTAAAATCCTTGATGGACCCACTTTCCTTCCCTACTGTGATTGTTACTGACAGAGAATTGGCTCTAATAAATGCAATTGAAAGAACATTTCCCAATACGAGACATTTTCTTTGTCGGTGGCACATTAGTAGGAATATTTTGGCAAATTGCAAGAAAATACTTCGCACGAAAGAGAAATCAGAATCCTTATGTTGTATTGGAATTTATTAGTCCTTGCAGATACCGAGTCATCATTTTATGAATTACTCAGGGGATTTCAATATGAATTTGTAGAATATCCAGCTGTCGTGCAATATGCAATGGAGCAATGGGTTGGGCCTTACAAAGAAAGATTTGTGTCTGTCTGGACGAATAAAATCATGCATTTCGACAATACCACTACGAATAGGTAAAGTTCACACCAATGTGATTAATATTGCTTTCTATATTTTAATTAGATATAAAAAAAATAATTGAGTGATTACATTTTATTTCAGAGCGGAGAGTCACCATGCTGTGTTGAAAAGACAACTTGGATCGAGTCAGGGTAACTTCAAGACATGTTGGGGACATATTCACACCCTTCATGAGACATCACATAACGCAATCAAACACTCGTTTGAAAAGAGCATAAATGTAGTCCAACATAAATTCAAATCAATTATATTCATGTCGTTGCGAGGTATGGTGTCTATACATGCATTGAATAAAATATATGACGAAATGGATGGTATAACAGAGGGTGGTATTGATCCTCTATTGTGTGGGTGTGTGTTGAGAAAGACATGTGAATTACCTTGTGCTCATGAGATATCTGAGTATGTTAGGTTGGACAAGCCAATTCCCCTTGATCAAATTGATGCGTTCTGGAGAAAATTAGATATGTCACTGAAGTTGGTTTTTATACCAACGTATTGAGTACTCTAGACGAGGATTTTGCATTGTTTTCGGGTATTTAGTGTCGTTTGAGTCGAGTTTGTGTCATTAGTTGTCGTTCGAGAATCGGGACTGATCTTGATAGCCGAAACTGGTTAAAAACGATGAAAAACGTGTTTGGGTGGTGACGATCGCATTTTGGGAGCTAAAAAACAAAAATATATCGAGCAAGATCGAGCGCCTACCAGCGCGCGGGGTCGAAATTGGTGGTACAAGGATGAGGACATGGGGCGGCGCGGCGCAAGTTGCGGTGGTGGGACGACATAAGCAAAGATATCATGGGCGCGCTGCAGCACCAACAACAGGCTGCAGGCCGTGGGTGGGAGAGAAGCTGGCTGCTTGCACGCCATTTTCTAGCTGCTGCCAGCGTATGGGTATGGGCTCCGAACGTATTTTGGGCCTTTTTGGACGGAATTTTTAGGGTTTCAAGCCTATAACTAGAAGAAGGGACGTACAAACAGGGGGTTGGACATTTTGGAGAGCACAAGGGACGATTTTGAGCAAGGAGAAAGAGTTCGGGACGAGATTCGAAGGCATCTATCTTCTAGAAACAGAGAAGATTCTTCCTTTAATCATTCTGAATTATTTTTCTAGCATCTTTGTTGAACCCTATCAATGTATAATTACTTCTTCATGAGTTTTTGTACATCTATTATGAACTAAACCTATTTTTCTAGGGGATTGATGTAACTTATGTTTGAACCTATGTTTTGATTCTAGTTTATGAAATTTGCATGTTTATTAATCTATTTATGCTATTTGATTTGATTGCATCTGGATTATCTGCTCAATAATTTAGATTGTTTGGCGTGTTTAATTTGACGCTCGAGAGAGGTAATTGAACACATGGCCTTAGAAAAGCACAACCTAGGGTTTCATAGAATCGAGAGATTTATGAATCTTTTGAAGTCGGTGAATGAATATTCATTGAGCGTATTAGGGTTTAATTTTATGATTTTTATAGAGATATCGGATCAGAAATTGGAACCTATAATCACTTGGCACTCGAGAGAGGAAGTGATAAACGGTAGGAATATTGGCTTATAGATTAATAACTTGTGATTTATAAACTGGATTGAGAACATAGGGGATTGCTAGGTGAAATCAACCCTTTAGAATTCATCTTCTACGTGTTTGATAATTTGTCTGAACCAATTCTTAGTTTAATTTTTAATTTTAATTTTTAGTTTAATAAACAATCCATCTCTTTTCGATTTCTAGATAGAATTAAGCTATTTTAATTATAGTATTTAGTATAAAATTCGATAACAATCCTGTGGAGACGATAACCCTACTTTCAAAACCTATACTAAAACTTGACACCGTACGCTTGCGGTAAGAATTTAGCGATCAAGTTTTTGGCGCCGTTGCCGGGGATTGTTTTATCCTATTTTAAACTAATACTATTACCAAGTAGTCTTAATACTAATCTAGACTAGTTTAGGAATCATAATTTCGTATTCTCATTGATTTATTTGTTTATGCGAGATTCTGAAAATACTAATTTGCTTCCTTTTGATCCAGAGATTGAACGTACGCTTCGAGCAATCAGAGCAGCAAAGCGAGCACAGAATCGAGCAATGGAAGATGGCGTAGACAATGAGAATAACGAAAATCGGGTCGTGAATATGCCACCATAGCCTGAGGCACCAGAAAGGGCAATCCGGGACTATTTCCGACCAGCCATGAACCACAACTACTCTGGAATTGTGCGCCAACCCATAAATGCGAATAATTTCGAATTGAAACCGGGCCTCATAAGCATGGTTCAACAGAATCAGTTTTGGGGGAGTCCAGTGGAAGATCCGAATACACATTTGGCGACATTCTTGGAGATTTGTGACACCATCAAGATGAATGGTGTGTCTGATGAGGCGATTAGGCTGAGGCTTTTCCCGTTCTCACTCCGGGATAAAGCCAGACAGTGGTTACAGACGTTCACACCTGGGAGTATCACTTGTTGGGACGATCTGACTGAAAAATTCATGACAAAGTTCTTTCCCCCCAGCAAGACGCTCCAACTGAAAAGCGAGATAGCTCAATTCCAATAGATCGACTTTGAACCACTGTATGAAGCTTGGGAACGATATAAGGATCTGTTGAGAAGATGCCCACAACATGGTTATGCATACTGGCAGAGGGTCCAGTACTTTTACAATGGTTTGAACGGGCATACGAGGACAATATTAGATGCAGCAGTAGGGGGCACTTTGATGGCTAAAACTCCGACTGAGGCATTACTTCTTCTTGAAGAAATGGCCACAAACAACTATCAATGGCCCTCTCGACGAGGTTAGTACCAAAGAAAGTTCTTTGGTGTCCTGAAAGTGGATCATATGTCGGCATTAGCATCTCAAATATCGGCATTGTCGAAACAACTGGCCATCATGAATTCGGGTGGAACATCGCAACAGACCGAAATACCACTAGCGGCCGTTCAGGAGGTTGCGACATTCGATGCCGAGCAAGCCAACTATGTGAATAACCGAGGTTTTAACAATCGAGGTACTCAGTTACCGAATCATTATCACCCGGGACTTCGCAATCATGAGAACTTCTCCTACAGTAATAATAGAAACGTGTTGAATCCACCTCCGGGTTACACCAATCCATCTAGCTCTAATGAACCCGTAGGTGAGAAGAAACAGTCGCTCGAAGAAATACTCGGTACATTTATTGGAGAGACTTGAAATCGGCTGAATAGAACCGATGCACAAATTGATAACTTGGGCACAAAAATGTCTACTATGGAGACACACCTTAGATCATTGGAGACCCAAATGGGACAATTAGCTACCGCCATAAGTTCTCGTGAGAAGAAAGAAAATTTTCCAAGTAATACCGAGGTCAACGAGGGAACATTGTAAAGCCATCCGGTTGAGGAGTGGCGCATATGATGGTCCTAAGCTTCCCTCTCATGCCACCCAAGAGGATCCTTCTGATTCTGAAGTACCTATTGAGAAGGAGTCGAAACAAGAAGAAGATAAGCAGAGCAACGAGCAGACGGAGGCTACCAAGCCTAAATCTGCTCCCACTCTTGATTCTGCGGTTCTAGTGCCTAACTCACTCCCCTTCCCTCAGAGATTTCAGAAAAAGAAGCTAAATTCTCAATTTTCGAAGTTCTTGGAAATTTTTAAGAAAATTCACATCAACATCCCGTTTGCTGATGCACTCGAGCAAATGCCTAATTATGCTAAATTTATGAAGGATGTGATGTCGAAAAAGAGGAAGTTGGGCGAGTTCGAGACTGTAAAGCTTACAGAAGAATGCAACGCTATTTTACAAAGGAAACTACCACAGAAATTGAAAGATCCGGGGAGTTTCACTATCCCTTGCACTATAGGTGATTCTATTTTTAATAAAGCCCTTTGCGATCTTGGTGCTAGCATTAATCTTATGCCTTTGTCTGTTTTCAGGAAACTAGGTCTTGGAGAGGTGAAGCCATCCACCATCACCTTACAATTGGCGGACAGATCGCTTACATATCCGCGAGGAGTGATCGAAGATGTTTTGGTGAAGGTGGACAAGTTCATATTTCCGGCAGACTTTGTTGTACTGGATATGGAGGAGGATCGAGAGGTTCCATTAATTTTGGGGAGACCATTTTTGGCCACCGGTCGTGCATTAATCGATGTTCAACGAGGTGAACTGACTTTGCGAGTTAATGAAGAGGAAGTGATGTTCAACATTTATAATGCGATGAAATTCCAAGAAGAACAACACACTTGCCATTTCATAGACTTGGCGGGTGATGTGCTCGCTCGTAAATAACTTCGACATATTGTGGATCCACTGGAAAGATGTCTCAACCAATCACTAGTGCAAGGTATGGATTATGATTTTGATGACATTGATTTATTGGATTACGTGTTGTCTCTTGATGCCACACAGGTTGACACAAGCAAAGGTCTGAAGGAGAGTTTAGGAGATACAGTCATGGAGGAAATCCCGAAGGTCACTCCGAAGTTCAAGGAACTTCCTACACATCTCCGGTATGCATTTTTGGGAGAGAATGATACACATCCGGTAATAGTCTCCGCCTCTCTATCCCCTTCGGAGTTAGATAAGTTGTTGCGCATTTTAAGAAAGCATAAATCTGCACTGGGATGGTCGATAGCCGATTTGAAGGGAATCAACCCTTCTATAGTGATGCATAAAATTCTCATGGAGGACTCTTACAAGCCATCTATTGAACACCAAAGACGGCTTAATCCGGCAATGAAAGAAATAGTCAAAGCTGAGGTTCTTAAGTGGCTTAAGGTTGGCATCATTTTTGCATATATCGATAGCTCATGGGTAAGTCGGTTGCAAGTAGTTAGAAAAAAAGGGGGATATTTGTGGTGAAAAATTCCAATAATGAGTTAATATCTACACGTCACGGTGGATCGGGTGGCGAGTATGCATATATTACAGGAAACTAAACAAAGCCACTCGAAAAGACCACTTTTCCTTACCTTTTATTGATCGGATGTTGGATAGGTTGGTGGATATGACTACTATTGCTTTCTTGATGGATATTCGGGTTATAATCGATTGCGATTGCTCCGGAGGATCGGAGAAAACCACATTCACATGTCCTTATGGTACCTTTGCATTCGAATGATGCCTTTTGGGTTGTGTAATGCACGACCACATTCCGAGAGATGTATGATGTCTATTTTTCATGGCATGGTGGAGGAAATTATGGAGGTTTTTATGGATGATTTTTCGGTGTTTGGTAATTCTTTTGATCACTGCCTCCATAATTTATCTCTGGTTTTACAAAGGTGCCAAGACACAAATTTAGTGCTTAATTGGGAAAAATGTCACTTCATGGTGAAAGAAGGCATTGTGCTTGGTCATAGAGTATCTGCGGCAGGATTAGAGGTGGATCGGGCGAAAATAGTGGCGATTGAAAAATTACCACCTCCGGGAAACGTAAAAGGGATTCGGAGTTTTTTAGGGCATGCTGGTTTTATCGTCGATTCATTAAAGATTTTCCAAAAATAACCAAGCCCTTATGTAATCTTCTCGAGAAAGATGTGCCTTTTTGTTTTGATGATCTTTGTTTGCAGGCTTTTGAGCACATTAAGAAGGCACTTATTTCCGCTCCTATTATGGTGGTACCGGATTGGACACAACCCTTTGAGCTCATGTGTGATGCTAGTGATTATGCAGTAGGGGCAGTGTTGGGGCAAAGACGAGATAAAATTTTCAAGGCCATCTATTATGCAAGCCGGACATTGGATGACGCCCAGCAAAATTACACCACCACGGAAAAAGAGATGCTCGCAGTTGTATTTGCATTTAACAAGTTCCGGGCTTACTTGGTGGGTACCAAGGTCATTGTTTACACTGATCATGTTGTTATTCGGTACCTCTTTGCGAAGAAAGATGCGAAACCACGACTGATTAGATGGATTCTCCTTCTTCAAGAATTTGATATTAAGATCCGGGATAAGAAGGGTAGCAAGAATGTGGTAGCCGACCATTTATCGAGGTTAGACCAGCCCAATGAGCTAATTGAAGTTCCGATTTAGGAGTCTTTCCCGGATGAGCGTATTTTGGTAGCAGAAGCTCATCTCCAATGGTATGCTGATTTTGTGAATTATCTGGCTGGTGGAGTCTTGCCTCCGGATTTGACTTCACATCAGAAGAAAAAATTTATGCATGATGTTAAATCATATTTATGGGATGATCCGCTTTTGTTCAAGAGGTGTGCGGATTCAGTTATCCGACGTTATGTGCCTCGAGAGGAGGTAGAGGAGATTTTACAGCATTGCCATTCTGCTCCATATGGTGGTCATTTTGGGCCAACCCGCACGGCCGCTAAGGTATTGCAATCTGGTTTTTATTGGCCTTCCTTATTCAAAGATTGCTATACTTTTGTGCAGACTTGTGACAGGTGACAGCGAGTTGGCAACATTTCCCGGCGCCATGAATTGCCTCTCACCAACATGATGGAAGTAGAATTGTTTGATGTTTGGGGGATTGACTTCATGGGTCCATTTTCCCCTTCATTTGGACATGCCTACATCCTTCTTGCGGTTGATTATGTTTCTAAATGGGTGGAGGCAATTGCTACGCCTACCAATGATGCCAAGGTAGTGTTGAAAGTTTTACACAAGCACATATTCACTCGTTTTGGCACTCCTAGGGCTATTGTTAGTGATGAAGGTACTCATTTTTGCAATAAATTGTTTAATAACCTTCTCTCTAAGTATGGTGTAAGGCACAAGGTTGCTTTAGGTTACCACCCGCAATCGAATGGACAGGCTGAAATTTCAAATCGCGAGGTGAAGCAGATCCGAGAAGATCGTGAGTCATAATCGCAAGGACTGGGCTCAGAAACTGGATGATGCGCTTTGGGCATATCGAACGGCCTTTAAAACGCCTATTGGTATGTCCCCATATCGCTTGGTGTTTGGGAAGGCATGTCACTTTCCGGTCGAGCTAGAGCATCGTGCTTATTGGGCCGTGAAGAAACTGAATTTTGACTTGAAGGCCGCATGTGAGAATAAGCTATTGCAACTTGATGAGATGGAGGAATTCGGAATGAGGCCTATGAGAATGCCAAAATCTACAAAGAAAAGACAAAAAAATGGCATGATATCACCGACCGGAGGGGATGACGTTGGTGTTGGGCATGAAGTTGGTAGTCGATGGACTCAGTGTGTGGATGATTTATACATAAAATTTGAACAAGCCCCCGAAGCAGTAAGACTGTTGATGTTGAAAAGATTGTTGGAAGTTGCCAATCCAACAATAACCTCACTGATTGAGCCCGAGATTCATACTCGTACTCGTGGGCGTCCTAAAGTGTCAAAATCTAAACAATCCAAATCTACGAAACGTGACCCAAGCAAATTTGAGTATGTGGAGTCCATTAAAGATAGTTGTTCGCCGGTTGATGAAGTAATCTACCATGTTGGTCCAACAAATGATACTCCTATGTTCACATCATTTCCAAGGCAAAAACTACCGGTAAATATAGTATTATATTATTAGATGTCATTCTTTTAAACAATTTTTGTGCGATTGGTCAGACTTTAGTATTTGAATAGGTTGTTCGCCGACCTGGTTTTAAGGAATCGCTGCCATCTTACTTTCATAATTACATTGTTCGTATTAAAGATGTTGAGAGTGATGGTCATTGCGATTTTCGTGCCATATCTGACCTACCTGGCTACGGTGAGAAATCGTGGGGTCGTGTTCGAGGAGATCTCTCTCATGAGTTAACATCAAATCGAGATTTGTACGCTCATGCATTCATTAAACATGGTCGTGTTGATGAAATTTTGAATAAACTTGATTGTTATGATGATATTGCAAAAAAAAACAATTGGTTTTGTTTGCCAGAAATGGGTTACTTAGTTGCATCGGCATATAATGTTGCTCTTGTATGTTTGGATAAGAGAATGTCCCTCACATATCTACCCTTCAGGATAGAATGTCCGACCAATCCAAAATTGCTATGTATCGGATTTGTGAATGGGAACCATTTTATTGAGGTACACACTTCATTTATTCACATTATTTATTTTATTTTATATGGATGCGTATGTTGATATTGTTTCATTTATATGTGTTTGTTACTGATGGTCATCCATTACCTCCTGTGGCTTCCATGTGGTTTACGATTCGCAATGATTGTGCATTAGGGTGGAATGATTACTATAGTCAACAACTTCAAAAATACAGTGAAAGCGTTGAAACTAGTCAGATTCGTAGTACTAAGTCTATAACTTTGGGCTAGTCATTTGTTGTAATTTGGAGACATTTGTTGATAAATGAAGACATTGTTTTCCGTATTTTGGCTTTTAGCTTCTTTTTTTTTCGGATAAAAAGCTTTTTTGCTTTTTTTTTGACTGGTCTTTTTCCCACGACTTCAAACAAGAAAGTGTTTCTATGATTGTGTTATTATTTTTTGGATTTGTATATGTGATTGTTGACTAATACAGTAGTACATGGTATATGAATAAAATAAAACAAAAATTAGAAACAAGAGAGCTAAAACAATATGCTAACTTTTGGAAATCTCCAACGAAGGCAACGCGGTATGGCCCCATCAAATGCAGGAATCCCACAAACAATCCCCAATGAAGGTATCGCCTCGTACCCCCATACCTATGAAAGATATAATAATTAATAATAGCTCAGGTAAATTATTAAAATTACATGGAGTGAAATTAAATTTAAAATATCACATACCAAGAATATCCACACAAATCCATAGAAATGGTATATAGGCAACTCCATGCGTGGTAGCTCGGTAGGCAAGTGCTGAAGATAATGCAATAGGATCTGGTATAAGTACTTCTCCCATATAAATGACTCCCACTGATCTGTATCCTCTATTAATGTCCATGTCTATGTTTCAATCACTGTCTTTCCTCCATCCCTCCCAATCAATAAAAAATAAGCCATCAACAAGTTGGCAACTCGTAATGAATCTTTTGGTGATTCTCGGAAAATCTCCTCTGTAAAATCATTGCGTAACTCATCCATCTTCAACTTCCGACCAGGATAATAGCAATGATACAATCCTGTCTCAGGTGGATCATGATGGGCATTAGGGTTGAAAGTCGTAGAACCAAAAGATAGCCCTGACACGAGTGCATACTCATACTTAGAGAATCAAATAAATTCAGTTCCAATTCTAAACCACAACTCGTCATCCCTCGCACAAGTCATAATCACCTCATGTCCAAAAAGGGAATGCAAAGCTCTATCGCAACTGGTTCCTTTAGAATCCAAATGCAATAGAAACCCAAAACAGGAGTTTATAAACTCCAAGTACACATCATTACTAATACCCCTCAACTCATCTCTAATTACAAAAATAATATATAATCGACTATAAATGTTCAACTTCGCTTTTGTCAACTGAAAGGACTCCCTCTTCCAAGCCCACTGAATCTGTACAATATAAATCAGGTTATTAATAACAAAAAAAAGTTTAGCATAATTTTGAAATAGTTCAACTATTTATAAAATTACAAATATCCTTTAATGCACTATAATATAAATATTAGAAGAAGCAAATCATCGTAAAAGCAAATCATAGGCAAGGAAAAAAATTATTTTTCAAAGACGTAGCGAAGGCACGATAGAGTGCCTCATTTTACAAAAAAAAATTTCATTCGTGCCTAATTTTAGGTAAGGCACGATAATGCTCATTTTTTGAAATTTTTTTTATTTTCGTGCCTTATTTTTGACAAGGCACGATTGTATGCCATATTTTATCAAGGCACGATGGTAGGTCTTATTTTCCAAAAAAAACAACCAATTCGTGCCTTGTTTTTGGAAGGCACGATGGTTAATTATTCAAAAAAAAAACAACCAATTCGTGCCTTATTTTCGGAAGGCACGACAGTTAATTATTTAAAAAAAATTGGCCGTGCCTTATTTTTGCAAGGCACGACAGTCACATTTTCACAAAAATAATACTGTCGTGCCTTAAGGCACGACCGTAAAACACCCGTTTCAGAAATACAATAAGCTTGAGGCACGACCAGGAGAGTGATTTTTCACAAATTTTTCAATAATAACAAACACCCAATCCGTGCCTTCTTCGAGACCAGCAACCAACCTCACATCATCATCACCTTTGCAAAAAAAATTTCAATAATGGAATTGATTCAATTTTTCAATACCAATTTCAACAACAATTCGATTAACCCAACCTCTAAAGCATTCAATAACAAAAAATACCCTATTTTTTTGGACAAAATTAGACTATAATTTGCAAAATACTGAAAAAAAAACTTACCTCTTCATGCGGTTCGGCCGCCGGTGAAGTCGCATCCGGCTTGTTTGTTGTGCTTCTCTTCCTTCTAAAATATGTCAACATATTTTTTGGAGGGATTGGGGTGTGAGGTTTGGGGTGAGAAAAGAGAAAAGAGAGGAGAAGAGAGGTTGGAGTGTAGGGGTGTATGTTTTTTAGTTAGGAGGGTAAAATTGAAAATATAGGTGTGATGTATTTAGTAATTATATGGGTTTGTAAAATAGGGGTGGAATGTATGTAGAAATATGGTGTATAAATCAATTCTTGGGGTGCAAATAGCGCCACCCTAATTATAATTTTGTTAATCCTCAAAAGAAACTCATTTTTAAGCATAAAAAATGACATATTTATTTTATTTTTTTTGTATTTGATGTTTCTTTCTTATTTAAAATGTCTTTTTCATTTCACTCAACAGTATACTTATTGATGCTGCTAAGAGTTGGGCAATTCATGACTCTAAGTCAAGGTACTCTAAGTTAGATATTTGTCTTCAGTCTCATGTTCAATCCACATTCAGTGAACTGGTCTGCTATACGCAAACAAGGTTAGGAGGACCGCGGAGTTGTCCGGGTGAAGCCCCTCCGATGTCTAAGTCTATGTAGGAGAAAAATCCAAGCGTTAAGTGATAAATGTTCTTTTGTATATGTTTTAATCAATTAATTTAATAGGTTTTTTATTGTTTTGTCATAAGAATCATGGTCTTTTTATCTTGTCTTGAGCATTTTATTATGTGATGTTTTTCGCATTATAGATGGAGCAAATTGAAGGAAAAATTATATGAAACTCAAGAAAATCACCCAACACAACCAGGAGGTGTCAAGCAACATGGCCACATTCAAATAGGATGAAAATAAGAAGAAGAAAACTGAAAAAAAGGCTCCGACACAGCCAGACCGTGTTGGCCAAGAAGGCCGTGTCAGAATGATCGAAAAGAGAAACAACCTTGCACCCAATACTCTTTGACACGACCAAGTTGTGTTGTCCAACACGACCGTGTCAGGCTGATTAGGTGAAGAAAATTGCAGAACGGGTAGGCCGTGTTGCTCGACACGACCATGTCAGGATCACTTTCTAGCAACAATTTCTAGCGGAATTTTTGGAAACTTCACCAACCAAGCTTTTTGACCACTTATGTGTACCTTTAACACCTCATTTTGTTGCACAAACCCATGACTTTCCCAATATAATTGCTTGAAGACAAGATTCCAACAACCCAACTTGTGAAGTATAGCATTTGTTTATCAAAAGATGGCATTGTTAAATGAATATTTCACTAAAACAATGTCTATAAAAGCCAAGAATGAGGATGATAGAAGGCATTCATATTTTAGGAGCAATTTACATATTATGAGAAGAGATGAAAAGAAGAATTAGAAATTTAAGAATTTGGAAAGGAAGGTTTGGGGAAACATCATTGAAGATACCCAAGGAAGAAGTCTATTTGTGATCTTGAGAAAGATAAGTACATCATCTATCTATCTATCTATCTATCTATCTATCTATCTATCTATCTATCTATCTATCTATCTATATATATATATATATATATATGTATATATATATATATAAAATAGGAAAATAGTTTCTAAATATGTTTTCCCACCTAAACGCTATTTCTAAAAATTTTGGTGACCTTTTTTTTGCTGATTTATTGCTGATGTTCGATTAATATGGAAAAATATTTTCAAAATGGGAATGTTTGACCTCTTTGTTGCTGATTTTTGTTGCCATAATTCCTCATCATCGATATTTATAGAATACCTAATATACTAATGTTTGACCTTTTTGTTGCCTTTTTTGTTTCTGAATTTTGGGTAATTATAGATATACCATGAATTTTTCAGTAAAACGATAAATTATGACTTGGAAATTTTGAATCTAATTAAATCAGTGAATGAATCTAAAATCTATAACGGATATCTCTTACAATTGGAATGTAAAATTTCTGAATTGGTTAAAATCTGTACCAAATTTTTCTCTTACAATTGGAATGTAAAATTTCTGAATAGTTTTTGCTATCTTAAAAGTATATTACTCTATTTTGAATAGATTTTTTTAAATCCGGAAAAATCTTTAAAAATTATATTACTTTTTTTTACAAAAAATCTGCAAAAATCTGTCCCAAAAATCTTAAAAAATTATACTACTTTATTTAATCTTATTGCACACAAAAACGGCAGAATTAAAATCAGTTAAAAATGAATATTTTGTCCTATAAATATTAGATGTTTTTGCTCAGCTATTTGCACCTTCATTCAAGTATCTGCAGAATTAAAAGCATATACATATACTTTATTCCCTTCATACATTCATTGTCATGCAAAGTACAATGGCTTCTATCTTCAACCTCATTCGCGATGTGAATAATAGCAAAACTGTATGGGCAATGAAGTTGAGGCTCATGCGAATGTACAAGAAACCAGCCTTCAACGATAATAAGCAAATATCGAGTCTTGAGTGTGTTTTTCACGACGCTGCGGTAATATATTATACATTTATTGTAGGTCCCAAGAGGTGTGGTGTAAGGTTTAGAAGGGGGAGTTGAATAAACCTTACCAAATTTTAACTTTTAGACTTTTTAAGAATTTCAATAGAGTTGACTTAAATCAGTTGTGTCCTTGGGGGACAACTAGGTTGGCTATCTTCAGCTAAGTTACCCACTCAACATACTCGATTGAGCTGTTGATAGTATAACTTGGTTGCATCAGCTAACACTTAACTTTAGTTGATTTGGTTTTTAACAGCGGAAGACTTAACACCCTTTGATTAATTAATGCTTGTTTTTAACACTTGTTTTATCACTTGTTAATTATCAGTTGGATAGCAAAATAACTTAACAACAAATATGAAAAATATAAGCAAGAAAGTAAATGCTGAAAGTAAATGACACAAGTAATTTTATTGTGGTTCGAGGATGGGGTAATTTCTCTACTCCACTCTTGTCCAACTCCTGGAGGAATCCAATAGGTAACAGATCAAGTTACAAAGTAGTTCTCAGTTTAGAGACAACCTTGATCACACAGCTAGCTTCTCCTGCGACTCAGCTTCTTCACAAGATAGCTTCCTTGCTACTTCAGCTCTCTTCAAGTCTTTGGATTTGATCACACAGCCCTCCAACAAACTTGAATCTCCTGGTTCGACCTTGAATCTTCCTACAACTCCTTCAACTTGGAGAGTAGACCCTTTTTTATTCTTTGAACGTTTTCTCTTCAACTGGTTGAAGTAATCTTTCCTTCACAGCGTGTGTTGGATCGAATTCCTTTGAGTTTTAGGCTTGAGGAGTTTTCTGGATAAGCTTGAGAAAATTACAGGTTATAATTGCTTGATAATAGCTTGATTTTTTTTTGTGCTTGGTTCAAGTAACCTTTTCTCAAATGCTTCCTCAATATTTTATAATGCTCATTTGAAAATTTTCCCATTGAAGAGATAGGCTATTTTCAAATGACACTTTATGTTTGTTGGCTTGTCTTATCTTGGTCTGCAACACTTTGATGTTGACCCTTCCTCATATTAAATGGCTCTGCAGCTTTACAGGGTTTGACACATGCTTCAGTGTTTCCCATTGGCTTATTCATTTTGCATGTTTCTTGGCCAAACACTTTAAGGCCTAGCAGCTTGGACATATTACTATATTGAGTAATATTCTTGACTTCTTTCCAATGGATCAATGTCAGTTGTCTTGACTTGACTGTTGCCTTTACCCCTTGTGACTTGAGTCTGCTTCAATCATGAGAATGTCTCAATTGTCACTTCAACTATTAGACTTGGCTCATTTTATTGACTTGACTGACACTTCCTCAAACTTCACACAGCTGTTCCTCAGCTGGCTCTCCTTCAATCGAGTCCTTATCTTCCTTCTTGGCTATACTCAACTGACACACAACAGAGTCTTCACTCTAGTTTGCAGTTGACTTCTTGCATTCTTTGACTTAGCTGACTTCACTTAGCTCTTTCAGTCATATCTATTATAACATAAAATTACAAAGAAAATGGGGTGCCAACTTCCTAGTCTAAGTTTTACATGGTATCATCAAAATCTAACAAATAAATTTCTTAACAATTTTCCCCATTTTGATGATGCCAAAACTTAAACAAACAATTAAACAACAAACACAAGCAGTGCAGTAACAAAGAATGTATGCTTTGAATAATTAGTTTTATTGATCATAGCATTCTTGTCCTTTACAAAGTTGTTTACAAAATATAACAAAGCTTATACAAGTATATTATTACAGCATGTATTAGAGCTAGGTTACAAAGAAGATATCAGAGCTATACTACAGGGAAAACTTACATCTATGTATTTACAGCTAAGTAAAATACATGACCGGGTTGCAGCCGTCTTCAACGCCTTGGCTGCTTTCTTCTTCTCTCTTCTTCATCAGCTCTCCTCCTCTTTCTTTCCTCTTCCTCCTCCTTCTTCTTCTTCTCATATGCTCGCTTTGCGTAGCAGGGTCATCCCTACATTGCCTTTCCTCCCATTCTCGCATTGTTCTTTCATATTCAGCCTCTTGCCTTCTTATTGCTTCATCATTCTTGCGTACAACTTCTAAGTTAGCAAGATGATCAAATCCAGCCTAGTATATGAGTCCTTTCTTCTGCGGATCCAAAATACTTGATATTTTCTGTCTTGGCCGCTGTTGAGTGCTTCTCCCACTACCACCATGTCTTCCCCTTCCCGATTCAGCTCCCCTTTTTTTGGGAGTGTACTGTACTGGAGCTTTTGATTTTCCAGCGTATGACTGTTGGAACTTGGTTGCTTATCAGCCGATTTGCACAATTCAAGCCCCTTCTCCCAGTACAGTTCCCAGGCTTGTGGTAGAGTCATCTCTTGAAAATATCCTTCTGCTTCTAGAGTCTGGAATTCCTCTAGCGATCTGGGCTCAGATCCAACATCAGGCATTGCAATATCTCTCAGGGGTTTTATTGCAGGATAATCTTTTCCGGCAGGAGGACCATCATACTGTTTTTTGATGTTATGAATGCGGGCAGACTGCTTCTTAGCTATCTTGTCATACTCAGCTTCGATGGCTTTCCTCGACTCTTTTTATGCCATCTCAGTTTTTTGTTCTACGGACAGCTCCTTTGGCAATTTGCTGAAAATCAAAACTATGACTTCCCCTTGCTGGGGGGTTTCGGCAAACATAATTTTCAAAGGAATATTTTTTGAACTTATTTCCTCCTCGAGTTGTATCACCCTTCTTCTCCGCCTTATGACTCCCTTCTGCATCTCCTTTCAGTTCCTTTAAGGCATCATCTTCTCCCACTACCACTATGTCTTCCCCTTCTGCATCTCCTTTCAGTTCCTTATTTCCCCCTCAGTTATATCAAGAAATAAGCCTAGACTTCAAGATGTGAAAGTGAAAGACCTTAGACTATTACAACAAGAATAATAACAATGAAGAACAAATATGTTTGCTTGAGTGTATCTTGTTGTGTTGTAGTATTCTCTCTTATTGTTGTGCTTCAAATTTTCCTCTATTTATAGGAGATGGTTGATCATAGATAGCCTCCTCTTGGGGACTTGAAATCTGTAAAAAATTGCAAGACAAATGAAGAATATAGCTGTTAGAAATCAATCCCACAAATTAGGGAAAAGCTGTCTGAAAATGCAACGGATAGTTTGCTGATAAAAGATGGGTTCGATTGTCGCCGCAGAGATAAGTTTGAAATGAGTTTGCTGCAAATTTTACACAGGAGGACCGGTCGAAGGGGGGTTCGACCGGTCGCCCTTATGCTTGACCGGTTGGGGGTTGTCAAAAAACGAAACAGAGAAGTCTGTTCTTGAGGAGGGCTTCCCAGGTACCGGTCGCCCTAGGGTCGACCGGTCGACCTCCCTATTTTTCATACGTCCCATTTTCTGTTTCAAAACTCAACTCAGGTACAGGTTGCCCTATAGGGCGACCGGTCGAGCCTGGAACAAAAGTGTTGTCCAATTTTATATCGAAAATAAACTCCAAGAAATACTCAGAAAAATAGTAAAAATATTTTAAATCGATCGGAAGTATTTAGACAATATTTAGGGACATTGTTTTGGTATAAAAACATATTAACACAAAATCATCAAAAGTGTTGTCCAATATTTGTCGAAAATAAACTTGAAGAAATACTCCGAAAAATTAGTAGAAATAATTTAAACCATTTAGGAGTATTTGGACAACACTTAAAAACATTGTTTTGGTATAAAAACAAAATCGTCAAAATCATGATAAAACCATTTATCAAACAATCCCCTCTTTTTGATGATTACAAACCAAAACAATTTAACGAGGTCGATTTTGAAAACAAAACAATTTTACCGGTTAAAAAAGAACTATCCGTTGTGAGCGATAACATTCCACGCAACATAAACACAAGGATGGGAGTATAGATTTTCAAAAACATTTTTGCAAAAGCACCCCCTATCAATATGCACAACAAGAGTAATATAGAAGCAATCAACCAAAAGATAAAAGCTCAGCTTTTACATATTTGAGCTTAAGAATCAAGAGCTTATAAGCTCCCCCTGTTAACAAAACATCATTAGACATGAATATGAGTCCATAATACATCAAATGGACTAAGTATAATCCACAACTTATGGCTTCTAATAGCCACAACTTATAGCTTCTTTTCTCGAGCTTATTTTAGCTTCTTTGAGCTAATAAGCTTATAACTTGTTTCTCTCCCTTTGGAATCATAAAAAAGAATGTTAGCACGATAAAAATATCATATATTCATATCAAAGTACGCAACTAAACCGATTTATCGAGCTATTTGAACATTGAAGCTTATAAGCCAAATAGGAGAGAAAAGTCAATCATATGACTTGTAGAAGCTTATGAAAACTCATTTAATTTGCAAAACATGATCTCTATAAATATATAAGACTTTTGAAAATGAGAGAATCATGTAGGTGATGAATTTTTCATTGAAACGTTTTATCGAACACTTGGCGGACGTCTAAAATAGAAGAAGATATATATAGCCCTTGTAAATGTAATCAAGCCAAGTTTTTCATCACCAAAAGCAATTTTACAAATATCATACATCAATAATCATCATTCACAACACAATTATATACGAATTCCATCAATATATCAAGTAGAAGCAATTTCTCAAGGGTTCAACCCAATTGAGATAAAAAGAATAGAATTCTTACCATTTAATCGGTGAGGATGAGTAACAATGATGATAAACGAGCTAGATAATCCCCAAAATATGTAATTTATGCAACAAAACTCATTTGAAGTGAATTGTGTGTGAAATTTGCAAAGGGGACGAAATATAGAAGAAAACCTGTGAAAATGAGAATACTGAGGACATAACAAATTTTAACCAAAAATCTCTTCAGGCCGACCGGTCAACAGTGGGGTCGACCGGTCAAGGTTGAGGCCGACCGGTCGACCTCAATGTATCAGACCACTGTTTCAGTCTGTTCTGTCATTTTACGAAATTTGATCCAAAAATCCAATTTTTCGCCCCTAAGTTTTAAAAACGTGCAAAATGCAAACATAGACCTCATTCAATATACATTATGTCATAATCAAGCTCGAAATGAGGTAAAAGACTCGGCGGTAAATGGTTGAAAACAAATGTCCGCGAGTTATCCTTGAGACGGAATTAATCACATCTCAAATTTTCGTTTTTAGAAACGCAATCCATTAGAAAAAGATATGGAATCTCAATAAATTTGGTTTGATTATGACGAACCTTATTTTAATAAATTGTAATCACCAGACTTATTATCCCGAAAAATATGAACGTTTTAAAATTTTGGATATACAAGCCATAAGAAGAAGTGTCTTTCAAATATTTGAAAAATTCTTTTAACGACACTTTAATGAGATTCGTTGGGATAGTTTTGAAGTCGAGCATATAGACATAAGGCATAGAAAATGTCGAAACTAAAAGAGTAATAAACGAAGATAAACATACCTCAATGTGTTTGTCACCCGATATGCCTTCCTCAACCTTTGTCAATCTTTACATTGGTAGCCATAGAAGTTGAGATGATTCTTCCTTCTTCAGTGCCTAACGTCTTCAAAAGTACTTATGTATACTTTGATTGTGAAATATAACCATCTTCTTGGCATATTTTTAGAAGTCCAAGGAAGAAATTGAACTCCCCCATCATGATCTTCTTAATTTCACCTAGCATCAACTTAGAACAATATCTTGCACAAAAATTCATTAGTGGCACCAAATCAACTCAAATATGTACTAATAAACAATCTTGCCCTTTTTCAAAAACAAAGAGAGTAGTATCAACTTTACCTCTTATAAAATTATTTTGCAAAGAAATAACTAAGTTTATCAAAACCATACACGGGGTGCTTGTTTTAAACATACAAGGCCTCTTATAAAAATCACTTGGCCTAAAAATTTTCAAACCCCGGTTGTTTTTCATAGACTCTTTTTGAATAAAACCATTTAGAAAAGTGGATTTAACATCCATATGGTAAAGTTTGAAATTTTCTTAAAACAAGAATGGGCAAGCAAAATGCGAATAGCTTCTAAATGTGCTATGGGTGCAAATGTAACATCAAAATCAATACCTCCTTCTTGACGATACCATTGAGCTACTAACCTTGCCTTGGTCATCAAACTTGTTCCAAAATATCAAAAAAATTCTGCAAAATCTCAACAAGATATCTTTGCACAAGAACATAGTAATATCAAATGATAGAGATACAAAAACAAGTAGCACGTACCATGCTATCAAACGAATCATCAAGAGTTCAATAAGACATGTAAGTACAAATAGGCTTATAGAAAGCTATATAAGGTCTTTTTCGAAATTTGAAAATCCGAGAGCATATAGTTGAGACCTCATTTAAAAGATGCATTTGAACAAGAGTTTTGCCAATAATGAATATGTGCAATCAAATGCATAATTTTGAGAAAAAGGATGAAAATCAAATGTTTTATCAAAACAAAAATATAATCCTTTGCAAGACTTGGATAAAAACAAGCTTAATAGAATAGTGCGTTTCAAAAAAATCGAAAAATCCTCTTAATGACACTTATGTGAAATACTTTGAAATAACTTGAAAAACAAGCACATAGGCATATGACAAAAATATATCGAGTCTATAAGATGAATACCAATGATGAGCGTAACTCGATAGTTTATGGTCCTCTCTTGAGAAAATAACCATTGATGAAAATATATATGTCCTACACAATTCCTAACACGTCTTGCACAAACATAATGATACAAGTGTAGACTAAGTAATAAGATATATCATAAATGTGCTTATGGTATATAAAACCATAAGAGATAATAAAAGAACCTTAGTCTATGTAAATGCACAAGAGTTTTAAAAATAATATGCAAGGTCCTCTTTTTTTTTAAAAATTTAAGAACACACAAATATATTGAAGACCTTGATTTTAAAAATAAATTTTTGAAAAACTCATGTTGAAAAATTAGGCACAATTAAAAACATGTATAATAACAAAATAAAATGCATATTTAAATGGGGAGATACGGTTTACCAACTACGCCATTTCCATGGGTTGTGCCGTTCCCATTGTTGATGATATCTTCCCCTTTGAAAATCGTCTTGTTGATGATAGCTTCTCCGATTGATCCATTTCCAAGGATTATGTCTTTCCCATTGTTTATAATGTCTTTCTCTTGGAAATTCATTGTGGTGATGACTTCTCCATTGATCAAATGAGACGATCATTTGATGTCTTTTTGGCGGTATGAATTTTCCTTGATTCTTATTCCGCCGGGTACCTAATACGACATTGTTTTGTGGTACCCTCAAGTATTTGGGTCCTTTGGGATTAGCTTTGAGACTCTTAGGTCTTCAACAATAATTAGAGTTATTTCTAGCCCGACAAGTATTTACCGTATGACCCTTTTTACCACAATAGAAGCAAGTAATAATTTTTGGAGCATAATGACCAACATGCATAGGGACTTGATTTCTTTTCACATAATTAACAACACTAGACTTATGATCAAGTCCTTGTTTCAATTTATCACAACTATGAACATTAACAATATCGGTCATTTTGTCGGTACTCAAGTTGGATTTTGATAAATCCTTTTTCATGTAATTAATGTCCTCAACAAGAGTACTATTTTCTTTTTCAAGGTTTCTAACCTTATCAAGTGTGGTGGTGTGAGCACATGAAAGTGATTCATAGGAAGTAAATAAATTATCCTTATCATTTTTTAAAACATTGAATTCCTTTTTCAAATTTTTGTATTTAACAAGTAAGCTTTGGAATTCATTTTGAAGCTCATCATAATCATTTTGCAAATCACCATACTCATTTTGTAATTCATTATCATAAGAAGTAGAATGTTTATAACTTACCTCGTTTTCTTCGAAGCCCATAAGACAATGTTCGTTTTCATCGTCGTCAGAAGTTGTAGGAAGCTCATCCCATGTTGTTGGGTTTGAAGTTGTACTCATTTGAGAAGTAGATGTTTTTGAGTGGCTCCTTTTATTTGCATATACTTCTTCTAATTTTCTCCATGCTTCATGTGCCGATTTAGTTCCTACAATATGATCATATTCCAAAATGGTAAGTGAACAATAAATAACATTAGGAGCTTTACCATTTAAAGAGATGATTTTCTTCTCTTCATCATTGAGCTCCTTGAAGGCTTTGGAGGTGTGTGGTGTATCTTTTATCGGAATAGATTCTTTATGGACGACCATGTTCCAAATATCAAACCCGCAACCTTGTAGATAGCATTCCATTCTTTCTTTCCAAAATGTATAATTTTTGGAATCAAATAGTGGTGGCTTGGTGGTGGAGGCGCAGGTAAGGTAGACTTCATTCGTAGCCGATGATCATTCATCTTTACTCGCGATGTGGAACGAGCTTTCCAAAGAGTTTGGCTTTGATACCACTTGTAAGTCCAAGCGGCTACGATAATCTAGAGGGGGGGTGAATAGATTATCTCTATCTTTTCGATTTCGCCCTCTTTTTCGAACAAAACAAGCCAAGACAATAATAAAGGTGCGGGAAGTAAACAACACGCGCCGATTTATAGAGGTTCAACCCACCTAGGGCCTAATCCTCTACCACCCTAGTATATCCGGGATGGATTTCAAAAAGAAAAAAAGATTTTATTAATTACCAAAATCAATACAACACCTTACAACATCACCTTGAAGAGCACCACACTCTTCTACAACACCACCTTTGAGATTACCACAATCTCTCTTGGAGATTACCACAATCTCCAACGGCACCTTGTGAAGATCACCACAATCTTCAACCTTGAAGAATACCAAATTCTTCAACACCTCAATAAGAAGATCACCACAATCTTCTTGCACCTATCACCTAGATCATCCAAGTGTGTTCTTACCACAAGAATACTCACAAGGATATCTTGTGTTGAATGATAACCCAAAATCAAGATTACAACTCGATAATGAATATTACAATTATGAGTGCAAGTGTAATCAAGAAATAAGACTAGACCTCAAGATGTGAAAGTGAAAGACCTTAGACTATTACAACAAGAATAATAACAATGAAGAACATATATGTTTGCTTGAGTGTATCTTGTTGTGTTGTAGTATTCTCTCTTATTGTTGTGCTTCAAATTTTTCTCTATTTATAGGATACGATTGATCATAGATAGGCTCCTCTTGGGGACTTGAAATCTGTAAAAAATTGCATGACAAATGAAGAATATAGCTGTTAGAAATCAATCCCACAAATTAGGGAAAAGCTGTCTGAAAATGCAACGGATAGTTTGCTGATAAAAGAGGGGTTCGACCGGTCGCGCAGAGATAAGTTTGAAATGAGTTTGCTGCAATTTTTACACTGGGGGACCGGTCGCCCTTATGCTTGACCGGTTGGGAGTTGTCAAAAAACGAAATAGAGAAGTCTGCTCTTGAGGAGGGCTTCCCAGGTACCGGTCGCCCTAGGGTCGACCGATCGCCCCTATTGGTCGACCTATGGGTCAACCGGTCGCCCTCCTATTTTTCATACATCCCGTTTTCTATTTCAAAACTCAACTCAGGTACAGGTTGCCCTATAGGGCGACCGATTGAGCTTGAAACAAAAGTGTTGTCCAATTTTATATCGAAAATAAACTCCAAGATATACTCCGAAAAATAGTAAAAACATTTTAAATCGATCGGAAGTATTTAGACAACATTTAGGGACATTGTTTTGGTATAAAACACATTAACACAAAATCATCAAAAGTGTTGTCCAATATTTGTCGAAAATAAACTTAAAGAAATACTCCGGAAAATTAGTAGAATCAATTTAAATCATTTAGGAGTATTTGGACAACACTTAAAAACATTGTTTTGGTATAAAAACAAAATCATCAAAATCATGATAAAACCATTTATCAAACATCTTGGAGGTTCGCATTGAGGAGCCTTTCTCTTCTCTCGTTGCAATGCATCAGCTCTTTGTGCCTTGGCTGAGCCAACGTCATCGACAATTAATGCATCTGTGGGAGCCTGCGTTTGAGCTATTTGAGTCTCTACTGGAGCAATTGTGGTAGCCTGCTCAGCTGATTGTGTTCCAGCTAGAGCAGTTGTGTTGGTTTGCTCAGCTGACTGAGACTTAGCTGTGTTAACAACTTCGTCGGTCTCAGTGGATTTTTCCTGTTGAGTCAACGGGTCCTCAACTATCTTAATAGCGTCATTGGAGTGTGATGTGGCTAGAGGGGATGGCTCATCATCAAAATTGAATCTCATCGTAGTTATTTATCACTAACATTGCTCCGTGAGTTATGAACATCCTCAGCCTCGTCCTGCGTAGAATCTCCAAGATGTGTGGACTTGGCTTCATCCTCTGATCCCAGAAAAGTTGTGTCAATATGTTCTTAGGAATCATGAAGGGCGCTAATCTCCACTTCTTCACGAGCTCCCTCCATTTGAGGAATGTTCTCCTATTCGATTATTTACCTAAGGAAGTCGCAACCTCCTTTAGGCCTTCATTACCCCCAACAGTCTCAACCACTGTGGGGCCTTCGACATTCATCCCTTTGGCAGACTCAGCTACCCTAGGGTCTTCTGTGGCATCCTTCGGAGTATGAACTCCTAGGATTGCACTTTCATGGCAAGAGTCTCAACTCACGTGGCCTCTTTCCCATCTTTTGCCTTCCCATTTCCTTACCGCACATCGAGAAAATCTTAGCATTGGAGAAGTCTCAACCATTCGAGTTTCATTAATTACCCTTATCGGTTGTTTGTCTTCGCCTCTAAGCTGCGTAGTTTTGGCATCCTCCAACCTAGCCGGAGTATGAACTCCTAGGATTGCACTTTCATGGCAAGAGTCTCAACTCAACACCACGTGGCCTCTTTCCCATCATCGTTGTTCCCCGAGAGCCATCTTGAGATTGCAGGGGATGTGGTCGCAGAATATCGGTTGCAATCTTTCGCGCCACTCCCACATCGGATCAAGAAAATCTTGGGAATAGTCTCCTGGACCTTCCTGAAGATGTTACTCGTCAAAGGCTAGGGATTCTTTAACCATTCGAAGTCTTCGTTAAGGTCCATCTCCTCTGTCGATCTTTGGATTGTTTTGCCATCACCATCGCTTAGTCCTTCGAATTTCATGTCTACACACTTGGACACAATGTCCATCAGCTTGTGGTAGTCATCCTTAATCATCTCATTTTTAGCTACATAGATAGATTTTTTGTCACAACAATTTCCTTCCTAACTCAAGTTCACGTCCTTCTCGGCTATGTCCTTCAGTCCTTCAGTCCATCGGTCGGCAACTTACAGTGTTCAGCAAGGTCCTTCACAGTGATTTTGATGTCATTGCCGTGAACGGATGAGCAAATCTCATCGTCATGCACTTCGGCATTCACGTAGAACATAAGCGACCTCCTCTAAATAGGTGTGGGTAAACTCCATAGAGAGAAAGTCCTTCAAATCGGACTTCTCAAGCTTGTCAGCAATCTTCTTTAGTAGGGTCTTATCAACGTCCTGTTTTATCATTCCTTTGAAGTCCACTGAAGCACCGGAGTGGATTTTCTCTGAAAGCTTAGCGAAATCACGGCCATTTTTAGAGAGAATAGACGGTGAATAATGTGAAAATCTTGAACTTTGAAGGTAGGGTTTTGAACAGTTGCACAGAGAAATTCTTTTTGCTTGTTGAAGATAAGAGTATTTTGTGAGGAGAGAGAAAATGTATTTTTGGTTTATATGGGACTTGAAAGGACGGTGTTAGGAAATTTATTTGATAGATTTTGATGATACCATGTAAAACTTAAACTAGGAAGTTGACACCCCATTTTTCTTGTAATTTGTATTGTAATAGATAAGACTGGAAAAGCTGAGTTAAGTCAGCTATGTCAAAGATTACAAGAAGTCAACTGCGGAATAAGTGAAGACTCTGCCGTGTGTCAGCTGAGTAAGGCCATGAAGGAAGTCAAGGACTCAACTGAAGGAGAGTCAGTTAAGGAACAACTCGAGAAGTGTCAGTCAAGTCAACTCAAGAAGCCAAGTCTAAAAGTTGAAGTGACAGTTGAGTCAATCCAACAGTCGGTTTTTTTTAGCCATTCCCAACAAACCAAGATGTTTTTTAGCCATCTTTTTCAAACACATCTTTTTTAGCCATTTTGGGGTGTAAAATGACATCCATACGCTTCTAGCATGTTTGTTTGATATTTGGGTTATTTCTCTCTCTTTCACTTATCTCTATGTCTTCTTACTCTTTTTTTTTCAAACTTTTTTTAAGAAATCAAACCTGTATTTTTCATTTTTAAATATGCAATATGGGTGTTGAATTATAGATATCGAAAAGAAGATTAATTTGATAAATTATACATGCAAAACGGATTTAAAACGAAAAAGTTATGTGAATTCAAAGTTTTTTGGAAAAAAATAATTGGTTATGCTGTAACTCGAATTCGAGTCAGTTTTTTTATTTTATTTTTTTTGAAAAAATTGGGGTCAGTGAGTATCAATACCATGACCAAAAAGTGGGGAAACACTGGACAATCCACTATGCTAGATGAGTCTTTTGGTTATAATAACAAACTTTATTTTATATATCATATACTGAGTGACTCGAATTCGAGTCATGTAATGACTCGAATTCGAGTTACAGCATACCCAGTTTTTTTTTTCAAAAAACTTTGAATTCACATAACTTTTTTTGTTTTAAATCCGTTTTGCATGTATAATATATCAAATTAATCTTCTTTTTGATATCTATAATTCAACACCCATATTGCATATTTCAAAATGAAAAATACAGGTTCGATTTCTTAAACAAAAATTAAAAAAAAAGAGTAAGAAGATACATAGAGATAAGTGAAAGAGAGATAAATAACCCAAATATCAAACAAACATGCTAGAAGGGTATGGATGTCATTTTACACTCCAAAATGGCTAAAAAGATGTGTCTACAATACATGGCTATTTTTAATCTTTACATTTTCTAAATGGCTATTTTGTACCATTACCACTCAATCCAATGATTGGAGCAGACTCAAGTCACCTGGGGTAAAGGCAACAGCCAAGTTAAGACAACTGACTTAGATCCGTTGATTAAAGTCAAGAATATTACTACATTTAGTAATATGACAAGCTGCCAGGTCTAAAAGTGTTTGGCCCTGAATTGTGCAAAAGGAATAAGCCAATGGGAAACATTACACCTTGTGTCAGACACCTAAAAATACTGAAATGCCATTAATACGAGGAAAAATCAACATCACCAAGGCTGCAGGCTAAGAAAAGACAAGCCAACGAACACAAAGTAACATTTGAAATTAGCCTATCTCTTCAACGGGCAAAATTTCAAATGTGCACTATAAAAGGCTGAGGAAACTATAGCAAGAGCAAGCATTTTTCTGAGCAAATAACCTGCAATATTCTCATAGAAATTCAATCAATTCCTCAAGCCTTAAACTCGAAGAAACTCGATCCAACACAAGTTGTGAAGGAGAGATAACTTCAACCAGTTGAAGAGGAAACATTTGAAGAAACAAAGGGGTCTACTTTCCAAGTCAGGATTGTAGAAAGGTTCAAGGTCGAACCATTATCAAGTTTGTTAGAGGGCTTTGTGATCAAATCCAAGAACTTGAGAAGTGAGCTGAAGTAGCAAATCTGCCCTGTGAAGAAGGTGAGTCGCAAGAGAAGCCAGTTGTGTGATCAAGGTTGTCTCCAGATTGATAACCGCTTGTAAACTGATCTGTTACATAATGGATTCCTCCAGGAGTTGGGAAGAGAGGATTAGAAGAATACCCCATCTTCGAACCTCTATAAAATATTTGTGTCATTTACTTTCAGCAAATTTACTTTCCTGCATATTTACTTATATCTGCTATTAGTTTATATTTGCTATCTAACTGATAAATAACCAAGTGCTACAAATCAAGTGTTGAAAACGAGTTTAAAACTAATCAAAGGGTGTTAAGTCTTCCGCTGTTAAAAAGCAAACCAGCCAAGTTAAGTATTTGGCTTAAGCAGACAAGTTATACCATCAACAGCTCTATCGAGTCTGTTGAGTGGGTAACTTAGCTGAATAGCCAATTTAGTTGTCCCTCAAGGACACAACTATTTGAGTCAACTCTGTTGAATATTTTAAAAGGACTAAATTCGAAAATTTGGTAAGGTTTATTCAACCCCTCTTTCTAAACCTTACACCACACCCCTTGGGACCTACAAGTGGTATCAGAGTGGTTGGTTTATTGAGCCTTCGGCACTGGTTATTGAACTAGATCTCTATCTTTTCAAGAGGTTTACACTTGTGTTTTTCAAAGTCTTTCATCTCTTAAGCAAAGTTTTTATCATGCAAGCAAATCTACCATGCATTTCTATGTTTATTGTTGAGGAATTTGATGATTGGAAAATACGCATGAAGGCTCATCTATCTGCACTACATGATGAAATATGACTTGTGATAGAGGATGGACCACTGCAAATACTCAAAGTCAACACAACTGTATGAAGAGCAGCTGCAGTAGAGGGAGAAAAAGTTGTTGCTGAAGCAAGACCAGCCATGGTTGAAAAACCAAGGACTGAATTGACAAACGATGATGAAAAGAGTTCAAAATGAAAAGAATACTTTGGAAGGGTTCATGGATAATGGTTGTTCCAGACACATGGCCTCTTCCATAACCCTATCTTTTTGCTCGTTTCTGTCGTGAAGGATTATTGTTGCGGAATACTTCAAACGCATGTCTCATCGGGTCACATTTATGGACAACACCTGCCATTTAATTAATAAGACTTGAATAAACAAACCTGCAAAAATATAGAAACAAGTCTTATACAAAAATATAATATGCAGAATATGTATACTAATTATACAATAAAACACATCTAAGTAAACATTATTACATAATTAATTATGCATACATATGTACACTAAGTACACACAGACATAACTCAATATACATTATTACACACTTAAGTATATATTATTATATAACTAATATATACATTATTACACATCTAAGTATACATTATTACACAATTATAGTTACATTACTATATACTAAAAATACATTATTACACAACTACATATACGGTATTACATAACTAAATATACAATATTACATAATGAAGTATACAATATATAAGAACCTTACATATACAAAATATAACAACCAGTACACATTGTATACAAAATAACAACCCTAAATATACACAATATATACTCTAAAACGGCATAATCATATGTGCGCTAAAAAACTTAATTTACGAAATCTAACACCTCATAAACCAGAAATCGAAAAAAGATGAACTGTGAAAAATAGGGGGCTGTAAAAGATATCACACACAACATATGAACACATTTCATCAAGGAAAACCAACAATCAAAACCCTAGAAATCGAAAAAATCAATCTCACCGAAAATCGAAGGCTAGTGAAGAAATTCACACCGATGAAGAATCCATAGCCTAGTGAAGAAGAAGAAAATCGCACCGTAGTGAAGAAGAAGAGAATCACACCGAATAAGAAACAAAGACGTGATTTCGTAGATTGAGAACTAAAACTTCAGATTTGATTTTGAAAAATGAAAACCCAAAATCGTGGGCTTTGGATAAGACACATTTTTTTGTTACCAAATCTATACAGGTACAATTACAAATATATCCCTGGAATTTTAGAGCGATAGTTCCCAATTACACTTAAGTTAGGCGCTAAGACTTAAAATTAGAAGTAAAACCTGGTCCATTGATTATTAAATCAAATAGTCTAAATGTGGTCTTATGTTCTTACTTAAAGAGCTTGATTTCATTTGGTCATATCCTTATATATATCGTGTACTTTATTTTGGTTATTTTTCTTTAAATTCTTATGAAATTTGGCACTCGATCTTAAAATTGCAAATAAACGAAATTCTGGATGATGTTATTTAAGGGGGCAGAAAATAAAAGAAAAAATATTTTGGTCCCAACTCCCAAACAAAAGGCTATATAGGACAAACAATTGATCATACTGCTTCCCTAAAAAAAAAAAGAAAAAATTGATCATACTGCAGAAGTCGAAAGCGACTAGCTGCTTTGACTTTTGTTTTTGACAACAAATAAAAAATCTTGAAACACTTCTCAACTGTAAGAGCGACCGCATCATATAATTTCCTTGATGTGCTACTGCTCATGACTATCAGTTTCCGATGACGCGCCCCATCCAATAAAAGCCTTCCACGTACTCTAAACTCTCTACTAACCGGCTATGTCCAGTTACCTCACCCTTCCACGTCATCAACCTGTCGCCATTTTTCACCGGTTCAGTCGGTAGTCAGCTCTTCTCTATAAATATAACCTGAAACAAGAATCATTTTGCGCTTGCCTTGTTATCTCAGTCGTTCTCTTTCTTTTATCGAGCAATATCTGTTGTGTTTTTCGAGTGGGTTTTTCTTTATTGATTTTCTAGTGCTGAATTCAGCGGAAAAAAGGGGGAAAATTATGTTTCTATTGGATTGGTTTTATGGAATATTAGCATCCTTGGGGTTATACCAGAAAGAGGCCAAGATTTTGTTTCTGGGCCTGGATAATGCAGGAAAAACCACGTTGCTTCATATGTTAAAAGATGAGGTTTTGATATTGTTTTTCTCCGTCTATACTTGTTTCTTTATTAAGCATTTCGAGGTGTATATGCTTTTTTTGAAATTTTATCTTTTGTTTTGGTGTGTTTGTTATGGAAAACAAAGGGCTGGTTGTTTTTCGTGAAACGTTTTCCAAGTTCAATTTCCAGTTTTGAGTGATGGAAAATGTAATTTTAGACTATATTGATTTTCGAGTGAGAATCGAGAATATATTTGGTTTGTTGTTTTCTGTTTACTATATGTTTGAAAATAAAAATATATTTGATTATAGTTTTTGAAGATGATTTTTGACATAAATTTGCGTAGCTATAGTGAAAAATTGTTTTGTTACTTGATTGTGGTGAACAATTCTATGGTTGTGTTTTGTATAGAATATTGAAATTCCCTAAAGAGAAAACAGAAAAGGACTTCACTCCCTTAAACAAATATAAACCATTTTTTAGAATAGTTGGAAAATGGAAAATGGATTTTGAAAACACAACCATACATGGCCGAAGTTTTCAAGGTTGTAGCATAATTTCAAGCTATTGCGATCACCCAACATCACTAATTTTTTGTTATTCCTACTGGAATTCTGTGCATATATTTTGTAGTCACTGAAAATTTCATTAATCAATTTACCTGAAAGTTCTTTCCTTTCTCTATGTGATTGTTTTTAGAAAGTGTATTTTCTATTTTGTGTGTGTGTGTGAGCAGCTTATGTTTTCTCTGGCTGGAAGGGCTTTTCTTAGCTTGAAAATAGTTTTTGTTGTTTGCTCTGTTTTTTTTAATTAGATTAAGATTGTAATATGACATTTGAGTGATGGTTGGTTTTGGATGCAGAGGCTGGTGCAACACCAACCAACTCAGTATCCAACATCAGAGGAACTGAGTATTGGGAAAATCAAATTCAAGGCTTTCGATTTGGGCGGTCATCAGATTGCTCGAAGAGTCTGGAGAGACTACTATGCTAAGGTTTATATTTCAATATATAATGAGAAATGATTGGAAATAAAATTCCAACTTCTGCTTTCTTGCCTCTAAACTACATGGCGAACTAATGGGATTAGTTATGTGTTGTGTGTTATAAATCTAAGGTTCATTAAGCATGCAATTTCTTCAGCTGACCAGAAGTTCCAGCTAGGGGCGGCAATTCGTGTCATTGTGTCCTTTTCGTGTCATTAATTTTAACCAAATTTATAATTTTGTGCATTTGTGTCGTGTGTCTTGTTGTGCCGTGTCGTGCCTTATTGTGTCCTTTCTCTAGTAATTCGTGTTTATACTCATGTCGTGTTTGTGTAGTGCTATTGTGTCGTGTCACCCGTTGGCACCCCTAGTTCCAGCTGGTAGAAGAATCTTGAATTAAGTCTTAAATTGTTCTTGTGTATTTCTGACCCTAAATTTGTTGAATGCTTACGTTTTTAGTGACATAGGTAGTTAAAGCTTGATATCATATAGCACGTTTGGTGACACGAAATGTTTTGGGCTTATGCTGAATTAATTGTTTGGTCGCTTAAAGTTTTGATAGTAAATTCTGTGATGTGTATACACTCTAATGAGTAAACACAATGAGTTGTTTAATTGGATATGATGTTAAACCATGAATTGAAGTAAACTATCTTCAATGTCAGATTTCATGTTCAATTGTTATGCAGTTTATATTCAGCTAAATTTGTCTCATATTTCACTTCTTTCATAATTTTCTTTGTCTATAATTTGTTATCAATCTCATGTCTCCGGAGTAGTTCTTTTATCTTACCTTTTTTTTTATCATCAATGACATTCGAGGTCAATTAAAACAGGAAAACATTCTTGTGCATTTCTTATGAACTATTGTGCGTACTCTTTTGTTTTACGATTGGTGGGTCCGATCCGAAATATTTGTGTGGATAAGTATGTTGCCAATTGTGTTCATGACTGATCTTCGGGGGCTTTAACACTTTGTTTTTTTGCATCTTGCTTTTGAAATGGCATATTTGTTAGGTCGACGCTGTGGTGTATCTCGTCGATGCATATGACAAAGAAAGATTTGCTGAATCGAAGAAGGAACTCGACGCCCTTCTTTCGGATGAATCCTTAGCAAACGTCCCGTTTCTCATTCTCGGTAACAAGATCGATTTACCCTATGCTGCTTCAGAAGACGAGCTGCGCTATTACATGGGTCTAACCGGTCTCACCACTGGTAAGGGTAAAGTTGACCTTTCCGATACCAATTTTCGGCCGCTTGAGGTTTTCATGTGCAGCATTGTAAGGAAAATGGGATATGGTGAGGGCTTCAGATGGATGTCTCAATACATTAAGTAGACTATTGAGAGAAGACCAAATGCACTTCAGTTGGTAATATTTCCAAGCAATTGTTGCTGGCAATTTCTTCTGGAAAGCCATTTGAAGTTCCAATACTGGTAATGTAAATTATGTGATGTGAAGTTAAGTTATTGCTAGTGAGTGGCTGTAGTTCTCTCTGGGGCATAGAATGCAGATGTATGGGGTTTTTAATTTAATAGTATTATTTTGTATCCTGACGTTTGTATGCCTATGCAACAGTTCAAAGGAAGTTATTACAAGATTATGTTCCCTGTTTCGGTATGGATGGTTTTTTCCATTTTAAAATGGTATTTCATCTCTCATGACAAGACAAAAATCAAAATGATTGTCTCATGTTTTCTTAACTGTTATCTCTTGCTTTATAAAAACCCACTATTTATATTTGAAAATTAATATTGTAATTATTATATAATTGACAATCATCCACGTATAGCTGCATTTTTTTTGCAAATTCCTGCGTAACCCAACCTAGGCACTAGCCTCTCTTGGCTTGCCGCCTATTTTTTCGTACGATATATCCTACCGGCTAGGTGCTTGGCTCCACATGCCACATGCGTAGAGCCTAGCACTTTTTAGAGCATGATATATCGGCTAGGTGCTTGGCTCCACATGCCACATGCGTAGAGCCTAGCACTTTTTAGAGCATTAACGTAAGAGATGTAGGAGATGAAACAGATAGAAGATTCCATTCGTTTCAATAGGTAGTAATTGGATGATGAAATCTATTTGGCATTTTTTTTTTTTTTTGGCCAAATGATGACATTGACACACCATAAGTTAACAAGCTACATTAATCAATATGTACACGCATCAATCATTAACATAAAGCCTCCACTTGAATGCTTAATTCCTAATGGTTCCCTTGTCCTTGAGCATATGGAAGTGGATCAGTCCTTTTTTATCCCATATCGGCATCAGGGTGGAGAAGTCCTTCATATTCCAGCTGCCCAAAAAAAAAGAGAGAAACATTGGCTGAATGTGGTAATTAAAATTGCATAATGACGAAATAGGAAAAAGATTAACTTGATTACGGGAACTAAAATCCTTGACCGATAAGGATATTGAAAAGGGATAATTGCAAAAACCACCAGAGGTTTAGCCTAATTACAAAAACATCTGATTATCTTTTTAAAATTACAAATCCCACCTCAAGGTTTGTATATGTTTAACAAATACAATCCTACCATAGGTGCAATATGTAATGAAAGATAATTGGATTCTTTTATAATTAGGTTAAATTTAAAAAGTAGTACTTGTAACTATCCCTAACGAAAAATTCATTACCGTTGCTTTATTATGTTCTAGTTTCATCCTTCTATAATCTTCTTGTGCTCGTCTTGATCGAAACATTGCCTGGACCCTTACGACAGATCTCTCAACACGCTCTTCGGCTTGTTTCCTGCTGGCTTGGAAGAAGTTCTCTTCTGCATCACTTTCTTGATCGTTATCTTCACAAGTAACATCCGGTTGAACCTGAAGCCCACGAAAACCTTTTCTCTTCAGACGCCAACGGAGAATTGCTTTTTCGAGAATCCCAACTGACCAAACAATCTTGCGGTACTGCTTCCGGACTTGGAAACCCCTGAAAACAGCCTGCATTAAAGAAGGAACTTAATCAGACGCAAAGTCAGAAATATTCTGACACCACTGATTATGTATGGAGTTTGCATTAATAATTTGCTTCAGATTGGACAAGAAAATTACACAAATTTTCAGTTTTGTGCTACTACTAATTCTCATCTGCATCAGTGTTCAAACATAACACCCCAAATAAAAATAGCAAATTAAGCTACACTTGCAAAGAAAGATGCACAAAAGGTTGATTCTATGGATTCTTTTGTTGCAAAAATTTGATCTTGAGATTTGAGATAAAAAATAAAAGTGATAATTACAAAAAAAAAACCTGAGGTTCGGGCTAATTACAAAAAAATCCTGAGGTTTTTGAAAATCGCAAAAACTCCCTTGAGGTTGATCCATCTTACATTTTCCCCCTTCATAAGAAAAATACTTCAAAACCCCCCAGTCATTTATAAAAATATTGTTACCACCCTAAATTTAAGACATAATCAAACCTGAGGGGTCTATTGTAATTTTGAAACACCTCTGTTTTTTTGTAATTAGCCCAAACTTCAGGGGTGTTTATGTAATTATCCCAAAATATTATAATAATAAAACGTGGGAATTTCATACAATCACAATATAAATCAAAGCATATCATATCGTGTAAAAGTTTACAATGGTGCCTCAAGTCAAAGGATTTACCTGAATTCTGATGGCGTGACGACGCATATTAAGAAAATCTTTTCGGATTTTCCATGTACGAAATCTGTGTTGGATTCTAAGAGCAGCTGCCATCTTTTTGCGCGTTTCATAGTTGTGAAAAGCATGCTGGATTTTCATCGCTGCTACTATGTGTCGTGCTTCCATCTCCGGATTAGATGCCTCAACCGCTATTGTACGTACTTTGAGCGAATGCTCTCTAAATGCAGCCTGAATTCTTGCAGCTGCATCAGCAGCCGTTCTGTAAGCCGCTAGTGCATCTTTAATACACGACTCCTCCTCGGTGATATTTCCAGGATCTATGGTATCATTCGAGGGGTTTTGAAGTGAACCGCTAACATTTCCAGCCAATGTCATTTCATTAAATTGTGCGACTAAAGCCTTTTCAGCAAGATAAGCTGCCAAACCATCAAAACCATTTTTAGAAGCAATATCAGCAGCAGTGCATCCACCAGTGTTTTCTGAAGTTGGATCTGTGACTAAATTTGGCTTTGCCCCAGCAGATAAGAGAGCTGCAACCATTTTCTCCCTGCAAATAACAATAAATGCATAAAATATGACGAATAAAATGGCCAATTAATTAACATCATTAAACAATATGCTGACAATGTTGATAATCCCAGAGGGTAGTCGTACGACGTGTAATTTATCAAGGTGCATGGACATAATCCATAGGGATAATTACAAAAACTACCTAGAGGTTTAGCTTAGTTACAAAAAAATGTATTTTTCTTTTAAAATTATAAATAAACCATTGAGATTTGTAATTATTTACAGAGTAACCCCTCAATAGGGTGCAATTTGTAAAATAGAAGTATATCTGAAGGGAGGTTTTGTAATTTTGAAAGATATCTGGGGCTTTTTTGTAACTAAGCTAAACCACAAAGGTAGTATAATTATCCCTAAACTATAACAGAGCCTGAGGTGAGGATTAGAAGGTAGGAAACATAAAAAAAAATATACAAGACAACTGGTTCATATGGTTTAAGATCTCAGTGGTAATACAAGAAATAGCAATGGTACCGACACATCATGATTGTACCTTCCATGATATGCAGCCCAATGTAAAGCTGTCCATCCAAATTTGTCTCGATAATCCATCGATAAACCAGAGCATGAAAATGGGAGAACTGCCCAAGTATAACCTAGAATCGCACACAAGTGAATTACGCCTAAACCTTGTTCATCATGTTCAGAAATTTTGTGCCCAGCAACTACTTTCTCTAGCAACCATTCATGAAGTCTATTCTCTAAAGTCAACTCAAACAAGCTATCTTTTGCCTGGGGAAAAGGCATTTTGGCGTCTTCAATCATTTTGGTCAAATAAACCCAACCATGAGAGATGTGTGATGTTCTCTGAGCAAAAGCTTTGGCTTCTTTTAAGGCGCTATGGGATACCTTACTGGAAAATATACTCAGCCTCTTGGATGACGAAAACAACAAACGAGCAAGCCTCATCTGAAGTTGAAATTCTTCCCAATTAGATTTATCGTTCACAGATATCATCCTATCGGGTACTATAGGAGCACGGAACTCAAAAGTCAAAACTTGGCTGATAGGTTTATGGCCATCGAAACTCAGATAGAGATTCACTAATCCAGGCGTTTGAGGTGAAATTACACAACGAAATACTCCAGCTTGCACATTTTCAACAGGAACAACCGAATCTCCACATGCAAGATGTAAACTGAAATTAGTGTGGGGTAGTTTTCTTCCATTGAAAAACCCAACGACTAAGATCTGCAAATAATCAGTGAGTCAAGAAACTGTAATCTATAAAAGCCTACTATATACAAGCAGATTAATGAGTTTTGAATAATTAGTTGAAAAGATAGATATCAGAGCATCCCTAAAAGACTCTTTAATTGAAAAATGCTCTTTATTTTGAAGAGTCATCCACCAAAAATCATCTCTAATAAACTCCTATCTCTAAATTTGGAGAGCCAAAACAACTCTCTATAATTGATTGCATTAGATTTCTTGCACTTTGAATGACCTTTATGAATTGCAGTTTCTAAAAAGAACACAAATTTTGAACAATGTAATAAATTACTTCCAATATCCAATGCGTAATAAATTAATATTGGAAAAAAGAGAAAATAAAGAGTCATATACAAAGAGAGCGTTGGAAGATGTCAACAATATCACCTTTTAAATCTAAAGATAGCTCTTTATTTGATAAAAGATGTTCTTTAAATTTAAAGAGTCTCCTAGAGATGCTCTAACTATAAGCAGAAAAAAGTAGAAGAAGACTGAAGCAGACAAAGTGACTGCATCCGTTTAATCTGCTGATATATATGCATTTCCAGTAGGGGAAGATTTTTTAAAGCTGCAACTAATAACGATAATATTGAATCTATATGTCATTTCATTTTATCCATTTTCCCTACCTCCATTTAGAGTAATAATTTTTACTCCAACGAACAGCTAAAGTTCTTTTTGCCCTATAATTAAACTATTGGCAACTTGTCTAACTTTATTCACAAAGACCCAAAATGTAAACCACTTTCGTATTTGCATAACACATCATAAAAGACGTGCACTAGTGGCAGAAGACAACACCAAATAGTAAGCTGAAACAGCAGCCAGCAAAGGACCTTTGTTTCTTCAGTTGAAAGAGCCCATGAAGGTGAGACGTCGGTTATGTTGAATATCTGGCCTGGAGCGGATGAGAGAGGATCATTCATCATTGACGATGTAAAAGACTGATGTCCAGTTGAAATTGAAGATTCCAGAGGTTGATCATCTACTGATCCTGAAGAATCAGAAATGATATGTGTCATCCACCTTCCAAAACTGTCCTGTGCTTCCAAACTGTCTTTGCCTATATTATTTAAGAAAGAGCTCTGTGAATTTGCATTCGTCTCACGTGCAGCTGTCTGGTAGGACATATTGTTTGAAATATTATAGTCAATGGGATAACTCCCAGCAACATGTCCTGCAAAACTGTCACCGAAACTTTCTGGTGATACTTTGTTAGTTGCCAGGGCATCATCCTGTAGTAAGAAAAGCTAATTAGTATATCTAATCAACAAAAAGCAGAGATAAGTGGTGCACCTCGAATTTGACCAAACACATATCAGGTTAAGCTATTTAAGCTGCTTAATGTACGCTGTATTTAAGAAAAATTTGAGAAAAGGGCAACTAGATCACGTTATTCAATTCATCACTTCATTTCTTAGCAAGCAGCATTTGGTAGTTTGAGGGGGGTGGCGGGGGTGTGCATTACATTCAAATGAAGATACAATGTAACAATACCCAAATAGAATTCAAATCCAAGAATAACAACACATACTAACCATATGAAGCATAAAGCACCAGTATAGCCTCCATGGTGAAAGACTGAAAGTGATGACAAATAATAGTGTGCAAACTTTATTTAAAACCAACAATTTCACTTAGCTGACAAAAGATATATAACATATTGTGCCGGCCCAGTAGAAAGAGGAAAAATGTAAAAGGAATTAACATCCAATTAGTATCCATTATTTGAACTTGACTAAAACTTAGTATTTCTATGGATCAACATTTAGCATGATTCAAAGGTCACTTGGCTACTCTGAGACGGCTCGTTTATTTTTACAAATATATTTAGACGTTGTTGGTATGATAAATCAAGAATTAATGGATTAAAATGTATTTATATAAAGGAACTTTAGGCCCATTTAAGGAACTTAATTTGGTTCTATGCATCCATCTGTATATATTTAGACCAAAAGTTACTTTATATAAATACTAGGCCCATTTATAACCCGGACAAGCATCCAACAAGCCCTTCCATAAAACTATAAGTTCTCACAATACCAAGAAACTCTAAAGTCTTCATCTTCTCAATCATCTGCCATTAGACCGAGGTAAACCTCGAAAGCTATGTCTATTTCCTCATCTAAAAGGACTAAGTCTTTTTACAATAGTTCATCGGTTATAGTACATTACATTACATTGGTTCATTATCATATCCAAACAAAAGAGATGTTTCAATATGTTCGTTGCATACAAGCAATTGAAAATAGAATGCACTACAAATATGGTAGATTAAATCACCCTAAATCCTAAAAGAGATGATAACTTTAAAGAAACTTGAGAATCCTTTCAAAAATATATGAATCACCTAAATCCTATACACAGAATCACCTTTTACAAAAAACTGGGAGAATCAAATCTGTTCACTTACAATAATTTTGCAACTGTTCACAAAATACTGATCACCTTTTTGAACAAACCCAAAGCCTGCAGCTTGTCCTGCAACTGAAAATTTCTAGGTCTGCTAAATCAAAAAGAATAAATCTTGTACTTATCAACTCATTTATCAACTGTTCTTTTTTGCATCTCTTGATTTCTGACATACCAAAAAAACTTCTTTAGATAGTAAGTACTTGGGACAGTTGCTATAAACATTTGAAATATTAAACTCACACACCTTTTGTGGTGTTGCTTGTTTAAACATTTGGGATAAATCTGTAGCAAAACTTTTCCAAAAGCTTCCCAGTCAGAAAGGGATATTCTTATCTCAAAGAAAATATGTGCTTGACTTATTTGAAAATCATCTGTTCCTAATGCACAACTTACAAAAGAAAGCTCACATTTATTCTTCTTTGTGACTTTTATTTTGTGTATGCTGTTGAATCTCTGTCTCAAATGGCTCACACAGAAATAAGATACATCATAGGTTTTAAAGTTTCTAAAATTGAATATTATCTCTTTCATGATTCCAGCATAAGATTGATTGTCACAAACGAGGATACGTGCTTCAACAGAACAATAATCTTCACAAAAGCTCTTAATGGGTTTGGGTTGATTATCTTTGTCATCAACTTGAGGGGGAGTGTTAAAGTTTTGTAACACAACATTGACTTTTGCTTCAACATTGAAGTATATATGTAATCTCTTAATGAAGATTAATGTATAGATATGCATGCAGATTTGTTTTTAACAATAAAATGTCATGATACCATCTGTATATATTTAGACCAAAAGTTACTTTATATAAATACTAGGCCCATTTATACATTGGTTCTGATGCATCAACAGAGCCCTTCCATGGCTAATAAGGACCTAGTCTTGTCTTGCACAATGAGTTCATAAGTACATAATAGTACATTGGTTCATTATCATATCCAAACAAAAGAGATGTTTCAATATGTTCGTTGCATACAAGCAATTGAAAATAGAATGCACTACAAATATGGTAGATTAAATCACCCTAAATCCTAAACACAGAATACCTCCTTTTACAAAAAACTGGGAGAATCATCTGTTCACTTACAATAATTTTGCAACTGTTCACAAAATACTGATCCGTCGGCCCAAAGCCTGCAGCTTGTCCTGCAACTGAAAATTCCATGCATCAAAAAAATAAATCATCAGCAACTTCTTTATGAACTTTCAGTACTGCTATAAACATTTGAGAATATTAAACTCACACACCTTCTTGTGGTGTTAGCTTGTTGGGATCATCTGGCACCAAAAGCTCATCCCAGTCAAGTGTATTTATCTCATGAAGTCTTTGTTCATGACTTTTTATGGTCATGCTGTGGTGACGCTCTGGAAAATCACACAGAAACGAGGACTTGAATATTAGCAATATTCCAGCTAGAAATTGCCAAACACAATAATACTTTTGCTTCAACATTGAAGTCAGTACATGTATAGATATGCATGCATTTCTTTTTGAACAATAATGTTTTACTAGCTTCATATGTTAATTTAGAAATGGCCACACTTTGTAGAACTCTTTTGAATTGTAATAAGATAAAAACCTTTAGGCCAACAGAAAGTTTCAAGAGAAATGAACTTGTTAATATTCAGCAAAATATCTGTGGAAGAAAATTTAAGATGATCTTTTTACCATGGTTATACACCCGGTCAACTGAGGAATCAGATTCTTCCAACAAAGGCCAAGAGGCAGACGGGTCAGAGACAGCTGGACTAGAATTAGAATTTATAGGTGTGGCTGGGGAACCCTGCAACTGTATCATAAGATAATTAGTGTACATAGTACTTGTTACATCAAGTATGAATTACATCTACAAATATCATTTCATGAGACTGAGTTTACATTGATGATGCTAAAGTGAAACTCCATACATACATACATCAATACGAGGCATTCATATTATATAAAGACTAGTTCACATTTTCAGGATGCATCTCTAGAAAAAGGGAAAAAAGATTAATGTACAGATTATGTCACAAACTACTAAGTCTTTGCGTCTGAGACCAGATGAAAGTCCTATTGAGGACTTGAAGGGTCTGGAAGACGTTGGAATCATCTTGACCATAAAAAGGAATATAGAACAACGAAAGTTGGTAGAAGAGGCAAAAATAGATATTCAGAGTCATGCTAATTCTGATATTGAGCTGATAATTCAGAAAATAGAACTTCTAAAGGAAGTGATTCAGAATCATTTAGGCTTGGACTGATGGTTTTTATAGAATATATTTGAATTTACACCTGATAGCTTGATGATGGAAGCTACTCCTAGGTTAAAAATAATTGATGGACCGGTACAGAGCAAAATAATGGCCTCTATATGATTATCATACATATGGAAAAGGTTTATGATAAGGTTCCAGCGGATTATTGCAGTGGGTTTTACAAAGCAGGTCAACATGGATATTTGATGTTATAAAGAATATGCACAAGATCAAGGTTATGCTTTGTCAGTCTCAAATATGAACGAAATTAATGAAAACATACAAGATCCAATGAGCTTGCTTGCTACAGTTTGTATCATCCTAGCGACTCAGACAAAATACAGAACTGTTATCTACAACAATTGTGGATAGAACATCATGAGATGGAAGAACTTAAATAAGCTCAAAAGACTTAATACATAATGTGATATATCTGAAGTTAGCAGAAAGTAGACAAGAATGTAGGTAGGTCCTAAGATCCATAACACATGTGCATGCATTTCTTAGGCTGCATTATTCTTACGTCGGGAAATATCAGAATGATGTTACAATCATCTCTCAAAAGCGTAAAGCTGGTTGGGTTAATTGATGGAATAACTAAATAAGGTTTTAACTTTAACGCAACCGACAAAATCTGATTAACTACAAGGAAATCTATAGGATACTAATAAGAAGCATGATACTATAGAGAGTTGAATTTTGGTTATGATAAAATATCCAAAAATAATAATAATAATAATAATAATAGTAGTTGAGACAGTGTGTCAATAAAATTTTCATTAGTATTTAGGCATGTCCAATAAAGGCCACCAAATGCTCTCATTTGTAAGAGCATCGAGACTAGCATCATAGTATACATGAGGAAGATATCAAAATATGACATGAAAGAATGCAATAAAAAAGAGATGGAACCTTTATAGTTTAACTTCGCTAATGGCCCTTGATGGAGCAGGTAGAAAATGTGGGCTAAGGCTTTATCAAGTTGACCTAAGATTAATTGTGCAGGTAAAAAAGAACAATATATACCAAATAGAGGTCTCTAGCATCTTCAGGGAACCACCTAATTGACATCATCTTGACATACTCATTTTATCTACCTTACTAATCATTTACTCTTAGCAAATGAACCACTGAAACTTGGCACATTTTACAGTTCAAATCTCCACGCAAGCAACCCCAGCTAACAAAATTGGTTATAGCCCCAGTAAATCCCTGACGACATTTAATCCAGATAATTAATGTAAACACTAAATGGTCCCTACTAAAAATAAGGTCACAAATAAGGTTACTGAGTAATTTTACATATCACAAGTATATATATATATATATATATATATATATATATATCAACATGTATGTATAGAAAGGACTGTATAATAAAGAGCATAAAAGAAAACAAAGAACAGTACAAATAACTGAAATCAAGAATAACTGTCATGTAAGCATGTGAAGCTGACCGAAAATGAGTTGAAAAGTTCTTTATCTTAATTCATAATATAAAAGTAACTACCAGGAAGATAAAGAGGGAAAAGAAAAAAGAGGAGACAGTACAACTTATGGTGGTAATTCAAATTTATACTTGTGGTTTAGCATGTGCATTACTTCTCATATCATAAGGTATGTGCCTTTAAATCCAGTTGAAACATACCAAGTAACACCAGTGAATATACAAGCTGACTTAATGCATGAATAAGTATTTTACTAGAGTGAAAATATCAGCAAAATCGGTCAAGTTCTACTTACAAGTCAATTTTAATATGGAATGCTTTCCGTTTTAAAAAGCACTACTTAATATTAGAAGTTTTAAATTTATAAGACATTAGTATTCTGTAAATAACATTATTAACGGAAGTCGTTCTATTAATAAGAGACAAACCTCTTGAGTCTCACGATAATGCACAAGGACAATATGTTCTAAGGACCTGCAATAGACATATGTATCAATGAAAATTTACATTGAAAAAGCACAACTTCACTGATAGAAGAGATAAGAAATGAGGGTGAGGTGGATATTCAGACTCATAGATGTTTTATGATTTCATACTTGTCAAGTAGCCAGTAACATCTGCGAACAAATGTTGGGTTGTCTTCTCCATGTGCATAATATACATGAATCCTTTCCATATTGCCGACCTGTCTTGTAAACACATTAGTGCTTACATGTAAATTAAGAATCTAATGGTAGATGAGGATAAATTCTCAAATTCAAGTGTCATGCCAGTCCTATTCATGCAGAAAACTTAGAATAAAATATCTCGCTACACTAGAGAGTCAATGGCACGAGAAACTCAAAAAAGGAGAAAAATCCATAGCCCCTTGTATAAGATTTCGACACAACATGAATAAGCCACATAATTCAGAAATGATTCTTATCCCCAGACGTGAAACTAGAATGAATCTAGAATATTCAACATTTTTCCCACCACTAAATACATCTGAATCGTTTTAAATTGTACATAGTATCAATGCACAAGACCTTACTTTTAAGTGTTCATGAGCTTCTTTGACAGTTTTCCCGTCTTTTTTCTTCTTCCAGTTATGGCCATCTTTTCGGAAATTCCGTAGCATCTTACGGTCAAACAACACAATTGTGCCACCTATTTCAATACAAGAAAACTATTATTAGTCCAATTCAAGCAATAATATCTTCCATTATCCACTTCAACTGACATGTACGTTCATATAAGCTCCATGAATGGAACATTAAATTTTTTAACATTCATTTTCAGCTAATTCCAAAAGACAAAAAACACATGTAAGCATTCAAGTGTATTACTTTTTGGCAAATTCATGGGTTTGACATGGACAGTGAAATACTTGTGGTTACAAAGTATGGCATGAATCTCATTGGGTCTCAGCCACCTTGCCTTGGCTTCCTCCATCATAGTGCCAAAATCCAAATCTGTTTAAGGAGAAAAAGGTCCAATAGTTAACAAAAAGAAATTAAAAAATGGACACGATTGGGAACACACTCTACTGATAGCTAACAAAAAGAAATTAAAATGGACACGATTGGGAACACACTCAACTGACTATTCACTTGTTAGGAAGCACAAAGATGACACAGTCACTAGCATAAACAACACAAGATCAATCTATAGGGGCATTTACCTCCTAAAAATGTCAACCAACAGGTGACTTTTCAGTTAAGACTATAATTTGATATTGAAACAATTCAAAATGCTTAAGTAAACAAATAAGGCCATTGAGATTCACTTATATCATCTGTGCATCTTAGGACTTGAGAACATGTTTCTTATAACGTTCATCAAGACTATCTTGAAGGCCACTGTTCATTCCTTGCATTATTGCATTATTGCATTAAAATATGGGGGTATTCTGCGTATTATGTTTCTAAGGTGCTAAAAAGGTTTAAACTAATATGATTATGAACTTCATGGTTCTCTTGAAAATCAATTTCTATCTCATTCACTTGAAACAATAGAATTTCAAGGCTATTCCAACATTCAACATCCCCACGTCCATAACCCTGTCCCAACCACCACAAAAAGGTAAAATAGGAAACCAAACACAAACCCGGAAAAAAAAAAAAAAGACAGAGAACGAAAAGGAGAGGCAACAAAGAAAAGAAATGGTTTATATCCGCATCACTTATGCTACTCGCTTTGCAATATTGTTTGCCAAGCCAAAAAATAATTTCAATAACTAATAACTCATATATTACTGCTTAATTTTCTTGTATATGATTGCTGATCAAGACAATTAAAGCACAACCTTTGTGACAGCTTAATTTTATCCCAGTCCGAATTTCATATCCAGTACAAAATAAAATTCAATTTCTAGCAACTAGTAATATCATATGAAGCCTAAATGCTTCACTACTAATCCAGATGACATTCAAAGCAGCCACTGTAATTAAAAAGAAACATTAAACTCTAAATGTGAGGCTCTTGATAAAGATTACAAAACCCTAAGAACTCATAATTCGAGAGTTGACCATCTACCCCAAAGCATCATAAAAACAAGTAGTACTCCAACACAAACACAAAGTACAACCCCACGAATGATAAGCATATATGGGTTACCTTCCATGGTGCGGAAGCCATGAATCTCTGACCCAGCGAGTCTATTACTCTCCATCACCACGATTCAGACAATCATTACCCACACAAATCACTGCAATTTCAAGATTAAACAAATTATTTTCAAAAATTACGAAAAACATGTAATCCTTTTTTCATTACAGAGCAGAAAACATTGACTATATATGAAAAACGTGAAGAAAGGAGTGCGTGGAAAAAATGAGCGGCTTTCGGGAGTGACAGACCAATAGCGATGGAATTGGACAGCAACGTCGTGCATAGGTCATTATATATTTCTGCTAAATAAATTTCACAGCGAATTTTCTAGGACAAAGGCTCGTGAAATAGCCGACAAAACTGTTTCTTTGAAGTTTTTGAACTATCGCTCTCATTGGCCATGGTAATTTTCCTTTTTCTTTTGGGGGATAAATAATTACAAAAGTAAAGGCTAATTACAAAAAAAAAAAAATTAGAGATATTTCAAATTACAAAAAAGTCATATTATGTTTGATTATGTCTTGGTTTTTAAGGGTAATGTAACTGTAATATTCCCAAAAATATTAACGGGGTTTTCAATCTGAATTTTTTTTGTAATTAGTTCGAACCTCAGGATTTTTTTCTTTGTAGTTATCCATTTTTTTAAGATCATCCGGCCAACCAATTGTACCGTATTATAGAACAATAAAAGTTTAACAAAATGTGTTATTATTCACATTATAGTTTTTATTTTAATTTTTCCCTTTATTTTACCACAATGAATAATTATATTTTATATATTATTTTGTACATGTTTTGGAGCACTTATACAAAAGACCAAACGGACATTTTAATAAGTGATTTTTCAAAAAGTCTCCAATTGTAATTTCTCTAGAATGGACCTTTTGGAAGAGTGACTGATCCAAAATTTAATTCTAAATTAATCACCAAATATCAAATATTTTTGAAATGGACTTTTGGATCCATTAGGCCATCTCAAAAGTGCTACCAAACAAACATTTTATTTGTCCAAAAACAGATCTTCAAATTGTAATATTTTCTTTATTTAAATTGGAGGAGCACCAATTTTGCAAGCATAATTTACTATGTTCAAGCTTAAACTCAAAGAATCCTTTTTTTTTTTATTGTTTTTTTTTTTATTTGTGTACAAATCCTGAGAGGGGATGGGATCTAGGTGAAAATCAAACCATCTACATCTCAATTGCTTTATGAGCGAGAGTCTTACCACTAGACTATCAAGCGATTCCCAAAGTCAAATATTCCTTTTTGGTGGGTATATTATAAAATTTTATGTATCGATTATAAACCGGATTTTATATTCCAAAATCGTATTTCATCTTTTATTTTATGTACTGATGATTGTCGTGTATAACACTTACCATATTAAAAACTCACAATTTATGCATGATTTATGTTTGAAAATTAATATGGTAAATATTATACAAATCGCAATCATATGTTCAATGAAATAAGAGATGAAACATTATTTTAAAGTAGAAGACCCCATCTAATTATAAACTGATATATATATATATATATATATAGTTTTCAAATCTCCTTCATTTACTAATTTGCCCTTAGATTTTCCGCTTCACTAGTAGCTTCATTTGATGGATGAATTTGAAATTGAGGATTTCCAAATACATAATTATAAATACATTGATCTTGTTTGCATTCAACGTGTGTTCAAATCTTAAGCTATGTTTGTTTCACTTCCTCCAATCACACATTTTCCCCAATTACTTCTCTCAATCACAAACCAAACACGCATTATGTTTTCCGATGCATTTCTTTATTAATGCACACATTTTCGAATACATAGCATCAAACTTCTCTGTCCCCATTCACCCCAAAAAAACTTATCCGAATAACCCAAATCACCAAACCAATATATTAGCATCCGATTATAAGGTATTTCTTGATTCATTATAGTGATTTCAAATTCATCTTTGTGGAGTCATTTAAAACCCATTCTCCAAATGCTCTTCTCAAATCCAAATCATTTTTTCCAAATGCAATTTATGTTTGGATTGATCCCCTCATCAAATCCTAATCATTTCACCCAAATGCAATTATGGTTGGGTTGATTAATTTGAAGTAAAAACCTATAATATATATAAAAATATATTTTTATTTAGCTTTTGTTTGAATAATTGTATATTGCATGATATCAAGAAAATAAACTCTCACTTTGAACTATATTACCCTAATATGAAATTAATAGAATTTTTTTCCTTCAACCCAAATCATTCATTCAACATAATAAACAGGCTAGACATATAAAGATGGCACCAAGCTTTCAAGGTTTTGAAAAACTTTTACTTGTTTCACAGGCCTCTATAGCATGAGACCAGATTTCCTGTTCCAATTTTTCTTTTCACTTTCTATTCCCTTATCCCGATAAATGACAAATTTCATTGAGATAAATATGAGTGGTTGATTGTTTGAGTGCATCTGCACGTGTCATTCATCCGGATAATGTAACAAGAAGTGGAATAGTAAATATGAATCCATATGGCACCACTTCAATTATTTTTTCTTCTTCTTTGGTGTTTTATTGGTAGATTGATGTACTAATTAGGCGGATATCATATGTACAATAACATTATTATTTTATACACATGATATTCATTTGAGCCTCGTTTGGGTCTTGTGATGAGATTGGATAAGATATTATGATTAAGTATGATTGCACTGTTTGTTGATCATATAACTGTGTATAATTTTTTGTTTGGGTGTTTGTTAGGAAATTTACTTGTATAGATTTTGATGATGCATAGCAAACTTAGATTAGAAAGTTGGCGCCCAATTTTCTGTATGTCTTTCAACTTTGTAATAGTTAGAAAGATAATTGAGTTATCAAGCAGCCAAGCTGAAGATGCAGAAGACTTGCTGAAGAAGTGCAGAGAAGATTCATCTGTTTCGTAGCCGAGTATCGAAGAAGAACTTCACTCAAGTCAAGAAGTTATGTCTTTCAGTAGACTTAGATCAGAGTCGTCCAAAAATCAAAGAGAAGACTCAACTAAAGGGGTAAAGTAGCTGAAGGACTTAGAGAAAGCTGAAGAAGTCCATTGCAAAGAAAAGTCAAGACTTACCCAATTTGGTAAGAGACAAGTCTGCAACCTTAAAAGTTGTCTTGCTGAAAGAGTGAAAGTAGCATGAGCCAATGAGAAGCTTGCAGAAACCTAGTACAATTAAGGCACCTGCAGGTAGTTAATGTTAAGGTTGGGTAACATCAAAAGTTGCACAACAAGACAAGCCAACGAACAAGAAGTGAAGTTTGAAATTGTCTATCTCTTCAATGGACAAATTTCCTAGGACTTCAAGTCAAGCAAATGAAGGATGGAACCTTCACAAGCCAAACCAAGTATACTAGAGATTTAATGAAAACTTCAGTCAAGATTGATATGGATGAAGAAGGAAAACTACTGGATCAAACAAGATATAGATCGCTCATTGGATCATTGCTCTACTTGACTTTAAGTAGGGGAGGCAATCCCTGATACGACATGATAACCCAACACGAACCCAACCCAAAGTTACTGAGAGAAACCCGAACTTGGACACGAAAGTGCTATTGCAATTACCTAGAATCCAATATTGCACTCAAGAACAAAGCACATTGATCAGATATCATTTTATAAGAGATCACGTTGAAAAATACATCACATTGGAATATGTATCAACCGAGAAGCAGTTAGCCGATATATACACAAAGTCATTATGTGAATCAAGGTTTGAAGAACTTATAATTAAGAATGAACTTGGATTGATTGAGCTATGTTAATATACTTAGAAGACTCATTCATCAGAGCTAAAGGTGGGAGAATTGTATTTCAGAAGAGTTTTGCTCAATCAGCAGAGTAAAACAACTTATTTGGTCATTTAGCAGAGTTGAGTTAGCTGAACAACTGAGTCTCCATCAATAGACTAGAGATAGAGAGAAGCAGAGTTGAGTCATAAATGAAGAAAACTGACTTATTTATAATATAAGAGACAAAACGAGGTCGTTTGTATTAAAGCGGGAATGTTTGACGATGATGTCATCATCATTAAATGTGCACAGTAAAAGGCTGCGACAATAACCTATGATTGGTTATAAATGTTGCTCACATTAAATGTGACGTGATTAATATTTTTTGCACGTTCTAATCCTGACCGTTGATCACATTTCAAATTTTGAGTATCCCGAAACAATCTCTTCATGTTTCATATATATCGTGAGAAAGTGTACTCCGGTGTACTGGTGGACGTCGAAGGCCTTGTTAAGTAGTTTGCTGACAAGAATAGGGCTATAAAGATAATTGGCCACCTAGAAAAGTCTGGTTTGTTGAAGTTTCTTTCTATGGAAATTCCCCAGACTTTTCAGGACGAATTTGATATGTTCTATGTGAATGATGTTGTTCACGATGATGGCATTCACTCTTCAGTGAATGGGAAGGAGGTCAAGTTGGATGCAAACGACTTGACTGAGCTGCTACATTTCCCCAACAATAGACTCATGTAGCTAAAATATTATGAGTTCGACTACATGAAGATATGGAAGGAGATAGCCAAGAAGGAGGTAGTTGATAAGCTGAATCCATCAGCTACCAAGACATCCATTAAAGAGGAGTACCATAGACTTATGGACGTGGTGGCAAAGTGCGTTGACATAAAGTTTATCATATAATCAGCCGTCACAGACTAAGCTGACTGTGATGGTAGTAATAATGCAGGAGTTGGAAGTGAACTGGAGCGAGTTCATTTTTGACAAATTATGCCAAAACTTCCAGAACGTCAAGCTAGAGGACGAAAAACTCAAGAATACCTTGGGCTGTGGGCTAGTCCTAGGGTATATGCTGGAGAAGAAGGGTGTGCCCCTTCGCAAAGGTAAGCCCTTCCACGTCAACAAATGGTTGTTTAAGGTGAACTTATCAGCTACTCAGAAGAAGGCGCATGCAAAGAAGGAAGGCGTTTCTGAAGGGAATTAGATGAAAATGTTCATGAAGAGACAACTGCACCCCGGAAGGCAGTTGTAATGAAGCAAAAGACTTAGGCTACTGCTGGCTTGAGAGACGAAGATGAGTCAGTTGACAAGGCTGCTGATAAGCCTGCAACTGAATCTCCTACAGCTGAATCATCCATTCGTGTCATGGCTGAGGGTTCAGATAAGGATGAGGAAGAAGTCCCCTTAGAGAGGCGCTCTAAGAGACGATTTGTTAAGAATTTTGCTGCAGCAGCCCCTACTGAAACGACTGCAGGAGACACAACTGCTTCAGTGCCCCCACCAGCTGAGCAAAGTGTATAAGAGATTATCGATGACACAACTGCACCTGAATTTGAAAAAGCAGCTACTGAGACAATTGTTGGAGGCGGTGATTCTATCTTGCCACGTGTTGTCGAGGAGCAAATTGCGCAAGACCCTGCTGCCTTAGATGAAACAGGATCCCCAACATATCCTGAGATTGAGGCTAGGATGCGCACATGGAGATTATGGAAGTTGAGCACCAACAGAGTCAAATTCATGAGGCCCAAAATGATTGAAAAAGAGGAGTGGCTTCTTGAATTCCTGGACAATGCAACTGTTGTGTTGGCTCTAGACGAAATATACTCAAGCATAATTCTATTTGAAAGGAAGGAAACTGGAAGGTAAAGGCCCTGGAGAAAGCTAAAGGTCCATTGCCTCATATTTGCCCCTTCACTGATGCAAATATACGAGACTGCGCATTCAACAATGGTGAAGATGAGCCTATTGAGGGAGCTGATGCAGTTGAAACTGCTCAGCTGAAGCAAACAATGAAGGAGTCCCTTGAGCTGCATGAACAATCAAAGCTTAAGGGTGTTGGAGAATCATCTCTGGCTCTCTCTCCAACTCCCATGATCGAAGAAGTGGTTAGGGACTTAGATGTTGTCACCTTCCCAGCTCACTCTATGGGACAAGATAAAAGGGAGGTTGGCAATGATGATGGGACATAAGACGTAGTAGAAGGCAACCTAGCGGTGCCATGCCCTAAGGTAGCTGTTGAGACAACTAGGGAATTGGCTGACCGTTCAAGAGATATAACCAAGTCCTTGGTGATAGTTGACCCCATCCAACAGTAATCAGCTGGTGAGCCAGTTGAGGGGAAAACTGATCACACTGCATCCAGGTCGGAGGAGGCTACAGGGAACCAAGTAAATGAGAAGTTAGGAGGCGAAGAAGTGTTAGCTGCAAAAGAAATTTTTAGTACCAATGAAGTTGTGATGGTTAAAACTGTCACAATGAGGACTCAACAACACTGAAGGCCAATGAAGTTACAGAGGTCCAAATTCCTGTAACTGAGGCACAAAATGGAATAGAGAAGACCATGGCAGTTGAGACTGTTGGTCCTGAAAGTGCAATCCAAGAGGTTGAGACCTCGAAAAATGCCACTGTCGAAGGCCTAGCTACAACTAAGTCTGTAGTAGGGAATGTACAAGTCCTTGCAGCGGTTGAGACTGATGCTAAGGTAGCTGAAGACCCTGTGGCGGTTGAGACTGCCAGGGGGAATGTGCCTATTTCTGGTGATGTTCCAATATTTCCAGAATCCAAATACGCTGAACCAATGGTCATTGATGCACTAATTGACTCTAAGGATGAATTTTCCGACATTGCTAAAGATTTTGAAGAATCAGCAGAGTCAGATCAAGAGGTCGGGGACTTGGAGGACAAAATGAAGTCATCAGGATGAGATTTGTGCTAGTCGATGGGCCACCCCCACTAGCTCAATCTCCGCCTTCGATCTTGCTAAAGGCGACTAAAGGCAAGACGGTACCTCAAAACAAAAAATCAATTGTCGCCAGTGAAGCTGTTGAGACAACTGATGTACGGTTAGCTTGGCAAGTTTCCATAACTGCCCCTACCAAAGATGCTTCCGCAGCTGAGGCAAAAAGAGATGCTAGCCAGGGTGAAGAGCAAAGTCTTCTCAAAGGAGGAGTGGGAACTTCCTAGGAACCTAGTGACATGTTTGAAATGCTTCAGTTTCCATTTGTTAAATAAATCCCATATAAAGCTGAGTTTGCAGAGGAAGCTACTCGCTACAACGTAAAAATTGACCCAGCTAACCTGCATTTGCCATCGGAGACAAGGATTGTTCCTTTTAGCCACGATTTTAAGTCACCCCTTCTTGAAGATTCCAGTCCAGAAGCAATAGACTTTCGACGTGCCTTCCGAGTAATGTGCGAGGAAATGGAAGCCATGGAGATAGAATTTGCTGAGCTAAATAACAGGATTGACAATCATGATGCCACCATCACTGGAGACATCCGTGGAGCAGTGCTGAGGATCAGATAATAGGCTCAACAGACTAAGGCTCTCCGCAGAGAGCAAGTGGGCTACTTCAGACAACTATTTTCAAAGTTGGTTTCCTGGGGAGCTGACCAAGTTGCCTTTCAGCAGAGGCAAAGGGATAATATCGACAGATTGGAGCAAAGCCATCTCGCTAAATGGAGCTGATGAAGATAACAATGGAAAAGAAGATGGAGCACATGGAAACATTGTTGAAGGTTGAGATTCTTGCAATGAAGAGTCAGCTATATTCACTCGGCTCCGATCAAAAAGCAACAGACTCCATTACCCACAAGAAGCTCGAGTCTCTCCTTAAGTCAACTCACTTAGCAGAGTTCCTCACAAGGTGATTATGCAAGAAAGGGGGAAGATAAGTCTGAAAAACCTCCTATGAAGATCATTCTCAAATCGAAAGGCACCACCTCACTCAATTCGCAGCTACCTCAAGATCTGTTAGCTGAAGAAAATACTGAGTTAGATTTTTAGAAGAACAAACAGAAATTGAAAAGCTAGACAGAAGCCAAGAGGATAGGATCCAGAAGCTCAATGTTCGATTTGGAGGTTCTCCAGCAGGCAAACTCCCAGCTGAAGAAAGAGAAGAAGCTACTTCCCCTCCTAGTCCATTGGAAGAAAGGTCTAATGAAGAGTTTGAGACTCTTCGGTTAGAAGGATACTATGAGGGAATGGATTTAGCTGAAGGATGGGATTTGTACTAGGAGAAAGGTTTAAGAGATATTGAACCAACTGGAAGTAGCCAACTCAAGAAAAACCATCAAAGAGTCAGCAGAATTCAAGGGTTCAGCCCAGTCAAGCTCCCAGGAGGAGAAGGCCCTGCCAGAGAAAGAGGAAGAGGAAGGGATTCTAGGTCTGGTGGGAGAGACAAAAGCTCTTCACCAAGAAGACCAAGTGGAATCATGTCAATAAACCCTTTGAAAAAGGACTCCATATATTGGATGGGCTTTGATGAAGGCAAGAACAGAGAAACCAATCGAATAGCTAATAAGCTAGCAAGAAAATGCGAAGAAGAAGCTCAAAGGATCCAAAGAATAGAGGATGAGAAACTGAAAGCGACTTATGATAAGAAGAAGAAGAAGAAATGAGGAAGAGAGCTGAAGAAGATCGCCGCAGGCGAGAAGATGAAGAAGAAATGAGAAAAAGACATCAGAGACGCTAGAAGATAGATGTCTTGAAAATTTTGTTGTATTTTTACAATTCTTTGTAAATACACAAAAATAATGTAAGTGCTGAATGATTCATTTAATAAAATGATACATTCTTTCTCAAAAACGGAAGAAAGGGTGGAAAATGAGGAAGAAAGAGATGTAGAAATAGAAAAAGCTTCCGAAATGAAGGGGACTAAACAGGAAAAAGAGGGATCTCAATTATTTTATTTCAGCACCTTATGATATATTTAAGTTTTAGCATCATCAAAAAGGGGGAAGTTGTTAGGAAATTTACTTGTATAGATTTGGATGATGCATAGAAAACTTAAATTAGAAAGTTAACACCCATTTTCTATGTCTTTCAACTTTGTAATAGTTAAAAGATAGTTGAGTTATCAAGCAGCCAAGTTGAAGATGCAAAAGACTTGCTGAAGAAGTGCAGAGAAGATTCAGCTGTGTCATAGCTGAGTATCGAAGAAGAACTTCAGTCAAGTCAAGAAGATGTGTCTTTCAGTAGACTTACAACAGAGTCGTCCAAGAATCAAGAGAAGACTCAACTAAAGAGGTAAAGCAGTTGAAGGGCTTAGAGAAAGCTGAAAAAGTCCATTGCAAAGTAAAGTCAAGACTTACCCAATTTGGTAAGAGACATGCCTGCAACCTTAAAAGATGCCTTGCTAAAAGAGTGCAAGTAGCGGGAGTCAATGAGAAGCTTGCAGAAACCTGGTACAATTCAGGCACCTACATGTAGTTAATGTTAAAGTTGGGTCAACATCAAAAGCTACACAACAAGACAAGCCAACAAACAAGAAGTGAAGTTTGAAATTATCTATCTCTTCAATGGATTAATTTCAAACTCTCACTATAAAAGACTGAGAATTTTTCCAGAGACAAGAAACGTGACACATACAAGAGAAATCTGAGCAATCAAGCAAATCTGCAACACTCTCTCTCAAGCTAAAATTTCCAAATCCTCAGGCCTAACATTCGAAGTGATTCTAACCAACACAACTCAGTGAAGGAAGGAAGCCAACTTCAAAAGTTGAAGAGGAAACCTATTTCAAAAGAACAATAGGTCTGCACATCCACGAAGTGAAGGAAGTGGAGTGAGGTTCAAGTTAGAACCTAGTTCAAATCCATTGGAGGGCTACGTGATCAAGTCCGACGGATTTGGAGAGCTAAAGTAGTGAGGCAACCACCTTACGAAGAGCTGAGTCCCAGGAGTGAAGCCAGCTGTGTGATCAAGCCTTGCTTGGACTGTATTTTGTACTTTTGTAACAGCTAAGTTGCATTAGTATATTCTTCCTGGAGTAGGAGAAGAATGGAGTAGAGGAATTACCCCATCCTCAAACTACTATAAAATTATCTGTGTTATTTACTTTCAACATTTTACTTTCTGCATATTTATTACTTGTTGATATATTTGCTCATCCAACTGATAATAATCAATATTAAAACAAGTGTTGAAAACCTATCTTAAAAATGGTGTTAAGACTTTTGCCATTTAAAACCAAAAAAGCTGATTTTATAAAAAGCTAACTTCACTCAGTTGAGTTATTCTATCAACAACTCTCTCGAGTCTTTTGAGTGGTTAACTCTCATGTTGAAGTTTGACCCAGTTGTCTCCCAAGAGACTTACCTGTTTTCTTAAGAAAACTCTGATTTGATTTAAAATCAAAAAATTGGTTAAGTCTATTTGTTAGGAATTTTATTGTTTAGATTTTGATGAATGCCATGTAAAACTTAGAATAGAAAGTTGGCACCCCAATTCGATTCTTCTTTGTAAAATATATTGTAAAATTGTTGAGTTGACAATAACATGCAAGAAGACAAATGAAGCTGGAAGGAAGACTCACTGCGAGACATTGAGTATGGCAAAAGAAGAGTAGACGGGAACTCTTTTGAAGAAGCGATGAGATAATAAAGTGGAGCATCATCAAGTCAACTCAAGAAAAGCAAGTCTCAAGTTGAAGTGACGAGAAGAGTCATCCAATGATTGGAAGTTCGACTCTAAGTCACCTGGGAAAGCAAGGAAATGCGGTCAAGTCGAGATAATCGAAAAAGGACCGTTTTAAATCAAGAGATTTACTTAAACAAGTAATATCTCCATACCACCTTTCTTGGAGTGCTCGTCCCGAGTAAGCGTGCAAAAGGAATGAACCAATGGGAAGCACTACACCGTGTCGAACTCGAAAAGGTGAAAGAACAATTCATTGGCAACCATCATTTGCAAAGTGACTTTCAAAAAGCCTATCTCTTCAACGGGCAAATTTTGAAAGTTCACTATAAAAGGCCGAGGAGTTTGTTTGAGAAAAAAAAAAAGGGGATGACACACAAGATAAGCAATGGAAAAAGAAACATTCTCAAGCCACATTGGTACATCAATCCAACACATTGTGAAGGAAAGAGAACTTCAAGGTTGAAGAGGAAAATCTTGAAAACAAGGGGTCTACATTCCGGGAAGGATTGTAGAAAGGTTCAAGAGTTCAAGTTTAAGCTTTTGGAGGGCTTCGTGATCAAATCCAAAGAGCTTGAGCAAGTGAGGATAAAAGGCTGAAGAATCGACCGAGAAGCCAAAGTGATCAAGGCGTCTCTCCCAAGGATAAATCAACTCATTGTTGTGATCAAGAAGATTCCGGGTGTTACCACTTTGAAAAGGTGATTACTTAGTGGATTCCTCCAGGAGTTGGAGAAGATAATTACCCCATCTTGAAATAAAAACCTTTGTGTCATTTACATTTCAACATTTAAAGATCATTCTGTTGATAAAATCCATTTGATAATTTAAAGTACTAAATCAAGCTCTAAAATCTTGCTTAATCAAACTTAAGGGTGTTAAGTCTTCCATTGTAAATAAAACCAAGTTGAGTTAAATTATCAAGAAAAGTTACTCCATCAAAGAGCTTCAATTGAAGTGTTGAGAGATTAACTCAGCGAGAGACTAAGATTTCCATCAAGGAATGGTAGAATCAACTCGAGATTTAAAAGGACTAAATCGAAAATTTGGTAAGGTTTATTCAACCCCCTTCTAAAACACTTACACCCCTTGGGACCTACAAGATGAGCGGTTGGTTCAAATCGAGAAGAACTAGATCTCCAAACTTTTCAAAGTCCGCTTTAGTACTTAAACTTTCAAAACTCTTCTTTATCATCAAAAGTTATTATCATGGAAGCAAATTTGAATGTTCACTATTGAAGAATTTGATGATTGAAAGTTTGAGCTCATCTAGATTACATTGAGATCAAGAGTTTGTCTATGAGGGAATGAACAAGTTTCAAAGAAGATGGCTCATTTGGAGGAAGGATATGGCCTAGGATTTTGTCGGTTATTGGAGGTGAAAGGTTGGGAAGGCTTTCCATGAGAGAGATGTTGAGCTACCTCTCTGGCGCTAAGCGAGCTTACGCCAAGAGAGGCGACACAATGAGGGGGAAACTGACCCCGAAGATACAACTCTCCACCCAAGAAGCATCGTTGCTAAGAAAGAAAGAACGAAACCAAACATCAAGAGTCACCATTGGTCGAGAAGGTCGTCAAGAAGAAGTTTGCCCGTTAGAAAAAGAAGAGTTTGAGACCGAGAGGACAACAGAAGAGAGGATACAAACTAGAGGGAAGGGAAGGAAGAGGATGGGATTTTGTGGGAGGAGAAACCAAGTCTAAGAGATGATTGAAACCAAGTGGAATCACAGGCTCAAGAAAGAATCAAAGAACTTTGAAAAAGAATCAGAATTGGATAGTGATGTAATGATTCTATCTCCACCTTTGGACATCCAAAATCGGCTTGAGTGGAGGAAATGGAAGTTGAGCAAGAAGAAAGTTCCAAGAAAGATAGGAATACTAGGAGACAAGGTTTAAGGCTAGATCTACAAGGACGGGGAGAGGAAAAGCAAGCAAACACGAAGAAAAACCATCTTATGAACACACAATCCTCTCCTTGAATGAAATGAGGAAGAAGCCTTTGAAAAAAGGATGAAATATTGATGGTCAAGAAGAATGAGCAAAGACTAATGGAGGGAAGGAGAGAAATCGATCCAATGGGATGGAAAACTCACTCGGAAGAAAGGCAACAAGAAGAAAAGTGATGAGCCAACCCCTATTGAAGGTGTGCTAAATGCCCCAACGGCTGAACAATCTATACAAACAGTAGGAGTTTGGAAAAGTGACCCCATTACAAGTCATTTGGACAGGGGAAACTCCTATCGGAGGAAGATGACTCCACAACGAATAAAAACTACAAACACAAAAATAATGTTGAAGATGAGGTCTAATGAGGATTTAATAAGGAAATGAGTTAACAAAAGGCGATGAAAGTGCAATCCATGGGGTTGAGACTCCAATGGATATTTAATAGAAGAAGAAGAAATGTGAAAGGAAGGAAATGAGAAAAAATGAGATGTAAAAAAGAAAAAGAACTATCATCGAAATGAAGATAGGGACAACCCCGATGTTGTTTTTCCGGGTAATTTTTACAATTCTTTGTAAATTTTGAGGGTGTTACGAGCAAGGAAAAATAATTATTTTAACTTTGATTCATTTAAAAATGATATGATTTAAGTTTTGCATCATCGAAATGGAAAAAAAGACCAACGGGGAAGTTGTTAGGAAAATTTAGGAATGAGATTTGAAATGATGAAAAACCGAAATTAGACTAAAAGAACAAAGGGATCATTTTCTATGTATTTTATTTGTAATAGTTAAAAGATATTTAAGTTTCAAGTGTTCCAAGTTGAAGATGGAAATTTACTTGACAAGATTTGGAGATGCAAGAAAAGAGGCATAAATTAGAAAGTTAACAATTTTCTATGTGATTCAACTTTGTAATAGTTAAAAGATAGTCGAAAATGAGTTATGCAAAACGAAGTTGAAGAACACATTGAGCATATGATGCAAAAGACTAAAAAATCAAAGAAGCTGCATGAGCAAAATACAAATGATATACAGCGTTTGGAAGAACACATGACTAGAAAATTCAGTCCTTCTCATGGCGAGAAGTCGAAGAGAGTCCAACTACTCGATCCAATTTGGTAAGAGCGCTTACAACGCAGCAGACTTGAAAGATGTGTCGATTTCATGCTTAAAGACTTATCTATCCTTTGATGAGAATACCTAAAAGCAAAAGAATCAAAAGAAAGACTGAGAAGGGAAAATAAAGAGGAAGAAAGGAAAGCTTGTTGAGGGGGAAGGAAGGATGTAACATTGATGATTGACAAATTCAAAAAGTCCATTGCAAAGTATAAGCATCAAACTCCCCGTGACTTACCCAATTTGAAAGAAAAGCAATGAAAGGGATGAAGGAAGTGGAAGGAAGAATGGATGCGAGTTATGAACATCTTGAAAAAAGAGGCATTCCAGTAAAAGAGAGAACGTATGCCAGTTTGAGAATCGAGTTGACAATCAAAACTTCAATCAAGGATATTTTGCAAATATGTCCAGTTAATGGAAAAGGGTCTCACGTTTGTGAAGGTCAACATCAAAAGCTACACACAATAAGACAAGCCAACAAACAAGAAGTGAAGTTTGAAATTATCTATCTCTTCAATGGATAAATTTCAAACTGACCAAGTGGCAAATTTAAAATAAAAGACGCGAGTATGCAAAGAGATTAGAAGAAGAAAACAAGAGACAAACTCGGCATGGCAAGAGAAAGACATGAAAGATTCAGAAGGCATATGAAAAGAAAAAGAAACATTTCGAGAAGAAAGAAGAAGAGAAGAAGATCTTGAACAAGATGAAAGAAGGAGACATCGAAGGAGATGAAGTGTTGTTGTCAAGTATTTTATTATGTAAATACATACAAAATCTCGTAATAAAGCTATAAACTTTATCTTTTTTTGTGAAGACAATTATAACCAACACAAGGTGTTAAGTACAAGAATGATATGATCAATAAAAAATTGTTGAAGAGGAAACATTCTTTCAAAAGTATCTTTGTTATTTGCATCTTTGTATGGTTTAAGTTTTGGCATCATCAAAAAGGGGAAAGTTACTAATTTTAAGATTTTGATGAAGTGTAAAACTTAGAATAGAAAGTTGGCACCCCAATTCTGAACTGTAAAATATATTGTAACAATTAAGAGTCGCCAAGCCGAGTTAAGTCGGCCTACGCCTAACATGCAAGAAGACAATCAAGACTGGAAGGAAGACCTTTGGAGCAAAGCAAAGAAGAGTAGAAACTCTCTTGAAGAACTGAGATGAGATGAGTGAGTGATCATCGTGTGATCAAGAAAAAGCCAAGTCTCAAGTTTGATAAGAGTCATCCATGATTTTGTCACTTTTCGAGATAATAAAAATTGCATTTTAGTATATTCCATACCACCTTTCTTAGAGAGTAGGAGCAAAAGAATGAAGTAGGGAAACTACCCGTGTCCTCAAACTACTATAAAATTATCAAGTGTTATTTACTTTCAAAATTTTATCTTTCAACGGGCAAATTTATTACTTGTTGATATATTTGCTCATCTCAAACTGATAATAATCAATATTAAAAGAACTTCAAAGTTGTTGAAAAGGGGTCTACATTCTTAAAAATGGTAGAAAGGTTAAGACTTTAAGCTTTTGGAGGGTTTAAAACCAAAAAAGCAATTTTATAAAAAGCTAACTTCACGAAAAGCCAACCGAGTGATCAAAGGCGTTGAGTTATTATTCATTGTTGTGATCAACAACTCTCTCGAGTCTTTTGAGTGGTTAACTCTCATGTTTGAAGTTTGACCCCATCTTGTCTCCCAAAGCATTTAAAGACTTTTAATCGCTTATATCTGTTGATAAATTTGCTATCCATTTGATAATTTTCTTGAGAAAACTTAATCAAACTTAAGGGTGTTAAGTCTTCTCATTTGTAAATAAAACCACGGTTGAGTTAAATTTTAAAATTTAGTCTGTTGAGAGATTAATTGACTAATTGTGTCCATCAAGGACAAATGAAAGTAGAATCAAATCAGAGATTTAAAAGGACTAAATCGAAAATTTGGTAAGGTTTATTCAACCCCCTTCTAAACCTTACACTTACACCCCTTTTCTTTCTAGACTTAACTGACACCCTTGAGACCTATGATGTTCTATCAATGACATGTTTATTTTTTAACATCACTATGCATTTTTTTGTTTGGTATTTATGATTATGTAGGATAAAATTGTGAATTAATTGGCTTACCCCTAAATATTTTAATTTAGTTTTGTGTTATTTTAGCATAATCAAAGGGCTGGTACTGGGGGCATATTTGACACTTACATGAGTGGAAAATGTCGATTTTACATAATATCACCCTAAAAGTTGTGAGAAGCAATCAATTGGATTTGTGAAAATGTATTGGGCCCAGTAATTTATAATGGACCTTACTAATAAATCACAAACAAGGAAAAGTGGCTGACAAATGGACTTTTTCGGCTCTCTTGCAATGGGCAAATACAATCTTGATGAATTGAAACACCAGATGAAAGAAATAAATAACAAATATCATATACTATGATACAATTTGAAGCTTTTAATTTGTTGTAGAATGGAAATAAAATACGAGACTGAATATTTTACAAAAAATAATTAGAATCTATATATATAAAAAGAGAAGTTTTCAAAATAGTAGCTTGAGATTTTCCTGCCCATTTTCAATGACTATAAAAAATAAATAAAACTTATGCAATAAAAGAAATTGATTGATTATTATTGAAATGGTAGTTTTTTGTAGTCAACTTTTAAGGTGCCTTAATTAGAATTAGATAAACAAATATTTTTATTCAAATTTAAGTGTATATAACATTAATTATTATATCTTTTTTTTATAAAAAAATTTAATAATCTTTTTATTTTTATCTGTTTTTCAACGTATAATATATCAAATTAATTATTTTTTATGATCTTCAGAGTGACCCATATTGCATATACAAAATAAAAAATAAACATAATAAATAACAAAATATAAGATATGTTTTACTCAAAATTTTATTTTTTATGGGCTATACAAATTATGCATCCATATTATTGGACATCAGTTTGTATATTCGAGTATTTTAGCTATTTGTGATATATGCATAGCTGTTATTTTAGGTGTAACCTAATTCTTCATAAGTATATATTTAAGTTAATTAAATTCAATTAAAAATACTTATTATAATGGAAGAAAATATCTCAAAATATATATAAACATATTGTATATATTACACACATCGATACATAACATTATTTATAGTAATGCAAGAAGAAATTAAATTTTATTTAATATAAAATTACATTCTTAATACTTTTTATATCTAGAAAATTAATTTTTATAGTTACTAATATAGTTTTCATGTTAATATATATATATTTTATATTTATCAACGTATTTTATATTTAACATTCAAAGATGTGATTTTCATGAAACATGACTAAACTGCAATGGCGATGAAGTTGCGCCTGGAGCGGGTTTTGAAAAATCAACTTTCAAATATCGAACAAAAATACATAGGCCATGCCTGGATATATTTTCAAACCCGATTTTCCATTTTCCAACTATTCTGGAAAACGGATTTATGTTTGTTTAGGAAAGTTCTTAATTGAAATGAAGTCATTTTGAATTTTCACTTTTTTATGGAAAGATTTTTTTGGAAATACAACCGAATAAATTTTCACCACAATTACACAAATCTATGTGAAAACACATTCAAAAACAATAACCAAACAACTTTCACTACAATCACGCAAATCTATGTCAAAAATACACTTTTAAAATTATAACCAAATATATTTTCATTTTCAAGCATAAAATTCAGACAACAAACCGAACACATTCTCAATTTTTACACGAAAACCAATAAAATTTGAAAATTCATTTTCCAGCACTAGAAACTGGAAACTGGACTTGGAAATACATCCATACAAGGCCATAGTCTTGTGTTATTTTTCATGATTGTGAGTTATGATATTTTCTTACTTTTGACTTCATCAATTAAAAATATTAAACTGTATTTTCAGCCTATTGTTTGATTTTATTTTAAAACTGTTAGAATGGAGGGAGAAAAAGTTCATAGAACTATTAGCAAAATGTAAATGTTATAATACGAAACAGAGGCCTCACAAATATACAACATGTGTATTGCACGAAGTTCATATTTAGTTACCTATAATATGAATACAAAGCTAAAACATACGACACATTTTTTAAGATCTAGTAAGACATTAAAATTGTTGGAATTTGGTTTGTCATGAATGAGTTTTGATCCATATTTGACGTGGGTGCCACTAATGCAAAATAGAAATAAATTATATAATTTTAGTCTATGTTGTGTGTAGATGAGATTGACATTTGATTTTTCTCAAAACCAATTTTGGGTGAATGGAAAAATAAATGCACAAAGTAAGTCACTTAAAATGCAAAATGAATTTGGAAATGGGAAAAAGTGGGAGATGATAGACACATACCACATGGGTTTGTGAGCTAAAAGTAGTTCACTTTAGTTAATCTTATCTTTTTGGTCTGTAACTATTTTTCAAAAGCTACAGACGCAACTCTTCACCATTGGCATTCCAAAACCAGATTTGGTCGAACATGTGTGTCTGTTCGGACCAAAAATTACATCTCCTGGATGGGCACCTACTGGTTCAAACTTGTGCCTATTCTAGCCTCCCGTTTCTAGAAGGTAGTGTCTGTTCAAACACAACCCTTCAGTGTCTATGAAAGAAAGCCCATATAGAATGAAAATTCACACCATTCAACAAACATTTTCTGCATATTGTTGTCTACTCTCTTCTTATCTCGAAAATCTAAAATACTAAGTAGTTCATTGTGGTTTATTATTTGCAAGTGTTGGTATAATAAACCTGAAAACTGTTATATCCTAAAGGCGGTTGCCAAAATCATTAAACACTTATGTATGGGGAAATTTCGTCTTGCAGAGATAATATCCAATACTAGCCTCGGTTTTACATTTCTATCGCGTTATTTGCCAAATTTTTCAGCAGACAATCAATATTTTTTGAAAAATTGCAAAATGAAATTTCTGTTTGTTTGAAGAATGGCGAGTATTTTTCTCACCCTAATGGCTATTGCTCCTACACATGGTGAAAAACTGGTGGTCCAGCATTGACTTCAAGAGGTGGCTCCGTGGTAACAAAAGATGTTGTTCTACCTAAGCAAGCTAAGTCTGTTCCGGTTCCTGAAGGAAGACCTTCCAACCATTGCCGGAAAAGAGACTAATAACCAGAGGCAGACTGTTGTAGATAGAGCTGTCAAAATGAGATCGGCCCGATCGGCCTGGTGAAAAGGCTAGGTTGGGCTTCATTTTTAGAGGCCCAAAATGACCTAGACCTATTTGGCCTGACCTATTAGACCTGAAATATCGGGCCGATCCTATTTTTTATGTGTCTTTTTATGGGTTGAGCTCCAAAAATAACGGCCCGAACACTGTTTGGCACAGCCCAACCCAAACCAATTTTTCTCTTTGGCCTAGTGGGCCAACACCGAGCCGGCTCGATCCATTTGTCAGCTCTGGCTGTAGATATTTGGCATCACAATGCCTTTCTATGCAGAAACTACATCTTGAATGGATTGGACGACACGTTATACACCATGTATAACTCAATTAATAAATCCAAGGAGATGTGAAAATCTTTGGAGAAAAAGTATAAGACAGAAGATGCCGATACAAAGAAATTATTGTCGGAAAAAATCTTCACTTCAAAATAGTTAACACAAAGATGATGATCAACTCAGTGCAAGAAATCCAAATCATTCTTCATGAATTAGTGTCATAAGTAATATGATGTTGAATGGATCCTTAAAATGGTCACTATAATCAAAACATTGTCACCGTTGTGGAAGGATTTCAAGAATTACCTCAAACACAAGCATAAGGAAATGGGGATTGGATTTGATTGTGAGACTCTGGATTGAGGAAGACAACCATAAATTCAAAGCAAATTCCAACATGACTGGAATAGAGCTACGACCAATTTTGCAGAATCAAGTACTAATAGAAATGGAGCACCCTGAGAATGATACAGAACTGGGGAAGGCCAAGAAAATTGCTACAAATATGGCAAACCAAATCACATGGCTAAAAATTTCGTCTTCCTAAGAAAGCCAATAAAAGGGCAACCAACAACAAGCCAATGTGACCGAGGATAAGTCAGTTTTGATAGACATGTCAGAGCTCTATTTTTTTACTGTTGTTTTTGAAGCTAATTATATTGTGGATAATCCAAGGGAATGATAAATATATACTAGAGCTACTCGTCATGTTTGTGCCAGATAAGGAGATGTTTTTTACCTACACACTAATTAATGGTAGAAAGTTGATCATGGGAAATTCCTCGACTTCCAACATTATAGGGCTTGGAAGAGTGGTGTTGAAGATGACTTTCGACAAAGAACTAACGCTTGTGGATGTTCTTCTCAAACATTTGCAAGAACTTAGTATCCAACTCACTGTTATGTAAAGCCAATTTTAGACTAGTGTTTGAGTCATAATAATTTTGTACACTAAGAACGGTCAGTTTTTAGCTAAAGGGTACCTTGATAAGGGTATCTTTAAAATGAGTGCAATGATATAATCCTCCAAGAGGCGAATAATAAAGTAACCACAACTATTTACTAGTTTAAATGTTCTAATTTATGACATGATAGATTAAAGCATGTTAACTTTAACACATTGCAAAGACTTTCGAATTTAAATTGAATACCTTTGATTAAATAAATTCACAAGATAAATGTGAAATTTGTGTTGAAGCAAAAATGGCCAAAACACTGTTTCATTCGGTAAAAAAAGTACTAAACCACTTGAGTTAATTCACAGAGTTGTGTGTGATTTAACATTTATGCAACTCGAGGTGGAAAAAATACTTTATAAAGTTTATTGATGATTGAAGACATTGCTATGTATTTCTTTTGAAAAGCAAAGATAAAGCTATAGAAGCTTTTAAAACTTACAACAATGAGGTTGGAAATCAGCTTAACTTAAAAGTTAAAACGATTCGAAGTGATAGAGGTGGAGAGTATATCGTTTCATTTGAAGGATTTTGCTCAGAAATGGGTATAATTCATCAAACTACAGCTCCATACTCATCTTAATCAAATGGTGTTGCTGAACGCAAAAATTGATCTCTTAAGAAGATGATGAATGCGTTGTTAATAAGCTCTGGCTTATCCTGAAACTTGTGCGGGGAAGCTATACTTTTAGTTAACCATATTTTTAATAAGATACCACATAGAGGTAAATATGAAATTATATATGGGTTATGGAAAGGTCATAAACCATCATATAATTACCTTATAGTGTGGGGGTATTTGGCTAAAGTTGAAGTACCTAAGTCACATTAAGTAAGAATAGGTCCTTAAATGATTGATTGTATTTTCATCGGATATGCAAACAATAGCAACACGTATCGATTTCTAGTGCACAAGTCATCATTTTCTGATATAAATGATGGTATGATTATAGAATCAAGAAATGTTGTATTCTTTGAAAATATATTTCCTCCCAAAGAAATGAAAAAATAAAGCTCGAATAAAAGAACTTATGAAGCTACATGGTTACCTCAACATAATCAGGAGGAACCAAGGCGGGGTAAAAGGACAAAAGCAACTAAATCTTTTGGTTTTGATTTTCTAACGTATATTATAAAATGAACCTATACTTTCAAGAAGCTTTGTCCAGTCCAGAAGCTCCTCACTGGAAAGAAGCTATCAACAATGAAATATATTCCATAATGCATAATAACATGGGAGTTGGTTGATCTCCCACTGGGTTGAACCTTTAGGAGGCAAGAGGATCTTTTAAAGAAAGTATAAAGCTTGTGAATCTAAAGATAAGTGCAAAGCTCGGTTGGTAGCCAAAAGATTTAGACAAAATGAGGGATATAACTTATTTGATATATATTCTCCTATTACAAGGATCACGCGCGTCCATTTGTGTTTTCATTGCTATTGCAACTTTGCATAACTTTAAGATACATCAAATGGATATGAAGACTATTTTTTTTATTGGTGAGCTTGACAAAAAGATTTATATGGAACAATCAGGGGTTCGTTGCACTTGGACAAGAGAAAAAGATGTATGAATTCGTTAAGTCACTTTGTGAATTAAAACAAACACTAAGCAATGATATGAAAAATTAGACACCACTATGTTGTCAAATGATTTCAAAATCAACGGACGTGACAAGTGTATCTACATTAAAGGTACAAACGACACTTATGTCATTGTATGCTTTTATGCAGATAATATGTTGATTATGGGTAGTAATCATAATTTAATCATGAATACTAAGAAAATATAAAACCCCTTTGACATGAGGAATTCAAAAGTGTTTGGCAGACTTATTCCGGAATGAGGAATTCGACAGGGTTGTCCACTCCACCTTATTTGTTTGTTATTTGTGAGTAAGGGTTGTTCACTTTGTTCAAACAGGTCGTGGGATCCAAATAGCAAATTCCACTCTGCTAAAGATTTACTAAGAAGTTATGTGGAGGCATCGAAACAAGTTATTAACTACGAAACATCATCACTTTATTTTAGCCTGAATACTCCCCTATGGCTACAAGTGGTTTCTGATATCAAAATGATGTTAACAATACCGGTGGTCCAACAACATGAAATCTACTTGGAGCTCCTCACCTTCTCAATGAGAAATAAAAGGCTACAATTTAATTATTTGAGGGAGAGATTTTTAAAGAAAATTCATAGTTGGAGCCACCATTTTTTGCTCTGAAGGGGGAAAAGAGGTTCTTGTCAAAACTATCCTTCAAGAAATCCCTACATATGTCATGTCTTGCTTTCGTATTCCATTTTCAGTTTGCGAGGAAATTGAGAAAGATTGCCCGAACATTTGGTAGGGTGATGAAGGGTCAAAAAGAAGAATACACTGGTGTAAATGGGATTTGCTTTGTAAGTCGAAATGACTTGGGGGCATGGGGTTTAGGAAGCTCACTATTTTCAACCAATCCCTTCCGACAAAACAGTTATGGAGGATAATCTAGAATCCTGAGTCCGTGGTAGCAAGAGTCTTAAAAGGCCCAATACTTTAAACATATCAATATCATGCAAGCCCATCAAGGTCTAATCCATCATATATATGGAGATCGCTTAAGTGGAGCCGTGAAATTCTTGAATCAGGGATGTATTGGCGTGTTGGAGATAGCAACCGAATTCATATCTTTGATGATGAGTGGATCCCCAACTTGAAGGCTCTTCTTCCCCACCATTTAGGAAATTCTTCTCAGCCCGAAATGGTTAAGGATTTTATCTGTGATGTTAACTGGAACTCTAATCTTAATAACTCTTATTTCCCCAAGTATATAGCAGATTGTATCCATGAGATTCTCATTCCCAGAAACCTACGAGAGATTATCAATATTGGAAGTTTGACATAAATGATTCTATTATGTGCGAGACGACTATAAGATGTGAATAAGCCTTTTCTCATCCCAAAAAATCATCAAGGGCTTGTCATTCCAAATGGTGGAAATTTTTGTGGGCTTGTTGATAGGATAAATTCTCCTACACCCCATGGGGCCCATCTCATAGGTATAAAAAGTCCTCTCCTATTATCTGTAAGTGGATAAATTAATTATCCTCCTACGAATTCATTATTCAGTATTCTATTACTATTTATTCTCTCGTTCACCGTGCTGACTTGAGCATCGTAGGGTCCTCCATGGGACAACCCCCAAGACCCTCTAACATTTGCGCATATGTGCAGGAAAGTTCGCAAATGAAGGAGTTACCAGTTTAAGGAGCAGAAGACGTGAAGACTTCCCCCTCGGGAAGAAGGATTTTATTAGCACCGTTGACTTGGAGTGATTTGTCCTAAAAAAAGTATCATTTTGGCGCCATTTGTGGAAACCAGCCAAAGCACACGAAGGTGCAGACTCGGAGAAGCTGGATCCCAAGCTGCTGGCCATGGGGCTAGATATCAGCAAGAGGAAATGCCATCAAGAAGGCGGGAGGCTAGCTACTTTTCCATTGGAAGGGCGCCACCTCCCCCGCAAGAAGGAAAGGCTCCGCCACCTCTCTCCGGAGGAGCTCCTCCCATTGAAGAAATTTGACTGACCAAGGAAACCCTCCGAATCCCTACTATAATAAGTTGCACGGAACGTCCTGAGGCATCAAGTTGTGGCTGGAACAACGGGAGCATCATCCCGTGCTCCGCCCGCTATTGAAAACCTTGACCTGGAAGGACAAGGAAAAAGATATGAATGACAATGAGAGCTGAGAAGAGCCGCCATTAGTTGAAGAATCCCAAGTGATGCAACGTTATCATACTCGTTCACAAGCTACTACCTCGAGGAAAAGAAATCCATTGACCCCTGCCATCCTGACTGAGCAATTACCCCCGGGAATTAGGATATCTAATCTCCTAGAATATGATGGAGCTGGAGATCCCCATGAGCATTTGAATAAATCTATGCTGAAGCAGATCTCTATGAGTTGACGAATGCTACCTACTGCAAAACATTTCAATCTACCCTAACCAAGCTAGCCCTGGCTTAATTTGATCAGCTAACGGAGGGTTCCATCACCATGATGCACAAGTTCACTGAGGCTTTTGTGCAACAATTTTCCGTCGCAAGGAAAACCACGATACCATCCCACACCTGTTTCAATGTAAGGTGGGAGAACCTTTATGCAGTTTTATGGGACAACTCGTGGAAGCTGTAAGTGAAGTCACCAGTATCCAACAGGAGACCTTAACTAGGATTTAGCAGTGTGTCGCCCCCCGAGAGCATTTTCAGGGCGTATTGGAAGAATGATTTCTTCCCGCTCCAGAAAGAAATCGCCCATTGTAGCAGAACATCAAGCCGAGGAGATGAAGCAATGGAGTCCCCGCGAATTAACAAGCACAAGGCCGAAGAGGGTAACGAGAATCAGCCTCAAAACCGTAGAAGGAATGGTGGGAAAACAACAATTCCCTTAAATGCACCACTAACTGAGATACTAGCCACTGCACGGAGATAGAAGATCATATAACCTCCACAAAAAATAAGAGAGTTCCGGACGACACCAGTCCAAACACTTTTGTTACCTCAATTATGATAGGGGACACACAACTGAAACTTGCATCCATCTACGGTGCAGTATGGAACGACTAATTTGGAAAGGTCACCTGCAAGAATACGTGGATTACCACGAGATGCACCCAAATCACGATCAGACCCGGGAAGAGAGCAGTAGGGGACGCCCTTATCGCACCAGGAAAACAACCCAACTCATCACCTTGGAAATTCCTTAGCCCTACAACATGAACTTCGGACAACACCTCCTGGATCTGTCCCGGCCACTTCGTCCGCACTTCCCATCTAGCTGGGACTTAGAGATGTTAAAAGGCCGCGGCCCGTTGGGACGGACCATTTAAACTGGAAAAAAATAAGGTTAGGGCCGAATAATTTTGGCCCGTTTAAATCTGGGCCTTTTTGGCCCGAACCGTTTAAACCGAAGCCCGTTAGGGCTAGCCCGAAGGTTAACCGGGTTAGCCCGCTAGCCCACTATTTTTATTTTTTAAAAAATAAATATAATTTTAATATCTTATATCTATTTTTATTACCTATTACTAGTGAATTTATTTCTCAAATTCACATCTCCTCATCTTTAAGTTTAACTTTATTAAAAAAGCTATATTTCTTGACAAAATTATTTTTTATTTATTTTATGTATTACTTAATTTAGTCTTTTTGATTTGTATTCTAAATAAGAAAATGCCACGTAGTTTTAATAGATTATTTAGGATAAAAATTATATTTCTAAATTGTGTTAACTTAAATCTAATTTTATAATTTTATTAGTGTAATGTAATTACAAACTATATATGACTTTTTTTTGTAATGAATATATTAACTCTAAATATTAAAATTAAATGTTATATATGCTCGAGTTTAAAATTTTAGATTTAGATATGTAATTTTTCAAATTTTAACGTATAGTCATATGAATAATTACAGAAAAAGATGTTAATTCTGCGTAGCTTTAATTATTATTATTTTATTTTCAAAATTTAGATAATAAAATACTTAATTTTATAAGTTTGTTAATGCAATGTAATTAGAAACTTTGTATGAATTTTATTTATGATGAATAGTTTAACTTAAAATGTTAAACTTAAATGTAATATATAATCGAGTTTAAAATTTTAGATTTATTTATAAAATTTTTACTTTTTTGGCTTATAGCCCGATAGTGGCCCGTTTAGCCCAAGCCCGCTAGGGTTAGGGTTAGGTTCCAATATTGCTAGCCCGTTTAAAACAGACCCGTTTAGCCCCCCAACCCGTTTAACATCTCTACTGGGACTCACCTAGGAATACGAGATAGGCAGCATTATTGGGGACCTAGATACTATCTAGAGACACTAAGGGATGATACTAAGGATGAATTGAATTCTCCCAACCAGCCAGCGAAAGCATCACACATCCATGAGAGTCACATATCTCTTTAGCTTCTGCCTACATTAGTTCTCCTTGGCCTCCCGGAGGCCTTATTATTTTTTATCCGTTTCCAGTTTATTTTCTTCTAAGAGGCGTTAAACATATTTATCTACAACATGGCGTAAAACTTTGTCATTATAATGAAAAAAGTACTTTCACGTTCCTACTTTAATTTTATGAATGCAGTTAATAGCCAGATATGACCATGATCGATGACTATTTGGGTTCTCTCCTCAATAAACCCCATTTTTCGATTAAAGCCCCGGATGGGAGGGGCTTCCTTGAGGGATCCTCATAAATAACCTCATCCGACTAAGACCCCAGAGGAGAAGATCTCACCCGGCTAAGACCCCGGGTGGAAAGACCCCTACCGGCTAAGACCCCAGGTGGGACGACCCCTTATGGCTAAGAACCCGGATGGGAGGGGCCTCCTCATGGGGGTCCTAATAATTCACCTCCTCCGGCTAAGACCCTAGAGGGGAAGACCTCAACCAGCTAAAACCCCGGGTGGGAAGACCCATTATGTCTAAGACCCCGGATGAGAGGGGCCTCATCACGGGGGTCCTAGTAATTCACCTCCTCCGGCTAAAACCCCGACTCAGGTAAGATCTCGTGTAGGAAGACCCCTGTCGGCTAAGACCCCAGATGGGAGGGCCTCCTCACGGGAGTCTTAGTAATTCACCTCCTTCAGCTAAGACCCCGGAGGGAAAGACCTCACCCGCCTAAGACCCCGTGTGGGAAGAACCCATCCGGCTAAGACCCCGGATGGGAGGGGCCTCCTCACAAAGGGGTCCTAGTAAATTTTTCTCCTCCGGCTAAGACCCTGGAGGAAGGGGGCCACTTCATAAGGATTCCCATAAATTCTCTTCCGCGACGAAAATGTGCAAGAAAAATAATGCAAAAATACTAACACATGTGGGGAAGAGATCAAAATAATAAAATAAAAACTTGGAGGAAGCTTGTAGGCCCCAAAAGGTGAGTCATAAGCTTTTAAAGGGGAGAGAGGTTGAATAAACCTTACCAAATTTTCAAACTTAGTCATTTTAAAATATTTTACAAAGTCAACTCAAATCAGCTAAGTCCTTGAGGGACAGCTAGGTTGGCTTACTTCAGCAAAGTTACCCACTCAACAGACTCGACTGAGTTGTTGATAGTATAACTCAGCTGGATCAACTAACACTTAACTTAACAGTTGATTTGGTTTTATTCAGCAGAAGACTTTTCACCATAAATGTTTTAAACTTTTTCTTAACATTTATTTTTAGCAAGGTTATTATCAATTGAGTTAAGCAATTTTAACTTAGGAGCAGATATCAAAAGTATGCAAGAAAGTAAAGTGTTGGAAGTAAAATGACACAAGAAATTTTTATAGTGGTTCGGGATGGGGTAATTCCTATAATCCACTCTTCTCCAACTCCTATAGGAATCCGCTAAGTAACAGATCTGGTTACAAAATGGTTGTCTTGCTACTTCATCTCCCTTGAACTCTTGAAATTGATCACATAGCCTTCCAACAAGCTCAAAGCTTCTGGTTCGACCTTGAATCTTACTACAACTCCTTCAACCTTGGAGAGTAGATCCCTTTAGTTCTTAAAACTATTTTCTCTTCAACTTGATGAAGTATTCTTTCCTTCACATAATGTGTTGGGTCGAGTTCCTTCGATTTTAGGCTTGAGGAATATCTTTGAAAGCTTGAGAGTATTTTTGCAGGTTTGCTTTCTTGATTGCTTGATTATTCTCTTAGAATTCGTTATCTTCTCTCACTTGCTTCCTCGTCCTTTTATAGTGCTTATTTGAAAATTTGCCCGTTGAAGAGAGAGGTAATTTCCAAATAACACTTCTTGGTCGTTGCTTGTCTTGTCTTGATCTGCAGCTTGTGATGGTGACATTTCTTCGTATTAATAAGGTGTTCAACTTTTTAGGTTCTGACACAAGCTCAGTGCTTCCCATTGGTTTATTCTATTTGCACTCTTCTGGGATGAGCACTTTTAGACATGACATCATGGATGTATTATTATATTAAGTAAAGTCCTTGACTTCTTTACAACGGATTAATATCAGTTGACTTGACTTGACAACTTCCTTTACCCCTTTGACTTGAGTCAGCTCCAACCTTTTAGGAATGACTCAACTATATGTCAACTGGCAGACTTAACTCTCAACTGACTTGACTGTCACTTCTTTATCCTTTACTCAACTGTCTTACAGTTGGGTCTCCTCTTCAGTCGAGTTTGTGACTTCCATCTTGACTTTACATAGCTGAAACACACCTGGGTCTTCACTTCGATCTTTAGTTGACACTTGTATTTCTTCAACTTAGCTGACTCCACTCAGCTCATGCAATCCTATCTATTACAATTAGAAATACAAGGAAAATAGGACGTCAATTTCTATTCTAAGTTTTACATGGTATCATCAAAATCTAATCATAAATTTTCCTAACAATTTTTCCCTTTTTGATGATGCCAAAACTTAAACAATTACAACAAAATGAGTAGTGCACTAACAAAGAATGTATGTGTTGGACATGTCAATTTTATTGATAATATCATTCTTGTACTTTACACATGCACTTTAGAAAGCTGTTTCATAGTATACTCTATACACTGTATTTGAGCTATACTATCTATTACATTGTATCAGAGCTCTTTATTGTACTAAAGTACATCAGGTATCAGAGCAAAATAAGAAAGACGATATTATAAGAAAACTTATAAAACTTGTATTTACAATTAAGTAAAATACACTTAAGGGGTTTCAACCATCTTCAACACCTTGGGTGCTTCCTTCTTCTCTCGTCTTCTTCAGCTCTTTCTATCTTCTTCTTCTCAAAAGCTCTTTTTGCAGCAGGGTCTTCCTTTCGCTGCCTTTCCTCCCATTCTCTGTTTACTCTTTCATTCTCAGCCTCTTGTCTTCTTCTTGCCTCCTCATTCTTGCGCTCCACTTCAAGGTTAGCAAGAGCATCAAAACCAGCCCAATAATTGATCCATTTCTTATGCGGATCAATGAATCTTGTATCTTTAGGTCTTGGTTGTGGTGGAGTGCCTCTCCCTCTTCCACCACTTCCAAACCTTCCCCTCCCTCTGTATGACTAAGCTCCTCCTCTAGAAGTGTACTGTGTGGGTGTCTTTCCAATTGAGTGACTGCTGGAACTCTGCTGCTTCTCAGCTGATCTGCACAACTCGAGCCCTTTTTCCCAGTACAAGTCCCACGCCTGTGGTAGAGTCATGTTTTTGAAATAACCTTCAGCTTCTAGAGTTTGAAGCTCCTCTAGTGATCTTGGTTCAGATCCAGCATCGGGCATCGTGATTTCTCTAGGGAGTTTTATTGTTGGGGAATCTTTTAGTAATCCAGCTGGGGGGCCTTCGAACCTTGCTTTGATGTCTTTGATGCGCTCGGAGTGCTTCTCAACTACCTTTTCAAACTCAGCTTCCATGGCTTTTTCTTCGGTAGTTTGCTGAGAATCGAGGTTGTCACTTCAACTTGCTGTGGGGTCTTAGCAAGCATTATTTTCAGCAGAGGTTTCTTGATCGCAAAATTCTTACCGCAAGCGTACGGTGTCAAGTTTTAGTATAGGTTTTGAAAGTAGGGTTATCGTTTCCACAGGGATTGTTATCAAATTTTATACTAAGTACTATAATTAAAATAGCTTAATTCTATCTAGAAATCGAAAAGAGATGAGTTTTTGTTAAACTAAGAATGAAACTAAAAATAAGCAAATAAATTGGTTCAGAAAATTAATCAAACACTTAGAATATGAATTCTAGAGGGTTGATTTTACCTAGTTATCCCATATGTTTTCAATCCAGTTTATTAATCACAAGTTATCAATCTATAAGCCAATATTCCTACCGTTTATCACTTCCTCTCTCGAGTGCTAAGTGATTCTAGGTTCCAATTTTTGATTTCGATATCTCTATAAAAATCATAAATTAAACCCTAATACGCTAAATAAATATTCTACCACAGGCTTCAAAAGATTCATAAATCTCTCGATTCTATGAAACCCTAGGTTGTGCTATTCTATGGCCAGTCATTCAATTACCTCTCTCGAGCGTCAAATCAAACACGCCAAACAATCTAAACTATTGATCAAATAATTCAGATGCAATCAAATCAAATAGCACAAATAGATTAATAAACATGCGAATTTCATAAACTGAAAATCAAAACATAGGTTCAAACGTAAGTTACATCAATCCCCTAGACATATGGGTTTAGCTCATATTGGATGTACAAAAACTCATGAAGAAATAATTATACATCTCAAGAAATCGAAAAAGAAAAACAAAGAAAGAATTGAGAAGAAAAGAGAAGGAATTCTCTCTGTGTCCAGACGAGAAGTGCCTCAAATTGTCGTCCCGAACCCTAGCTCTGTGTCTCTAGCCTTGCGTTGTGCTCAAAATAATGTCCGACCCCTTGTTTGTACGTCACTTCTAATATTTATAGGCTTGAAACCCTCGAAAATCCGTCAAAACGGCCCAAAAATAGCTCACGCACGTTCAGGCCCATATGCGCGCTGCAGCGCTAGCTTAAAGTCGTCTTATTCTTTCGCGCACTTGGGACGTCTTGTTCTTTGGTTGGTCGCAAGGCATGCAGCCCGCCTAGATGGCGCTGCTGCAGCGCGGCCGCTTGTTCTTCTGCGCTTTGCTCCGTGTTTACTACTGCTTTGCTCTTCGCTGCATTTGGCTCGCTGTCTTGTCACGCAGCTGCTCTCTATTCTATTCTTTGCCAATCACCGGGCGCTGCAACCCTTGCTTTGAGCGCTGCAGCGCCCCTCCTTCCCTTGGGCCACTGTACTCTTTTCGACCCCCTCGCTGCGGCGCGGGGGTTTTGGCGCTGCGGCGCTTGATCTTGCTCAATATTTTTCCATTTTTTCACTTTTAAAATGCGATCTTCACCGTCCAAACACATTTTTCATCGTTTTTAATCAATTTTGGCATCCAAGACTGTCCCGACTCTCAAATGACAATAAATGACACGAACTCGACTCAAACGACACTAAAATACTCGAAAACACTGGAAAATTCTAGTCTAGAATACTCAATACATCGGTATAAAAACCAACTTAACAAATACCCCCAAAACTAACTGCAAAACTTCATAACCAAACTCATTCGTCAAATTTCGTTTCATTATCAATCAAGCACGTATTTTCACAATGTGATCATGAAGGTGGAATGTTCATGCCAACCCCGTTTTCATTATCCACATAGATTCACACAATCAAGTGTTTTCAAAATTATCCAGTTTTTTAATATAGAGATGAGATGCTTACCGAACTCCATAGGCTTGTCTTTCACACTAATCTCCACTAATGTAGTCTAATGTAACACAAGGATCAATAGGACTTTTAAAGCTTGTAATGTGGGCTTAGGGTAAGTGCTAGGTCCCAAGGGGTGTGAGTGTAAGGTTTAGAAGGGGGGGTTGAATAAACCTTACCAACTTTTCGATTTAGTCCTTTTAAAAATGTTGAGTTAATACTTCAAATTTGAGTCCTTGATGGACATCTAAGTTAGTTAATCAACGAGTTAGTCACTCAGCGGACTGATCATTTTGTTGATAGAATAACTCAAATGTTTTGACTAAAGACTTAACTTGACCGTGATATGTTTTCATTGGAAGACTTAACACCCTTGAATTTGGTTAAGTTTGTTTTAATACTTGGTTTTAGCACTCGATTGATTATCAATTGGATAGCAAATTTATCGTGAGATATAAAAATAAGATGCGAGAAATTAAAGTCTTTGAAATGTAAATGACACAATAAGTTTTTATAGAGGTTCGAAGATGGGGTAATTCTTCTACTCCTCTCTTCTCCAACTCCTGGAGGAATCCACTAAGTATTGATCAATATACGAGTGGTTAATGACCCAGATACAAGTCTTGATCACACACGGTGACTTGATCCTTTGGGACTCGATCGGAGATGCCTTGGTCACACACGGTGGCTTCTCGTGACGACTCGAACCTTCTTCACAGGGCAACGCTGCTTGCTACTACAGCCCACTTGCTTAAGTTCCTTGGATTTGATCACGAAGCCCTCCAAATAGCTTAAGCCTGGTTTGACCTTGAACCTTTCTACAATCCTTCGTGGAATGTAGACCCCTTGATTCTTCAAATGTTTCCTCTTCAACCGATTGAAGTTCTCTTTCCTTCACGGTGAGTGTTGGATTGATTTCCTTCGTAATGTAGGCTTGAGGATTGAGCTTGAATGTCTTGAGAGTGATTTTTGGTTACAGTTCAAATGTTAGCTTGAATGTTCGTGGTTCAGGTCGGTTACCTTCTCTTAGAGTGATTCCTCAGCTTTTTATAGTGATTTTTTAAAAATCTGCCCGTTGAAGAGATAGACTTATTTTTGAAAGTCACTTGTGGTCGTTGGCTTATCATGTTGCAGTCCTTGGAATTTACGTTTCCTCGTATGAACGATTCTTGACTTTCGAGTTCGACACGGTGCGGTGCTTCCCATTGGTTTATTCCTTTTGCATGCTTTCGGGGTGAGCACTTCAAGAAAGGTAGTATGGAAGTATTACTTGTTTAAGTAATTCTCTTGATTTTTGTGCAACGGATCTCTTTCGATTATCTCGACTTGACCGCATTTCCTTGCCTTCCCAGGTGACTTAGAGTCGCCTTCCAATCATTGGATGACTCTTCCGTCACTTCAACTTGAGACTTGGCTATCTTGAGTTGACTTGATCGATACTTCACTCACCGTGCATCTTAGCCGCACCTTGATCGAGTTCTGTCTTCTCTTCTTTGCCACACTCACCGTGCCTCACGGTGGAGTCTTCCTTTTAGTCTCCGGTTGTCTTTTTGCATGCTCAGCATAGCGACTTGACTCGGCTCTACCAATTTTCTATCTATTACAATGCAATTTATAACAAGAATGGGTTGCCAACTTCCTATTATAAGTTTTACATGGCATTCATCAAAATCTACAAAATAATTTCCCAACAATTTCCCCCTTTTTGATGATGCCAAAACTTAAAACATTCATACAATAATTAAACAGCAAAGATACATACAGACAAATGTAGAATCACATAATGTATGCTTAGAATCGATCTTTTATTGATCATAACATTCTTGTTCTTTACATAGCTGTTTACAAAGTGTATCAGAGCTTGAACAAAAGAAAATGTATCAGAGCTTAAATGGAACTTAAAGTAACCATGTTGTTCTATATCTACACAAGTATAGAAATTGTACAATTTTATTCGATGTATAGAAGACTTACATAGAATGTATTTACATAGTAAAATACATGAAGGGGTGGACAACAACACTTCATCTCCTTTGCTTCCTCCTTCTTTCATCTCCTTCAGCTCTGTCATCTTCTGACTTCTTTCTCTTCTTCTCATCTTCAGCTGCCTTCTTTTTCTCATACGCCTTCCGGGCAGCTTCATCTCTTCTCAGTCTTTCTTGTCTTTCCTCCCATAGCTGAGTTTGTCTCTTATTTTCCTCTTCAATTCTCTTCACATACTCAACATTATTCTTAGCCACTTGCAGGTTGGCTATTTCGTCAAATCCAACCCAATAGATCCCTCCTTTCTTTCCTGGATCTATATACTCAATGTTTTTGGGCGGAGATCTGGTCTCGAAACCTCTTCCTCCACCATCGCTTCTTTCCTCTCCGCCTGCGGGCGTGTATTTATCTTGGGGTCTTCTTTTTCCCGGTGAGTGACTAGCAGAGTGACCTAAGCAGAGTGATTGCCAAAGAGTCTCGCTTTGCTCGTCGCCTTCTTCACATAGTTTGAGACCCTTTTCCCAAGACAAATCCGTGCTTGAGCCATGGACATGTTTGCGAAGTAACCTTGGATGCGGCGTCTTGAATTCATCAACAGATCTTGGCTCGGTTCGGCATCCGAAATGGCATAGGTGTCTCTGTCTATTGGAATGCCTCCATGTTGTTTCGAATATCCATAACTCGGGCATTCATCTTTCCTTCCACTTCCTCCATCCCCTCGCTTCAATCGCTTTCTCTTTTCGGCCATAGGTGCTGCAGAGTGTTGGAGTGGCGAGTCATTTGGGAGTTTCTTTGATGATATCAACTATGACAAGACCTTGTTGGGGGTTTTTAGCAATCATCAAGGTCACATCTTTCGAACCTTCCCCCTCAATAGATTTTCCTTTCTTCTCTCTTATTACTTCCTCAGCTGTCTTTCCCTTTACATCGCGTCCTCCTTCTCGTTTCGAGATCCCTTGGCGCCTTTAGGTATTCCTCTTCCCCCTTTTTGGCATCATCAAAGGAGAGAGGAACCCCGAAACAAGCTAGCAAGCAAGAAGTCTAGTCTCGATAGTCGAGTTCGCTTGAATCTCTTGCGGAGTATCTTTGCACGGAACTCGGAGCGGGTGGCGTTGGATTCAGCTGCTACCAACTTCATCTCAGCCATGAGAAGACTGAATTTTCGATCTATGTTCTTTTCCACGCGCAGGAGCTCGTTCTTATTATGTTCACGCAGCAGCTTTATCTCTGAGGTGTGAGATTCATGCATTTGTTCGATGTGCTCTTGCAATTTTGTCTTTGCGTCAGCATTCTCAGCCCGCCAGACTAGCAACTTGTTGAACAATGTCCTGAAATATCGAGCTTGTTCCACACGCATTGTCTGCTGCTGTTGCCACCATTCTCGGATCCTGGCTATTATGCCTCGCAAATCAGCAGTAAGGTTGGTGTCTCTGTTATCTAGCCTCATGTCCAGTGAGGCCTGGTGCCTCTCCATCTTTTCTATCTCGACAAATAAGGCTTTGAAGACTTCTGAACCATTTGTCACCTCTGTTTTGGTGACGGCCAAGCGATGTCAAAGTCATAGTCAGCTGGAACAATGGTGTCTGATGGAATAACAGGATCAGGTCTGTGGAAGCGCTCGCGATCTCTAGCTAATTCTTCAGGGAGGTCAGGTACCTCCAGAGAGAAGGGAAATGATTCTACAAAAGGATCATCACGGGCAACTGGAATCTGTTCAATGATAATTGGTGCTCGTGAAGTCCCCTGTGGAGTCGAACTGCTGCGACTTGGGGAGCTGCGTGATGGACTCTATTTTTGTGGTCTATTGTGAAGTCGACCCATCTTGCCGAGCCTCATTTGTCTTAACAACTTCATCGGTCTCATTTGGTTTTTCCAAATGAGTTGGTCGGTCCTATTTGTAGGTCCCAAGGGGTGTAAGTGTAAGGTTTAGAAGGGGGGTTGAATGAACCTTACCAAATTTTCGATTTAGTCCTTTTAAATCTCTGAGTTGATTCTACTTTTGTGTCCTTGATGGACGATCGAATTAGTCACTCAGAGAGTTAATCTCTCAACATGACTCGGTGAGCTATTGATGGAGTAACTTTGTTGGCTATAATTTGACTCAATTTGTGGTTTTATTTTATTGGAAGACTTAACACCCTTAAGTTTGATTAAGCAAGATTTTAGAGCTAGATTTAGTACTTATAAATTATCAAATGGATAGCAAATTTATCACAGATATAAGCGATTAAAAGTGCGGGAATTTAAATCTTTGAAATGTAAATGACACAAAGTAAAGTTTTTATAGAGGTTCGAAGATGGGGTAATTCTTCTACTCCTCTCTTCTCCAACTCCTGGAGGAATCCACTAAGTAATGATCACTTACAAAGTGGTAAGCAGTCCGGATACAAATCTTGATCACTGTGGCCGACTTGATCCTTAGGGACTCGATCAGGAGACGCCTTGATCACTCGGTGGCTTCTCAAATGCGACTCGCCTTCTTCACAGGGCATTTGCGCTTGTTACTACTGACTCACTTGCTCAAGCTCTTTGGATTTGATCACGAAGCCCTCCAAAAGCTTAAGACTTGGTTCAACCTTGAACCTTTCTACAATCCTTCCTGGAATGTAGACCCCTTGTTTTCAAAAGTTTCCTCTTCAACTGATAGAAGTTCTCTTTCCTTCACAGGTGAGTGTTGGATTGATGTACTTCGTAATGTAGGCTTGAGGATTGAGAATGTTTCAGTTTTTTTCTGATGTGCTTGTATATCTCACGTGTGTGTCATTCATCATCTTCTCAAACAATCTCCTCAGCCTTTTATAGTGAACTTTCAAAAATTTGCCCGTTGAAGAGATAGGCTTATTTTTGAAAGTCACTTTGCGTCGTTGGCTTGCGATTCTTGGAATTGCCGTTTCCTCGTATGAATTGTTCTTTCACCTTTTCGAGTTCGACACGGTGTAGTGCTTCCCATTGGTTCATTCCTTTTGCACGCTTTCGGGATGAGCACTCCAAGAAAGGTGGTATGGAGATATTACTTGTTTAAGTAAATCTCTTGATTTCTGCAACGGTCCTTTTCTGATTATCTCGACTTTGCATTTCCTTGCTTTCCCCAGGTGACTTAGAGTCGCCTTCCAATCATGGATGACTCTTTGTCACTTCAACTTGAGACTTGGCTTTTCTTGGTGACTTGACCGATGCTCCACTGTTTGCATCTCGGATGCTTCTTGATGAGAGTTCCGTCTACTTCTTCTTTGCCATACTCATTGTCTCGCAGTGAGTCTTCCTTCCGATCTTGATTGTCTTCTTGCATGTTAGGGCGTAGGCGACTTAACTCGGCTTGGCCACTCTAATTGTTACAATATATTTTACAAAGAAGAATGGGGTGCCAACTTTCTATTCTAAGTTTTACATGGCATTCATCAAAATCTAAACAATAAAATTCCTAACATCGGCCATGTCGGAAGCGTCATCGGACGATGATGAGATTTCCATGGGTGGCTCATCATCAAAGTTGAATGTTTGGCGAGTAGTCTTCAGGCCAGACTTACTCATGGTCGGAGCATCCTCAGCTGAGTCTTTTGGATCTGCAATAGGGGATGACTCAGCTTCATCTTCACCTTCGGATCCCAGAAAAGTTACATCGGGATTATCCTGGGAATCGTGAAGAGCATTTATCTCCTTTTCGATGGATCAATGATAGCGGGAGGGATGTTCGGCTTGGTCTCTTTACCCCGGGAAGTCTCAACCTCCCGTTGGCCTTCATTACCCCCTCGTAGTCTCACGGTGCGGCGAGGCTTGGACATCCCTTTCGACGTGTCGGTGTCTTGGGGTCTTTCGAGGTGGCATCCATTGGAGTCTCAACTCCATGGATTGTACTTTCATTGCCAGTGTTAACTCCCGGGCGGTTCCTTCACGTGCCTCGACCGCATCATCAGCGGTGTCATTGGCTCGCAGAGCGATTGGCACCTCACTGAGACAATCTCAACTATCTCGAGCCTCGTCGGTGACAACTCTTTGTGTATTCATCTGTTGTTCCTTCTTCACTTCGCCTCCGAGATTCGTTGTGGAGTCATTTGCATCATCCTCCGACCTTGCTGCGGTGGAGGAGTTTCTCCCTCGGTGGCACACCGGTGAGTGACTTGGAATAGGGTCACTCGTCTCGGACTCACTGTTCCCATTGAGTATTCACCGTTGGGGCGGTGGTAAGACACCTTCATTAGGGGTTGGCTCGACGGGGTCCCCACAATCCGGTTTCATCGCCAATTCCCTTAACACCTTCATTCGAATGAGTGGGGAAGTGGTGGCGCGACAACAAGTGGCAATATCTTTCGCACCACTCCCATAGGATCTATCTCCACCGTGTGATTTGGATGACTCTCCTGGTCCCTCCATCATTCTTTGCTCATGTAGGATTCTCGATTCTTGCATTTCTTGCTGCATTTGCAACTCTTCGTGGCAAAGAACAGGTCCAGATCCTCATCACTTTCTTCGATAGAATGTCGAGGTGAGGATGTGTATGTTCGTGGTGCCGGTGAGAGGGCGATGTTGGCTTCTTCTCACGGGCCTCGGCCTTCTTCTCGCCAATCTTTCTTTCTCCTTCTCTTTAAAGATATTTAGAATGTCCAAACAATTTTCTTCATCAAGAGCTTGCACCACATTGGTCAATCCAGGAAGTTCATCGGATCGTCTTCTTCTTCAATGAATTCCGGTCTTTGGAATCTGTTCCTGGATCGACTCGACTTCCATTTCTCCATTCTCGAGGCGATTTTGAATGTCCGGGTATGGTGGGGATAGGATCATCACATCATTATCCTGTCGTCATCATCTCCCTTGTCCCTCGAGCTCGGGGATTGAGGGTAGCAAACTTTCTTGCTTGACATCTTCAATAGCCTCCGTTAAAGCGGAGACACAACCCTATCAATAGGTGATTCGGTTGTCTCATCTATTCCTTGTTCCTCGGTTGTTCTGTCTCTACAACTGGTCTTGAGTTGCCTCGCTGATCGGCTCCTCACAGACTTAGCCGTTTCATCGATAACTTAGGAGACTCTATTTCTCCAGCGAGTCTCGGGTATCTTTTCGGTGAGTGGCGGACTCAACCGTCTTCTCAAGCTCGGAGAGCTTGGAAATTCTTCTTCTTCTTTTTGTTTTCACCAGAGGAACATCTTTGGTTCCACTTTCTACAGTTCGTTGAAGGTAAATGCCTTCGCGATTGTCTTAAGGCATTTGCGCCTTCCTTGTTGTGGCGATCCTCTTCTTCTTGATCACTTTGGAGAAGGGATTAATGGTTCCTTCTCCTCATGGCTGCGGGTAGGGGACATTCTGCGGGGGCGGGTGACTATTGTAAGGGGCGGAGTGCAGATTTCTTTTTTTTTTTTGCCGGGCAACAGATTTTCTTAGCAAATAGTCTTCTTGGGAGGTGAGGAGGCAGTTGAATCTTCGTGGTCGGTGATTCCCCCTCACTCGTATCGCCCTCTTGGCGTAAGCTCTCTCTTTCGTGCGCCAAAGAGGTTTGATCGAAACATCCTCTTGTTTACATGGAACGCCTTTCCATGTCGAAGAGGTACCTTTACTTCCATCATCCGGCCAATCACCAGGCCGTATCCCGAGGAACCTCCGAACGTGCCATCCTCCTTGAAGGATTTGTTCCCAATATTCAGCAGTCCTGTTGTATACAAACTCAGCCCAATTCACCTTCTTTTCTTCAAGGATCGCAGCCATTACGATCAACTTAGCTTTAGACAACTGGTCAAAACTGCCAAATTTGATGTCTATGCATTTGGCAACAATGTCCAACAATTTGTGGTAGTCCTCTTTCAGCAGCCTCTTGTTAGCTATGTAGACCACTTTCGCAGCACAGTCGGACTTGGCTACTTCCTTCCAAGCAGCAGTCAGGTCAACCTCAGCTTCATGAATCTCCGACACTCCTTCCGCCGGCAACAAGTAGTGTTATGCCAAATCCTTGGCAGTGATGGTGATCTCTTTTCCGTGAACAGAGGACTTGATGCCCTCATCGTGAACTTCGGCGTTCACGTAGAACTGTGCGACCTCTTCTACATAGGTCATCGGAAACTCCAATGTCAAAAACGGCTTCAGCCCAGACGTTTCCAATTTCTCAGCAATCTTCTTCATGAGAGTGTCGTCGGACCCCTGTTTAATCATACCATCGAAATCAACAGTAGACCCAGTGTGGATTTGCTTTCCTAGCTTGACAAAATCATGAGTAGGTGCCATTTCTCAGTGTTTTACCGAACGAGACTTAGAAAATGATCTTGAGGAGTTGTAGGGTTTTGAGAAAGTTTTTTTCTTTTGCCTTGAGAGAGATGAACAGTTTTGGTAAAGTGAGAGAAAATCGGACGAAATGGTATAAGTATGGTTTATGAAAGGACGTGCGGGTGGTTTTTGAAATTTGATCAAAATCAACGGCTTAGATCTTGCACACCGATTAGCATTTAAGTTCTCGTATTTAATGCGGCATCATTTATATCCAATCATAAGCTTGGTGTGCAGCTTTTGACTGTACACGTCATAATTATGCTGACATCATTCTTAAAAACATTCCCGCTTAGTAAAACGACCGCGTTTTTACGACCGCGTTTTTGTCACTTTGCTCATAAATAACTCAACTTACTCCTTAGCTGATTCAATCCTTCTTCTCACTTCTCTCCTTGTGACTCATTTGTAAGCCTAATTGATACAGTGACTGGACTTTCCGATCTGGTGATTCACTTATTTGAATTAAGAGTTCAGCTCTTTTTCCTCTTTTTGTGTTTCATCTCTTTTCTTTGAGTCTTCTGAGTGTTAACTCAGCTCAATTAACCCTAACTCATGCTTGAGTTCTTCAAATCTTGATTCACATAATGGTTTTGTGAATATGTCGCCTAATCGCTTATCGGTTGAGATATATTCCAAGGTGATGTCCTTCTTTTCAACTTGGTCTCTTATGAAGTGATATCTCGACATCGATGTGCTTTGTTCTTGAGTGCAACACAGGATTTTGAGTGATTTCAATTGCACTTGTGTTATCACACATAATTGGAATTTCCTTTTCTTCAACCTCATAGTCTCTCAATTTCTTTGTCTCATCCATAAGACTTGGGCACAAATTTGCCCGCAACTATGTATTCTCGGTTTGTAGAGGTGGCTATTGAATTTTGCTTCTTACTAAACCAGGAAATTAGTCTATTTCCAAGCATTTGACATGTGCCTCGAGGTGCTTTTCTGTCAACTCTACATCCAAAGATAGTCGAGTCGAATAACCAATTAGCTTGAATCCACCTTCCTTTGATACCATAAGCCAACTTATTGGCTTCCTTTAAAATATCTCAAGATCCTCTTGTCTGCGGTCATGTGGCTTTCTTTTGGAGCAGATTGAAATCTTGCACATACACCTACAAACAAAGGTGATGTCGGCCCGCTTCGTGAGATAGAGCAATGATCCAATAAGTGCTCAGTATCTTGTTTGATCTACTGTGCTTGCCATCCGCATCCATGTCCATTTTGATCGATGTATTCATTGGTATTTTTCACGAAGACTTCTCTTCCATACCAAATTTCTTCATTAAATATCTGGTGTATTTTGTCTGACTTATGAAGGTTCCATCCTTCAGCTGTTTCACTTGGAGTCCAAGGAAGAATGTCAGCTCTCCCATCATACTCATTTCGAATTTGCTTTGCATGAGAGTTGAGAATTTATCACACAGCTCTTTGTTTGTGGATCCAAAGATGATGTCATCCACATATATTTGAACAAGCAGTATACTCTTCCCATCTTGAATTCTGAAGAGCGTTCTATCCACTGTGCATTTTGTGAATCCGTTCTCAGTTAGGAATTGTGATAATGTATCATACAATGCTCTGGGTGCCTGTTTCAATCCATATAAAGCTTTCTTGAGTTTGTATACCTTGTCTCCAAGAGTCTTCTGCTCAAATCCTGGAGGTTGTTCAACATATACTTCTTCCTCCAACAAACCATTAAGGAATGCACTCTTTACATCCATTTGATATACAATAAAGTTCTTGTGAGCTGCATAGGCAAGAAACATCCTTATGGCTTCCAATCTTGCCACAGGGGCAAAGGTTTCATCAAAATCTATTCCTTCTTCTTGGCAATACCCTTTGGCTACCAATCTTGCTTTGTTTCTTACCACAGAGCCTTCCTCATTCATCTTGTTTCTGAACACCCATTTAGTGCCAATAACATTTTGATGGGTAGGTCTTTGAACCAATTCCCACACTTTGTTCCTTTCAAACTGATTTAGCTCTTCTTGCATGGCTTGAATCCAATGTGTGTCATCCAATGCTTGTGACACATCTTTTGGTTCTATTTATGAGATGAAGCAAGTGAACATTGCTTCTTGTTGAGTTCTGGATCTAGTTTTTACATCTTCTCTTACATCTCCAATGATTAGTTCTAGTGGATGATCTCTCAGCCATTTTACATCAGGTTGGAGTAAGTTAGCTGGATTTAGTCGTCTTGCAGCTGTGTTATTTTGATCAGCTCTCTCATCATCACTTAGCTGCAGATTTTCCATTGTCTTTGAGACTCGGCTATCTCATCTTCATCCGGACTTATAACTCCGACTTGACTTCAACATAGGGACTCTTTCGCATGGTAGGTTGATTGACTTATCGGTGATTCTTCAATGTCTTCTCCATTTACATTTGGTTCATCAAACACCACATGGATGGATTCTTTTCGTAACCATTGTCCTCTTGTTGAGCACTCTATAAGCTTTGCTTTCAGCTGAGTATCCTAAGAAGATACCTTCATCAACTTTAGCATCAAAAGCTTTTAAATTATCTTTGCCATTGTTATGGATGAAGCATTTGCATCCAAATATTTTAAAGTATGCAACATTTGGCTTTCTCCTGTCCAAATCTCATAGGGAGTCTTTGTCATTTGTCTGTTTATCATGCATCTATTTTGAGTATAGCATGTTGTGTTTATTGCTTGACCCAAAATCTTTTAGCGCACCTGCTTGACTAACATGGTCCTTGCCGCTTCTTTGAGAGTTCTATTCCTTCTTTCGCAACTCCATTTTTTGTGGAGTCCTCTTCTATGAGATAATTCATGACCAATACCATTTTCAATACAAGATCGAGTTATTATACCATTGACAAACTCGGTTCCTGCATCGAGATCTTATTTTGATAATGGTTTGACTCTTCTCATTTTGTATTCTCTTCATCATTTGTGGTAGTTTTCGCAGAGTTTCTTTCTTTTTACACATGAATATTGTCCATGTATATCTTGAGTAGTCATCTACTACCACCAAGGTGTATTTCTTCCCACTTATGCTAGCTGGTTCCCTTTGGACCAAACAGATCCATATGTAGCGGTGCAATATTCTTATTGAAGATGGACATGTCTTTTCTTTGAATGATGATTTGATTTGCTTTCCCATCGGCATGCATCACATATACTCTCCTTCTTGTATATCGAGTCCGGAAGTCCTTCTACAAGATTACTCCTGGCAAGTTTGTTAATTGTCTGAAGTTCAGGTGACTCAGCTTCTTATGCCACAACCAACTTGATTCAGCTGTGCTTTTCACTAACAGACAGGTGCTTGGTGTTGCAGTTGACCAATCTACCACATACATGTTCTTTTGTTCCGCATCCTTGCAAAGACAACTTCATTGATTGATGTATTTGATTTGGCATATACCCATGTTAAATCCAACATTGTAACCTTTGTTACAGAGTTGACTTATGCTTAGCAAGTTGAAATTGAGGCCTTCAACATATGCAACATCTGTTATTTCTAATCCATTTTTCTTGATGGATCAAATGCCTCTTATTTCTCATGGAGCTTCATTCCCTCCAAATATGACTTTTGCACCTCTGACTTCCTTGAATTTTGATAGATTTTTCTTGTTTCCTGTCATGTGTCTGGAACAGCCACTATCCATGTATCAGGTTCCTTGGCACTGTTTGCTCGCTCCCCGAACCTGCAATCAAGGAAGTTAGGTTTTAGGTACCCATACTTGCCTGGGTCCTGAGGGGTTAGTATTATAAGATGATCCAACCAACCTATAGACAAATGATTTGACTCTAAGGGGTTGCCATCTATCAGTGCCATAATCATAATTAATTTTGGCAAATTGCTTGGGGGTTCTAGGTTCATACAATTTGTCTCTTTTGTCGTATGCTGTGTATGTGTTTTAGCAATTGCCTTCTTTGGGTAGTTGTGATATCTCCGAGTGTAGTGCTTGGGTGCATATGAGTCTTTGATGAAAGCTCTTATGCCTTTGGAATGCCCTTTCTTTGAGTTCTAGGCCTTTGCCACTTAGGCTTATATTCCATAGGTCTTTGCTGATAGTTCACATTATTCCAATCAGCTTGGCTTGGGTATTTTCTACCATTCCTATCATATGTGTTTATTTTATAGAGCTTAAGGGTTTTTGGTAGCTCTGTTTCTTCTTTTACTGAGTAGTATCTCTGTTTGGAGTTTTTGAGGACTCTTTGGATTTCTTCTCGGTGTCTTCTCAAAGATACTCAATCGTTGTTTTCCTTTTCCTTTATAACTAAGGCCAGTTTGCTTGTGATTGTGCTTTGGAATAAATGTGTGTGCACCATTTGGAGTTTTGGATTTTAGAGATACTTCATTACTTGAAGATCCTTTTTCCAAAATCACTTTTGGAGCTTGACATAGCATTGAGGAATTGAATCCTAAGCCTGTTTTGTCTCCACATTCTCTTTGACTCATAATAAGATCATCCAATGATTTAGATGCCTTAGTGAATGAGGCAATCACATTTTTGAGATCATTCTCCCTTTTTATATAGACTATCTCTGCTTTATTAACTTAGCATTTTCAGCCTTTAGACTTTTATTCTCATCAGTTATTTGATTTAGAGTACTCAGCTCCTTAGTCAGCTGTGAGTTTTGGCTCTTAAGTAGGTTGTTCTCCTCATTTAGTAGTGTGTGTGAGGATTTAATGTGTTCAAAATCTTTCATCATTTTGCCTAATGAATCATAAAGATCAGTGGGTGATGAAGTGTGTGTGTCACAATCACTATCACTAGTATCTGAGTGTGATGAGTTAGAGTGTACCTCATCTTCTTGGTCAGGGTGGTTTTGTTCTTTAGCCCATTAGACGGATCAAGGCTTCTTCATCAAAGTCACTTGAGTAGTCACTTCACTACTCTCCGAGTCTGCTTTGTGTCTTTTGACTTGATCAGATGTCGTTAGTCTCTCGCAGCCTAACATTGCTTTCTCTTTTTCTGTCTTCTTTCCTGAAGACTTTTCTTTCCTCTTCATTCATGTATTTGTTGACTACATGATATGGGCATTCAATGGCATAGTGACCAGGTTACTGCGGTTCAACATAGATTTTCAACTTTTTGATCAGCTTTTTTCCATCCTTGGATTGTCAGCTCTTTGATATTCAACTTTTTGATGCTCTGCTCTCTTGGGTGGTCTGTCTTCCCTTGACTTGGAGGGAGTTGAGTGTCTTCTGGAGGATTCACCTTTGCTTCTTTTGTAGTTCTTATTGAAGAACTTGTTGAACCTTTTAACCATCGGTGCGATCTCCTCTTGGTCAATGACCTCTTTGACCTCGGCTCTCTTTTGCCATCTTTGACAATTAGAGCATTTGCTTTGGGCACAACTGTCTCTTCTTGATCTTTTCTTCTCACTCAAATTCGTAGGCTTTGAGATCCGAGAATAGCTCATGGTTGAATGTTTTTGATAGGTCCATGGAATGTCTCATGGCCATGACTTTTATATCCCACTCAGTTGGGAGACTTCTTAGAATCTTCATACACATTTCCTTCTGTGTATATTCCTTTCCAAGTGCAGTCAGTTCATTGGTGATTTCGTGAATCGAACATCCGGTGATCAAGGTTTCTCTGCAAAGACATCTTAAAATTTTCAAATTTTTGTACAACAACAAAGATAGTTTATTTTCTTTGATTTGCTCGAGCCTTCGCAAATCAAGGTTAGCTTGTCCTGATTTCTTTTGTCGTTTTGCATGATTTGACTTTGTTGAACATGGCTTTGTCCAAAGTTTTGTAAAGAATGTCCTTGGCCACATTGTCCAAGTTATATCTTTTTTGTCATCATTTGTCCATTCGACTCTTGGTTTTTCAACCATAATCGTGCGGGGAGCAAAGATCCTCTTCTCCTTCACTGCAACTCTCCTAGCATTGTGTTCACTTTTAAGATTTGGAGTGGCCCATCCTCTATCACTATCCACATCTCATCGTGTAATCTTTGGTAGATGAGCTCGCATACGAATTTTCCAATCATCAAATTCTTCAATTGTGAACATAGGGATGCGTGTCAAATTTGCTTCCATGATAATAACTTTTTGAATAAAAGAGTTTTGAAAGATTGAGTACTAAAACAAGCTTTGAAAAATTTGGAGATCTAGTTCATAGAACGGTCGGAAGGCTCAATGAACCAACCGCTCACGATACCACTTGTAGGTCCCAAGGGGTGTGAGTGTAAGGTTTAGAAGGGGGTTGAATAAACCTTACCAACTTTTCGATTTAGTCCTTTTAAAAATGTTTGAGTTAATACTTCACACGGTGAGTCCTTGATGGACAACTAAGTTAGTTAATCGATAGAGTTAGTCACTCAACGCACTCGACTCGATTTGTTGATAGAATAACTCAACTGTTTTGACTAAAGACTTAACTTGATTGTGATATGTTTTATTGGAAGACTTAACACCCTTGAATTTTGTTAAGTTTGTTTTAATACTTGGTTTTTTAGCACTCGAGTTGATTATCAATTGGATAGCAAATTTATCGTGAGATATAAAAATAAGATGTAGAAATTAAAGTCTTTGAAATGTAAATGACACAATAAGTTTTTATAGAGGTTCGAAGATGGGGTAATTCTTCTACTCCTCTCTTCTCCAACTCCTGGAGGAATCCACTAAGTATTGATCAATATACGAGTGGTTAAGTACCCGATACAAGTCTTTATCACACGGTGACTTGATCCTTTGGGACTCGATGCGGAGATGCCTTGGTCACACGGTGGCTTCTCGTGCGACTCGGCTTCTTCACGGGGACAGATTGTCTTGCTACTACTGACCCACTTGCTTAAGTTCCTTGGATTTGATCACGAAGCCCTCCAAATAGCTTAAGCCTGGTTCGACCTTGAACCTTTCTACAATCCTTCGTGGAATGTAGACCCCTTGATTCTTCAAATGTTTCCTCTTCAACTAATTGAAGTTGTCTTTCCTTCACGGTGAGTGTTGGATTGATTTCCTTCGTAATGTAGGCTTGAGGATTGAGCTTGAATGTCTTGAGAGTGATTTTTGGTTACGATTCAAATGTTAGCTTGAATGTTGTTCAGTGTTACCTTCTCTCGAAAGTGATTCCTCGGCTTTTATAGTGATCTTTACCTTCGTTGAAGAGATAAGCTTATTTTTGAAAGTCACTTGTGGTCGTTGGCTTGTCTTGTTGTAGTGATTACGTTTTCTCGTATGAACGATTCTTGACTTTTTTTATAGGGGTGATCTTTCATTATAAAACCGAATTGCCACTAGCGGTTTTTTTGAAAAATAATCAAATTGCGGTTTTATAAAGTAAAATATTTTTGAAAGTTACTTGTGGTTTTAGTCTTGTCAATAAAAATTAATTTGTAGTACAAATAAAAAGTTAGTACAACCTTGAATTTATGTTTTCTCGTATGAACGATTTCTTTTGTATATCCAAATTTTTACATCTATGACATTTAGATTATTCACCATAATGACTTGACTGATTTTAATTTAGTTAGCAGCCATTAGAAAACAATTCCAAACAATAATTTATAATAGATTTTTTCATAGGGTTGCAAATTACAATTTCAAAAAGGCAACTCACCGATGAGGTAGAATAGTTCATACATTAATTGGTTTTTTGATTCTAAACATTTATGATGCCATACCCATACTCGTATTAAGCTAATAATTAACATACTTTGTATTAAGCAAACAATAGTTAATGAATTTTGTTATCCTAATCATCAATATTGAAAAATAAAACTCACATGTTAATTCTCTTGCCCAAATTTTTTTCCCCTAGCTCAACTATTTTTCCCTTAAAGAAACACATAATTTCTTTTTATTTTTTTCTACGAAAAATCGGGACAAAAATTGGGGGTGCATGGGGGCGGGGTGCCCCTAGCTACGCCCCGCACATGTTAATTCTTGCCTTGCTTTGCAAAACAAATAAGAAAAAAGCACCAAGCACTAGTAAACTCTTTATAGTTGTTGTTGTCCTTGTGGGTAATGACTTGGTATTGTTTGACTTAGTCTTTCTGTGAGTGAGATGATGAAAAAGATTATAGTTTTTTGAAATAATTTTTTCTCAAGATGTAGAAAGATGAAGAAATCTTAAAGATGATTAGAATTTAGATGAGAGAGCTCAGATTAGGGTTGGGTTTGGTGAGATATGCTATTACATAATTACCTTTATTACCCATTGTATTGGCGGTCGGTTTGGGCGGTCGGTTTGTCCTCTAAACCGCAAACTTGCGGTTTCTCATTAAGAATTTTAATCGTGGTTTTTAGGATAATTCGACTTTAACGATGCGGTGCGGGCGGTGCGGGCGGTTATTTTAAATTTGTGATCACCCCATGCATCCGATTTAAATTTGTGATTCACGGTGCTTAGTTTTTATTCCTTTTGCGAGCACTTCAAGAAAGATAGTATGGAAGTATTACTTGTTTGTCTTTTTCAATGATCTCTTTGATTATCCACTTTACTACATTTCCTTGCCTTCCCAGGTGACAGTCGACTTCCAATCATTGGATGACTCTTCTTGTCACTTCAACTTGAGACTTGGCTATCTTGAGTTGACTTGAGATCTTCCTTTAGTCTCCGATCGAGTTCTTGTCTTTTTTTGCATGTTCGCCAAATGGTGAGTCTTCCTTTTAGCATTGTCTTTTTGCATGTTGAGGCATCGACTCTACTCGGCTCTACCTCTACCTATCTATTACAATACAATTTATAACAAGAATGGGTTGCCAACTTCCTATTCTAAGTTTTACATGGCATTCATCAAAATCTACAAAATAATTTCCCAACAGTAAGGTAGGAAAATATGGGATTAAGTGGCTCAAATCACCCAAACACACAATTAACACTCCGAATTATCAATAAGCAACTACCCTTCACTTTTTGACATCCCCAATGTTTATGAACCTTCAATCCCACTGATTTTTTCTCATTTTTTTTTTTTTTTCGGAACCACCAAACTTATTCTTTTGCGTACATGGGGTTTCATATTTTCTTTTCTCGGGCAACTTCATTCAATTAAATACACACCCTTCTCATCATACCCTCCTCAACTTCCAATATTTTTCTATACTTTGTGTGTATGAGTGATGGGTAATTAGGATATTCACATCTAGGCTCTGGGTATAGATGGTTTGCCAAAGAAACGGGTTTATAAGGCTCAAAGGGGGATACTAGGGAAAATATAATACAAAGGTAGGCATTTTAGGCTCTGGCTTGTTCAAAGATGGCGTAAATCACTTCCTTAATGTTACTTCACCTAGGATTTCGCCTCGACAAGTGATCAGACAAGTTCTAGAATCTGGTGAGATCATAAAAGAAACACTGAATCACATAAATCATCCCCGAATAATTCAACAGAATTAAGCACATAGATGGAATTAATGGAAAGAATAATAAATCACAGTTCAAACACATGCTCTTGTGACCGTTCAACTCATATTCAACAAATTCACTAAGTCATGCAGTTTCACAGTTTTACAAACGACCCGACTCGACTCTAGACTCTTTTTTCATTTTTTTTTGTTTTTTTTTACTCAAGATTCGACTCGAAGAATAAAAATAGACTGCACCCCCCCAAACTTAAAACGACATTGTCCCCAATGGAGAGGTGGGAAAAAGGACTTTCCTAGTAGCCGAGGAGCGAAGGCTCCTTAAATCATGTGGTACTACTACGTGTAGGAGGTGTCTCGTATAAGCTCACAATGCATCCTAGCGCACAAGCCCGTGGGTGTTGTATGCCTCCGAGGTGTGGTCTTGTTCTTCCCATTGGCCTTGGCCTCGGCCCTTTTTTGGTTTCGCATCTTTGCAACCTAGCAAGGTAGACAAGAAAATAAAACTCGTGGAACCATGGAATTCGGTTATGGGTGAGAACTCGAAAATCAAAGCATATAATAATGCACCCAAGTAAAAAAATATAGTGTCATGTCAAAAAGATAATCATAGATATGCAAGATAGCACTAAACAATGTGAAATTGTCATTGGGGAATTTTATCAAACACCTCATATGCATGAATTTGGGCAAAGATAGTGAATGCAATGGATAACTCAATTCAATCCCAAAAATCAACACCAAGCCTAAGTCTAGCATGAGCAAACAATCCACAGTCCACAAATCAACAACAATTATCTGAGCACTACTACAATCCAATCACACAACAATCACAAGATGCGGAAAACCATGGGGTGGGGTTTGGAAATTGCAAACTTACCAAATAATGAGCGGATGAGATGAAAATGGTGTGTGTGGTGGTACAGTGCTCCTTTGTGAAGATGGAATGGAATATGTGGGAGTTGCACAAATAAAAGGGGTAGGGTATGATGCAACTTACTCCTCCTAAGAATGCAAAAATTCAAAAAAAAAAAAAACAAAAACAACTACTAAATTATATTAAACTAAGAAAGCAATAAAAGGGGCTTGGGTTGCCTCCCAAGAAGCGCTAAGTTTACAGTCTTCAACCAGACTATGTCAGATTATCCTCAAGTTGGGGCTCCAATAGGCATGTTATCCACATTGCCCTTAGAAACTTCCCAACCTCCACTGTCTTCAGCTATATTCCCAACCATCTGCTTACCATCATTTGATTCAAATTTCAGCCTGTTGGTTGGATGGATGGTGAATACAACTTTCTCCTGATTTACCCGCAGAGTCAGCTCCCCCGTCTCTACATCGACAAAGCCCGTGCTGTAGCTAAAAACGGTCGCCCAAAGATGATAGGTAGTTTCTTCTCCTTGTTCGCGTCCAACACTACAAAATCCACAGGAAAAACAAATTTATTAATTCTTACCAACACGTCTTCAATGATTCCCGACGGATAGGCGATGGATCGATTAGCGAACTGCAAAGTGATATTGGACGGCTTCACCTCCCCGAGCCCAAACTTCGTCACATCAGAAAGAGATATAAGATTTACACTGGACCCAAGATCACAAAGTGGTTTCTCAAAGAAAACTCCTCCAATAGTACAAGGAATAGTAAAACTCCCTGGATCCTTCATTTTCTGAGGTAGTTTACTCTGGACTATTGCACTACATTCCTCTGTCAAATAGACAGTCTCAAAATCTTCCCAACTTCATTTTCATGGATTCCACTGGTTTCGCATAAATAGGTGATTCTTCGGGAGCATGCTGAATTTTTGCTTCCTTTTTCACGTAAACTGCATTGTAGTGCTCTCTCGGATTAACCTCTGTGTCACTTGGGAACTTTCCCTTCTGCTGCAATGAATTCACGGTTGTAGCCAACTGACCCATTTGTGTCTCGATCGACCTAATATGCATCTCCATTGTGATCATCTTAGTATTCAGACCATCAATCTGCGCCTCACTCCTATTCATTCGATTCCTGGTCTCTCCGATGAATGAGCCGAGCATCTCCTCTAGCGACTGCTTCTTTTCACCTCTGAGTGCATTGGAACTGGATGGGTTTGGATAACCTGGAGGTGGATTCAATACGTTCTTGTTGTTGCTATAAGAGAGATTCTCATGATTGTGAAGTCCCGGGTGGTAGTGAGTTGGTAATTGATTACCCCTATTATTAAAATCCCGGTTATTCACATAATTGACTTGCACGGCCTCGTGCTGCGTGAACAACTGTGGGTGGAAGTACGGCTTGCTGTGGTGTGCCGCCGGTATTCATGATTGCCAATTGCTTTGTCAGACTCGAGATTTGAGCTACCAAAGCTGACATTGTATCAAGCTCAAGAACACCGGCAACTAGCTTCGGCGTTGATCTATCGGAGGGCCATTGATAGCTGTTGTGGCCATTTCTTCACGTAGAAGTAAGGCCTCTGTCGGTGTTTTAGCCATCAATGTACCTCCTGATGCGGCATCTAGTATCGTCCTTGTATGCCCATTCAGCCCATTGTAGAAATACTGAACCCTCTGCCAGTCTGCATAACCATGTTGTGGGCATCTCCACAACAGATCTTTAAATCGCTCCCAAGCTTCGTATAACGGCTCAAAATCAATATGTTGGAATTGGGCTATCTCGCTCTTCAGTTGGAGTGTCTTGCTGGGAGGGAAGAATTTTGCTAAAAACGTTTGAGTCAGATCATCCCAGATAGTAATACTCCCAGGGGCGAACGTCTGTAACCACTGCCTGGCCTTATCCCAGAGTGAAAACAGGAAAAGCCTCAATCGAATGGCCTCATCAGTCACACCATTCATCTTGATGGTGTCGCAAATTTCCAAGAATGTGGCCAGATGTGTATTCGGATCATCCACTGGACTCCCCCCAAACTGATTCTGTTGAACCATGCTTATGAGGCCCGGTTTCAATTCGAAATTATTCGCATTAATGGGGCGCGACAATTCCGAGTAATTTCGATTCACGGTCGCGCGTAAAGTAATCCTGGATTGCCTTTTCGTGCCTCGGTTGTGGTGGCACATTCACGACTGATTTCCGTTGTTCTCATCTTCCTCCTTCGCCATTGCTCGATTCTCTCGCTTTCGCTTTCTTTGCTTGGATTGCTCGAAGTGTCCTTTCAATCTCTGGATCAAAAGGAAGCAAATTAATATCTTTGGAATCTCGCATAAACAGACAAGTTAAATGAGAAAAATGAAATTATAATTCCTATACTAGTCTAGATTAGGATTAAGACTACGTGGTAATAGTATTAGTTTAAAATAGGATAAAACAATCCCCGACAACGGCTCCAAAAACTTGATCGTGAAATTCTTACCGCAAGCGTACGGTGTCAAGTTTTAGTATATGTTTTGAAACTAGGGTTATCGTTTCCACAGGGATTGTTATCAAATTTTATACTAAGTACTATAATTAAAATAGCTTAATTCTATCTAGAAATCGAAAAGAGATGAGTTTTTATTAAACTAAGAATGAAACTAAAAATAAGCAAATAAATTGGTTCAGACAATTAATCAAACACTTAGAATATGAATTCTAGAGGGTTGATTTCACCTAGTTATCCCCTATGTATTCAATCCAGTTTATTAATCACAAGTTATCAATCTATAAGCCAATATTCCTACCGTTTATCACTTCCTCTCTCAAGTGCCAAGTGATTCTAGGTTCCAATTTCTGATTTCGATATCTCTATAAAAATCATAAATTAAACCCTAATACGCTCATTGAATATTCTACCACAGGCTTCAAAAGATTCATAAATCTCTCGATTCTATGAAACCCTAGGTTGTGCTATTCTATGGCTAGGCATTAAATTACCTCGCTCGAGCGTCAAATCAAACACGCCAAACAATCTAAACTATTGATCAGATAATTCAGATGCAATCAAATCAAATAGCACAAATAGATTAATAAACATGCGAATTTCATAAACTGGAAATCAAAACATAGGTTCAAACGTAAGTTACATCAATCCCCTAGAAATATGGGTTTAGCTCATATTGGATGTACAAAAACTCATGAAGAAATAATTATACATCTCAAGAAATCGACAAAGAAAAACAAAGAAAGAATTGAGAAGAAAAGAGAAGAAATTCTCTCTGTGTCCAGACGAGAAGTGCCTCCAATTGCCGTCCCGAACCCTAGCTCTGTGTCTCTCGCCTTGCGTTGTGCTCAAAATAATATCCAACCCCTTGTTTGTATGTCACTTCTAATATTTATAGGCTTGAAACCCTCGAAAATCCGTCAAAATGGCCCAAAAATAGCTCACGCATGTTCAGGCCCATACGCGCGCTGCAGCACTAAAGTCACGTGCTGCTGCGCTCCTTGGGACGTTTTGCTGCTGGTCGGTCGCGCGTTGTAGCTCGCCGAGATGGAGCTGCAGAAGGCCGCCGCTTGTCTGTTGCTCGCTTTGTGTTTACCGCTGCCGCTTTCGCTCTGCTTGTTTCTTTGCTGTCGTCGCTGCAGCAGCACTCTTATCTTATCTTGTTTGTTGCCAATCACCGGGCGCTGCAGCCCTTGCTTTGCAGCGCCCCTCCTTCCCTTGCGCCACTGTACTCTTTTCGACCCCCGCGCTGCGACGCAGGCGTTTTGGCGCTGAGGCGCTCGATCTTGCTCAATATTTTTCCATTTTTTCACTTTTAAAATGCGATCTTCACCGTCCAAACACATTTTTCATCGTTTTTAATCAATTTTGGCATCCAAGACTATCCCGACTCTCAAACGACAATAAATGACATGAACTCGACCCAAACGACACTAAAATACTTGAAAACACCGCAAAGTCCTAGTCTAGAATACTCAATACATCGGTATAAAAACCAACTTAACATTTCTTCACAGAACTACCTTCCCCCTTAATTGCTTCTCCTTTGCTTCCTTCCTTATCACACCTCTGCCCTTCCTTTAATTCCTTCATTTCTTTCTGTTCCCCCTTTTTGGCATCATCACCAAGGGGTGAGCAAGTTTGGGAAAATACCACTCAGGAGGAGATCAAATTTGTTGTTCGTGGAATCATCCTTGTCATGGGTCTTGGAGTACGCATCTCTGAATTCTGATCTCCGAACCTTGGACTCAGCGTCCATCAGTTTCATCTCTGTCTGGAGCACCTTAATCTGCTGTTCAACATTGTCCTCCATTCTTGCAATTTCGGATTTGTGCTGAATCTTGAGCAACTCCATATCAGACTTATGTGACGCATCCATCCTGAATATGTAGTCCCTTTGCCTTTGCTGGAACTTAAGGTTATCTGAGCTCTAAATCACCATTTTTGCGAATAATGACTTAAAGTAGGTGACCTGCTCACGCCTTAATGCCTTGACCTGTCCAACCCATTCACGAATTCTCAGTACAGTCCCTCGGATGTCTCCAGTGATGGTAGCATCCCTGTTGTCTAGCCTTTGGTCCAATGATGCAAAGCCATGCTCTATGTTCTCAATTTCAGCACAGATGACTTTAAAGGCTTTCCGGAAGTCGGCTATTTCAGTGGACTGATTCTCTGGCCATACAACATCGAAGTCAAAACCAATAGGCACCATGGCAGTTTCAGCTGGAGCTCTGAGTTCTTCTGGGGGAACATGGACATTATATCTGGCTCGTTTTGCGGCTGACTCGGCTTCAAAAGAAATTTAGGCTTCAAACGGAAAATGTCCTGCAAAAAGATCTTTAGGGAAGAGAGGTATGTCCACATCTTGAGCTTGTGGAGCCTTTCCCTTTTCTTTCAGTATGTTCTCAGCTCTATGTGCCTCACGGTTAAGCTTCAAACTTCATCGACATCTTGAGCATCTGTGTTAGCCTGCTGAGTTGATTGATCCTCAGCTATCTTAACAACTTTCTCGGCATCAGTTGTGGCTTCCTATTGAGTTGTTTGTTCCTCAGCTGACTTATCAGCTTCATCGGAATGTGATGGCGCCATTGGAGGTGGCCTATCAACCAAGATAAATTTCATCGGAGCAGCTTTATCACTAACTTGGCTCTGTGTTACCTGTGTATCCTCATTAGCTGTATCCTTGTTGGATGTATCAATAGGTCTGGACTCATCTTCATTATCAGATTCCAGGAATCCAGTATCGATATTCTCCTGGAAGTCATGAAGGGCGCTGATCTCTTCTTCTTCTTCTTCAGCAACCTCCACATGAGGAGCAGGCTCATCCTCAAAAACCTTCTTACCTAGGGAAGTCTCAACCTCCTCTAGGCCTTCTTTACCCTCAGCAGTCTCAACCACTGATGGGCCTTGTACATCCCTTTGTGCAGTCTCAACCACTGATGGGCCTTGTACATCCCTTTGTGCAGTCTCAACCACAACAGGGTCTTCTACACTTGTCCCTTTAGCAAATGGAGCTGCTTTGGGGTCTTCAATGGCATCTATGAGTCTTAACTCCTATGATTTCACGTTCAGGGGCCGGAGACTCAACTTCCATTGCTTCACTTCCATCATGTGCTTTAGCTACATCAGTAGCGTCATTGGCCTTCACTGCAGCTAAAGTTTTAGCTGAGACAGTCTGAACCATCTAAGCTTCGTCAACTTCACTCTGCTGAATGTTAAGATTCTCTCCTTCGCCTACTAACTCCATTGATAGTTGGTATCCCACAGCATCCTCCGTCCTAGCTGTGGTGGCCTGAGTTTTTCCCTCAGCTGGCGTACCAGCTGAGTCTTGAGTAGTGGGGTTACTTAAAACCTGAGACCCATCTATTATTCCAGTTGAGTGTTCAGCCATCCGGGCAGGTGTCTCAACATCTTCTGCATGAATTGACTTGGCTAAGGTGCCCACTTCATCACATTCCTTAGCTTCATCGCCAGTTGTCCTGGTGCCATCTTCTTCAGAGTGCACAGGTGATGTGGTGGCAACAATGGTTCACACCACATCCATGACATCAGGGACAGAAGAGATTTGAGAAGACTCTCCTGGACCCTCTTGCATTTGTTGCTCGTGTATCTCCTTTGATTCTCTGACAGCTTGTCAAAACTTAGCTTCCAAATTTTGCAATAACAGGTCGATCTCCTCAATCGCCATCACATCGTTGTCAATCGATTCAGGGCATGCTCAGGTGCATCTGTAAATGGGCAAGAGTGGGGCTTTTGCGCTTCAACAATGGCCTTAGCCTTAGCAACTTCCCTTATTTTGGCATCTTCCTTGATGGCGGTCAACATATTTGTACAGCTGTCATCATCCAGTTAACGTACATCAACTCCTAAAAAGGATATGAGGTATTCTTCCTCCTCAATGAATTTTGGTTGTTGAAACTGGGATCTGGCTTCACTTAGTTTCTACGATCTCCATATCTGCAATCTTTCTCTAATCTCAGGGTATGCTGAAGATAACATCACAAGATCATCATCATCATCTCCTTCTTCCTCCTGAATAGGTGCAAGAGGAGCATGTTCCTCCTCAAGTGCTCGTGCATTAGTCTGAGGGGACTGAACAACTATTTCTTCAGTTTGTTCAGTTGTCTCAGCTCCATGTTCCTCAGCGGTCTCTCAAAAGGCTGGGTCTTGAACAGTCTCATCGATCCACATCGCTAGATCTTCTCGACTTTTGTGGTGATCACTTCACCACCAAAGAACTTCCTTTTTGATCGCTTCTTTCCCGAGCTTCAATGATCTCTTTCTATGGTGGCCGAGTCTTAGGACTCGATTGGTTTCTCCAGTTCGGACTTCTTGAACAACCTTCTTCTTTTTATCTTAACAAGAGGAATTTCTTCCTCTTCAGCTTCCTCGATGGTTTCTGGATCCAAAATCTTTTGTCTTCTTGGCTGCAGCTGGCTTGCGAGGCACAGCTGAGCGCTTCTTCTTGAAAACTGGAGAAGGTGCAGTTGTAGCCTTCTTGGTCTCTTGGCCGGGGGAGTGCAACATCTGGCATGGCTGCAGGGGCAGGTGCATGAGTGGACTTGCCTGCTTAGGCAGGTGCATGCTTAGGACTAGCTACAGGGGCAGGTGCTTTCTTAGCTGTAACAACTCTCTTCTTCTGAGTCTGCTTTGGAGAAGGAGCTAGAATGGTTGCAGCTGTGTCCTCGGGTATCGGATCATCTGATTCACCTCGCTGGTATCAACTCTTCGTGCATGTGCTTGCCTCTGAGCACCAGATAGATTCGCTTTGAACATCTTCTTATTGACATGGAAAGGTTTCCCATGCCTAAGAGCAATCCCTTTCACCTCCATAAGATGGCCAATGACCAGGCCATATCCCAGCGAGCTCACGAATAGACCATCATCAGTAGTAGTCTTGTTAAGTACATTCTGGCAGATTCAGCTGAAAACGAACTCAGCCCAGTTGACCTTCTTTTCCTCCATCGCAGCCATCACAATCAACTTTGTCCGAGATAGCTGATTGAATCTGCCGAATTTCATGTCTATGCATTTGGATACAATGTCCATCAGCTTATGATCGTCTTCTTTTATCAATGATTTCTTGGCTGTGTAAACAACCTTAGCAGCTGACTCTGGCTTGGCAATCTTCTTCCATGGCGCAACCATGTTTACATCTTTCTGAGCTATCTCCTTCATCCCTTCAGAAGGCAGATGACAGTGCTCAGCTAAGTCCGCAACAATTATTTTGATGTCATTACTGTGGACGGATGATCTAATCTCCCCATCGTGAACCTCAGTGTTCACATAGAACATGGCGATCTCCTCAGAGTATGTGTGCGAAAACTCCATTGTGAGAAATCCCTTCAGGCCAAATTTCTCCAACTTCGCAGCAATATTTTGAACCAGGGCTTTATCAACTCCCTGTTTCAGCATCCCTTTGAAATCCACAGTCGAGTCGAAGTGGATTTTCTCGGATATTTTGATGAAATCATATGTTTGAAAAATAATTGGTGAAAAATTACAGAACGATGCTTGAATCAACTTAGGGTTTTGTTACTTTGCAGAGAAAAACTTTAACTTTGCTTTCTAGAGAAGAGAGTGTTGTGAGGAGGGAGAAAAATGGGTTTTGGTTTTTATGGGACGTGAAAGGACGATTTTTAGAATTTGAAAAGCTTGATCACAATCAACGGTCAGGATTAAACCTTTGAAACCGCATTAATTTTCCCGCATTAAATGCAACAACATTTATATCTAATCATAGGCTAAATGTGTGCAGCTTTTGTTCTGGCATCATTATTATGCAGACGTAATACCCAAAAACATTCCCGCTCGTAGAAAACGACTGCGTTTTGTCACTTGGCTCATACATAACTCAACTATCTTCCAAAAGTGACTTAACTCTGCTTCTCTCTTCACATATGATCACTCAGCTATCAGCTAACTTGATGTCAGCTGATTTCCCGACATGGCTGTTTCACTTGGCTAAAAAATAAAACTTAGCTTATTTTTCATTTCTCTCTTCTTGGTCTATGCTGATTGAGTCTTCTGAATCTCCTAACTCAGCTCAATCAAACCTAGATCATTCTTAAGCTCTTCAAATCTTGATTTACATAAAGGCTTTGTGAATATGTGAGCTAACTGCTTATCAGTTGAGATGTATTCCAAAGTGATATCTTTCTTTCCAACATGATCTCTTATAAAATGATATCCGACATCTATATGTTTAGTTCTCATATGCAATACTGGATTCTGAGTAATTGCAATAGCACTTATATTGTCACACATAATTGGGATTTCCTTTTCTTCTATATCATAATCTCTCAGCTGTTGTCTTATCCATAGAACTTGGGCACAACAGTTGCCTGCAACTATGTACTCTGCTTTAGCTGTAGATGTAGCTATTGAATTTTGATTCTTGCTTAACTAAGAAACCAATCTATTTCCAAGCATTTGACAAGTACCTGAAGTACTCTTCCTGTCCACTCTATATCCAGCATAGTCTGAGTCTGAGTAGCCTACCAGCTTGAATCCTCCATCCTCCAGATACCATAAGATAATTTCTTTGCATCCCTTCAAATACCTTAGGATTCTCTTAGCTGCAGTCATGTGACTCTATTTTGGTGCAGATTAAAATCTAGCACATACATCTACAACAAAGGCGATGTCTGGCCTACTAGTTGTTAAATAGAGCAATGATCTAATGAGGGCTGATCAACAGCTTTGCCATCTGCATCCATATCCATCTTAATTGGAGTGTTCATAGTGATGACTTCTCTTTCATACCAAATTTCTTCATCAAATCTCTGGTATATTTGGTTTGACTTATGAAGGTTCGATCCTTCATTTGCTTGACTTAAAGTCCTAAAAAGAAAGCCAGCTCTCCCATCATGCTCATTTCAAACTTTCCTTATATGAGGTTTGAGAACTTATCACACATCTCTTTGTTTGTGGATTTAAAGATGATATCATCCACATAAATTTGAACAAGCACGATACTCTCTCCATCTTGGATTCTGAATAATGTTCTATTAACTTTTCCTTTGGTGAATCCGTTGTCAGTTAGAATGTGACAATGTGTCATACCATGCTCTTGGTGCTTGTTTCAATCCATACAGTGATTTCTTGAACTTGTATACTTTGTCTCCAATAGTTTTCTGCTTAAAACCTGGAGGTTATTCAAGATAGACTTCTTCTTCTAAAAGTTCATTAAGGAATGCACTCTTCACATCCATTTGATATACAGTGAAGTTCTTGTGTGCAACATAAGCAAGAAACATCCTTATTGCTTCCAATCTAGCAACAGGAGCAAAGATTTCATCAAAATTTATATCTTCCTCTTGACAATACCCTTTGGCTACCAATTTTGTTTCTTACTACAGATCATTCCTCATTCATCTTGTTCCTGAATACCCACTTAGTACCAATAACATTTTGGTGGGTAGGCCTTTAAACTAATTCCCATATTTTGTTCCTTTCAAACTGATTCAACTCTTCTTGCATAGCCTGAATCCAATGTGTATCATCCAATGCTTGAGACACATCTTTAGGCTCTATCTGGGAAATGAAACAAGTGAACATGGCTTCATGTTGAGCTCTGGATCTGGTTCTTATTCCATCTCTAACATCTCCAATAATTACTTTAGGTGGATGGTCTCTCAGCAGTCTCACATCTGGTTGGAGTAAGTCTGTTGGATTCAGCCGTCTTACAACTAAGTTGTCTTGAACAACTTCTTCATCATCATTCAGCTGCAGACTTTGCAGTTGTCTTTGAGATTCAGCTATCTCATTTTCTTCAGGATTGAGTGCTCTCACATCTGCATCAACATAGAGACTCTTTTGCATAGTTGGCTAATTCTAGTTCTCAACTAACTCATCTATGTCTTCTCCATTTACATTTGGTTCATCAAACACCACATGGATAGACTCTTTTGTGACCATAGTCCTCTTGTTTAGCACTTTATAGGCTTTACTCTCAGCTGAGTATCCTAAAAAGATGCCTTCATCAGCTTTAGCATCAAAAGCTTTTAAGTTGACCTTGCCATTGTTGTGGATGAAGCACTTGCATCCAAAGATCTTGAAATATCCAACATTTGGCTTTCTCCCTGTCCAAATTTCATAGGGATTTTTGGTCAATTTCCTGTTGATCATGCATCTATTCTGAGTATAGCAAGCAATATTGATGGCTTCAGCATAAAATCTTTTAGGCAATCCAGCTTCAGCTAATATTGTCCTAGCAGCTTCCTTGAGAGTTTTGTTCCTTCTTTCAGGTACTCCATTCTGTTGTAGAGTTCTTGCAACTGATAACTCATGAGCAATACCATTTTCAACACAATACTGAGTTATAATCCCATTGACAAACTCAGTTCCTTTGTCAGATCTTATCTTTATAATGGTTTGACTCTTCTCATTTTGATCTCTTCTCATCAGCTGAGGCAATTTTTGCAGTGTTTCCTTCTTTTTACACATGAAGATAGTCCATACATATCTTGAGTAACCATCCACCACCACTAAGGTGTATTGCTTTCCACTGATGCTGGCTGGTTCAACAGGGCCAAATAAGTCCATATGCAACAGATGTAGTATCCTTGTTGAAGAAAGACTTGGCTTGTCCTTGAAGGATGATTTGATTTATTTTCCCATCTGGTATGCATCACAAATGATTTCTTTCTTGTATACTGAGTCAGGAAATCCTTCCACAAGATGACTCCTTGCAAGTTTGTTGATTGTCTTGAAGTTCAGGTGACTCAGCTTCTTGTGCCACAACCAACTTGATTCGGTTGTACTCTTTGCTAGCAAATATGTGCTTGGTGTAGCAGTTGACCAATCCACTACGTACATGTTTTTCTACCTTGTTCCTTGTAGCACAATTTCATTTGATTCAGCATCTTTGATTTGGAAAACTCCCATATTGAATCCCATATAGTAGCCTTTGTCACAGAGTTGGTTGATGCTTAGTTGATTGAAGTTGATACCTTTAACATATGCAACATCTGTGATCTCCAATCCATTTTTCTTTTTAGATCATGTGCCTTTGATCTCCTCTGGAGCTTCATTTCCTCAAAATATGACTTTTGCACATTTGATTTCCTTGAACTTTGACAGATTTCTCTTGTTTCCTGTCATATGTCTGAAACAACCACTATCCATGTACCAGGTTCCTTGGCACTCACCTGTTCCTTGAACCTGCAATCAAGGAAATTAGTTTTTAGGTACCCATACTTACCTAGGTCCTGGGGGGTTAGTGCAATAAGATATTCCAACAAACCTATAGCCAGATGATCTATCTCTAAGAGGTTGCCAGGTTGCCATCTATCAGTTCCATAATCATAGTGCATATTAGCAAATTGCTTGGGGGGGTTTAGGATCATACAACTATCTCTTTTATCTGTATGCATGTGTATTTGTTTGAGCATTGCTTTCTTGGGGTAATAGTGGAATTTTTGTGCTTGATGGGTTTTGTGCCTGGGTGCATATGTGTGCTGATAATGACTCTTTTGCCTTGGGAATGACCTTTGCTGAGGTTGAGGCCTTTGCCATTTTGGCTTGTATCCCATAGGTCTTTGCTGATATCTCACTTGGATGTTCCAATCAGCTTGGTTTTAATAGTTTCTACCATTCCCATCATATGAATTTCTTTGCTGAAATTTCTGGGGCTTTTAGCAACTTTGCTTAGCTTTCACAGAGTATTTTCTATTTGGAGTTTGCTGATGAACTTTTCTAAATTTCTTTTCAGCTGTCCTTTCAGCATACCCTACTGGCTTCTTTCCTTTACCCTTATATCCAAGGCCAGTATGATTGTGATTGTGTTTTGGTGTGGGTGTTTGTGCAACATATGGTGTTTTTTGGATTTTTGGACTTCCTCATTACTTGAGGATCCTTTTTCCAAAATCACTCTAGGATCTTGAGCATGCACAAAGGAATTGAATCATATGCCTATTTTGTCTCCACACTCTTTTTGAGTCATTATAAGTTCATCCAATGATTTGGATGTCTTTGTAAATGAAACAATCACATTTTTGAGATCTTTCTCTCTCTTTTCAGTAGCAGCTGACTCTGTTTGGATCTTGGCATTTTCAGCCTTCATCTTTGTATTCTCATCAGCTATATGACTTAGAGTACTCAACTCTTTAGTCAGCTGTGAGTTTTGGCATTTAAGTTGGTTGTTTTCCTCATTTAATAATGTGTGTGAGGTTTTGATGTGCTCAAAGTCTTTCAACATTTTGCCAATTAAATTAAAGATTTGTGGGCGAGGAAGTGTTTGTGTCACTATCACTATCACTAGAATCTGAATGAGATGAGTTAGAGTGTACCTCATATTCTTGATTTTGTTCTTTGGCCATGAGGCAAATTAAAGCCTCTTCCTCAATATCACTGGAGTAGTCTGCTTCACTATTATCCGAGTCTGCTGGTTCTTTGCACTTAGCTGGTTCAGCAGTCTCAACAACCAACATGGCTTTCTTCTTCTCTTGTCTTCTCTCTCTGAAGACTCTTATATCCCCTTCATTTCTGTATTTGTTGATTGGTGGATAAGAACAGTCAACATCGAAGTGTCCTGGTTGTCTGCAGTTCCAACACAGGTTTTCAGCTCTCTGCAAGTCAGCTCTTTGATGTTCAACTCTCTTGGGTGGCCTATCCTTCCTTGTTTTGGAAGGTGCTAAGTGTCTTCTGGAGGTTTCACCCTTGTTTCTTTTATAGTTCTTATTGAAGAACTTGTTGAACCTTTTCACCATGAGGGCAATTTCCTCCTGGTCAATTGTTTCTTTTAGCTCAACTTTCTTCCCTTCACTGGCCAACAGTGCAGCTGTCTTGGGCACATCTGTTTCCTCTTGCTCTTTTCTTCTCAGCTCAAACTCATATGCTTTGAGATTTGAGAATATCTTATGATTTGATGTTTTGGAGAGGTCCATGGAATGTCTCAGGGCCATGACCTTCATTTCCCACTCAGCTGGGAGGGATCACAAAATCTTCATGCACATCTCCTTTTGAGTGTGCTCATTTCCAAGAGCTGAAAGCTCATTTGTAATTTATGTGAATCTGGCATACAGCTGATCCAGACTCTCACCTACAAGTATTTTAAAATTTTCAAATTTTTGGACTACAATAATTAATTTACTTTGTTTAATCTGTTCAGATCCTTCACAAATCAGGGTTAGTTTATCCCAAATTTCTTTGGCTGATTTGCATGATTTGACTTTGTTGAACATAGCCTTGTCCAAGGTCTTGTAGAGGATGTCCCTGGCAACATTATCAAGGTTGTATCTTTTTCTATCTTCGCTGGTCCATTCATAACATGGCTTTTCAACCATAGCAGGTCTAGGCTCTGCTGCAACATCTTCTCCTTCAGCTGGAAGTGCTCTTCTTACAGCATTGTTGACCTTTAAGATTTGCAGTGGCCCATCTTCTATCACTAGCCACATCCCATCGTGCAAAGCTGATAGATGAGCCTGCATACGAATTTTCCAATCATCAAACTCTTCCATAGTAAACATGGGAATGCGAGTTAGATTTGCTTCCATGATAATAACTTTGTTTTTGAAATAAAAGCTTTAAAAACTCAAGTGTTGTATCTTTTGAAAAGATTGAGATCTAGTTCAGTAATCAGTGCGGAAGGCTCAATGAACCAACCGCTCTGATACCACCTGTAGGTCCTAAAGGGTGAGTTGTAAGGTTTAGAAAGGGGGGTTTGAATAAACCTTACCAAATTTTCAAACTTAGTCCTTTTAAAATATTTTACAGAGTCAACTCAAATCAGCTAAGTCCTTGAGGGACAACTAGGTTGGCTTACTTCACCAAAGTTACCCACTCAACAAACTCGACTGAGTTGTTGATAGTATAACTCAGCTGGGTCAACTAACACTTAACTTAACAGTTGATTTGGTTTTATTCAGCGGAAGACTTTTCACCCTTAATGTTTTAAACTTGTTTTTAGCAAGGTTATTATCAGTTGAGTTAAGCAATTTTAACTTAGCAACAAATATCAAAAGTATGCAAGAAAGTAAAGTGTTGTAAGTAAAATGACACAAGCAAATTTTATAGTAGTTCGAGGATGGGGTAATTCCTCTAATCCTCTCTTCTCCAACTCCTGGAGGAATCCACTAAGTAACAGATCTGGTTACAAATCAGTTATCAGTCCGAGTCAGCCTTGATCACACTGTTTGGCCGCTCCTGGGACTCAACTTCTTCACAAAACGGTTGTCTTGCTACTTAAGCTCCCTCGAACTCTTGAAATTGATCACACAACTTTCCAACGAGCTCAAAGATTCTGATTCGACCTTAAACCTTACTACAACTCCTTAAACCTTGGAGAGTAGACCTCTTTAGTTCTTAAAACTACTTCAACTTGATGAAGTATTCTTTCCTTCACTGAATGTGTTGGATCGAGTTCCTTCGATTTTAGGCTTGAGGAATATCTTTGAAAGCTTGAGAGTATTTTTGCAAGTTTGCTTGCTTGATTATTCTCTTAGAATTCGTTGTGATTCGTGACCTTCTCTCACTTGCTTCCTCAGCCTTTTATAGTGCTTATTTGAAAATTTGCACGTTGAAGAGATATGTAATTATCAAATAACACTTCTTGGTCGTTGGCTTGTCTTGTCTTGATTTGCAGCTTGTGATGGTGACATTTTCTCGTATTAATGAGGTGTTCAGCTTTTCAGGTTCTGACACAAGCTCAGTGTTTCCCATTAGTTTATTTTATTTGCACGCTTCTGGGATGAGCACTTTTAGACATGGCAACATGGACGTATTACTATATTAAGTAAAGTCATCGACTTCTGTGCAACGGATTAATATCAGTCGACTTGACTTGACAGCTGCCTTTACCCCTTTGACTTGAGTCAGCTCCAACCTTTTAGGAATGACTCAACTGCCTGCCAACTGGCAGACTTAGCTCTCAACTGACTTGACTATGACTTCTTCATCCTTTACTCAGCTGTCTCACAGTTGGGTCTCCTCTTCAGTCGAGTCTGTGACTTCCATCTTGACTTCACACAGCTGACACAACTCGGTGTTCACTTCGATCTTCAGTTGACTCTTGTATTTCTTCAACTTAGCTGACTCCACTCAGCTCATGCAGTCTTATCTATTACAATCCGAAAAACAAGGAAAATGGGGTGCCAACTTCCTATTCTAAATTTTACATGGTATCATCAAAATTTAATCATAAATTTTCCTAACAAAGCTCTAGAAGGTCCCCCCTCCCGGGCTCTTAAAGGGCACCCACTTGGGGCTTCGGAAGGGTGCCCCGTGAAATATTCTTCCCTGGTGAAAAGAGAAGACAAAAACTCAAACACATGGGGGGAAGAGATCAAAATAATACAACAAAAGCTAAGCGAAAGCTCCGGAAGGGCACTCTCGATGGGCTACAGAACAACATCCACTAACAATAAACACAAGAATTTCCAGCTATTCCGAAGAAATTAAGACTTCCTTTCAAAGGGAAGGGTTCATCTCTACACAAAATATGAACAAGTCTTTCACAGAAAGAAGTTACATCCAAGCATCACGAATAGAGCATGATGAAAGAAATCAAGTATACATAAGGAAGAGCATCAATGTAGCCTGAAAGCAATGGAGTATCATCCGGTCCCATGGGGCAAAGAAACATCTCAAATAAAAAAGAGAAAGCAAAGAAAGTATTCAAGTACATAAAACAAGCCCTAAATAGGTGGGCATGAATCAGAAGACCGTCTGGGCCAAAGATACAATCATCAATAATCAGGCATGGGGGCTTCGTCTCTCTCATCAACATCATCCACTCCGCCAGGAAAACCTTGCGAAGCCTCAACCTCCTCATCCTCCTCCCCATTAGAAACATTATAGTCAATGATATCTATCACCTCACTGGAAGCTTTTCCGCTCTACCATAGAAGTTTCCGGCAATGGTGCACCGCCTTATCAAAGTAGGAGGATGACTCTCTCATCAGATCCGGACGATAAGACAAGGAACTCTTGTAGCCCTCAACCAAACTAGACCTCTCCTTGGCCAATAACTCAACACCAGTGGGAGACTAGAAGAACAACTCACCCGTCTCCGCCTCATAGGCAAGTTGATCCTTTGCCCGGGCATACTTCTTAGACAAATCTGACATCTGACACTTATGATGACTAGCTCCCGCCTTAAGATTTTTACCTCACTCTGAAGGTGACAGTTTTCCATTTCAGTCACCTCGCATCTATGGTTCGAGGTTGCCACGAGGTTCAGAATCTACAATGAAATTTGTACAAGTTTTAGCCAAATGAAAAGACAAAGAATAAAGAATGAAGATGCAAAGTATCCACTGAAGTTTACTCGAGCGACATCCCTACAAAGGTATGTCTCGATGTCCTTGAAAGGCAGAGACCCAAGACGGGATAAAGCTCCTCTCATACTAGCATAGCCCAAGCCAGAATCCGTGTAGTCCCAATGGGACTGGATCCCCTCACGACGGTTCACTTCGCTGGAGAAGATAGCTCGGGGACTAATGGTCCCGGAAGCAATAACACCAGGCTCTGTCCTCGACCTCTTCCCCCCAGAAGAGCCAGAAGGAGGACGGGAGCTGGAACAAAATCAACACGGTCCTCGGAGCGAGAACCCAGGTGCCGATCACTCTCTAGATGGTGTGGGTACGGTCCTTGCTCACTATCACTCTGGGGCGGGGTGCTCGAGCTCCTGCCAGCAGCAGACTTGTCCTTGGCCCTCTCATTTTCCTCCCTCTTGAAGGCCATCAACTCCGCAATGTTATAACTCTCATTACCTGAAAAGCAAACAAGAAGCAATATCAGAAAATGGAAGCAGTCAAATATACAAGTAAAGCAAGAAGCAATACTGAGAAGTAAAGCAAGGTGGAGTACCCAAGAACTCCCTAACATTCAGAAGACTCTCAAACAATCCTTTAGATCTATAAACTTCTGCCATCTCCTTTCAGGAAGCGGGAGTTCCTTAGACCGACATGGCTTCCGAGACCCATTCGTGAGGAAGCTCCCAACAATTTTCCCTCACATAGAATAATTCCTCCTTCCACAACCCACCAGGAGAAGGAAGCCCCTTAAGAAATTTGCACTAGGGGCGGGGGAAGAAGTGGAAGAAAGTGTCACCAGTAGGGGTGTGAATTTAGGACTCGACACGCAAACCCGTCACGAACCTAACACGAAATTAATGGGTATGGGTCCAGGCTTCGTGGGTTCGGGTTGAAATTGGGTCGGACCTAACTAACCTGCCAATTAAATAGGTCAGTTCCGGGTCAACCTACTATGACCCGTTTAACCCGTCTAACCCGTTTGTGAATTGAAAGAAAAAATTAAGTAAATAACTAATTGTAAGAAAAAACAACAAACAAGACATGTCTTTAAAACTCAAATGATAAAACCTCCTTAATTATGTATTTGTTATTATTATGCATGTCTTTTTGAATATTGTCCTCAAAATATGATTAGTGTGTTATGTTATTTATGCAATTATGTTATTTATTTTTGTATGTTGTAAATTGTAATATTGTTTATTGATCGAATAGTGTATGATAGTGATTGATTTTGAAAAAAATAAATTTATTCAGTTAAAACTATTAAATGTATATTAAAATAATTTTATTAGACGGGTTAAACGGGTCGGGTCCAGGTTCAAGATTCTGACACGAATAATTAAATAGGTCGGGTCTGGGTCGGCTGTTTCTGACATGCGGACCCACGAACCCGGACCCAACCCAAATTGACACCCCTAGTCACCAGAGTGGAACCCATCTACAGTTGGAAACATGCTCAACTGTCACATCGCATGCTCGAAACCCCATATGCATGCATAAGCTTGAGGAATCATCTGATCAACACATGCTCTCATGGATCTAAGGATCACGATATGGAAATTATCCGGAGAAAGAACAAAGCCAACAGAGAAACCTGAAGATACACCGTGATGAAGCCCTCAGGTGGATGAGTAAGTCTATTGCCCCCGGGGGCGTGCCTCCCCCAACCGGGAGGGCGCCCGGCACACCCTTGTGGCCGCCCGGGGCCGGGAGGTGCCCCGGGGCGACCTCCTCCACCTATTGGACTCTCATCTCTCTCCTCACTTGGTGCACTCCACTCATCGCTCCAACTCTCCAACTCTTCATGAGCTCTCACCTCAACTTTCAAGAAATTTTTCTAAGTCTTCTACAAAGCAAAGAATTTCAAAGTTAAAGAGCATTTAGAGAAATATTATCTTTGGAAGACATGGTCAAAGGCTCTCCTCCCAAGTGTCCGTATGCAAAAGTGGTCAAATATCCTCCAAAGTCAAGACAAGGTATATAACAAGACAAGCGAGACATGGTACTGATTTACCTCCCGCGCTGCTCCATACCTCCGCAGCACCAGAGCTGGGGGGCATATGTTGGGGGCAAAAACGATATTTAATTATTTAATACATAATTCGGTTTATATATTAATTTAACATTAATTGCCCAATAGGCTTTTAATTGAATAACCCGGCCCAAAAGGAGTCTGGGACTGTCCCATATGTCGATTTCTCCTACACGGCCCACATAGCTCATCTCCCAGGTATAAAAAGATTCATCCTATTCATTTGTAAGTACATTCTCACATTCTGTCTCATAATTCTCTTACGAATTTAATTCAGTATTCAATTAATGTTTTATTCTCTCGATCATCGTACTGACTTGAGTGTCAGATGGGCCTCCCTGGGACAATCTCTCGGGACCTCTAACATTTGCGCGTGTGAGCGGGCAAGCTCCCAGTTGAAGGATTTCCAGCATCCCGAGAAGAAGACTTGAAAACTTCCCCTTTGAGAAAAAAGATTTTATTTATCATCGTTGACTTGGAATGATCTGTCCTAAAAAACAACATCACGGTTATAAGTCTTTGTCATTTTCTTTTGCCTAATTTTTTTTCCTTCCAAATATTGCTTAGTTTTTGCATAATTCTTTCCCTCCAATTCTGCTTAACTTTTGCCTAATTTGCGTAAGTGGGCATAAAGTTTGCCTAATTCATTGGTTGCATTTTCTCTTTCTTTTCTTTTTAAACAAATTAATTAGTTATCAGATTTAAAAAAAAAAAAGAAAATTTAATTAGTTATCAGACACATCGACAATAAACTGATAAAGTCCTAAATTATGCAGACACTTTAAAATGATTGCATTATAACCCAACTTTCACAAATTAGAGGGCCAAATCTCTATATTATATAGGCAAATTATTTTCCCTAATCGTAAGTGTTGATACAAATCCAGGCTCCATCTTAACAACAGTTTGGATAGAGTTTTTCTATCATAAATATTATTTCTTGTATGGCAGTATATTAATTATTTCCCATACGTAATATTGTATTATGATGTAATATATTTTTAGAAAAAAATCTTATCCACTGGAATTGCCAAATTTTGACTACAAAATCTGGGGCGGCAATTTCGGACCCCTATCCTGATACGATTCGAAATTAATGGTTATGGGTCCAAGTTTTATGGGTCCGATTCAAAATTGGGTCGAATCCAAATAACCCGTCAATTAAATAGGCTGATCTCGAGTCAACCTGTTATGACACATTTAACCGTTTAACCCGTTTGTGAATTTAAAAGAAAACCAAGTCAATAATTAATTGTAAGAAGAAACAAAAACAAAATATATTCTTAAACTTAAATGCTAAACCCCCCTTAATTATGTATGTTATTATTATTTTGCATGCATTTTTGAATATTGTCTAAAAATATGATTAATATGTTATTTATTTATGTATTATGTTATTTCTTTTTGTATTGTTGTGAATTGTGATATTTTTTGTTGGTTGAATAGTGTGTCATAGTGATTGGTTTAAAAAAATTAATTTTATTTAGTTGAAACTGTTAAATGTATACAAAAATAATTTTATTAGACGTGTTAAGTCTGTCGGGTCCGGGTTACATATGAAATAAATAGGTCAAATTCTGGTCAAGATTCTAGCACGAATAGTTAAATATATCGGGTCCGAATTGATTGATTCTGACCTGCGAATCCAAACCCAACCCAAATTGACACCCTTAACAGAATCCACTTGGCCAACTCTCAAACAATTTTGGGCCTTGTTTGTTTATGTTTCCACGCCATCATTTCCATTTTACAACTATTCATAGAAATGGAATCATGTTTGTTTATAAATTTTCCAATAGAAATCATCATTTTCACTTTTATTTTTCACATAAATTTTAATTCTCAACCCTATACACTACCCTACATCATTCATCAATCACTATTCTCATTTTTTTATCCAAATATATATGTGGGCCCTCTATTATCAATTTTATCTACTTAAAATATTACCATATATATTTATTGGGACCCACTATCCTACAATCTTACAAATATAATACTATATATTCAATTAAAATATTCAATCACTATCAACTTTTCAAATTATTATATACATAAAATATTACTTTAAAACTACTCAACCAAACATAATCTCATTTTCAAACCTACTTAAAACTCATTTTCATTCACTCATCCAAACACAATTCCAGTTTCACACGAAAATCAATAAATTCTCAAAATTCATTTTCCAACACTAGAAACTAGAAATGGTCCATGGAAACATAACCATACAAGGCCTTAGTTTTTCATCCTTTGCTCCATCTATTATATATCCTTAATTCCTTATATATACATACACCGATCGATATTATACACACACACACTACAACTCCCGTACGTAATTCACACACCAACACAGCTCAGACGCACACAGCGGCGTGGTCATGGGTGTAGCACAGAGAGACATAGATGATCTGCCCAGGAACCGGGCTAATTATACAGCGCTGACGCCGCTGGGGTTCCTGGAGCGGGCCGCGCTTGTTCACCCGACCCGGAATTCTTTGATCCATGGCTCCCTTAGATTCACATGGTGCCAAACTTACAGGCGGTGCCGCCAGCTGGCGTCCGCCCTCGCCAAGCGCTCCGTCACCTTTGGTACCACTGTGAGTGATGTTTATATAATTCTTTTAGCAATTATTTTTTAGTATATATATATTTTCTTATAATCAATGGTTGTTATAATTTCTTTTGATGATTGGATTTTTTAATGTTATTATTATTATTTTTATGGTTTTTCTAGTTTGTTAATCTCAGTCATTTTTGAAGTTCAATACAATGAAAGATTTTATTTATTTTATGGATTTTTTTTTTAAAAAAAAAGTAGAATCATGCGCCGGAAAATCAATAATTTCATATTCTTTTTTAGCTATAGAAAAAGTTGTTCTTTTTTAACTATAGGAAAAGTTGTTCTTTTCCGAAGTTCTAATTCTGGGTTTTTATTTTATGAAACATGTATAAGAGTTTCATGAAATTTCATCTGACCACCGCATCCTATTCTTTTGAAAAAGTGGATTTTTTTTATGGTTCATTTTTTTCATCTCAACCATTTACTAAAAGCTAAAGGGAATTAAAAAAAAATTGTTTTTGTTTTTTCTTTGTAATTTTTAGATCATTCTCTGTTTGAGGTCCTTACTAGTGCTAATTACTTGTTTAATAAATTAAATATTTTTCCTCATCCAATTAAAGCAGCCATAAAATATAAATATGCTTGTTCAAACATTTAGTTTTGTCTAACCTATGGTGTAAGATATGGAGTTTAGTAGATATTCTCTGAAGCTTTTAATGGGCTTGTTTTAGAACTCAAGTACAACTAGTGTGCAATCATAGTGCATACTGAGCATCATATAGGTATTACTACTTTATGCTGATTCATGATTATATTAATACCAGTTTAATACTGCTTGCTTAATGCTTACAACTTCTGGTCAATGATTAGGTGGGGTATTAATTTTCAATGCATCTAAAACTTAGTTAAAAACTCTGTGAAGGGAAATTGAGATGTCCTTGTAAAACGTGTCCAGTAGACTAGGCAATTCGTATCATTGTGTCGTGTTCATCGCACTATCATGTTTTCGTGTTATTTGTTTTATTTGATCATAAATATAAGAATAAGTGTAATTTTAGCAAAATCTACAAATGCGTGCTTTTGTGTTGTGTTTTGAGTCGTGTCATTTCGTGTTGTGCCGTGTGGTTCTATCATATCATGTAATTTTAGTCAAGTATGCTACTGCTTCTCAGAATTTACGATCAATTCATTCTATATTTTCCTTTTTAGAGGACAATTTTTCACATTTAAATTGTGTTAGATATACTAATACCCCTCTCTGTTCATGTGGAAATCTTGGTTGAAACACTTCACGATTGGGTAAAATGCCTTATGTATATATCGAAAAGATGGGCAATCAAACCTATTTTATTTCTCGATTCAATAGAACCCTCCAAGCTTCCAGAAAGGACAGCCTAGCTCAACGGATTGATTGGTACCAAAGCCCTGCGTGTGCGGTAATGGGCAAGACAGCCTAAAGAAGGAGATTCTTACTATATAAATTAATATCTTTTCATAGTATTCATGTAAGAATTAGTTAACTTACAACTTGGGCTGTTTTTTTACAACTCATTATCCATATCTTAGTAAAGACAATCACTTGAATAAAAGGCAGAGGAGGAAACAAGAAACATGACCATGCTTGGTTTATAAAGTTTATATGCTCATAAATGTCAACTTTTTTGAACGAGATTATGATTCTCTAACATGACAAAATTACGAGAGAATGCACAGAAGAGGAGGAAGCACTTCAACTTGAATATGGCCGAGTCATCATTTTCTCACTAGGAAAGGATACTTGATTTCCAGTCTAAATTTTGATTTCCATGGTACTCTCTGAAATGATCTCAAAAAGTGAACACCTCATATATAATTCAAAGTTATCAAAGGGCCTAGGTGTTATTGCATTTTCTGTTAAATTGCCAATTTGCAGTGAATTTTTTAACTCCCCGTTTTATAACGACAGGTTGCAGTAATTTCACCAAACATTCCAGCCTTGTTTGAAGCTCATTTCGGAGTTCCCATGTCTGGAGCCGTACTAAATGCCATTAATATCCGTCTAAATGCACAGACTATTGCATTTCTTTTGGGACATTCACAATCCGATGTTATAATGGTGGATCAAGAGTACTTTTCTTTGGCAGAGGAAGCTTTGAAAATTATAGCAGATAAAAGCCAAGGCAAATTTAAGCCTCCAACTATGATTGTTATCGCTGATGAAAACTGCGATCCAAAGTCGCTCCGAAATGCACTTGGAAGAGGAGCAATTGAATACGAAAAGTTTCTCGAAACTGGTGACCCTGAGTTCGAATGGAAACCTCCCGAGGATGAGTGGCACAGCATTGCTCTGGGGTATACCTCTGGTACAACTGCTAGTCCAAAGGGAGTTGTGTTGCACCATCGAGGGGCATACCTCATGGCCCTGAGTAATGCAATAGTATGGGGAATGACAGAAGGAGCTGTGTATTTATGGACATTGCCTATGTTCCATTGTAATGGGTGGTGTTTCCCTTGGACCCTTGCTGCGCTTTGTGCTACAAGCATATGCCTCAGACAGGTATTGACGTTTTATTCTCTCATTTGTAGGGAAGATATATGCTTGAGAATTAATTTTTGCTATACGATTACTAACATGGAATGGCCGGAGTCAGTGATTCCTGTTCAGATATGTTCCCAGTTCATTTAGAGCATGTATGATAGAGGGTTTCTTTAGGGATAATTACAAAAAACTACCCCTGAGGTTTAGTCTAATTACAAATAAAGTCAGTTGTCTTTGAAAATTACAACCCCATTGAGATTTGTATTTGTTATACAAATTACCCCGTCAGTGGTGTAATTTGTAAAATAGAAATATATGTCAAAGGGGTATTTGTAATTGTGAAAGATAAAATTGGGATTTATGTAATTAGACTAAACCTCAAATATAATCATTCCTTATTATTTTGGTAATATGAAGTGTAAATGCCTGTTGCCAAGAAATGAATTGACTAACTTGTTGTCCAATGAATTTTTATATGAAGCTGTTAGCCTTTGTTCATGCATAACGTGTTCACACCGATTGCCGATAACGCTTCCAATTTTCTTAACCATCAAATTTCCACTTGTAGTTCAGATCAAGTTACATTGACACACAGTAACTAACTACTCTTCGTACTGAAGATGCTCTTCTGAATTCAGTACGGAGGCAGAAAATGAGGATTAGAGGGGCGAGATTTACTTTTTTCTTAAAATTAGTAGATACAAGAGGTATTTATTTAGGGGGGCAAAATTTTTAGCATCTAATAATTTTATATACATATTTATACTCCCTTCGTCCCAATTATCCAGTTTGACTTTTTACACAGATTAAGAAAAATATTGGAAATTACAAATATGCAAAATATTTACTTGATTTGCCCTTATTTAATGAATACTATAAATTACAAAAATGCATATTAAATAGGGTTATAACAGTAAAAGAATGGAAAAAGTACTATTAAATTGGACTATATATTTGGGACATCCCAAAAAGGAATAATGGACTATATATTGCAAATGGAGGGAGTGATAATTATTAAAAAAATTGAAGTTGGGCGGGGAAGGTTTTTGGTGACAAGACCTGGAGATATCAGAAGTGAGAATGCTGACATGAGTAACGAGAAATCCGGTGAAAAACACGATCGCCTGCCAGTGGAAGGTTTTCTGCGTTTCACCAAGCCAATCAAATCTGCCTATTGTGCTCTTATATAATTTTGGCCTCTCTCTGCTTCTCGACGTCCCCAATCTTTTGGGGGTTGGGGGCGCAACCAGCCCCCCTGGCTCTGTTTTCTGATATTCAGCATTTCGTCTCTACAGGTAACAGCTAAGTATGTCTACTCAGCGATAGCTAATCTCGGGGTCACTCATTTCTGTGCTGCTCCAGTGGTTCTCAATAGCATAGTAAATGCCCCAAAAGACGAAACTATCCTTCCCCTCCCTCGTGTCGTCCACGTAATGACGGCCGGAGCAGCTCCACCACCTTCCATTCTCTTTGCAATGTCGAAACGAGGCTTCAAAGTCACGCACACTTACGGGCTTTCCGAAACATACGGGCCTTCTACTATATGCGCATGGAAGCCCGAGTGGGACTCGCTACCGCCTGAAGACCAAGCACGCATGAACGCAAGGCAAGGGGTCCGATACGTCGGTCTCGAAGGCTTAGACGTGGTTAACACTCAAAATATGACACCTGTCCCCGCTGATGGGGCGACGGTTGGAGAAATCGTGTTCAGAGGCAATGTTGTAATGAAGGGCTATCTCAAAAATCCTAAAGCAAACAAAGAGACTTTTGCCAACGGTTGGTATCATTCTGGTGATCTGGCTGTAAAGCATCCGGACGGTTATATCGAAATTAAAGACAGATCGAAGGATATTATTATATCAGGTGGTGAAAATATTAGTAGTGTCGAGGTTGAAAATATTCTGTACCAGCATGATGCGATACTTGAAGTTTCAGTAGTTTCCAGGCCAGACGAGCGGTGGGGCGAATCCCCTTGTGCGTTTGTGACGTTAAAGCCTGACGTCGATGCTTCTAATCAGCAACGACTGGCTGAAGATATAATGAACTTCAGTCGATCGAAGATGCCGCGTACTGGATTCCAAAATCGGTAGTCTTTGGGCCGTTGCCGAAAACAGCAACTGGGAAAATACAGAAGCATTTGTTGAGGGCCAAGGCTAAGGAGATGGGACCTGTGAAGAAGAGTAGGTTATAAAAATGCTAAGGATGTGTTTGGAAATAGATGTATTTTGGCAATACTATCTGTATTTTGTTTTCTGTTAAAACCTGTAGCTATAGGTTAGTATTATTACAGGGCATGGATTATGATGGTACTCTTGAAGGCCTATGAATAAATTGCTTTCAAATTTTCTTCTACTGTAGCATACAGCCATTAGTAACCTGTGTGCCTGCAAATTCGAGGAACAAAGAAGAAAAGATTGGTTCTATTTGTAGGATTCCGGATAACTATATCCCATTTATATATATATATATATATATATATATATATATAGGGGAGGATTAGTGAGACACATTATATGAGATAAGGTGAGGATAAGTCCAATGGACCAATCTCAACCATATCTAGATTTTCAATGGTTGTGATTTTAGAGCTAAAAATATATTAAAATGTTAATTTAATAGAGAAAGGGTAAATTAGTCAACAAAATTACCCAATATTCAAAATGGAATCACATTTGATCACACAATCTATGCAAATCTCACATCAAATTCAACGTGAACAAATCTTATCTTTCTTCTTCTTCAACGCACTAGTGTGAGAAATCATTCATCATTCTTCTTCAACGACTATTGTGTGAAAAATTCCAAAATTTGCCATAGTTGCTGAAAAACTTGAGAGTTTGCTTATGAAGATGTAATTTGTTGCTTGTGTAGATGTGTCATGGTGCTTATATATATATACCATTAACTACAACTAAATCATGCAACAAATCCATACTACATAAGCAATAATCCGATACTACATAGCAACAAATATACACTACGAATGCAACTAATACATTAACTACATAAATTAGCAAGTCAAAATCAACAAACTCATTATCATAAGCAAAAGTCTATCTACATGGAATAACTAAATATGTACGGATACATTAATTATAACAGTCATTTTTATAATTTCATACTACATAAGCAACATCCCATTTTACATAACTAAATGTACAATATTGAACACTACGTATGCACCACTTAATACATTAACTACATAAGCAAGTCATAAGCGTTAAAAACTCATACTACATAAGCGAAAAGCATATACTACATAAGCAAAGATAACTAAACATGCATCATTTACATTAACTTCATAAGCAAGTCATAAGCAACAACCCTATACTACATAAGCAACAAGAGAATTTTTAAAAATATTTGGAAAGAGAGAGTGTGCGTGAAGAGTGGGTGAAATCGCGTGAAAAAGGGAATGAAATCTTAGTAAATTCTAAAGTGACCAAATTACCACCATACCCTTTTTAATTTGAAACAAAAATATAAACATAAAAAACCCTTAAAAAACGGAAAACCCAAAATAATTAAAAAACCAATTAATGTGTCCCCATTTTTTGGACTCACCCCAAGTAGGAAGCCTATTCCATCCATATCCTATATATATATATAGGGATATATATATATACATTTAACCAAATATATATATATATATATAGGGAGAGGGTTATATGAGACCACTCACCGATAGGGTGAGTCCATAGGGAATAATCCTAGCCACATATCTTGATTTTCTAATTGTTGTGATTTTAGAGCTAAAATTACAAATTAAATGTTGGAAAATAGAGGAGGGGTAAATTAGTAATCCTACAAAATTACCCAATATTCATGGGATTCTGTTCACATTATGATCAAACAATCTCTCCAAATCTCACATCAAATTCAACGTGAACAAATGTCATTCTCTCCTTCGAATGCTCTTCATGAGAGAACAAGAACGCACTCACCTTTGCTTGTGAGAAATCATTCCAAATCTCATAGCAAATCAACGTGAACAATCATCCATCATCTTCTTTAACGCAACGTGAGAAATCATTCATCCTTCTTCTTCAAAAAAAAAAAGTTGCGGCATAATTTGCCATAGTTGCTAGAGCTTGACTTGATTCGAAGTTTGCTTATGAAGATGTAATTTGTTGCTTGTGTAGATGTGTCATGGTGCTTTTATATACCATTAACTACATAAGAAAGTCATAAGCAACAAACCCATACGACATAAGCAATAATCCTATACTACATAAGCAACAAATATACACTACGAATGCACCACTTAATACATTAACTACATAAGCAAGTCATAGCAACAAACCCATACTACATAAGCAACAACCCTATACTACATAAGCAACGAATATACACTACATGGATACATTAACTACATAAGCAACAAACTCATACTACATAAGCAAAAGTCTATATTACATAAGCAACTAATATACACTACGTATGCACCACAAATACATTAACTACATAAGCAAGTCATAAGCAACAAACTCATACTACATAAGCGATAAGCATATACTACATAAGCAACAAATATACACTACACATGCATCACAAATACATTAACTACATAAGCAAGTCATAAGCAACAACCCTATACTACATAAGCAACAAGGAATTTTTTTTGAAAGCGAAACGCTAGAGAGAGAGAGTGTGCGTGAAGAGTGGGTCGATTCTAAAGTGCCAAATTACCACCATACCCTTTTTAATTCTTTGAAACAAAAAAATAAACATAAAAAACCCTAAAACTGGACCACCCAAAATTGTTGATCTATGGTTAGGATGTGTCCCCATGGACTCACCCCAAGTAGGAAGACCTATTTGATCCATATCCTCTCTCTCTATATATATATATATATATATATATATATATATATATATATGGAGGGGGTTATATGAGACCACCTGATAGGGTGAGTCCATAGGGAATAATCCTAGCCACATATCTTGATTTTCTAATTGTTGTGATTTTAGAGCTAAAATTACAAATTAAATGCTGGAAAATAGAGGGAGGGGTAAATTAGTAATCCTACAAAATTACCCAATATTCATGGGATTCTGTTCACATTATGATCACACAATCTCCAAATCTCACATCAAATTCAACGTGAACAAATGTCATTCTCCTCCTTCGAACGCTCTTCATGAGAGAACAACCAGTCACCTTTGCTTGTATAGAACACAGGCAATCCTTCCAAATCTCATAGCAAATCAACGTGAACAATCATCCATTATCTTCTTCAACGCACTACTGTGAGAAATCATTCATCCTTCTTCTTCAACGCACTATTGTGTGAAAAAGTTGCAGACAATTCGCCATAGTTGCTAGAGCTCGACTTCAGTTCGAAGTTTGCTTATGAAGATGTAATTTGTTGCTTGTGTAGATGTGTCATGGTGCTTTTATATACCATTAACTACATAAGCAAGTCATAAGCAACAAACCCATACGACATAAGCAACAATCCTATACTACATAAGCAACAAATATACACTATGTATGCACCACGAATACATTAACTACATAAGCAAGTCATAGCAACAAACCCATACTACATAAGCAACAACTCTATACTGCATAAGCAACGAATATACACTACGGATACATTAACTACATAAGCAACAAACTCATACTACATAAGCAACAAGTCTATATTACATAAGCAACTAATATACACTACGTATGCACCACGAATACATTAACTACATAAGCAAGTCATAAGCAACAAACTCATACTACATAAGCGATAAGCCTATACTACATAAGCAACAAATATACACTACACATGCATCACAGATACATTAACTACATAAGCAAGTCATAAGCAACAACCCTATACTACATAAGCAACAAGGAATTTTATTTGAAACTCGAAATTTGGAGAGAGAGTGTGCGTGAAGAGTGGGTGAAATCGCATGAAAGAGGGGATGAAATCTCAATAATCGATTCTATAATGCAAAATGACCACCTACCCTTCTTAGTTCTTTGAAACAAAAAAAAGATAAACATAAAACCCCTAAAAATGACAACCCAAAATTGTTAATATATGGTTAGAATGTGTCCTCATGGACTCACCCCAAGTAGGAGGACCTATTTGATCCATATCCTATATATATATATATATATATATCCCATGTAGTAGTATAACATCAATTTTAAGGCTTCATTTGTATAAAAGTTAATTACAAGAAGAAAAAAAAAAGAAACAAAACATGAGGTTTGGACTAATTACAAACAAATTAAGTGGTTTTTGAAAAATACACAAATTCCATTGATGTTTAATTTGTCTTAAATTTAGGGAATGATTGTAATATTTCTATAAATGTCACGGATAGTTTTGAAATATTTTTACTTATGTAAGAGAAATGTGAGACGGAATCAAACCTCAAAGTTTTTTTTTGTAATTTTCAAAAATCTCTAAAGTTATTTGTTTGTAATTAGCCCAAATCTTAGTTCTTTTTTGTAATTATCCCTATATATAATTACTACTTGTAATAAGTAGTATTTTCTCATTTTTAAATTTCAAATTCAAAAACATGGTCAATCAAACTTATTATAGTTCTGGATTCAATAGAAGTGCAGAGAGGTCTTTTATTAGATATACAATAGAACCTCGATAATTTAATACTCGATTAATTAACAACCTTGTTTAAATAATATTTTTGTCCAGTTTCGACTTGGAGACAATGTGCTAAATTAAAATATCGTTAAATTTAGAAGATGATACATTTTCAGAATTCATATAGGCCCTATTTGATATATAAATTAATAGTTCTTTAATATATAATACATTTATGTTTGATCTATAAAGATTTCTTTAAAATCACTCAATTGTTATTTGTTTCTTATTGAAACTAATGTCATCTTGGATCTCATATATGACTTTGGTTAAGGTAGTAAACGATTTTAGTGTGGTTTTTCTCCCAACTCAACAAAAAAATCATTCAATATCATTATTGTTGAGCTTCCTTTGAGAATATAGATCTACAAATGAATTATTATCTTCAATAACAATTCGACGTTTCTCTCAATTATCTACTGCCGATCACAACTCGCGGTTGTGTATTACCCTCATTATAAAGTTGGATCTTTTGACGTTTTGTTTTGTGATAAAAATAAATCAATCTTTTGCAATCATTTAATAGTTTTTAGACGAGTATGATAATTATCCACATGGAAAAAGAATTTCTACAAGCTATATTTCTATAAATTAATAGATTATTAATTTATCGATTATTTAATATATCGCTAAATTAATGAATTTTACAATCCGAAGGTTATTAATTTATAGAAGGTTTATCGTAGTTTTTCATTAAGCGTTTTAGATGAATGTTACATTTATTATTATAACATCGGTTTTATGCACATGACATTCATCTAATTTATTAAAATACAAGATGAATAAGATAGAGAATTGAAGATCCTAAATATGAAAAGTCGGGGCCTACAGGGGGTGGGCGACGGCAAGGGTCCCCAATTTTTGGGGACCTACATTTATATATAAGTATATAGTAGAAAAACACTTGTGTATTACACGGGATTTGTGATAATTTTATTAAATTTGTGCTATTTTTTTAATTTCTTTTTGGTATTTTGGCTTGTTAAAATAATGTAAATATTTAATTCTTAATTATATTGTTACAGTCATTTTCACATTAATTTTATACAAATTAATTGTATATTGCAATGACCGATATTTATTTTTTTGGTGTTTAAAAAATCACTTAGTTAGTTATGCTAATTTTATTAGTCAAAAGTATCCGATAAACATATTTGAAAAATATGGGAAATATATATAATATAGGGTTGCCACTTGTCACTTGGATAAATTTGAAGTCGACATGCGAAGAATGAGGAGTTAACACATGTCTCAAAATAATGAGATGATTACATGTGTCATATTTGTGTTTTCATTTAGTATATAGAGTTGATGCATATATATATAAGTATATATATAATATATTATATTTATAAATTTTGTAAAAGAAAATATTGGTTGGACAATAAAAATTGCTTAGATTGAGGCCAATATAATATCCAATTGAAAAAAAATATGATTTCCAAAAAATTAAAAAAAGTAGGACGATCATCCAATATATTCTTCAATCTCTAGAATTATTTTCTTCTATTTTTCCCTTTCATACAACTAGACTGCAACAACAGATCTCTCAATAGAAAGAAGATTCAAAACTAAAATTTATAAAGTCATACTTGCATTCAACTATGTCCCATATACATTGAGAATGACATATTGGAAAAGCTTGATTTTGAAGATCTTATAGATAATTTTTTGTTTCTCAAAATGCTAAAAGATCTAGATTTTTAATTAATTATTTGATATTCCATTTTTTTTTTGGTATATTGTCAGTGGTGCACTCTTTCAAGTTTCATACTTTGAATGATGAAAAATGAAAAATTGCATGTATATTATTTTTATTTTTATGTTTCTAAAAATGCCTTTTTTTTTCCCTTTACGTCACGGCTCCCCAAAGTCAGGACCGGCCTGCTGAAAAGGTCCAGAACAATGACTAGCAGGTCTAGTTACTCATGTTTGCAATTGAATGGAACCAAGTGACGTGGGGATTCATATGAAAATGTAATATGTAATATAATTGTTACCAAATCGTGGTAGCACTTCTTGATGTTTGAACCCATATAGTGTGCCTTTCTGCTGAGGGGTGTGGTCCAGATGCAAAAAGCCCATTAGCCTATTTATGGAAACTGACGAGCCCAGAGGCCAGAAGACATCAACCATGCTGTTCCACAAATTTATGATTTCATTCGCAGAATTGTAATTAAATAACCATTATACAGTCAACGTAACAAAATAAAAATCTTACAGTATCGAATAAAAAGTAACAAATCATGAAACGAAGGATATACTAGGGATAATTACAAAAACTATCCTTCAGATTTTGGGTAATTACAAAAAAATCCAGAGAAGTTTCAAAATTACAAAAAAAAAAACTCATGTTTGATTTTGCCTTAAATGTATGAGGATGTAATATTTTTATAAATATAAAGGAGGTGGTTGAAATGTTTTTGCTTATAAAGGGGTAAAGTGTAATATAAAATTAAATTGCAATGGGATTTTTGTAATTTAAAAACCTTTGGGGGGTTTTCTTTTTTGTAATTATCTGAAACCTGAGGGGAAGTTTTTGTAATTATTCCTACTAATTAATGAACATTAACACTTATTTGCTATAAGCCTATAAAATAGAAGGTAGCCATGAAATATAGAGTGAACCAGTTGTCCCACCATGGTTCCATTATCTAGCTAGCACACTTCGTAGCTGTTGGGAAACTTCAATGTTGACATACTAATTAACCTATAATGCAATAGGAAACGAACAATGTTTAAATTAATTGATGCTGACATTCTAAAGAAATTTTTCTACTTATATATGCTCCAAAACATATCATCAATTACTTAAAATAACATATTATCAGTAAAGCATCCATAGTTATATTTAAAAGTTTAGAATTTTCTTTAATAAACAAAGGTATTAGAACTAAGTTTTTAATTGGCAAGCATTATGCCATATAAGGGTCTAATTGATGTTGATGTCCTAACTTCCTTAACTATGTGCAATATGCAATAATATCATAATATTCTTGTCTTAGCATTTTTAATTACTCAATTCTTCTAATTACCATTTCTACCTTCAAATTCTATATATCTCTTTTTCTTTGCTTGTTTCCATATATGTTTTCTATTTATACTCATATATCCATCCCCTTTGCTTGTTTCTCCAGTTTCCTCCACTTGAAGGCAATGAAGATTCTCCATTAGGTTACTCACATTTAAATTATTCTCTACTTTATTTTATGTTGACTATTGCTTTGGAGTTTCTTCATTGTAACTATTTAATCTTTTTTTTTTTTAAATTAACTTTTGTCCTGCTATAATTTGTACATCCCTCCAAACATTTTAGAGCATCTTTGTTTCTCTTGCTTTTGACAGTAAATCTCTCTCTCTCTCTCTCTCTCTCTCTCTCTCGTGTATATGTATATGTGTATATTTATATATAAGTGTTATTATTTATGGATGAGTAATGTAAACAGGGGACATGGCTGATCAAGATTATGCAGCTGCTGCTTCTCAAGATTATGAGGTACTTCTCAATACAATCTCTTCAACAATATTTTTTTTCTTTTTTGGTTTGGCCATATATAAAATATGACAAAAGCTTGTATGAAAACGGTCTCATGACATTGTCCATGAGATGGATCCTATATATAAATAGAATTTAATCCAAATTCAAACCCATAAAAAAATCTATATTTTTTGTGTTTTGTAGGATCCGTCTCATGAACTTAAGCCCATGAGACGGTCTCACTATGACCACCTCATAAAATATTTTATTCTACAACTTTACTTATATTGAAAGATTTAATAACACACTGCTGTTAAAAATGTGAAAAAGAATTTATGATGGACTATTATCACTCATAAATATATCTTTTGAATTATTACTATGTTTAGTAATATATATATATATATATAATTGATATAATAATAATATTTAAAGCGCCACTTATGTTAAAAAAATACGTAGTTCATCATTTATTTTAGGATTAATTACAAAAATACCCCTGAGGTTTGGGTTAATTACAAAAAAAATCCACAGATTTTTAAAAATTACAAAAAAACCCTTAAATTACTTACATAATTGATATTTTCTTACGTGAGTTTTCTATCACAGACTGCTCCAATTGATAAAAAATATGGCGGACTCGTGCCCAAAAAGAAACCTCTAATCTCAAAGGCAAGTGCAATTCTTATTAATTTGTTTTTATTTTTGTTGAAGTTTTGAAAATATTTCTTTTGTTTTTATTTTTAGTTTTATTGTTATAGTAATCAATCTAATATTTGTGTCCAATTGCAGGACCATCATGAGCGGTCCTTCTTCGACTCTGCTGATTGGGCTCTATCCAAGGTAATTATTATACTTTAAAATTATGATCAGATGTATTAACTATAAATTTTATTGAGGAAAATAAAGGTTGGTAATTATATTTAATGCATGCTTAAAGCCTATGAATCTATGATTAACCTTCCTACGATGTAATCTTGCAATTAAACTACGATTAACATCTGAACTTGCTTAATTTTTTTTCTAATTTACAAAAAGACAATCTTATGAATTAATTTATGAAGCTCAGATTTGGTATTTTATGATTTTAATTTTGGTCACAATTATCAGCAAGGAGGAGGAGTCAATCAACAATCGACAGTGGCTATAGAAACATTACGACCAAAACTAAAGGTGATTTTATTTATTTTCAATTTACTATTTACTAAACATAATAAATTAACATCATTAGATATACATTGTTTTTCTTTTGTATATACACAGAGAACTCCTCATCAGCAACTTCCTCCTCGAAGGCCTGCTTGTAATATGCCAAATATGTAAGGGACAAAAAGGCATTATTAGTGGATACTGCCAATTCTTGGGCTGATTTGTAATCAGACAAAACTTTGAGGATGGTTTTTATTCAAATTGTTGGGCAGATTTGTAGTTAGTAAAAATATAGACGTATTTTGTTCTGAATCGGGTACTTATTTAGCATGTATTCCATTTGTAACTACTAAATTTGATTTTATCAACTATAATAATAACCATATATAGATCTGTAACTGACAACGATTTACAAATTTTATTGACAAATTTACTGAAAAAAATTCCGAAAAAGCCTTAATACTAAAAAACCAATGTTCTTCTTATTTGATTTTTTTTTATCCCCACCAAAACTTAATTGTAACATTATTGATGTACAGTAGAATCTCGATAATTTAATACTCGAATAATTAATAACTTCGCTTGAATGATACTTTCGGTCGGTTCCGACTTGGGAATAATATGCTAAATTAATAATTCGCTATATCTATAAGATAATACATATACCAGAATTCATATAGGCTCCATGCAATATATAAATTAATAATTATATAATATATAATATTTTTACGGCTAACTTATGAAAATCTCATAAAAAAGTACTCAGTTTTTATTTTTTTTCCTGTTGAAATTGATGTCACAGTTAATCTCAGTTAATCTCATTTCTGACTTTTGTTAAGGTAGTGAAAACTGTTCATGTGGTTTTTTCGTAACTCAATAAAACACTATTCAATGCCATTGTTGGCTTCATTTTGAGAAGGGGTACATTATAATTATTATCTTCAAGTTCACAATTCACTGTACGTTGCTCTTGATTACCTGCTCGTCAGTCAACAACTGTGCAGTTGTATAATAACCGCATTAAAAGATTGAATCTTTTGAAGTTTTGTTTGTTGGCAGGAAAATTCAATAGTTTTTAGATGAGCATGCCAATTATCGACCAGTAACAAGAATATTCACAAGCCATATTTTGTAAAATAAATTATTAACTTATCAATTATTTTATATCCTCGCTAAATCAATAAATTTTGGTAGTCCCAATGTTATTATTTATAGAGGTTTAACTGTATTCCGAGTAGTATTTTCTCTTTATTTTACAATCATGAAATGTGGCCAAAATCTCTAATGGTGACAAATTTGTACAAAATGCCAATAGATGGGATGGCTAAAAAAGATGTTTTCTTTTAAAGGATAATTACAAAAAATCCTATAGTTTGGGCTAATTAAAATAAAAAAACTAAATATGTTTTAAAATTACAAAAAGTCTCATCATGTTTGATTATGTCTTAATTTTAAGGGGTAATCAGTAAAATTTCTATATATATATATATATATATATATCGGAAATTATCGAAATATTTTTGCTTATGAAAGAGGAAAATGTAAGACGAACCAAACCTCAAGTGGCTTTTTGCAATATTCAAAACCCTGGCTATTTTTATAATTAGTCCAAACCTTAGGGAGATTTTTGTAATTCTCCCTTCTTTTAATGGTCTATAACAATTCAAAATTTTGTAAAAATGAATAAAAGAATTTACAAGGGAAAAAGGGTTCTCTAACCATGTTAATTAATTTATATCCTAATAACTTTATTTCTAGCAGCTCTAGAAATTTTAGTCAGTTTACTACCATAGTTAGATGTGTCAATTTGGATTGGGTCCGGGTTTGCGAGTTCGCGGATTATAATCAACTAATTCGGACTCGACCTGTTTAATTATTCGTGTCAGAACCTTGAACCCGAACCCGACCTATTTATTTCACAGGCAACCCAAACCCGACCCGTTTAACCCGTATAATAAAATTATTTTTATTTATATTTAATAATTTCAACTAAATAAATTTAATTTTTTTAAAAATCAATCACTATAACACACTATTCAATCAATAAAAAATATCATAATTCACAACATTAAAAAAGAAGTAACATAATTACATAAATAACATAACATACTTATCATATTTTGTGGGCAACATACAAAATAATAACAACATATATAATTAAGGAGGTTTTAGAATTTAAGTTTTAAGAACATGTCTTGGTTTTTTTTTTATGATTAATTATTTACTTAATTATTTTAAAATTCACAAACGTATTAGACGAGTTAAATGAGTCATAGCATGTTGACCCGAACCCCACCTGTTTAATTGGCGGGTTATTCAGGTTCGACCCAATTTCGATCCGGACCCACGAAGGCTAAATCTATACCCATTAATTTCGTGTTAGGTTCATGTCGGGTCCAAAATTGACACCCCTAACCATAGTGTTTTGGTCCTTATTAGGTAATTGTTGGTTTAAAGTCATTGCTCGAACTGGGAAAAAAGACAAAAAAAAAGGAGGTGAAAGAGAAGATTCCAAGAACTTAAATGCATTGAGAATAATCAGTTGTTGAGAAGTTAATTTTACAAGTTTATATATGATGCAAAAGCAAAACTGTTTAAGCTGAAGTGTTAATTTGGGCAAGAAATTACGTTTTACTTTAATCAAAACTGTTTAAGCTAAAGTGTTAATAATGGTGTTACGGACACGGTTTCACCCACCTGATTGTGGAATGATCCATCAGAATTTGGCCAAGTCCAGTGGCTTTAGCATTTTCTCTATTAAGGTTTTCAAGTATGGACTCAACTCGAATTAAGTACATATAATAACAAATACCGTCCTTCAAGTTTAGCCTAATTATAAAAAAACCCCAATTATTTTTGAAAATTACAAATACCCTTAAGACATATGTTTTCAGTTTACAAATTGTACCTTTTTTTAGCAAAGGGTATTTGAATTTTAAAATAGAACTGGGTTTTTTTTTGTAATTAGACTGAACTTTAGGGTAGTTTTTGTAATTATCCCCAAGTATTATTCAAGTCTGGTTTGAATGTTTTATTGAGCCTCAAGTTGTGTTTAAACTTGATTTGCTGGTTAAAAGAGTCAAGTTTAAAATAAATTTTAATCAAAACAAAAACTAGACGAGCTCTAATGTTATTGAGTTGAAGATAATACGTTTAAGTTTGATAAAGTCGAGTATCAAATAAGTTAAATTTGTTCATCAACTCTACCAAGATTCATAATACGTGTCACACATAGACTGTGAATACAAACAGTCCAATATTTGTTTACTAAATCAGGTTAAAAGTTGTATATTGATAAAAAAATAAATAGAAGAAATTATATTTTATCGCCCAAATTATGAGTTTTTTCCCGACTGTAATCACTAATTATTCTTTTGGTTCAATTTAACTCCATCAACTACACGATTTTTCTACCGCGTCATCTCTAGACTCTATCTAGAACTGACAAAATTGTTCCAGTCCGATGGGTCGGCCCGACCACCCAACATATTGGACTAGGCTTCATTTTAGGGCCCGAAAGGATATAGTCTTCTTTGCTCCAACCCAAATAGACCGAAGCCCAGGGAGTGGTTGCCCGGATTACTCGGCCTGGTATCCTGCACCTCGCGTTTATGATATCTACATTCAACTATGCCCACACTTGAATGAGAAAAGACCGAGAATTTTGTCCATTTGAAGCTGAACGGGATACCTTGCAAAGATCTTGCCCATAGGAATACCTAATAAAAGAAATCTTAATGGATGTTGAAAAAGGCAAAAGAGAGCCATTTCCAATACAGATTTGATCATTGCGGAGAAAAAGAGAGAAGATAACGTCATGTGTGCCGAGGCACCTGTGTTAGGATACCAGGTAGAATCATCAAGTTGAGGCAGCAAGGGATTTCTTTATGGAACCAGCGACGAAGAATGAGTTGTACATCGAAATCTTCAATTTTACGGCTGGAGGCATAACATATTCAACCACGGATTAAGTCGACATAACATCCTCGCGTTCAGTTAGGTTTTTCCAATTGGATTACCTTGCCAGAATTAGATAGAAGTATGATTTTATTGGCCTTCAGCTGTGCCTACCTGAACATTGATCAAATGCATTCTGTAATATAATTGGCCAGGATTCCCCAAGCCAAACCAGATTCGATTGTCGCATATAAGCTGTCTTTTAATGAGAGTATCACAATTGCTAGAGCACGGGAGAATGAAGAGTAATAATTTCAGCAAGAGCAGCCAAACGGACTACAATAGTGAGTCTAGTGACTACTAAAGTAGATTTAAGTCAAAAGGTATGGTATAACAGCTTTTCCGACCTTTTTTGGGGGAAGAGAGAGGGAAGAAGCTTCATTCCATCTCGCCTCATGAACTCGACTCCGAAAGGAACTAAGGGTCGGTAAAATTGGGACATGATCTACATAATAAAAGATCATAGCGCCTAAAGGTCTGCAAGTCTTATGGTCAAACCTAGACATCGAGTGGTTGAGTGGAATCCCTTTTATTTGGACTATAGACCTATGGATTCTAGAGTAGAGAGAACTCCGATGGAATGTCTTTCTCTCGGGGGAACTCCCAACATCCCAGAGGTGCTGGGAATCCGCACGTGGTGGATTGTTAAGTTGGTTTTATACCAATGAATCGGGTATTCTAGACTAGGATTTTGTCTTATTTTCGGGTATTTTAGAGTAGTTTGAGTCCATTTTGTCTCATTAGGTATCGTTAGGGAGTCAATAAATGTACTGGTGGCCGATGGCGATGCAAAACGATGAAAAACGTGTTTGGGAGGAAGAAATCGCATTTGAAGAGGAGAAAAACGTAAGAATAGCTGGAAGCGGAGCGCTGCGGCTAGACCCCATCTTTGCGGTGCGGGGGGTTAAAATGCGACATGGACCACAACATGTGCGTGCTGTGACGCGCGATCTTAGGCGCTGTGGCACACAACGTCTGGCTGAATTTGGAAACTTATTTTTAACAGGCTTTTGACATATTTTTTGGGTATAAATACAACAAGGCCATATGAATTAAGAGTTCGACATTCTATCAAGCAAAAGGGACGACTAAGAACGCAGAGAAAGAGTTCTGGACGTGAATCGAAGACATTTGTCTTCTGGAAACAGAAAGGATTCTTTCCTTGACCTTTTGAATTTATTTTTCCGTCATCTTTGTTGAACCATTGAGATATATAACTACTTTTTCATGAGTTTTTGTGCATCCATCATGAGCTAAACTTTATTTTCTAGGGGATTGATGTAAGCAACGTTTGAACCTATATTTTGATATTTCAGTTTATTGATTCGCATGTTATTAAATTTCTTTATGCTATTTGGATTGAGTGCACCTGAATTATCTGATCAATAATTTAGATTATTTGGCGTGTTTGATTTCACACTCGAGAGAGGTAATTGAATGCTTGGACATAAATAGCATAACTTAGGGTTTTATAGATCTGAGAAGTTTATGAATCGTTCGAAGTCCATGAAAGAATATTCATTGAGCATATTAAGGTTTAATTTATGATTTTTATAGAGATATTGAAATCAGAATTGAAACTTAGAATCACTTGGCACTCGAGAGAGGAATTGATAGACGGTAGGAATATTGAACTTATAGATTAATAAATTGGATTGATAACATAGAGGAAAACTAGGTGAATCAACCCTCTAGAATTCACATCCACCAAATGTTTGATAATTTGTCTGTGTGAATTTTTTAGGTTAAGTATAGGTTTATTTTTAGTCTAGTCAAAAATCATCTTTCTTTGATTATCTAGATAGACTTAAGCTATTACAATTACAATACTTTAGTCTAAAATTTCATATCAATCCCTATGGAGACGGTAACCCTACTTTTCAATCTATTCTAAAACTTAACACTGTACGCTTGCAGGTAAGAAACTCACGAACAAGTTTATAGCGCTGTTGCCGGGGAGTAATTTATCTTATTTTGTGCTAATACTGTTACTAAGTATCTTAATCCTAATCTAGATTAGTTTGGATACAATGAATTCGTTATTGCTCATTGAGTTGTCTGTTTTATGCGACGATCTAACGATACTAACTTGCTTTCTTTTGATTTAGAGATTCAAAGGACACTTCGAGCGCTTAGAGCAATAAGATGAGCAAAAGGTCAAGCAATGACAGACAACGAGGGAATTGAGAATAATGAGAACATTGCTCCAATTGTACTACCGCAATTGGAGGAACAAGAAAGGGTAATCCGGGATTAATTCTGGCCGATTATGAATCAGAACTATTTTGGAATTGTGCGCTAATCTATCAATGTAAATAATTTCGAATTGAAGCCGACCACACAAGCATGGTTCAGAAAAATCAGTTTGGGGGGAGCCCTGTGGATGACCCAAATGCCCACTTGGCTACGTTCTTAGAGATATGCGACACCATCAAGATGAATGGTATATCTGATGAGGCTATCCGACTGTGGTTATTTTCATTTTCACTCCGGGATAAAGCCAGACAATGGCTATAGAGACGTTTATACCTGGGAGTATCACAAGCTGGGATGATCTGAATCATAAGTTCATGGCACAAGTTTTCCCTCCCACTAAGACGCTCGAATTGAAAAGTGAGATAGCTCAGTTCCAACATATCGATTTTGAGCCGTTGTATGAAGCTTGAGAGCGATTTAAGGATCTATTGAGGAGATGCCCACAACATGGTTATGCAGTCTGGCAGAGGGTTTAGTATTTTTACAATGCTCTGAATGGGCATACGAAGAAATAGCCACAAACAACTATCAATGGCCCTCCAAGAGGTCAGTGCCAATGAAAGTTGCCGGTGTTCTTGAGCTAGATACTATGTGGGCTCTAGCAGCTCAAGTCTCATCCTTGACTAAGCAATTAGTTGTCATTAATTCTAGTGGAACACCGCAACAAGATGAAATCCCACCCGCGGTAGTTCATGAAGCCGCCACGCATGAAGCCGAGCAAGCAAATTATGTGAATAACTGGGATTTTAACAATAGGGGTAATTCATTACCAACTCACTATCACCTGGGACTTCACAATCATGAGAATCTCTCCTACAACAATAACATAAATGTGTTGAACCCACCTTCGGGTTACTCCAACCCATCAAGCTCTAATGCATCCGTAGGTGAAAAGAAGCAATTGCTAGAAGAGATACTCGGCATGTTTATCAGAGAGACCAGGAATCGATTGAACAGAAGTGATGCGCAAATCGATAGTTTGGGTACGAAGATGACTACTATGGAGACACATCTTAGATCACTAGAGACACAAATGGGACAATTAGCGACAACAGTGAATTCATTGCCGCAGAAAGAGAAGTTTCCAAGTGATACAAAGGTTAATGCTAGAGAGCACTGTAATGCAATTTATGTGAGGAATGCCTCAGAAATTCAGAATGCACCCGAATAGTTGCCCAGTTATATGAAGGGAGTTGAGTTAAAGAAAATAAAGTTGGAAGATTTTGAGAATGTCCATCTGACAGAAGAATGTAGCGCAATATTGCAGAGAAAATTACCTTAGAAAATGAATGATCCGGGGAGTTTCACTATTCCTTGTACTATTGGAGGTATTTTCTTTGATAAACCACTTTATGATCTTGGTTCCAGCGTTAATCTTATATCCCTATCTGATTTCACGAATCTTGGGCTTGGGGAGGTGAAACCGTCCAATCACTTTGCAATTGGCAGATCGATCCATCACTTATCATTGGGGAGTTATTGAAGATGTGTTAGTGAGAATTGGCAAATTCATATTCCCTGTGGACTTTGTAGTATAGGACGTGTAGGAGGATCATGATATACCTATAATTTTTGGACGATTGTTCTTAGCTACTGCAAGGGCAATGATTGATGTAGAATTGGGGGAACTGACTCTGCGGGTTAATAATGAGGAAGTCATATTCACCATCTATCGATCCAAGAGGCTTCAATTTGAACCTAACAATTGTCGTCAAGCGGATGTGCATCAAGCTGAGGATGTTGGCGGTTGGAGTAGTGTCTAAGGAAAACGTGGACAACATTTTGGAGCTCCAACTTGATAATTTCTGACAAAGTCTGGCTAAAGACTGTAAACTTAGTGTTTCTTGGGAGGTAACCCAAACATTTTTCTGCTTTCTTAGTTGATGGTTTCGTATATAATTAACTTTCGTAGTTAATTAGTCATCGTTGTTAATTTTGCATTCTTAGGACTAGTTGCGTTGCATCATACCTTGACCCATCCATTCATGCTCATAAGGTGTTTTTGACAGAAAACTGGGCGAACGAGGCCTCCAAACTGCAAGCTGCAACATTTATCCCCCACCCAAACTACTGGCGTTGTAGCGCGAGGGGCCTAATTGTAACAGAGGATTTTTTTCTGTGGCCCCGCAGTGCCCCACTGGGCGCGCCGCATCGACCATCCAGTTTTGTGCAATTATAAGGTAGCCCATTTCAGTTTTTTTTTGAAATACACCAACACCATTAACCTCCATCTCTCTCGTCCCCCACCTTCTCATATGCACATACCATACAACCAACTCACTTATTCTCACATTTGGGATCTCTCATATGCATCACACACTTCACCCCTGTCTTCCACACCACATTTGGTAAGATGGCTTAATTCAAATCCCTCTCCCATGGTTTCCACCTTTCTATATCTTGTGTTATTTGGCATGTGGTGAAATGTGTTAATTAGTTGTTGGATATTGGTTTATGGATTGATTTCTTATGCTAGAATTTAGGATTGGTGTTGAATTTTTGGGATTAAAATGATCTATCTAAAACACTTACAATTCTCTTCTACATTCATGCCCACAAGGTGTTTGACAAAATGCTCCATTGAAGTTTTCACATTGTATGTTGTCATCTTGAGCATCCATGCTTGCATTCTACACGTTGACCATAATTCTTTCACTTTGGTGCATTTTTACATGATTTTAGTGCGACTTTGTCACCAGTACCCAAATTCCTTGTTTCCACGTGCTTTTTTTTCTTTTTCTTATCGTATTAGGTTATGAAGATGAAGACTAAAAAAGGCAAGGGCAAGGCCATTACCTCATAAGATTCTGATAGCCTCCGATTTGTGAGTTTGAAGGCGCAAATGCTCTTATACGAGAAACTAAGTACACGTAGTATCACCACCGCCACCACCAGGACCTATTCCCTTCCTTCCACCACACGATTCAGATGAGGAGCACTAGCTCTCCATTTGCATCGAGAAAGTTCGTTTTCTCACCTCTCCATTAGGAACAATGTTCATAATAAGTTTGGGGGATGTAATCATTGTTATTTCATTAGTTTAGTCATGTATTGTTAAAAAACATTCGAGTCTTGAGTCGTGTCATTCGTATAATTGTAAAACTGCATGTCTAAGTGAATTTGTTGAATAGTCAAAAGAGCATGTGTTTGAGTTGTGATTCATTTTACTTCACTTTTGCGCCATCCATTTGATCGACTCTGTTAATTTATTTGGAGATGGTTCATGTGATTAATTGTTGACTGAATGATCCCACCGGATTCTAGAACTTGTCTAAACACTAGTCGAGGTGAAATCCTAGGTGCAGTAACATTACAGAAGTGATTTAGGCCATCTTTGAATAGTTAGAGCCTATAAAAGCCTACCTTTATGTTTATGTATTGCCCCTAGTGTCCCGTTTTGAACTTGTTCAAACCCGTTTCTTTGGCAACCAATCTAATACCCGAAGCCTACATGAGAAAGATCCATAACTCCCCTCACTCATACACATAATTTCTAGAAAGATGTTTTGAAGGTTGAGAATGGGTATGATAATAAAGGTGAATAAATTTCATGAAGTAGCCCAAGAGTTGAAAATATTAAAACCCCATATATAAAGTATGCAAAAGATTAAGTTTGAGTTTCAAAAAAAAATGTGAATAAGAAAGCTCATAAAACGTGAACAAAGGGGAATATTAGAAAGTGATGGTTGGGTATCGACATGTGATTTACAAGTATCTATAATTATGTGTTTAGGTGATTTGAGCCACATAATCCCATCTTATCCTACCTTACCCTAAGCCCACATTACAAGCGTTGAAAGTCCTATTGATCCTTGTGTTACATTCGCCTATATTAGTGGAGATTAGTGTGTAAAAAAGCCTATGGAGTCCGGGAAATATTTCACTTCTATACTCAAAACTGGATCATTTTGAAAATATTTGATTGCGTGAATTTATCCGGATAATAAAAATGGAGTTAACAAGAACATTACGCACTTGAGAGATCGCATTGTTGAATTAGAAATATACATGCTTGATTGACAGTGAAACAAATTATGAGGCAAATTAGCTTGGATGTGAATTTTTGCAGTGGTCGGTTGATATTAGTAGTGTTTTTGTTCAATATGTGTCTTTTGTTTTTCAAGAATCAGTAAAATTGCTTGAGGACAAGCAATAACCTAAGTTTAGGGGTATTTATTAAGTTGGTTTTATACCAACGAATCGGGCATTCTAGATTAGAATTTTACGTTATTTTTGGGTGTTTTTTAGAGTAGTTTGAGTCCATTTTGTTTCATTAGGTGTCGTTAGGAGGTCAATACATGTAATATAGCCGAGGAGATGCAAAACGATGAAAACGTGTTCGGGAGGAAGAAATTGCATTTGAAGAGGAGAAAAACGTAAGAATAGCTGAAGCAGCAGGAACGCTGCAGCGCTCCAAGTCCAGACCTCACGCTGCAGCGTGGGGGTTAAAATGCGACAGGGACCACATCATGTGCGCGCTGCGGCAGGCGATCTTAGGCACTGCAGCACGCGACATCCGACTAAATTTGGAAACTTATTTTTAACAGGGTTTTGATGGATTTTTGGGTATAAATACAACAAGGATCGTACGAATTAATGGTTGGGCGTTCTATCAAGCACAAGAGACGGCTAGGAACACGGAGAAAGAGTCCGGGATGTGAATCGAATGCATCTATCTTCTGAAAACAAAGAGGATTCTTTCCTTGATTTTCTGAATTTATTTTTCCGTTATCTTTGTTAAACCATTGAGATTTATAACTACTTTTTCATTAGTTTTTGTACATCCATCATGAGATAAACTTTAGTTTCTAGGGGATTGATGTAACCAACGTTTGAGCCTATGTTTTGATATTTTAGTTTATTGATTCGCATGTTATTAAATCTATTTATGCTATTTGGATTGAGTGCATCTGAATTATCTAATCAATAATATAGATTGTTTGAGATGTTTGATTTCATACTCGAGAGAGGCAATTGAATGGTTGGCCATAGAACTTGGAGTTTCATAGAACTGAGAAGTTTATGAATCTTTCGAAGTCCGTGAAAGAATATTCATTGAGCATATTAATGTTTAATTTGTAATTTTAATAGAGATATTAAAATCAGGACTGAAACTTAGAATCACTTGGCATTCGAGAGAGGAAGTGATAAACGATAGGAAGATTGGACTTATAGATTAATAACGTGTGATTAATAAATTAGATTGATAACATAGGGGAAACCTAGGTGAATCAACACTCTAGAATTCACATCCACCATGTGTTTGATAATTTATCTATACGAATTTTTTAGGTTTATTTTAGATGAATTTTTAGTCTAATCAAAAATCATCTTTCTTAGTCTAAAATTTGATATCAATCTGTGTGGAGATGATAACCCTACTTTTCAATCTATACTAAAACTTGACACCGTACGCTTGCGGTAAGAAATTCACGAACATGCATTCACAATACACTGCCTTAATCCACTTGGCTACATCCGCCCTTCTACTAATATAGCTTTTTGCATGTTCTAGTATTTAATTTACTTTTAAATTACTTTTAGATTTTTTATATTACTCGATTTTTTATTTTTTATAAATTGAAAGACAAAAAATTAAATTCCAATCATTTCATTTACCTTCTTTCTTTTTTTCTGAGATATTCTTATTTTTAAAATAAAATAAAAAGATTCAGCAAAAAATCAAATTTGAAAAACTTTCCAACCTTTTGACAAGAGGTTAGATAACTGAAAAAAAAAAAGAAAGTCTAGGAAAGTACAATAGTACTAGCATCTGACCTTTCTCTCTGTCCCCATTTAGAATTATAGGGAAGTAAGCAACTAAGTCAGGTAGGGCTAGGCCATGTTAGTAGCTCAGATGACTAACTCATACCCCTCCCCGCGTTACCTAAACGTTATTAGCATGTTGGCGTGGAGCTGGCGATCCACGACAAAAACGCTTGACAAAAATTACACATAAATAGTTATGTTGGGTTGGGCGGGGCTACAAGAAATGGCGGCCTGATAAAATTTTAGACAGACCTGATCTTGCCCGATTTATTGATTTGGACCGATGGGTTCGAGCCCAGCCCGACCTAACCCATTACCAACTCTTTCTCTAGCTCGATCATTGCAGATGTAATAATTTGGGATGTTTCATCATGCCTTTCGCGCATGCAAAGTTATAATTGTCTTTGTCTCAAGTTATTATGCCCTCGCATCGTGGCACGTGATGGAATACTCCCGAATTGCACATAGGCTGAAAATGGAGAAATCGTATAGTTGAGGGGATAAAGTAGAAAAAAATAAAAAAAAATTAGTAGGTCATGAAGTTGAAAAACACACATAATGAGGGGTAAAATACAATTTCCTCTAAAAAATAAGACTTATATTCAGTTAAGATGACCAGAAGTTAAAAGAAATGAAAATTGTAACTTGTGGTTTAAGATTTTCATTGTAGGTCTGATTTGCATATCAGAAAACACAAAAAGTACGTGTAGCCCAACTGCCCTGTCCCCAAAGTCCACCTTTTTTGCTATCCAATTTTAACCACACTGAAGAATATCACATATGGTTTTATTACCCTTTCTCTAACAGATGAATTCTCCAGACAGGACTTAAATTAAGACTAAAATTAATCTTCTGCCTCTAGATTGTACATTACTTGAAAAATGCATCTTTCTAACTAAAGAAGCATCTACGAATGTTTGTTTTCATTCTGTATCTTGAGAAACACATTGTAAATTAAAATCTTTCTTTCGTCCGATTCGTATCTATATAAACTATGCCTAAATCTTTCTCTTTAATCGCAAAAAAACACAAAAAAAAAAAACAATATCGTTTTCTTACACGTGAAATGGCTTTCTCAGCATTAACAAGGCATCGGCTTCTGTTAGTTTCAACTATGATTTACATCTTTGTTTCCACTTGCTACAATTTTGGTATGCAATATTGGAAATTAAACAATTGAAATATCTATTTCTTTCTGTTTTTTATTTAATATTGCGATATTGAAATTAACAGGAAAAGCATACAATTACCCTGATTTAGGCGCTGCGAGCGTAGTTGCAAACGAATATGTGGCTGAAGCAGAAGGTGAAGGTGAGTCAGATGATCATTACTTTCCTCAAACAGGAGTAGCAGGCACTGATCCAGGCCTTGTTTTCGACAAAGCCCTCGAATGTCTCAATGATAAATATGTAAGTCATATGGGCTTACTTGCAAAATTTGTCCTGTAACTTCGTGATGGTGGTATTTTAAGACTTTCAATTTAGGACTTTAAAACAAAAGATTTAGTACATTGAAGACAATTTTAGCCTGAAATTTAGAAATTGACTGGATTGTTGCCGTGGTTGCCACCTCACTACTGCCCCTAATTGAGGATTTGTTTCTATTTTGTGATAGAGTTGTTGATAGGATGCTAATTGGGACACATGACATGTGTTATTCATATGTTTATCACTTAATAATATTATTAAATTCCAAAATAACTTAATTAGTAATTTTGGTGGAAAATTGAAAATCACCAATTTGAGATGGTGAGGTTACAACCACCCGACGAATTTTTGAATTTCCATAACTCCTCATTGTGAAGAGTTTTTTAAATTAAAGTCCTAAAAGATCAAATAAAAAAATAAAAGTGTTAAAATGTCACTAAGACCAATTTTGCAATTAATCTAAGTAATAAGTGGCTCATGGTTCAAGTTTAGTCCCAATAATACTTGACTAGTACTTAGATTTCAGTATGATGATACAAACTCTATATATGATCAACAGATATATAGCAGTTGTGATGAAGCTTACAGACTGACTCAAAACGGAGAGCTGAATGTTTCGCCTGAATACACCGACCAATATTGCAACGGACCTTGCCTCAAAGAGACTCACCTTGTGCTAGATTGTATAGATGGAATCCTAAAACATTTCGTGTTTTATAATAAGGCTACGCTTGAAGATGTACGAGAAACAATTGAAGTTGGATGTAGCTATGGTCCTAAAAGAGGTACTGATAATACATAGTAGCCGTTTTTCGTCTCCTTCTTTTCGCGACATATGTATAATTCTAAGTATGTATTATTATGTTTTGGACAGGTGACTTCAATGTTGCCGAGCACATAGAAGCTGATAGCGCTATTGCAAAGGGATGTGTTACAATGTGTATTACGCGCTTGTGCTGATGATCATGGGCTGGCATGTTCTGTTTTAACCTACGTTGTAACAAGTCGTGTGAGGTCGTTTATGTATGGAACTTCCATTGAGATCAAAAATATATAAAGCATTGTTTTTATATAGTGGTCGAGTGCAATGTCGATAATAATAGCGATAACTATGATGCAAATAATAAATATTTCTTCTCTTATGTGTTTCCTCATTTTTCACCTCATTTTATCGGTGTTCAATAATGGCGTAGCCAGGCCAAGATAGTAGGGTGAACTAATAAAAAACTGGAAAAATATCATATAAACTACAACTTAATATTTTTTAAAGTACTTAGTGAAATTAAAGAAAAATAATTGGGGGTGGGGTCCGGTCCCCAATGTGGCTCCCTCCTTCCGTCATTACGTTGAATTCAATCAAACAAGAGATAATTACAAAAAGTTACCATCAATTTAGTCTAATTACAAAAAAGCTCCAATTTATCTTTTAAAAATTACAAATACCTTTTTAAAGTACTACAAAGTACATACACCCCCTCTTGAAGATGCAATATGTATAATTTTAAAAAAAAATTGTCTTTCGCAATTGAATTTTTCTTTAATTAAGCTAACTATGGGGATAGTTTTTGTAATTAATCCAACAAACAATGAAAATAAAGTCACTTTCGGACATTAGTACTTCACCGGGGATTTCCATAGACAATTATAGGAATATTAATCCATATATTATTCAGTAATTGTAAATAGGACAATTACATTGAGACACCATGAAGATAAACTATGTAAAATAAAGACAATCAATCTTAATTTAGACCAAATTAATGAGATCTCAAGCCCTGAATGAACCAACATTCACCTTCACAGGCTCTTCCTTCTTCACAGAAACAGTTGAAATGTTGTCTTCTTTCTTCACCATCGGCTCAGCCTTGGCATTATTAACAGCATAATTATTCACTGGAACCACAGTTGATATCCTGACGACAGGGTTTGAACAATAGTACACATTATTCACTCCAGCACAACCACTGCAGCAATCCCTACTATCCATCTCAATATTTCACTTAACAATATGATTAATACAAATTAAACCTTGTTTTATTTTACTTTCTAAGTATGAAAATCAAGCTCTCTGTTATATATGATTATGATTTGTTGAGGCTGAGATATTTATAGAGATGGATATTCAATGCTCATTCATGCATATCATTCTTGAAAACACAAAGGCTCGTTCACATATATCACTACTACAAATTACCTTTTTTACATCGGTTCTGGAGGACTTTCTACATCGGTTTTACAACCGATGTAGAATCAGGCGTAGTGGAAAGTATGACTTTTCTACATCGGGCATGGAACCGATGTAGAAAATCAAATTCTACATCGGTTAAATAAATAACCGATGTAAACACTAATCTAAAAGTTGACTGATTGTACGTCGGCTGCGAAATGGAACCGATGTAAAGTTTGCATCTTTTACAGCGTTTGTTGACACAACCGATGTAAAAAAGTGCAATTGTTTTTTAATATCTGGTTTATTATAAAGCAGTCCCAACCTATATTTTCAACCTGCATAACCGACTAGTCCCAATTCAGTCCAACAATGCAATGCAACCTCCCACACATTGAATTAAATATCACTCATGTCAACTCAAAATACATTCATATATAACCAACATTGCAATTCAATCATACACACAAGTAACCATAGTTCTTAAACCAAGAATAATTCCCCTTTATTGTCTTGCAAAAAGTTCCATATACAAGGCATCCAAACAAATTGAATATATGCATAAACTAAGATTTCAAATAACAATACATAGTTTACCCATACACTACGAATATGGGGAAAATGTAAAGATGCATAAGAAAATACACAAGGAACGGTATTATTATAAGCTAATCAACTCCATTTCCTAATCATTATTTTGAGAAAACTATCCTCTAGTATGCATATGTGAACTAATTTAAAAACTAAACCAAGTTTAGTTTTACTTTGGTAAAAACCCTCATGAAGAATACAAAGGCTCAGGCTCCACCTTTCTTCTCATCCGCAAGAAATCGAAAGCAGAAATACATTTGATATCACGCTCATAGTTTGTGGCTATCGTGGCTCAAAAGCATTAAGTTACAAGCGGGGCATGCTATGATTGCCGTCTGAGCAATGAGGTCATATTTTGAGGAAATTTGTAATTCGAAAGATAGTATGTATTTTTGTACTTAAACCGACCTCAATGGTATGTTTTGTAATTATCCCTAAAAACTACTTAGACTCAATGTAATCTTATAGTTAGGGATCGATTAAGGCAACGAACCTCTCGATGAATCAAATCCCCTTGAATGACAACAAGAAGCCAACTTTTACTCCAATTGGAACAAAATCTTACGGACATACAAATGAGATGGCTTATCAAAGTGAACCCGTCTCATCTCGGATGAATCTTCTCACAAGGCCATCTAAAATGAGAAATAGAAGAAATTTTAATGCCCATTGAGATTCTTATAACAAGAAACAAGGAACACTTTTACCTTTGTGAGAACAGGAATAGCCAGGAGGCAACCATTTGAAATTGTTGCCTCTTCTAGAAAGCAAGCCATAATCCTATGCAAGTTGGTGGATTTGTGTGAAGAAATGAATTGTCCGATGTGGCACGTGATGAGAACCTTGATTTTGGTGTAGAACACCTTCAATTAATTGTAATAATAATTAGTAGTATTATGGTTTAGTTACTACAACGAGAATAAAGACCCTCCCATTGACATATTGGTATTGTGAAATGACTAGTTCTTGTGTGTCTATTAATAAAACAACATACAAGTACAAAATGAACATTACACTATAATATAAATGGAATTATTTGAAAATAGCAATCTCAGGATCAAGCCATCAAGATATGTCCAACACATTGACTTTCTTGATTCACTCTAATACCATTAAATTGAGGTAATAACACTTCATAACCTTTAGGTTTCAATAATTTGTTAGCTGGAATAAAATCAAAACCAGCTGCGTGACATATGTCTCAAGATTAAACTAAAACTTATACTTTCTACCTACTGTGCCCCACAATAATAGTCTTTATACTTTCTAACCCCATGGCATGGGAGTATTCATAGTATCTCAGGACACTGAGAAAATGGCTAACCTGAAAGCCGCAGACATCGTTCGAGTCCTGCTGATATGTTCCCTCTTGCTTCAAGCAGCAACAACAAAATTTCTTACCTATGATGCCCTGCGAAGAGGGGGACCCAATTAGAAAAAAGGAGAAATCTTACCAAAAACTAAGGGCTGACCAATTAGAAATAGAAACATACAGAAAAGTATAAAACGAATTATGAACGGAGTGAAACAATCATCTAACTAAGACAAAAGGTGAAATACAGGTAGTTAGCACCTGAGTTTGCAACAAAGAGAAAATATTAGTATAAGTCGATCATGCAAAGTAAAAGACTATTAAGTGGTTAGAACACCAATAGTAGAAATTATGTTTTCTTTGTTTCTCATGGTAAAATCAATTAATAAGGCATTTTGTCGAACAACTTATAACATAATGCAAAACTAGCTAATACATGCAATGACCATAAAAGATGAATGAAAAATGTTAAACACATGGATAAGCATGCATTCAATAGTTAAAGTAAAACATATTATCTTTGTGATCATGGTAATTTGAGTGGATTAAGGCTTGCCCTTCAATTCAAACAAATAGAAGTCTCCTGTAAGTTATTCTTGATTGATTCATTAACTTTATCGAGTATAATATCTACGTATAATGAACCAACTTATTTGGTAAATGTCACGAGACATAGTTCAATTGGCTATAATGATCATTGATCATATTGAATAGTACATAAAAATTCGATGTTTTGTCTGTATTCCCAATCATCAAGGTCGCCAATGAAACAAGTTATCAACAAATATAGCAATATACAAGAGAGCTATGACGGCACCTTTCGATGAATAAAAGAATACAAACAATCATCTCTTCTAAAATATATAGTGCTCACACATACTCTTTTAGAAGCTCTTTCTTGCTTAGCAACATAAAAAAGAAAATTATATCCTCTTGCATTTGAACACATCCACTAACGATCTAACACCAATAAAACTATTTGCGAGTCCACAAATCATTCAACCAATTCACTAACATTATTAACTATCACAGTTAGAATCATTATTTTGTAGTAGTGAATGGGCACCTATAAGCATGATCTACGGTATGGAGCGTGCAATTGCCACTTGGGAAGGTTCGTGGTTCATACTGCAAAATTTTATCTAGCTTGTACTTGTTGGCATATTGAATCTCATTTAAAATCTGATTAAAGAGTTCATATTCTACTCAAAACACACTAAAGGATACACCTTTAACACTATCAAACACTAAAATCGGAACCCAATTTGATAGATTACTGAAATGATATCAAATAGGACTTCAATTTGATAGATTACTTTTCTCATATTCATCTTGATATTGCTGGAGGAATATGCATACACAAAATTCTCCATTATGTACAAACTTCTCTTTATGCTCCTTGTTTAAGGTCAAAATCGAGAGATTTTATTCATATTTACCAAGTTTCTTCAACAAAATTTCTTTATAAAAATTCGGTGACTTTCAATTCAAAGTATGAATACCACATTTATCAACAAGATGCAACATGAACCAAGGGATGAAGGCAAGAAATACAATTTAAGCTAAAACCAAAAATTATTTGGGAGTCCATCAGTCCAAGAAACTCTATTAGTTTGCATTTGATGAATTCAAGCTATTGAATTTAACATTCAGCATGATGGACTATAAAAGTATAGCCAAGATTTCAATTTTACTATTACAAGTCGTGTAAAGGTTTTCAGTCACAACAGATCAAAGGCCACAAATACTTCAAAGACTACAAAGAACATGGACGAATGGGCACCTATAAGCATGATCTATAATTTTGAAATAGTGTTTCCTAAAAGCCCATTTCAGATCAAAGCCACTAAAGAACCACAACCTCCATTGACTAAAAACACACAATATATTGATCTCCGAGATTTGGTAAAGGACCCGATGTGACGGAGAATCTATACTTAATGCAATCGTAAATGGATCAAACGAAATTGGTTTATCTAATCGTGAGAATAATGAAGAAATTGAAGAATTAATCAACTCAGAGCGACGATCGGTCGGAGGAGGACGGTGGCAACAATAAAAATTGTATAGAAAAACAATTTCCACACCACAAAATCAAAATCGCGAGCATAATCCCCGGCCATTAAACCTACATGAAAGACAGAGAAGCGACGATTATTTACATATGGGTGATTTGTTTTCACGACCAAGAGGGGTGTATATTTCATGGAATCCCAAGCCTAGAGCCCTAGAATGTGTAAAATGGAGAAAAGTTACACAAAAGACAATTCTTCAAAATCTTGTTCCTATGATAAAAACACTACCTATGAACAAACAAAAGGAAAAGGTAAATCGAAACCTTTCATAGTTGGTTCATGTGCCTCGCATAAACGATTCGCTACCGCGGCGTGCGAGTTTGAAATCGACCTCAACTTCGCCAATGAGCGAGTTGGCTAGATCTTGAGTTCTCGAACTCGAAGAAATCGATAGGCTGGATCCGGGACGAGAAGCGAGGAGGCGGACGGAAGAACGGAGCGCGAGGATAGGGTTTCATAGAAATACTCATGGCGAGAAGATGTGAAAATCTTGTTATTTCGGGGGAGAAGAATCGGAGAAAAGTTTTCTAAAATTTTACAAATTTGCCACCGATTATTTTATCTACATCGTTTCCTTTGCAATCGATGTAGATTCTTGTAATTTTACATCCGGTTTAAGGTTAACGGATGTAGAATGTCGGGTTCTACATCTATTTTCTGGAAACCGATGTAAAAATCTTCTTAATATTTACAATTACGCCACCAATGTATTTTTTACAGCGGTTCTTTTATAACCGTTGTAAATGATGTAAAATCTATATTTTGTAGTAGTGACTCGTTCATAAATCAGAAATTAGTCTTGGTACAATGTATAAGCCTGTTCAAGATTTCAGAACATATCAACATTTTATTATTTAATTTTATTTATAAATAATAAAAGAAAAATACACGTTTCTTTCGTTTGTTCTCTTGCTGTAATTTTGGGTGAGAGGTGAAAAATTACAAAATTAAATATAGACAACTTGAGGTATTTGAAAATTCTTATCCGAATCTTTGCTATTTTTTGAGATTGTTGGCTAATTATTAAAAAAAAGAGAATTTTGAAATTTAAAAAAAAAAAAAACCTTTGAGGTTTGATTGTGTGTTAAATTTGAGGGACTAACTGTAAGTCCAAGCGGCTACGATAATCTAGAGGGGGGTGAATAGATTATCTCCATCTTTTCGATTATGCCCTCTTTTTCGAACCGAATGCTCAAAGATAATAACAAAGGTGCGGAATGTAAATATCACACGTCGATTTATAGTAGTTCAACCCACCTAGGGCCTAATCTGCTACCACCCCAGTATATCCGGGATGGATTTCAAAAAGAAAAAATATTTTATTAATTACCAAAATTAATACAACACCAACTTACAACAACACCTTGAAGAACACCACACTCTTTCTTCAACACCACTTATGAGATTACCACAATCTCTCTTGAAGATTACCACAATCTCCAACGGCACCTTGTGAAGATTACCACAATCTTCAACCTTGAAGAATACCAAATTCTTCAACACCTCAACAAGAAGATTACCACAATCTTCTTACACCTAACACCTAGATCACCCAGTGTGTTCTTACCACAAGAACACTCACAAGGATATCTTGTGTTGAATGATGACCAAAAATCCAAGATTACAACTCGATAATGAATTATACAATTGAGTGCAAGTGTAATCAAGAATAGCCTAGACCTCAAGGATGTGAAAGTGATAAGCTAGACAAATTACAACAAGAATAATAACAATGAAAGACCAAGTGTTTGCTTGAGTATATCTTGTTGTGTTGTGTTGTTCTCTTCTTGTTGTGCTTCAAATCTTCTCTATTTATAGGAGATGATTGATACTTGATAGGCTCCTCTTGGAATATGATATCTACAAAAAAATTGCAATTAAAATCAAGATTATAGTCTGTTAGAAATCAATTCCACAATTTAGGGAAAAGGCATCTCTCTTGCACACGGTTAGAATTTTCTTTGTCAAACCATGGGCGGGCGGCCATTTAAATATAGTTTGAAATAATCGTATCAACATTTACAGGCGGCATCGGTCGACGTAGGGTTCGACCGTCGTCCCCTATGTTGGTCGGTCGCACAAACTAAAAAATCGAAGGGCGGGGAGTTCTGTTTCAATTTTTGCACCAGTGCACGGCCGCCTATAGGTCGGCCGAGTCGGCCGGACGTCACCGGTCTCCTATAGGGTGACCGGTCACCCTCACCATTTTTCGCAAACATGAAGTTTTCTGTTTTGCACAATTTTCAGTGTACGGGTTGCCTATACGGCGACAGGTTGACCTCAAAACAAAAGTGTTGTCCAATTTTATATCGAAAATAAATTTCAAGAAATACTCCGAAAAATAGTGAAAACATTTTAAACCGATCGGGAGTATTTAGACAACATTTAAAAACATAGTTTGGATGTAAAAACCCATTGATACAAAATCATTAAATGTGTTGTCCAATTTTTGTCGAAAATACAACTTGAAGAAATACTCCGGAAAATATTAAAACCATTTTAAATCATTTAGGAGTATTTGGACAACCTTTAAAACCATTGTTTTGGTATAAAAACAAAATCATCAAAATCATGATAAAACCATTTATCAAACAATCTCCCCCTTTTTGATGATTACAAACCAAAACAATTTTAACGAGGTCGATTTTGAAAACAAAACAATTTTACCGGTTAAAAGGAACTATCCGTTGTGAGCGACAACATTCCACGCAATATAATCACAAGGATGGGAGTAAAGACATTCGAACACATATAGCAAAAGCTCCCCCTATCAAAATGCACAATAATAGTAATGTAAAAGCAACCATCCACAAGCTAAAAGCTTAGCTTTTACATATTGGTCTTAAGTACAAGAGCTTATAAGCTCCCCCTGTCAACAAAACATCATTAGACATGAATATGAGTCCATACTACAACAATATGTAAAAGCTTAGCTTTTACATATTGGTCTTAAGTACACGAGCTTATAAGCTCCCCCTGTCAATAAAACATCATTAGACATGAATATGAGTCCATACTACAAAACAATTTTAACGAGGTCGATTTTGAAAACAAAACAATTTTACCGGTTAAAAGGAACTATCCGTTGTGAGCGACAACATTCCACGCAATATAATCACAAGGATGGGAGTAAAGACATTCGAACACATATAGCAAAAGCTCCCCCTATCAAAATGCACAATAATAGTAATGTAAAAGCAACCATCCACAAGCTAAAAGCTTAGCTTTTACATATTGGTCTTAAGTACAAGAGCTTATAAGCTCCCCTGTCAACAAAACATCATTAGACATGAATATGAGTCCATCTTTACAACAATATGTAAAAAGCTTAGCTTTTACATATTGTCTTAAGTACACGAGCTTATAAGCTCCCCCACAATAAAACATCATTAGACATGAATATGAGTCCATACTACAACAAATGGACTAAGTATAATCCACAACTTATGGCTTTTAATAGCCATAACTTATAGCTTCTTTCTCGAGCTTATATTAGCTTATATGAGCTAATAAGCTTATAACCTGTTTCTCCCCCTTTGGAATCATCAAAAAGAATGTTAGCACGATAAAAACATCATATTATCATATCAAAGTGCGCAATTTTACCGATTTATCGAGCTATTTGAACATGAAAGCTTATAGAACAAATAGGAGGGAAAAATCGATCATGCGACTTGTAGAAGCTTATGAAATCTCATTTGATTTGCAAAACATGATCTCTATAAATATAAAAGACATTTGGAAACTAGAGAATCATGTAGGTGATGAATTTTTTCATTGAAACGTTTTATCGAACACTTTGTGGGCGTAAAAATTAAAAGAAGTTGTATAGAGCCCTTGTAAATGAATCAAGCCAAAACTTTTCATCACCAATTCATATCAAACATCATACAATACAGCATAACAACTAAGCTCATCGTGATCATAAGATAATTTCATCAAGAAATATACAAGAAAGCCACAAGCTCAAGGGTTCAACCCAATTGAGCAAAGAAAGTGAAATTCTTACCATTCGATCGGTAAAGACGAGCAATGATGATGATAGTCGAGCTAGACAATCCCCAAAATATATAATTTATGCAACAAAATACATTTGAAGTGAAATGTGTGTGAAAATGGCAAAGGGGACGAAAAATGGCAAAAATGGGTTAAAATGACTAAGGCATGAGACAAAATGGTTTTAATCCAAAATTTTGCTCAGGGCGACCGGTCGTGGTTGAGGGCGACCGGTCAACGTTGAGGGCGACCGGTTGCCCTCAACCTCATCAGCCCCTTGTCTTGCCAGTTTTAATAAAATCCGAATTTTCAACCAAAAATCCGATTTTTCGCCCCTAAGTTTTAGAAACGTGCAAAATGCAAACGTAGACTTTATTCGATATACATTATGTCATAATCACGCTCGAAATGGATTTAACTACTCGGCGGTATACGATTAAAGAGTCCGCGAGTTATCCTTGAGACGGAATTAAACACATCTCAAGTTTTTGTTAAAGCATGCAATCCCAAAAAAAATATTGAATCTCAATATGTTTAGTTCGATTATGACGAACTATATTTTGAATACGGAAAACCGTATAATAAATACCAGACTTGTTATCCCGAAAACTAGAACATTTTAAAGCTATGTATATACAAGTCATAAGAAGAAGTGCCTTTCAAATATTTGAAAATTTCTTTTAACGGCACTTTAATGAGATTCGTTGGGATAGTTTTTGAAGTCGAGCATATAGACATAAGGCATATGGAATGTCGAGTCTATAGAAATAATACAAGAAAACATACCTCGAATTTTTTTGTCGGCCGATATGCCTTTCTCAACCTTTGTCAATCTTTAGCCATAGAGGTTGAGATAGTTCTTCTTTCTTCAATGCTTAATCTTCAAGAGTTCTTTTGAAATATAACCATCTTCTTGGCATTGAGTAATTTGAATTCCAATGATCAAATTTGAGCTTGCCTCATCATGATCATCTTAGGTTCACCTTGCATTGACTTGGAAAAATATCTTGCACAAATATTTATTAGTAGCACCATAAATATTATCAACATAAATTTGCACAAGTAAACAACCTTGCCCTTTTTCAAAACAAGAAGTGTAGTATCAACTTTACCTTTTGTAAAATTATTTTGCAAAAATAGCTAAGTCTATCAACCGTACAAGGCCTTTTATAAAAATCATTTGGCCTAAAATTTTAAATTCCGATAGACTTATATTTGAATAAAACCATTTAGAAAATTGGATTTAACATCCATTTGGTAAATCTTGAAATTTTTTTAAAACAAGAATGGACAAGTAAAATGCAAATAGCTACTAAATGTGCTATGTGTGCAAATGTTACATCAAAATTAATTACATTCTTCTTGAAAATACCTTCAAGCTACTAACCTCGCCTTAGTTCGACCAATGTTGCCTTGGTCATCGAGTTTGTTTCGGAATACCCATTTTGTCTTCTTCATCACTATCATCATAGGGCATCCAATTGATCTACGGTGTTCATAATAGAACATTTACATCCAAATATTTTGAGGTAACTAATATTTGGAGTACTTCATTTCTCATCTACACAACTTAACAAACTCATTAATGGCATCGCTTATATAAGCAAGAAAAAATAGCCCAAGTGTAAGAACATGCCTCAATCATCAATCACAAAATATCTTGTATAAGAGCATAGTAGAAAAAGACACTATATAAGTAAGAAACACATACTATGCATTTAGAAGATCATCAAGAATCTAATAAATCATGCAAGTTCAAATAAGCTTAAGAAAGCTACAAAAGGTCTTTTTTGAAATTTGAAAATCCGATAGCATATAGTTGAGACCTCATTTAAAAGAAGTATTTAAACAAGAGTTGACAAAGTAAATATGTTCAATCAAATATCGAATAGTGCCTTTCAAAAAAAATCTAAGAATCCTCTTGATGGCAGTTGTATGAAATACTGTGAAAGACAAGCACATAGGCACATGGCAATATATATATCGAGTCTATAAGAGTAAGAATAATACAAGTAAACGTACCTCGATAATTTATGCCTTTCTTGACAAATAATGACGTAAATGGCCATTTGTGAAAATATGTAAATCCTACACAATTCTTAAAACAAATCTAGCACAAATCATAATGATAAAAGTGTAGGCTAAGAGATATCACAAGTAAGCTCATGCCATAAAAATCCATAAGAGATGATAACACACTTTAGTCTACAAAAGTGCACAAGAGTTTTAAAAACATCATATAAGGTCTTCTTATTCAAAAATATTTTAAAAGCACAAACATATATTGAAGATCTTAATTAAAAAATAAAATCTTTGAAAACTCATTTTGCAATTAAGACACAAATAAAAGCATGCATAAAATAAAATACATATTTAAATAGGGAGATACGGGTTACCAATTTCGCCATTTCCATGGGTTGTGCCGTTCCCATTGTAGATGATATCTTCCCCTTGAGAAGTCACTTTGTTGATGATGGCTTCTTTGATTGCTCCATTTCCAAGATTTGTTACCTTCCCATTGTTGATAGTCTCTTCTTCTTTGAAAGTCATCTTGATGATGTCTTTGCCATTTCCAAGGATTATGTTCTTCCCATTTTTGATTATATCCTCTTCTTGGAAATTGGCTTTGAAAATGTTTTCTCCTTTGATCAAATGAAATGGTCATTTGATGTCTTCTTGGCGGTGTAAATTTTCTTTGATCATTATTTCGCCGGGTACCTAATATGATATTGTTTTGTGGTACCCTCATGTGTTTGGGTCCTTTGGGATTAGTCTTGAGACTTTTAGGTCTCCAACAATAATTAGAGCTATTTCTAGCTCGACAAGAATTAGTCGTATGACCCTTTTTACCGCAATAAAAACAAGTAATAATTCTAGGAGCATAATGACCAATATGCATAGTGACTTGATCCTTTTTCATATGATTAACAACATTAGGCTTATGATCAAGTCCTTTATCACAATTATGAATATCAACAATATTGGACATTTTATTGGTACTCAAGTTAGATTTTAATAGATCCTTTTTCATGCAATTAATATTCTCAACAAGAGTACTATTTTCTTTCTCAATGTCTCTAACTTTATCAAGAGTGGTGGTGTGAGCACATGATAGTGATTCATAGGAAGTAAATAAACTATCCTTATCATTCTTCAAAACAATGAATTCCTTTTTCAAATTTTTGTATTTAACAAGTAAGTCTTGGAATTCATTTTGTAGTTCATCAAAATCATTTTGCAAACCACAATAATCATTTTGAATGACAATATCATAGGAAGTAGAGGGTTTAAGACATACCTCGTTTTCTTCTTCGATGCCCATAAAACAATATTCAACTTCTTCATAGTTGGAAGTTGTAAGAGGCATTCTTAGATTTGAACTTGTATCCCTTTGAGAAGTAGATGCTTTTGTTTGACTCCTTTCATTTGCAAATACTCCATAGATGGCTTCTAATTTTTGCCATACTTCATGTGCCGATCGAATTTCTACAATATGTTCATATTCCAAATTAGTAAATGAACAATACAAAATATTGAGAGGTTTACCATTTAAGGAGATGATTTTCTTCTCTTCATCATTGAGCTCTATGAAGCCTTTGGAGGTGTGTGGTGTATCTTTCATCGGAATGGATTCTCCATTTATGACGGTGTTCCAAATGTCGAACCCGCAACCTTGTAAATAGCATTCCATTCTTTCTTTCCAAAATGTGTAATTTTTGGAATCAAATAGTGGTGGCTTGGTGGTGGAGGTGCCGGTAAGATGAGCTTCGTTCGTAGCCGACGATCGTTCCTCTTCACTCGCGATGTGAAACGAGCTTGCCAAAGAGTTTGGCTTTGATACCACTTGTAAGTCCAAGCGGCTACGATAATCTAGAGGGGGGTGAATAGATTATCTCCATCTTTTCGATTATGCCCTCTTTTTCGAACCGAATGCTCAAAGATAATAACAAAGGTGCGGAATGTAAATAGCACACGTCGATTTATAGTAGTTCAACCCACCTAGGGCCTAATCTACTACCACCCCAGTATATCCGGGATGGATTTCAAAAAGAAAAATTATTTTATTAATTACCAAAATTAATACAACACCAACTTACAACAACACCTTGAAGAGCACCACACTCTTCTTCAACACCACTTATGAGATTACCACAATCTCTCTTGAAGATTACCACAATCTCCAAACGGCACCTTGTGAAGATTACCACAATCTTCAACCTTGAAATTCTTCAACACCTCAACAAGAAGATTACCACAATCTTCTTACACCTAACACCTAGATCACCCAAGTGTGTTCTTACCACAAGAACACTCACAAGGATATCTTGTGTTGAATGATGACCAAAAATCCAAGATTACAACTCGATAATGAATTATACAATTGAGTGCAAGTGTAATCAAGAATAGCCTAGACCTCAAGGATGTGAAAGTGATAAGCTAGGCAAATTACAACAAGAATAATAACAATGAAAGACCAAGTGTTTGCTTGAGTATATCTTGTTGTGTTGTGTTGTTCTCTCTTCTTGTTGTGCTTCAAATCTTCCTCTATTTATAGGAGATGATAGATACTTGATAGGCTCCTCTTGGAATCTGATATCTACAAAAAAATTGCAATTAAAATCAAGATTATAGCTGTTAGAAATCAATTCCACAATTTAGGAAAAGTTGTCCACTGCCGCACAACGGTTAGAATTTTCTTTGTCAAACCATGGGCGGACCGGTCGCACGACGTAAAATATAGTTTGAAATAATCGTATCAACATTTACACGACCAGGCGACGGCCGACGTAGGGTTCGACCGGGTCGTCCCCTATGTTGGCGGTCGCATAAACTAGAAAATCGAAGGGCGGGAGTTCTGCATTTTAAGTTTTGCTCCCAGTGCACGGGTCGCCCTATAGGTCGGCCGGTCGACGTCACGGCCGCCCTATAGGGTGATCGGTCACCCTCACCATTTTTCGCAAACATGAAGTTTTTTTTGCATTTTGCACAACTTTGAGGTACGGATTGCCTATACGGCGAGGTTGACCTCAAAACAAAAGTGTTGTCCAATTTTATATCGAAAATAAATTTCAAGAAATACTCCGAAAAATAGTGAAAACATTTTAAACCGATCGGGAGTATTTAGACAACATTTAAAAACATAGTTTGGATGTAAAAACCCATTGATACAAAATCATTAAATGTGTTGTCCAATTTTTTTGTCGAAAATACAACTTGAAGAAATACTAGGAAAATATTAAAATCATTTTAAATCATTTAGGAGTATTTCGACAACCTTTAAAACCATTATTTTGGTATAAAAACAAAATCATCAAAATCATGATAAAACCATTTATCAAACACTAACTGTAATATTTTGATAAATGTAAGCGGAGCTTTTGGAATTCTTTTTGCATATGAAGGGAGAAAATGTAAGATGGATCAAACCTAAAAGTTTTTTTTGTAAATTTCAAAAATCCTTGGATTTTTTTTGTAATTAGCCCGAACCTTAGAGGGGATTTTGTAGTTATCCCTAAAAATCATAACACACCAATATATATATATATATATATATATATATATATATATATAGGGGAAGGTTCAAATGGGACACCCCCCCTTATATGAGACGGTGAGGATTTATCCAAGCCATTGAAAATATTACAATTAATGGTTCAGATTTAATGGCTAATATTAATTTAACAATTATTAAGTATAGGCAATAAGGGCACAATAGACAATTTGAGAAAATAACAAATCATGTATAGGAACCATTCCTAATTTATAGGAATTGATAAGGAGAAAGAAGTGGATTCACAATCTTTCCAAATCACAACCAATATCTTCACCCAAAAACACGTCTGTCTTCTTGAACCATATCCCCCCAAAAAAGACGTCTGTCTTCTTCCACAAAATAACGATAGACAACTGCAAAAAATCAATAGAGAGTGTTGCGCATACCCCATAACAGAAGAAGACAAAATCAGTGCCGGTGATGGAAGACAATATTAACAATTCCGACGTACAACACGGTGAATATATATTTATCTCTATACACTGTTTATGTTTTTTAAATTTTATGTAATTGTAATTCTGGGAAAAATATTGCCCATCCATCCTTCTGTTTTTTGTCTACGAACAAATATGAGAAACAGCGTTACTTTGATATTTAACAGTATAAATAGTATAACATTAGTGTTTATTTAGAACTGATTTGTTGTATATACTGTATTACATGTATCTTTGCATGTAAAAAATAGAACACCTTCCAAGATGCTCTGGACGAAATTTATTACCGAAACAATGTATGTGTAGTTGTATTTTAATGTATGTGTAATGTGTGTTTACTATTATATTACTATCTGGATACGAGCATTGTACTGTGTAAATTTCAAAATTCCGATGTAAGCTATTTTTATTCCACTGTGTATTGAATTGCATTTATACAAAAATACAAAGACCTAGTAATCCTTCCAAATAATATTGTTAGTTCTTTTTAATATTACTGTACTGGTAGGTGATATTCACTGTATAATAATTGAAATTTCACTATATAATATTGTTAGTTCTTTTTAATATTCTTTGTCTTGGTAGGTGATATTCTTTGTATATTAATTGAAATTTCTTTGATACTACAAATTTATTTCAATGTCTATTGAATTGAAATTATTTATGCAAAATGGCGAGTACAAGATGGTGTTCGCGCCTTTTACGGGAATAGATAATCATAAGCATTGTGTAACGTTTGGAGCTGGATTGATACTAAAGGAAGATGAAGCGTCATACATATGGCTATTCAAGAATTTCTTAGAAGCAATGGGCAAAGAACCACCAAAGTCAGTCCAGCATTGCTCAAGGATAATAGTTTCAGGCTGAAACTAAATTCTGTTGTATGGAATGATTACGATGAGCCAGCAGAGTTCGAGACAAAATGACATGATTTAATGCTTGAGTATGAGTTATCACCTGCTCATTACAATTTAATTTTTTATTCATATTTTTACCGTACGAAATAATTGCATTCATTACACAGTAAACATGTATATATAGTACAGTGAAATATGACAATTATACATGCTCATCGTGTTACATTAAAATCTAAAAAAATATATATTCAGTATACACACATTCTTGCTTTGATTTTGCCGTAATATATACATGCTCATTCCTACACCATCCAAAAAAAAATGAAAAATATCCTTTTCCCCTCAAAAAAACACTAAAAAACTGCACAAATATACAACATTTTAATAATAATCATACAGTACAACTGCACAATTTTTACTCGATTTTAATACTAATTATGCAGTAAAAATACACGAATTATACAACTTTCTAATTCTAATTATAAATCCTTCGATGAAAATATGTATCAGCATCCTAAAAATGCACAAACATTAAACCACACACAACACGTACCAGCATCCTAAAAATATGTACACATTAAAATCTGCATTAATTAAACATTCCAACAAAGCGATACTCAATTAAACTCCAAAATAACCATCCGCAAAATTATACAAAAAAATAGACTAATTCTACAGTAAAAATACACTAATTATACAGCATTCTAACACTAATTATACAGTAAAAATACACTAAATATACAACATTCTAATACTAATTATACACCAAAACTATATTCAGTTTTTAATTTACAATAAAAATACACTAATTATACAGCATTCTAATACTAATTATACACCAAAACGATATTCAGTTTTTAATTTACAGTAAAACAACACTAATGATACAGCATTCTAATACTAATTATACAACATTCGACTATCATGGGCGCATATTAACAAACATTAAACCACACACACAACACAAACCAATTAATTAAAGCGCAAAATTAAACATTCCAACAAAAACGATATTGATTAGACCCCAAAAAAATAACCAACAACAAAATTGCCTAACTAGACCATTGTAGCATTCACAAAGATAATTCGAAACGAAAAGCCGAGGAAATAAATAATCCAACAAAGCAGAACCGACAACAAAAGAAAATAGTAACATAGAGTTAATACACGTTCATCCTAAAAAGACTGATAAAATCACATAACATCCTTCCCCATCCAGAACTTCCTTGCCTCCATCAGACTCTTTTCTCTTTGCTCATTGTTCTCTTCGCTAATAATCGAGTAGCAATACTTAATGCGAAGGTTAGATATTAGATTCCCACCACCCTTTTTTAGCCCGCAATCCCAACCTCTTGCGCCTCCGCCCATGTATGTCTCCATGTGGCGCATTGCAAAAATCCCACAATCAACTTTGTTCTCGGAGTCCCTCCACGGCATAGACAACCTACTCAATTTAGCATTTTTGACGGACCATGACATCTGATCACAACCCCTCGGAGAAAGATATAATGAGAAAACCCGCATCTAGCAACAATTACAAGTAAACATAGCGTTAAATCAACAATAAACAACACATGGGTGTAAAACAGTAATACTTCATTATGTGTACATTGAATTTGCACTATATATACAGTAAAAATACATTAAGTGAACAGTAGACATTGAGTAAAAATATATATCATGTATACATTACATTGCACTAAATACACATTAATACTACAGTATGCGTACAATGAATTTGCAATGGAAACCATACAACCCTACAATGCATATATCAAATGTGAAAATTTCGAACTTTTACTGATATGAGTAAGGCAATTACTCCTTTAACCAAGTACATTGGCCAACTGGGAGCTATCAGAAAACTGTGGACATTCAAATAACCAAGGGAAAATTAAAAGATCTATTTTCACTGGGAAGCAGCAAAAATTCACTAGATTTCCAGGAATATTGCTACCGTGACAAATAATCAACACTGCACCACAAGTTACAAGCATAAGGCTAAACTTTTGGGAGGACAACATATATTAGGTTACCAAAAAAAAATTATGTACTTCATCAAACTATATATCACCATGCTGAAGCTTCAACAACTAAATACAAACAGCTTTGATCCCTAGTGTTTGGAAAATGTCGGATCTGCAATATGACTGAATTACAAGTAAACATAGCGTTAAATCAACAATAAACTGCATCTTTGTAATTTCTAGGGGAGTTCATCGGTCGAAATCAAAACGAACCGAACCGAACCGAAAGTTCGGTTGGTCAAATGGCTAAACCGAAAATAATGAAAATACTTGAATTAAAAAAAACCCACCAAAAATTCATCCACATAACTGGGTTTAGAGATATTCATAAAGTTTCAACTTTCAAGTATTAAACATCACGACCAGAAGATAATGAAAATACTTGAATTTAAAGCATCAATCTCCAACTTCATCTAATATGCAACCAATAAAAAAAAACCCAAAAATTGCAAAAACGGTCCCAATAATGAAAATACTTGAATATAAAGCAAAGATTCAGTTCAAAATTTTGAAAATTATCATTTTCAGAATTTCCCCCAAAAAATAAAAATATAGAACCCTAGAAACTACAAACACTAATTCTACAAAAAAAAATTCAACATTTAGGTAAAAATTACAAATACAAAAAATTAAACAAATAAGTACCAAACTTACCATCGGTCGAAAGGAGGAGAAGGGCCAGGGGTTGTGCGTCGCCGGTTGAAAAGCGAGGGACTTTCCTCCACTTCGGACGGTCGCGGGTGAGCCGGAACAGTGAGAGAGAAGATAAGAAGTTGTGGATGTTAGGGGTCGTCGGTCGCTTGGAGTGATATTGTCGGACGACTGTTGTTGACGGTGATGGACGAAGAAGGGAGTGAAGGCGGACGTGAGTTGTTGACGGTAATGGAAAAAAAAAAGAGATTTTGAACTAATTCAGAAGATTTTTGACGGAGAGAGAAAAAGAGTGTTTGAGAGGGTGTGGAGTGTTTGAGGGGAGAAGATGTGAAGAGACGGGAATATCAAAGAGAGAATACACAGAGATACGATGTTTGAACTCCCCAAAAATAGCGCGAATTAATAAAGAAATAAATCAATTACCTTTTACAAAATTACTAAACGCCCCTTACTTAATATTTCGATAATTACTACTTTGACCTTTTTTAATTGAATCAGTTAAAACCATCCTAAAATAAAGGGAATAATCTTAGCCATACAAAATATCAATCCAATGGCTTGGATAAATCCCCACCGTCTCAAATAAGATGGGGTGTCCCATTTGAACCAAATCCTATATATATATAGGATTTGGTTCAAATGAGACCACCCTCCCTAAAGTGAGACAGTGTGGACTCATCTTACCCATTGATCTTAAAAAATGAAGGGATGTGATTAATTTAGTTTTTCTAATTATTTCTTAATTTTCTGATTTTAAGGGCAAGATTGTAATTTTGTAATTCAAATTAGTGGTCCCGATTTTATGGGTAAATTGACACTGCTTAGGATTTTGTGGCGGATTTTAAGGAACACATTTTTTCCAAATATTTTTATTTTACAAAGATAGTTAGGGTTCTTTTCTTTGCATAATTAGACATCAAATAATGCATATTTAGTTATTTTGTTGGCACTGTTTTACGAAAACAAGACATAATTGAATATAATGTACTGCATATGTAGTTATCGTACACTGCATAAATAAGTTTAATATAATGTATATTTAGTTATGAAAATGAGATGTTGCTTTTGGAAATTATAAAAATGGGATGTTACATAATGTACTGCATATTTAGTTATTCCACAATGCATAAATAGTTTCTAGATAATACATAGTTAGTTGATTTTGTTGCATAGTTTATGACGTTTTGAATAGTTGGATATATTGTACTACATATTAGTTTTTTTACGCTACATAGATAGTTTTCAGACAATGCATATTTAGTTGAGTTTTGTTGCATATTTAGTTTCGAACTCATCATTCGTTATTTTCTGTAATATTGCACCGATTTTTTTTTTTTGTTTTTCTCTGTAATTTTCATGAATCTGTAATTTTCGAGTTCTTCAAAAAAAATTTATTTGCGTTAATGGAGGAAAGAGAGAGAGAGAGAGAGAGAGAGAGAGAGACGTGAGATTGGGGAAATTGGGAGATGTATGAGAGAGAAAGAGATTTGATTCCATTTTTGTAACTAACTTGTTATGTTATTTTACCCTACTATCCTTATATTGATTAAATTAATATTTTAATATATTTTTTATCCATTAAATCATACCCATTGATTAATAGTGGGGGATGGTTGAGATTAGTCCATTGTGTCTCACCTAGAGACATGGACTCACTTGATCCTCCCCCTATATATATATATATAGCTATCTCCAAATAACAATGTGTCTTTTCCTTTTCTTAAAATCTTGTGTTCTTCTAATAATAATAAATAAACATGAGAAGTCAAAATATAATGAAAAAAGAAAGTTATCCTAAAACATAGGATTCATCTCGAAAACTGGAGACACCATATGGCGGCCCAGTAATCTTTTAATAATTTTTCAGTATAGTACTCTAATTTTAAGTACTATTGCATGTACTGTAATGTTAGTTGTTCTGGAATCTGGAACCATCAATATCGGTGAATCTGTAAAAACATTTGCAATATTCCCTTTGGAAGTACACCTGAATGAATTTTCTTTCCCATGTTTAAAAGGTGTTTCAATATATTATTGAGTAACCTCAGGAGAGGATTTTGGAGCCGAAGGGATCCTTTATTCCAAAAAAAAGTGTTTCATCTCATATTCCACTGTACATATAATATAGTGTCATGTAAACTACCATATTAAAAATCCATAATTTATGCTAGCTTGATTTATGTTTCAAAAATAATTAATATGTAGCTTTTATACACATGACAATCATCTGTGTGGTGGAATAGGAGATGAACACCCATTTGAAATAGAAGATCCATCCAAATCGTTGGATTTCAAATAACTTCATATAAGGTGGATTTAAAATCAAGCACGATCGATAACTCCAAAAATATATCAAACTAGGAACTTAAAGATGCGAAATCATTTGTATCGAAACAAGTTCAAATGATTTGTTATTGTGGATATGAATTCTTTAACTTCAACGAATCAACTTCATCCATTCCAAATGAAGGTTTAGGTAACGATTAAATACCAAAAAAATCTCATTTAATTTTGGTTTAGCTAGATATTTTTTATTGCAAAATGCGATTGTTTGTGAAAATTTTCAGAAATACTTTTTCTCCTACCAATCACTTCTAATCATTTTCCAAAAAAATATCAAATCATCAATCATTATTACACATTTTCTACAATTTATACTATTAACTTAGTCACGTATTTCTAACAACCAATTATTATTTTACTATTTTATATCAAATCAGTTTTCATCATTATATTTTCATCTAATATCCAATCAGACTATCAAAATTCATTCATTCGATCTTTTAAAAAAAATTCATCACAATTTTCTGGCTCTAAAAGGATTTTCAAATTAATAAATGATAGGATATCCCGGTTCAACAATTACAATAACCATTTATAATCCAAAATCAAGAGATTGGGCTTTTACTTTTCTTTTCCTTTTTTTTTTGAAGCAAAAAAAACAAGATACTGGGCTTTTACTGAATATAGTATTTGGGTAGGTAATTAGCTGGGGATCTAAAAGGGGCCCCTATAACTTGGAGCTCATACCAACAAGTGTCCCTTAGGACCTCAATATTTATAGAGCAATATAAAGTATAAAAACCCACTCCCTTTTCTTTCACATGCATTTGCTTGTTCCTCTAAGGCAAGATATATCTACGCACACCAAACCAAGCATTCAAATATATGTACTCTATTTTATTATGATATGTTCAATTTGATTGCTTTTTGGAGTAATGCCCTTTATTGAGTTGTTGAAAATGATTGCAATGAAATGAGACAATGATGCGATTCTCCAGTTGTGGTCCAAGTTTATTAAAATATCCAAAACACAAATATTTGTGTGCGAGTTTTGTTGGAAATTTTGGTTTTGATAAAGTGGGTGTCGACCCGACTTTGACCAATTTTTCGGTGGCTAAATATTTAATTCTGGAGGAATTAAATTATATATTATTAATCTACGTTCCGAGTAGATGTTCGTAGTATTTTTATTTCTCAAACCGAATTTCGGTGAGTGAGAAATTAATACACGAAGTAGCCACATAATTGGGCATTATGTAAAGATTATTTAAGGGAGATGAAAGGCTTATGCCTTATCCCACATGGAATACAAATCATAGTTTATCCTAGTTTATTTACTAGAAGGTGTTATTTGTTGTATAAACTATAACACAAGTGGATGATCACAAGTGGGCCCACACACGCCCGCCCGGCCGGCCTCGGCACAGGCGTGGGCTTGGGCATGGGCCTGGGCCTGGGCACAGGCATGGGCCTGGGCCTGGGGCTGGGCTTGGGCGGGCGGCCGCCCTATTGGGCCCGAGGTCCGAGGTGTCAGATTCGTGTGATTGTTGGAGTTAGTAACTCCTACTGAAGAGTGATGTTGAAAAGAGCCCACTACTTGTATGCGTTATGGAGTAGTGGGGTGTAACATCCGGGATGTTACAATTGGATTAATGCCCACTACCTTTTTATCTCCCGCAGTGTTGGTTGTCTATAAAATCATTGATGTGCATTGCAGATTTCACACAGAAAATTCACAGAATTTATACTCCATCAAAAAGCATACAATCATTTTTGCATTACGCACTAAGTCCAAAGAACTTGATCTTCAACACATTTCTAGTTCGAAGGTGCTTCTCGTGTTAGTGGTGCTACTACACGTAAGACGTAAGTCGTTTCATCTTTGGAAGCAATACGTCAAACCGTGAGCACTAAGCGGGGACGTAATTGCTTTGCGGAAAGAGATTCGTCTCGACTCGAAGCTCGAAAGTTCTTTTGAAGAAGTTGTAATAGTTATTATTTTTCTTGTAATCTTTCTTTCTCGTAATTTGCCATTTTGAAGGCATCCCGATTCTCAGAACATTGTAGTCAACAATCGCAAAGCAATTATCGAACTTCACGATGGCAAGCACAAGCGAGTAACCCCGATCATCCCTCCCGCTCAAGCCGAGAAACCCGAAAAATTCATGGGTTTCGACTTCAAGAGGTGGCGAGCAAAAATCTTGTTTTACCCGACCACCCTAAGTCCTGGCGAAGTATCTCGACCGAGGACGCTCCCGTTGTTCGAGAACGAAACGAATCTTTGAAAAACGCTGCGTTTGATGCGTGGGGCGGGTGATTTCTGTGCGTAACTATGTCCTAAACGGACTTAGTGATGCACTTTACTGATGTGTATTGTCTTTGTGAAATCCTCCAAAGAATTGTGGGAATCTTTGGAGAAGAAGTACAAAATCGAGGATCAAGACAAAGAAATTTGTTGTCGGTAAGTTCTTGGATTTTGTGATGGTTGATTCTAAAACCGTGATGGAACAAGTTCGAAGTTCATTGATCCTACATGAAATCTCTGCCGAGGGAATGGCTTTGCGGAAGCATTCAAGTGGCCGCCTTGATTGAGAAATTGCCCCCAAGTTGGAGGGATTTCAAGAATTATCTCAAACATAAGCGAAAGGAGATGGGACTAGAGGATCGATTGTCAAACTCGGAATTGAGGAAGACAAATAGGAGGATTGACTCTAAGTCCAAGCTTGTCCCTATGGAGTCAAAAGCCAACTTGATGGAGCACGGCTCGTCAAGTAACTCGAAGAAAAGACCTAACGATAAAGGCAAGAAACCTAATTTGAAAATTCCGGGGAGCTTGCTACAAGCGTGGGCAAACCGAACCATATGGCAAAGGATGCCGTCACCAAAGAAAAAGAAAACCAAACCGCGATCCAATGCCAATGTGGTTGAAGAAAGGGAGGACCAGTTGACATGTCGGCGGTGGTGTTTGAAGCCAATTTGGTGGATAACCGAAAGAATGGTTTGTGGATACCGGTGCCACTTGCCATGTACTTTACGATAAGGATGCATTCTCTTCTTACATCCCATCGACCGGAAGGAAGCTCCATATGGGGAATCACGCCTCTTCGATGTTCTTTGGCGTTGGAACGGTGGTGCTAAAGCCGACTTCGGGAAAGGAGTTGAAGTGAAGGATGTCTTTGCATGTCCCAGACATCCGCAAAAATCTGGTTTCGGGTTATTTCTTTGGTCAACCATGGGTTTAGACTAGTTTTTGAGTCTGAAAAATTTGTACTTAGCAAATTTGGACAGTTCCTTGGTAGGGGTTATCTAGACAAAGGACTGTTCAAAATGAATGTAATGATTGTACGCCGTTTTGGCGAGAATATGAATAAGAATGAATCTTCTTCTGTTTATATTGCTGAGTGCTCTAATTTATGGCATATTAGATTAGGACATGTAAATCTGAATGCTATAAAAAGATTGGTAAATTTAGAATTGATTAATTTACCTGAAGTAAACTCACAAAGAAAATGTGAAGTTTGTGTTGAAGCTAAAATGGCTAAATTACCGTTTCATTCGGTTGAAAGGAGCACTTCACCTTTAGAGTTGATACACACTGATGTGTGTGATCTAAAATTCGTGCAAACTAAAGGTGGTAAAAAATATTTCATCACATTTATTGATGATTGCACAAGATTTTGCTACTTATACTTGTTAAGAAGCAAAGATGAAGCATTAGAGGCTTTTAAGAATTATAAAAATGAAGTTGAAAATCAACTTGGCAGCCGGATTAAAATAATTCGGAGTGATAGAGGTGGCGAATATGTTGCACCATTTGAAGAACTATGTACCCAGTCGGGCATAATTCATCAAACAACAACACCATATTCACCACAGTCTAACGGTGTTGCTGAACGCAAAAACCGGACTCTAAAAGAGATGATGAATGCCATGTTGATAAGTTCAGGATTACCCCAGAATATGTGGGGGAAAGCTGTTTTAACAGCCAACCACATATTGAATAAAATACCACTTAAAGGGAAAGATAAGACACCTTACGAATTGTGGAAAAATTGTAAGTCTTCTTATAAATACCTTAAAGTGTGGGGTGTGTTGGCTAAGGTAGCAATACCGAACCAAAACAAGTTAAAATTGGACCAAAGACGAGTTGATTGTGTCTTTGTGGGATATGCATACCAAAGTAGTGCATATAGGTTTATGATACATAAGTCGGAAAATCCGGAAATGACTGAAGGTACCATAATCGAATCAAGGAATCTTTGTATTCTTTGAGGATGTCTACCCTTGTAGAGAAAAATTAGAAGTGAGTAATAATAAAAGAACTCACGAAAGCGCAAGTGGTTCAACACCAATTAGTGAAGAACCGAGACGCAGATAAGAGGTCTAAGACGGCTAAGTCTTTTGGGCAGATACATAACATTTATGTTAGATGGTGAGCCAAACTCGATTAAAGAGGCTCTAAGCGATCCGGATGCTCTCGCTCGGCAAGAAGCTATCAATAGTGAAATCGAGTCCATTCGAGAACCATACTTGGGAGTTGGTTGATCTCCTTTGGTCATAAAACTTTAGGATGTAAATGGATCCTAAAGAAGAAGTATAAAGCGAGATGGAACTATTGATAAGTATAAAGACGACTTGTAGCCAAAGGCTTTAAACAAAAAGAAGGATATGACTTCTTTGACACCTATTCTCGAGAACGAGGATTGCGTCTATTCGGTGCTTCTTGCGATTGCCGCTTTGCACAATCTAGAGATTCATCGAGATGGACGTCAAGACGGCGTTTACGAATGGAGAGATAGATCTTTGAAATATACATGGAACAAACTGAAGGGTTTGTTGCACCCGTCAAGAAAAGAAGGTGTGCAAGTTAATAAGATCTTTATGCGGATGAAACAAGCTCCGAAACAATGGCATATTAAGTTTGACAATACGATGTTGTCAAATGGATTTAAAATCAACGAGTGTGATAAATGCGTATATGTCGAAGGGACATCGAAGCATTTGTCATAGTTTGTCTATACGTGAGCGATTTGTTAATCATGGGCGTAGTCATGATACTATCATGGAGACTAAAAAGAATGTTAAAGAGGAACTTTGACATGAAGGATATGGGGCTCTTTGATGTAATCCTTGGGATAAAAATCGTGAGAACTCTAATGGAATTATCTTGTCACAATCCCACTATGTGGAGAAAGTGCTCAAGAAATTCAATGCTTTTGACATGATTCACCGTCAAAGACGCCCGTTGATTTAAGTATAAACTGGTTGCTAATAAAGCGAGAACCAGTGGCTCGGATGGAATACTCACGTATAATAGGCGATCGATGTACATCACAAATTGTACACGCCCGGACTTGGCCTACCCTCAGTAAATATGTTGAGTAGGTTCACGAGCAATCCAAGCCATGAGCATTGGAAAGCGTTAACCAGGGTGTTAAAATACTTGAAGTATACCTTGGATTATGGGCTATACTACTCAAGATATCCATTGTACTTGAAAGATATAGTGATGCTAGTTGGATTTGATTCGAAAGATTCTTATTCAACTAGTGGATACATATTCACCATTGGAGGTGGTGCGGTATCGTAGAAGTCCACGAAGCAAACGCGTGTATAGCTCGGTCCACCATGGAATCGAGTTTATAGCTTTGGATAAAGTGGTGAAGAAGCAGAGTGGCTTCGAAATTTTCTGGAAGATATTCCATGTTGGAGGAAGCATGTGCCTTCTGTAATGATTCACTGTGATAGCCAAGCGGCTATAGGAAGGGCACAGAGCAATATGTATAACGGTAAGTCTAGACATATTCGTCGGAGACACAATACCGTTAGACAATTGATCTCAAATGGTGTGATGTCAATTGACTACGTAAAGTCAAAAGACAATTTGGCAGATCCTTTGACAAAAGGATCAATCGAGATCAATTGGGTAAATTGCTAGAGGGAATGGGCTTGAAGTCCACAAAGTAAAAATAACTATCATAGTGGTAACCCAACCATGTTGACTGGAGATCCCAAGAACTTGGTTCAATGGGAAAACTAAACTATGAAGGTTATGTTGTAACACTTGGAAACAATGTTATAACCCATCCCTAGAAAGCAAAACCAAGTGTTGAAACACCTGCAAAGTTGTGGTGAGGCTAAGTCATTTGACTTTTAATGATTCCTACACCTCGTGTTGAGGTTGAGTATGGCAGATACTCGGATAGAAGATCACCTATATAAGTGAGAAGTGCGGCCGCTTCAAAGTAACACTTATGAATCCAAAGTGGTGTCCATGGCCGAAACGGACACAAAACGTGAGAACAGAAGGTGTTGAGACCTTATTGTGTTAATACTGTTGACTCGGTATACACCGTGGAGGAATAGTTCAAGGCATTGCGTCCACTAAGCCGCCAGTGTACCCGATGGTATTGACTACGGAAGGTTCAAAGCCATAAGCTACCTTTCCGAATGCAATATTGTCTCTTGAGGATCTGGTTTGCGTGTCGCATTCATGCATACATTAATTTCCACTCATGTGGGGATTGTTGGAAATTTTGGTTTTGATAAAGTGGGTGTCGACCCGACTTTGACCAATTTTTCGGTGGCTAAATATTTAATTCTGGAGGAATTAAATTATATATTATTAATCTACGTTCGAGTAGATGTTCGTAGTATTTTTATTTCTCAAAACCGAATTTTGGTGAGTGAGAAATTAATACACGAAGGTAGCCACATAATTGGGCATTATGTAAAGATTATTTAAAGGAGATGAAAGGCTTACGCCTTATCCCACATGGAATACAAATCATAGTTTATCCTAGTTTATTTACTAGAAGGTGTTATTTGTTGTATAAACTATAACACAAGTGGATGATCACAAGTGGTGGGCCACAGCGGCGCCCGCCCGCCGGCCTCGGCCTGGGCCAGGCGTGGGCGTGGGCTTGGGCATGGGGCTGGACAGGCTTGGGCTTGGGCTTGGGCATGGGCTGGGCTGGGACGGCTTGGGCCGGGCGGCCCGGCCCTATTGGGCCGAGGTCCAGGTCCACTAAAGTTTTGCCACTCAAAAATGGGCTCGGCCCGATTGAGTATTTGTTGTTTGATTAAAGCCAATGAATCGGACATTGTAGGTGTCCGATTCGTGTGATCTGTTGGAGTTAGTAACTCCTACAAAGAGTGATCGGTGAAAAGAGCCCACTACTTTATCTGTTATGGAGTAGTGGGGTGTAACATCTGGGATGTTACAATTGGATTAATGCCCACTACCTTTTTATCTCCTGCGGTGTTGGTTGTCTATAAAATCATTCTTTGTGCATTGCAGATTTCACCACGAGAAAATTCACGAGAATTTATACTCCATCAAAAAGCATACAATCATTTTTGATTCTCGCACTAAGTCCAAGAAACGATCTTCAACACATTTCTAGTTCGAAGGTGCTTCGTGTTAGTGGTGCTACTACGAGAAGACGTAAGCCGTTTCATCTTTGGAAGCAATACGTCAAACCGTGAGCACTAGACGGGACGTAATTGCTGCGGAAAGAGATTCGTCTCGACTCACTACGAAAGTTCTTTTGAAGAAGTTGTAATAGTTATTATTTTTCTTGTAATCTTTCTTTCTGTAATTTGCCATTTTGAAGGCATCCCGATTCTGTAACATTGTAGTCAACAAGTTTCAGATCTGATTTATGTTCTGATGATATAAAATTATTGTTTTGAACCAATTCGTTTGTCTTCGAGAGAAGTGAATAATGAAAAAGTAATCATAGGCATACCCTTTGGATGCATTTGGGGGCCTTGATTAGGCATAAACACGCATTTTATCCATTATTTGTTGGGTAAATATATCTGGAAGGTTTCTATTTAAGGAATGGCTAGTGTTTGAGTGTTTGGCTTAGTCGAGGCGGTCGATTGATCTCGGCAAGACGAAAAACGTCCCGTATACGAAGTGCTTACGGTTCCGGCATTCGTCTCTAAGATACAACGACTTTTACTGTTCCGGTTTAGCAGCACCTGCAAAAATTGGAACTACAACGAACAACTGATGTTTGAACTTTCAAGTTTTTCGAAGGAGAGAGGGTCAATATGTTGTAATGCAAAATGACTCCATTATTAATCTGATATCTTATGTTTTCGTGTCTCAGTTCATCTGCAGGGGTTCAAATTTTATAGGTATCAGGTGCCCCGTATGGAAAGATCATGTCTTTTGCCTCGAAAAGACATGTTTACACTGAACAAAGATCTGCTTAACCTTTTCGTGATCGACGACGACGACACACGGCCCGTGCGTGGATGCTAATGGAAATAACAAAGTCTCGACTTGACGCACGACCCAGCGCATGAGTCGTGTGTCCGCCCGTGCTCGGATTCGAACGAGTTCGTCTTGACGCACAACCCGACGCACGGGCCGTGTGCGCGGATGCAAACACTTCCCAGTTAGAATCCGTTAATTAATTAATTAAAAGTTAATTAATTATTTATTTTAAAGGTTTTGGTCCAAAAAGAATAAGGGCCTTGAATCCCAAGCCCAGGCCCGCGACCCGGGTTGGCCGGCGACGGCGGCGGCGCGCGCGCGTGTGCTTTTGAACCACACCCACAAGCATGTAGGTCCTCACCCCTTTAAAAACTTGGGTGCCCTCAAGGGCCCAAACCCATAAGTCCAACTTGGGATATATCAAGTGAGCAAACTTTGCCTCCTTTTCCTACGTGGGATGGAGCATTTCTCCTTCCTCACATTTCCCATTTTTTATACCATTTTCTAGTATTAAGTGGCTAACTTCTAGCAATAATTTCTCATTCACCCGGAATTGGTTTTGAGAAATTCCAAATGCTATTCTCATCTACTCTCTTAGTAGAATTTTTACGAATAATTTAATTCCATTTTCACTAATGGAAACCACTTAATTATTTGGTCAAAATCAGCTCAACACCCATTTTACCAAACAACAATTCCAACAATCCCCCACATGAATGAAATTAATGCATGTGTGTATGCATTTTCGCTTGAAAGTCTCAGGGAACTGATATTGCATCAGGATAGGTAGCTTGTGGCTTTGAACATTCCTTAGTAAAATACTATCGGATTTACTGGCTGCTTAGTGACGCGATGTCTTGAACTACTCAGCCGTTTGTGTAAATCGAGACAACAATACTTACACAATAACCATTCTAATACTTGTTGTTCTCACGTTGTGTCCATTTCGGCCCTGGACCATATCTTAGATTCATAAGCGTTTCTTTGAAGTGGTCATTACTTCTCGCTTATATAGGTGATCTCCTATTGAAGAGTATCCTGCCATACTCACTACAGGAAATCACACATTTTATGACGAATTTTTTTATCACGCATAAAAATTTGTCATAATTTGTTCATTAACAACGATTTAATTTAACTTTTGTCATTGAAAAATACACTTTTATGACGCTGTTTGATTTTGTCACTTTTAATCTTATATGTCGTTATTAATTTGCCTATTTCATGACGATTAAATTAAATATGTCACATTATATTTTAGACGGTAGAATTTATCACAAAATATTGGAGATACATATTTCAATGACGAATTGTCAATAAATGATGATGACATTTGGTGTCACAAAATATTTTCTTTAATGACAACATCTTATTTTGTCATCAATTACTTCAATAAAATAGTGACAATATTATTTCGTAAACAATGTGAATATTTAGTGACGGTAAATGTTTTCAATACTACTCATATTAATTGATGACACTATGTATCGTCACAATTATTAATTTGATATGACGATATAATAATTCGTCACTAATTAGTTGGATTGAAAAGTGACGAAACTACTTCATCGTAACTATTTATATTCGTTGACAATGTAAACAAATTTGTGAATAATTATTTTTTCAAGATGTAAATATATAATTAATAACAATTGTATTCTCATGCATGACAGTTTTATATGACGAGATAATAATTCATCATTAATGAAATTATTTGAATATTTACAAAACTATTCGTCTTGAATATATCAACATTGTAAAATGATGTCTCAACTCAAGCAGTATGAGGAGCATATACTTGAATATTTCTTCATTTCCCATTTCTATGTTTTTGTGGGAGTGTTTTAACTCATAGTTAATTTCTGCTGATTAGTTTTCTATAAATTGTGGTATAGCTTGGGAATCTACAGAGATATCATGGACTACAGTTTGTGACTTCGTCTTTGGAGAAGAAAAGAGAACATGCTTTGAAGGCTGAGAAAGAGAAAGTATCGTCCGAAGGACAGAAAGAATCGAGCTCCGAAAATGAAACAGAGCAGATTGGATACTGTTTCAAGAATGAAAAGATACACATTTCCAGCAAATGCTTTAGTAGGAAAACAATGATCTATGTGGAAATAATGTCTTTTTTTCATTATCAATAATATCATTACAGTTCTAATACAAACTTGGCTAAATTTTAGTTACAAATCAACTTGTTCTTTTTGACTATATCACAACAGCCAATCCCCATTTAGGACATAACTTGAGAAGAATGAATTTGAAAAAAAAAATGATCCAAGATTGAAATAATTGTCTTTACATTTTCCAACTTTATTGTATCTGAAATGTATACTAATAAAGATCTATGTTTGTTGACCACTGAGACAAAAGAATTTAAGCAATCATCTCTAAAGCCTTTGTTTTTGCAAAAGACATGTCATCTCTCTCTTGGATTTCAGTTTGGTGAAAATAAATGTCCTCTTGATCAATCTGATAATCTATTTTGCAGTTTTTCCAAAACACACAACCAACAATTGTATCAATACAACATACAAGTATGCAATAAACAGTCCCTCCACTAATACGGCTGAATTGGGAGTTATATGCAATAAACTGATTTTCCATGACCATTCAAGGTTCAACTCAAAATCATCACAACACCATATAAAATGTAACAACCATCAGCTCCAAAGCTTTAGTGAAATGGCTTCTTGAGCACATTCTGTAATTCTCAGGAAACTTTTCATGTCTTACCACAAAACCACGCCCAGTGGCCCTGTATTTAGCTCCGCCGTGTAACACTGTTCGCCCAAAGTAATGGAGCTTTGTCCCAAGAGAGAAAGTAAAGAAGACAGCTGCTAGTTGAAGCTGCATGATTATTATGTCACCAGCTGCAGTTCTAAAACCTCTCTCTAGTCCAATTTCCATAACCATGGGCAGTGTCATAAAAATACCTAGCTGAACAATAGATTGAGAGGCCATGACAGCCGCCAGAGCATCGTCTCCCTTAGCTCTTGCGTATCTGACTATGGTCTTCTCAAGCCCACTCAATGAAAGATAGAGCTTACCATACAAGTAAGCATACACTGTAAGGACCACAAGCTGCATAGGATCAAGGAACACCATGTTCAATTAAGAGTTACTGGTGGGAAGACAAGAAAGCAAATTACTTTTCACTTCCCAACTAGGGAATCAAAATTATTCCAAGTAATCTAACCATAAGATCACCTATATGTTTCTGAAGTTACTGAGGAAGTTCCACAAAATCTATAATTCAATATACACGCAACTGAAGATAAGTGCCACGTATGATTGGCATAAACAGTTAGGCATAACATTCCTAGGATATTGTATTAGTGATAATCAAATAATAGTTAAGGTGATTAAATCACTGTTCCAGTCTCGAAAGAATATATGCTGTACACAGTGCCTAGCAAAAAATGTCACACTCATACCAATACACAATCCCAAAAAATGGTCATAGCAAACAGCTGCGACAATTTGCAAAATTCGACGTACAGTATTATAGCATTTAATTCTCTCATAGTTTACACCGACATTGAAGTTAAAACTACTGAATTAATAAGGTGGAACAAGCTCCAATTAGGATGTTTTGGATTTGAAACTAGGCAACAGGAAGTTTTTACATTTTCAGCCAGAAAGGAAAAAGCAGCAAAAAAGAAGGTTACATGGAATAAGACTTTCCATAATTAATTGATCTTTATATTGTTTAAAATGGAGCTCTGTTCATACTTTTAGTTTTTGTTTATCTTCACAAAATAGAAATAGGATACAATTACCTCTAAGGCAGATATTGTTATGGTCAAGTTTTATAGTCAAATTTATTTTTCTTAAAAAATTAAAGAAATCTAGTTCAAGGTATCCGTAATCTCACCTCCAGCAATACCAAACCCAAAATTCAGTTTTCAGCATGAAAGACATTTCAGCTCAGAATCGTCTAAGAATTTGACAGAGAAACACTAATCAGACATCAGATTTCAGCATGAAATACAAGCAGAAGAAGATAGGTATTAAAAAAATTATTTTATATTTGTCTATGTATAAACATTCAGGTCCAATATTTTTTCTACGATGAAAGAATAGCAGATAACAATAGCAAGTTAAATAGCAGCCAACATGGAATAGTATCGAGCGCCACAATGCAATTGCAACTTGATTTCACCATAAAGTGCTAAATCCAAACACCAACCATACAAACTATAGCAACTATTGAACAGCGCGAAATAAATATCAATCAACCGTTTTGCTGCTTTAGGTCCAGCTCCTTTGCGACTCAAACGAATTTGGCTCAAAAAGTTCACCTGTACATCACTAGCCATAAAACATAAAATAAATAAAATAATAACGCTGGAAAAAATCATGATTGAGACATGACCATAACGAACTAGAATTACAAGAATATAGTTCATGAGACAGATCCGATGTGTAAAAAGAATTTCAACCCAAACCCATTAAAAAAGAAAACCATACTTTTTGTGTTTCGTAGGATCCGTCTCATAAACTTAAATCCATGAGACGGACTCATATAAGACCACCTCTAAAACTAAATGACAAGATGATAGTTGTTCATAAGAGGTAGAAGGCAATGGCATGCCTTTATTCTTCAATAAAACAAATAATCACAACTTATATAGAATATTTTAATCTTCTTAAAATTATAGATACATGATATAAAGAGAAATACTAAAAGAGCAGCAGCTAATGTCTTATTCATGAGGCAATATGAGAATACATTGTACTTTAGGGTTCAAATATTTATGGTTCTCCCTGAGAAATATGCAAATCAAGCAAAAACCTTCAAAGGCACACGCCGTGAGAGCTAGGTCGTCGTCAAGTCGAAACTTTGCACCGTTCGCAACCAAGACGGGCACACGCACGGGTCGCGGCGTTGGTCGATCGTCAACACGAACATCGGGACAGATGCACTGTTCAAGCAACCAGGTGCATCTTTTGGCTGTAAACATGTCTTTTTGAGCCAAAAGACGTGATCTTTCCATACGGGCACCTTGATGCCTATAAAATCGAACCCCTGCAGATGAAACAAAACAAAAGATAATCAGCTTAAGATCGAGTCATTTGCATTACAACATATTGATTTCACTCCCTTCAAAGCTTGAAAGTTTCAAACACTCCCTGATGTTTGCTGTAGTTTCAATTTTGCAAGTGCTATAAACTCGAACAGAAAAGTCGTTGTATCTTAGGAACGAGCATCGGAACCATAAGCACTTAGTATACGGAGCCTTTTTTGTCTTGCGGAGACTGTATCAAATACAGGTCGGCCTCGACTAAGCCAAAAATATCCAAACACTTAGCCAATTTTCTAAAACAATAAATCTTCCTTACCAACAATCGCAAGACGAAAATTTTACGTTTTCTGTTTCAAGACGATGGTTTTAGTTTCGTTTACACCGATGGCCGCTGCACATGCCCATGGCAAAAAACTGGCCAAGTTCTCTGGCGTTGACTTCAAACGCTGGCAACAGAAGATGTTGTTCTACCTCACGTTGGGTCTGTCTTGGTTTCTGAAGGAGGACCCCCCTACCGTTGGCGATGAAGAATCCGACAACCAACGGAGAATCGTTGTGGATGTTTGGCATAACAACGATTTTATCTATCGAAATTACGTTTTGAAGGGCTAGATGACACCTCTATAACGTCTATAGTTCGTTCAAAACATCCAAAGATTTGTGGGACTCTTTGGAGAAGAAATACAAAACAGAAGAGCACAAAGAAATTTGTTATCGGCAAATTTCTGGATTTCAAGATGGTTGACAGCAAGACGGTGATTAGCCAAGTACAAGAAATTCAGATCATACTTCATGACTTAGTGTCTGAAGGGATGATTCTAAGTGAGTCCTTCCAAGTGGCTGCGATTATTGAAAAATTGCTGCCATCGTGGAAAGATTTTAAAAACTACCTCAAGCACAAGCGAAAGGAAACAAGGCTTGAGGATTTGATAGTTCGACTTTGGATTGAGGAATACAACCGTGATTCCGATTGGAAATCAAAAATTGTAGGGGTGTGACCACACCTTATGGAACACCAGTGGAGCTTCTGTTGTATTTTTAAATGTAACAGAAGGTGTTGCCAAAAGTGTTGTAACACCAAAACCAAAGTTGCATGAAGTGTTGCCCAAAGTGTTGTAACACTAGAGATAGACACAGTAACAAGTTAAATCCGAACTGTTACTAAAGAAGTGATAACACCGAAGGTTACACACATGTTGGGAATAAAGTCTGAAATCTGTTAGAACGGGATGCTAACTGGATTATTGAGACAATGTTCTAACAAATAAAATAAAGTGGTTGAGAGCCATAAAAGTTCTAGATATCTTGCATTAAAACAAGGATACCAAAAGTTGGAAGGGGAGCTTTACTTTTTAGCAAACCACATAAAGGAGGATAGCTTGAAGTGTGGGGGTGTTTTGGCTAAAGTAGAAGCAACCAATAAAATAAATTCAGCATTAATGATAAAAAATGGCGATACAATCATTAAATCAAGAAATATTGTATTTATTAAAAGGCGTCTTTTCTTGCAAAGGAAAGAGGTAAGTTTAGACATTTTTGTCGAATACATAATACCATTAGACAGTTGATTTTGAATGGGGTTATTTCGGTTGACTACGTGAAGTCAAAGAAAAACCTTGCGGATCCGTTTACAAAAGGCATAAATCGAGATCAATTGTATAATTGTTAAGGGAAATGGGTTTAAAATCCACAAACTAAAGAATGTTCATAGCGGTAACCCAACCTTGTGAATTGGAGATCCCAAGACCTTGGTTCAATGGGACAACTAAGTTATGAATGTTCAGCTGAACACTTGAAAAATGTGTTAGCTCATTCCCGAAACTTCCAAGTGAATGAAAACCTGCTGAATGTGGTGAGGTTAAGTTTAAGACTTTTAATGATTCCTATACCGAAAGGTGGAGTATGGCATGATACTCTTCAATAGGAGATCACCTATATAAGTGAGAAGTAATGGCCGCTTCAAAGAAACACTTATGAATCTAAGATATAGTCCAGGGCCAAAATAGACACAATATGAGAACAACAAGTGTTAGAATTGTTATTGTGTAAGTATTGTTGTCTCGATTTACACAAACGACTGAGTAGTTCAAGACATCGCGTCACTAAACAGCTAGTAAATCTGATAATATTTTAGTATGGAAGGTTCAAAGCCACAAGCTACCTATCCGGATGCAATAATGATTCGCGAGACTTTCAAGTGAATCGCATACACGCATGCATTAATTTCATTCATGTGGGGATTGTTGGAATTTATTTTAGTAAAATGGGTGTTGACCTGATTTTGACTAAATATTTAAGTGGTTTCCATTAGTGAAAAATGGAATTATATTATTTGTAAAAATTCTACTAAGAGAGTATATGAGAATAGCATTTGGAATTTCTCAAAACCAACTACGGGTGAATGAGAAATTAATACTAGAAGTTAGCCACTTAAAACTAGAAAATGGTATGGAAAAAGAAAGATGTAGGGAAGGAGAAATGTTTCATCCCACATAGAAGGAGAAGGTAAAGTTTGCTCACTTTATAAATCCCAAGTTGGACTTATGGGTTTGGGCCCCTGGGGCACCCAAGTTTTTAAAGGGGTGAGGACATACATGCTTGTGGGTCGGCTCGGCTCGGCCGGCTCGGGTCCGGGGTCGCGGGTCGTGGGCTTGGGCTTGGGCTTCAAGGCCCTTATTCTTTTTGGACAAAAACCTTTAAAATTAGTTAATTAATTTTAATTAATTAGTTAAAGATTTCAATCAAGTGTTCGCAATCAAGCACGGGCACACCGCCATGAGCCAGGTCGTGCATCAAGTCGAAACTTTGCACTTCGTGCGCAACCAAACATGGGCACACGCACGGGCCATGCGTTAGTCCGTGCGTCAATGCGAACATCTGGACAGATGCACCTGTTCGAGCAACCAGGTGCATCTTTTGGCTGTAAACATGTCTTTTCGAGCCAAAAGACATCATCTTTCCATCCGGGCACCTTGATGTCTATAAAATCGAATCCCTGCAGATTAAATAAAACACGAAATAATCAGCCTAAAATCGAGTCATTTTCATTACAACATATTGATTTCACTCCCCCTTTTTTTTTTACGACCCAGAGTATCCCCACACCAGCTGGGGGCACAAACCTCACACTTTCTTCGGACTATGGGACATCCGTCCTTCCCAGGGATGGTCCTAATCTATGGGGGAGGAGGGGAAAACTCCAATCCCTCACTCCGCAATAATCAAGGTTTGAACCCATGACCTTGAGGTGCAATTGCAACCTCAAGGCCATTGGGCCAAGCCTTGGAAGTTTGATTTCACTCCCTTCAAAGCTTGAAAAATTCAAACACTCCCTGTTGTTCGCTGTAGTTTCGATTTTGCTAGTGTTGTAAACTCGAACAGAAAAGTCGTTGTATCTTGGGGACAAGCGGACGGACGAAGAAGACTTAGTATACGGGTGTTTTTCGTCTTGCGAGAGATCGTATCAAATACGAGGCCTCGACTAAGCCAAAAATATCCAAACACTTAGCCAATTTTCTGAAACAGTAAACCTTCCTTACCAACATATACAACCTTGTTTAACAATATCAATTTTTATTAAGAAAAGTATCACTTTTACTCTAAAAAGTATATGTTTTTTAAAAGCAACAAAATTATATTAGTAATTCGCCTATCATACTATCACTTCAAACTCGAAAAGTATCACTTTTTGTTAAAAAAATATCACATTTGTTTTGAAGAGTATCGTTTTTAAAGTAATAAATCTGATTATTTATTTGAAAAGTTACATACAGTATTGTTTAAAAGTACCAATTTTTATTAGAAAAGTATCATGTTTTATTAAGAAAAGTATCACATTTACTCTAAAAAGTGTATGTTTCCAAAATAACAAGATTAAATTAATAGTTCCCCTAACTTAGTATCACTTTAGACGTGAAAAATATCACTTGTGTTCCCAAAGTATATATTTTCAAAGTAACAAAACTAATTATATTACTTGCAAAATTGCATACAACCTTGTTTAATAATATCACTTTTTATTAGAAAAAGTATCAGTTGTACTCTAAAAGTATTTGTTTTCAAAGTAACAAAACTAATTAGTAGTTACATGAAAAGTATCGATTTTTTCTCTCAAAAGTATTAGTAGAACCCTGAAAAGTGTGAGTTTTTTCTATGCACAAACTGCATATTTTTTCTTTTGTAATATAATTATCATAACAGCACGAAATGAATGTCCATTTGCAGAGGTTGAAACCATAGGCTTGAAGAATCATGTATGTTTTACTTCATCTTCGCATGAAACAAACTAGAAATACATGGCGGAAGTCGGAGTTCCAAAATCAACCATTTATTATTTATTGGAGAGTGTGATTGTTCATATGAATCGAAAACAACAAAGATATGTGCTACACAACAACTGAAAAGCTGGGGATGGAAGAAAGAGGAGAGAGAAGAAGGAGCTAGATAGAGATGGGTAGAGAAAGAGAAAAGGAAGGATAGGAGAGAGAAAGCATCAACAACGTACTGTTAGATTTTGTTTCTGGTGTTTTTTCTTCCAGTATGGGCACCAGATCCGGATGGCGGGATCCATCTTATGAACAATGATCCGTAAGATGGTCCTATGAGAGATATATTCTTTCAATAATAATTGATGTTTGGTGGATAATTTAAAATGGACTTTTGGATAAGTCACTCATTCAAAGAGTCTATTCTAGAAAAGTTAGAATTGAAGGCTTTTGAAAACTCACTTATTGAGAAGTCCATTTTCTGAACGGACATTTGCATAAGTGCTTCCAAACATGTATACAATCAATAAATAATGTAATCACACTTAATCGTAAAACCTTATTCAATCCCATTAGAAAAGGCAAACACATCCTTTTAGAATAAAGGTAATCCAAGAATTAAAGTCATGCATAGGCGCATAGCTCGCTCGTCTAAAAATGAAGCAAGCTACTCCCACTTGTACATGGATCACAAAATATCACTTTGTTAAGTATTATTGGCCTGGTAAGCAAGTTGCTATGTTTTTATTTTTCAAAAAGATTTGTAGTTGGCTCAAGAATGGAAGAAACAAAATATCAAAGTACCCGTACTTGGTTCAATTATAACTCACGTTATTTAATAGTTCAACACTTGATAAAATATTCAAATCGAATTCTATAATGCTTTATAATTTGGCTCGATTTAATTTGTTTTAACCCTTCTTTCTTTCTAAATGATAATCTTCGATCAGCCTAGATTGCCGTTTTTTTTCTTCTTCTTCTTTCTCGTTTTTTTTCCCCTTGGTTACGAAATAACTGGAGGGTTATTTTTGAGGACAACACATCTTCTATGTGTTTTGCACACAACCATGAAACCTCTATAATTAGGTACATAATGATGGGACCTGTGAATGCCTAGGGACATAAATTCATTTGTCTACCCAAAGGGACAGGAACATCACGCAGTTAATGTAATATAACTCATAAAATGTACTTTGCAATACTATCTTGTCACATCTGTGTTATTAAGGTTGTTTAAAATTACTTTGCTTTTTGGAAAAGGCCATATTGTACCATGATTGATTATTGCTCTGAATCTCATTTACTTGAACATGGAAATATTAATAATTTTCTACCGTGATCAAATAATCAAGGCTCTTTTTTTTAGTTGAAAATGAGTAGATTCAGTTAAAGACATGTATGAAATTGTTAGATTATGTTATTTTCAGTTTACAACATTTAACCGTTGAATTTGTCTATAGGCGTTATAATTTAAGTACTATAGTGATATTACAGATAGCATATATATGTGTATCAGTATTATTCTTTATTGGAGGTTGTCATTTTATATATAGTTGATGACTCTTTATTATGCAGCACTAGGACCACTGTTGTATCTCATAAATAAATTCTCTTTATGTATGTATGTTGTTGAGATTTACTAATACTCAATAAGTTCCAAAATTAATGTTTTGAGTATTATTTTCTAATACATTAAATTGCATCAATTATAGTTGAGGTGGAGGGTGATTGTGTCAATTTGGAGATGGTGTAAAAGAATTCTCAACTCCTAAACATTACATGCATGATCCTCTGTTTCTTATATAGAACGAGTTGATAATGTGTATTGGGCTACAATGGATCAAATAAGAATGATTACAATGGATCTGAATAAGAAAGATACGTATTGGGTTGCAACACATTTATTCGTTTAGGAACCCACTTAAGTTTTTCTATGTTTTTAGGATTTTGTTTGCTTTTTAATTTCTGATTTGTTTAGGGTTCCCCGCTTCCTTTAGATACTTTTAGACCATTATTCCGAGTTGTTGAATCATATTAATAATAAAAATATTCTTTAATTCTTCGAAGATTATTTGTCTTCCAATTATCTCATCCCGTGTCAGTTTCAATCATGTTTTATTCTCATATTCAAAATATTACCAGTACACACCAGGTATATTGATGACGTCATAAATATATACTTATTTATATTAGTGATGCTTGAAATAGGAGATGAAACGCAATACAAAATAGAAGATTCGAACTGAAAATATTGTTATCATGTGCTTGTTTAATCAATAACTTATATCACTTAGTTAGATACCCTTTGATGAAAGGACACCTCACCTTGTATGAAAAGTGATAAAGACAGAGAAATGCCCAATGACATTATAAATTGACACTCACAATTGCAACAGTACTTTACCACTCTTGAGAACGTATATCTCTCAAATGGTATGCTCTATATCCATCCTCATGTAAAGCTTAGACTTATAATTAGGTTGGTGGTGCTGGTGCTGGTGCTGGTGTTGTTGCAGTCGTAGTACGCACGTATCGGATATGGGGAGAACGCCTTGTTGTGAAAAAACAGGACTAAAGAGAGGCAAATGGACTGCAGAAGAAGATGAAAAACTGGTTAACTACATCAAGGCCAATGGAGAGGGCTCATGGAGATCACTACCCAAGAACGCTGGTACTTCTTCGTTTATGTTCATCAAAACTAGCAAACAAACTAATTACATTACAGAATTAGCAAGTGATTCTCAGCTTTTAGATGGAAAATATATATATATATATTTTGTTTCTATAGTTTGGAAACACTCCCGTTTGATTTGCTTCACCTATGGGAATGTATAACAATATATATATTTTAAATCGTCAAGGCTCATTTTTTACGAATTAGAATTTGTTGTTATTTATTGAAGGATTTTTTCAACACTAGCCAGAAGCTCAAGTAATATCACTAACCCTTTATAAGGGTGTTAGCAGGTTCGAAACCCTGTATCTTTCGATTTATTTGAAATTTATCTCTCCCTCAACCAAGATTCAGAACTTAAAAAAAAAATTGAAGGATTTTTTTCAGATTTGGACAAAAAAAATTATATTTGTTTTGTTAATTTTCATTTGGTAAGGTTTGTTGAGGTGTGGAAAGAGTTGCAGACTAAGGTGGATTAACTACTTGAGAGAAGATGTGAAGAGAGGGAATTTCACTGCAGATGAAGAGGAGACCATTGTCAAGTTGCACAAAAACTTGGGAAATAGGTATTTTATTTTTATGTAAACAAGAGAATATTTTTTATTTTTTTTAAATGCTTTTTCATTGTTCTTGTTTTCATGTTCTTGACTGTTAGTTTATTTTCCAGCAACTTTTTTCGTGTATAACAATTCAAATTGGTGTTTTCTCTTTTATGATACCTGGACCTGGTGGGCTATGCTTCCTAGCAACTTAATTAAGATATTTCAATGAGCTTTCAATAATTCAAATAAATCAAAATTCAATGAAGTACACAAATATATTGAAATGGGGAGTTTATGAGAAATTAATTATTAACTACTTTAGTACAAACATACTAATGATGGGGATGGTGATATGAATGAATGGGAACATTTTGATGGGAACTTATTATATCTAATAAAACCTTTCACCCATGAGTTTCTAGTTTAAGTGGTACCGTTCACCCTTTGTAAGAGTGTTGTCCAAGGTTCGAAGCATTTATCTTTCGGTTTTTCTGAAATTTATCGCCTCCCCTCTAACCACTACTTCCAACTTATTAAAAAAATCTAATAAAACCAAAAATCTAATAAAACCTTTCGTAATGACATGGAAAAACGTTGGAAAAAAGTTTAGGTAATAGTATGCACGTACGTGTATGCATGTGAGTTTAGCTAGAGGGTCTTTTTCATATTAGTGATGATAATAAATATATATTTGTCGGGATCTCAATAAGTGTACATCTCTATTAACCAACAATTAGGGGTGTCCATTCGATGAAATCATATCGAACCAAACTGAAAAATCGATGTGCCAAAATGACATACCAAATATCAAATCAATTTAATTGATTCGGTTTTTCCCAACTTTTCTTTTGTATTTCAATTTTGTGTCTAAAACAGCATTGTGTTTATGGCACTTTTGTAGGTGGTCCTTGATTGCTAGCCATTTGCCAGGCAGAACAGACAATGAAATCAAAAATTACTGGAACTCTCATTTAAGCAGAAGAATATACAGCTTCAGGTCCATTGCTGCTTCTGAATCCACACTTTCTCAAACAGATATCATCAAAATGGTTAGCAAAATCAAGAAAAAGTCCGGTCGAGTTAGCCGAGCGGTTGCTAAAAAATACAACATTAAAAATCCCGAAAATAGCCCCACAAGTCTTGCGCACAAACAGGCCACAGTCGAAGTGGAGCCCACCGGGACGGGAGAACGAAAAAGCGCGAGTTTAGAAAGTTCGCTCTCCGACGACTGCTGTGATTTATTACGCGCAGAAGAGATATGGCCTAATGCATTTACGCTGTCGCCTAAAGATGTAAGAGAAGAAGATACTCCGGGACCATGGAAGGAGGTAGATGGAGGCCTATTGATGAACGTTAAACATTTTTGGGAAGAAGGGGATGTGACAGAACAATGTGAGAACATTCTGGTTAATGATGCTAGAGATGAGGGCGTACTCATGAATACGGACAGCGGGTACACTCATGAATACGCATGCTCGTCGCCGATAATTTCGTATTTTACCGACGAAGTGGTTAATTGGGATCATAATCTGTGGATTGAAGAGGAGCAAGATATTTTGATTTGGTCGTAGCACAAGTGGTATAGCATGAGAAGATTAAGGGAGAGTTTGCAAATTTTTAAAAAAAAGTGATTCTCAGCTTCTAGACTAAAAATTAACTCATTATTCTGTCTAAGAGCTAAGAATCAGTTGTTTTTTAAAAAAAAGTTTGCAAACACACTCCCTAAGAATCAGAATATGCTAGGAATGTAATCAATAAGGTCTGCAGGCAATCATTCACTTTTAATTCATTTTCTTCAGAAAATTCATAAAATACAAGACTTATGAGCAAAAAGCCACTATCTGAAAATAGGTAGGGACTCATTATAAATGTGGTCGTATTGGTATTCGTCAATTCATTCATAACTTCAAAAGCTGAAGCATGTAAGGTTCAGAACTGGACCACTAAAATTTAATATAAAGTGTCAGGAGGGCCATGCCATGCCCGACAGAAATTGGTGATATTTTAACGATTGAAATTTGGCTTCTCATAATTAGGGAAAACCAAAACCAGTGCCCGATAAAAGGTTGGGCTGGGTGTCGATTTTAGAGGCCTGGAAATACCCGGCCAACACAGCCCGGCCCATTTGACCTATGATGCTCAAAAACTTCATTTTTGGCAAAATACCTTGTCGACACGTCATGGGACACTTGTTCGATCCCCCTGACAAAATTCGGACATTCCACTTTCATACTACTAACTACTAAGTAGTAAAGCACATGAAAGCTTTTTTTTCCGCATAAAAAGTTATAATTATTTTGTTCAAATTATATCAAATATATACTGTTTATAAATGTCATATTAATAAAAAGTATAATAAATTATATAATATATATTTAAAAACTATAAGTTAGTCAGTGTATCCCCATGTCAGTATCCAGATTTTAGATCACTTTTAGCCGTGTCTATGTATCCTAGATTTTAGGGGGGGGGAAAGTCCGACACCCTGATATGTACCAGTGTCCGACATCCGTGTCCGAGTCCGAACAACATAGCATTTGACAGCTCTACCCATAGCATTTACAAAAATGAAAAATCTCTACTGATTTCAAGTCGGGTGTGGTGAGTTCCAATTTTGGGCAAGCAAGACCCTTATAAGTCATGAATTACAAGGAATCCACATACTGTTGGATTTAACTTGTATGATAATAGTGTATTTATTAGTGTTCCAATCAATTATACAAATGACTTATGAATGTGGAAGCAGGTAGTAATGGCTATCTAAGACAGTTTTAGGTACAATTATTGGTGCGGTCGTCCCTTTTAATCCAATCTCTTGAACAGATAAATTAGTTTTCCTTTAATGGGGGGGAAGTGCAGTTGATGATGATTGGGAGTTCCCTTAGAAGTGTAGCTTTTGGTTGGACGAACAGGTTTATTGTTGTTTGAGAAGATAGCTGATACTTGAGCAGAGCTCAGGCCTCTAGATCTTTCAATGAGAGATGAAATTGTATTGAGATAAATGCCAAAGAGCAAGAAAATATGTTTGTTTTATTATCATGTACTACTGCAGATGAATTATCATCTCATTGACTATCCTTAAACCCCAAAAGAGAACTTAGAAAGATGTCTTGGAATACAAGAGTGTTTTGCAAACATTTAAAAAAGTGATTGACAACTTTTGGCTAAAAAATGTAGTTTTTAGTGTTTTTAAATGTCAACGTTTGCAAAGCAGGGGGAACAGGGCTTTGGATTTCTGATTCTGCTTGTGGTTTTCATTTTGAAATATGTAGAAGCACTTTTACAACTTATTCACCAAACGCTCTCTATTAACTTAATCAACTTTCAGCTTCTATTTGCAATTATTACCAACTTCTGATCCTCAAATGCTTTTCACTTCTACTACAATAAATCGCTTCTTTTAAAAGCAGAAGTTTTTGCAAATTACCGGAAAGAAGATGGAGAACTTACACTGGAGGCGAAATACGACATCAGTGTAAGCCGCTAAAGCACCAAAATATCAGCTACCACTTCATCTATCAAAGAATTAAGAACACGAGACTCAATCTGCATCCCGAGTTCAAACGTTTCAACATCAAAGTCAAGCCATCTTCCGTATGGGCTGCTGCTCATATCCTTATCGACAAGCTCATCAATCATAGAATCTCCTACAGCACTCCAACCTGAAATTTCTTTGTAAACTTCTTCAGCTAATCTCTCCTTTCTTCTAACCGCTGATAAACCCTTAGCCCATAATTTGCATCCTCCACTGACATATTGTCGGCACCTCATGTCCATGCATTCACTCACACAATCGAACAGAACTCTTCGCTTCATTCTTGAAATGACTCCACCATCATTCATATACCTTTTCCGATTTTCCAATTGGTCAAAAATGTGAAAATTTACGACCCCTTGAGCTCGGCCCAAAGCATAATCGTCAAACATCATCTCTATATTGCATAGTATATCTTTTACATACTCGAGTTCCCAACTTGACGAGATTAAGGTTGTCTCTTGCTTTTTTGCCACGGTTACAGCAGAATTCGACGAAGCTGAGTCTGATAACTCGCGTCACCTTCGATTGTAGGAAACATTTTCGAGGAATACGTATTATCGAGCAGTTCTTTAACTTGAAAGGATGAACACTGCTTGCTACCTGCATTTTGGAAATTAAAAGCTCAGTTCAATGTATAGTTTAGGGATAGTTACAAAAGAACCCTGAGGTGTGAGCTAATTACAAAAAAATGCAGAGATATTTCTGTCTTAAATTAAAGGGGTAACTATAATATTTCTAGAAATATCAGGGGATTTTTGAAATATTTTTTGCTTATGAAAGGGAAAAATGTAAGACGAATCAAACCTCAAGGAGTTTTTTGCAATTTTCAAAAACCTCTAGGTTTTTTTTTGTAATTAGCCCGAACCTCAGTGGGATTTTTGTAATTATCCCCATAGTTTATAATGATTGTGATGTAATACAAACAATAGTAAAAGGACAACACCTCTTACCTCCCATACTATAACTGTCTGCAGTGTCCGAAGAATTGCAACTGTCTGCAAAAGGAGAATGCTCAAGAACTGAAACTGGACTTGGAAGCCGACAATCAAGTAACTTTCTGTCGTGAGATATGTTGCTGTCGATCATACTCATTATGTTGCTGTCGCTCATGCTAATTTCTTCTAGCACGTCCTGCATAGTAACATTGGATTATATGGTTAGCTTTTGAAAAATAATAGAGACTTGTACAAACTTTATTGTCATCTGATGATTGAGTTACCGACAATAATAAACAAGTTTCCTGCTAATGGATGCATTTACATTCTTAATATCTATCTTTTTTGCAAATTTAGCAATTTTTATTTTTTTGGTTGCCTTTTTTATAAACATCCTATCCCTGAAGTAGACAGAAAAGTGAATGTTTCAATATATCTGCAAAAGCAGCCAGGATCACAGAGAAAGCACGAGATAAAAGTTAATAAATAATTACTGGGGTTAAATACAAACTATAGCGTTTTTTGTATTTTGCCCACTGAACTTTGAAAATATATTCTGCCCCCTCAACTATATGATTCATGAACTTTACCCGTGAACATTGACATGTATGATAGGTCAAGTCAACTCCCAGGGTGTTAAGTGCAAAAGTCAAAGTAAGGCATGCAAAAGAGAAATTTCCAAAGTTTTAGTAGGCAAAGTGCAAACATCGCGAGGAGTTTAGCGGGAAAAATGCAATTATCCCATAATTACCAATTCAATATCTATTTGGACTTTCTTTCAATAATGACTCCCTTGGAATCTGTATATAGATATTAGACCCAGGTTGGCTTACCTGATTATCAATGTTCATTCCATATGTGGCTTTATTCCCATCTAACATGGTTGAGCTCATTGTGGCCTTCCGACCGGGTACCATCTCATGTACAACCGATCCTGATTTTTGCTGGGAAAACTCTACCTTATGAGTCAATTCTTTTAGTTTTTGCTCCAAAAGTGTGCTTAATTCATCACCACCCTTGATATTATGTCCACACGAAAATTTGGAAGTGCTCATGCCATCAGAGCACACGAGTGACCTTTACTTTGACTACCTGCCGAGAAGATCTTACAGTTTCCCCAGTCTCCATGGGCCCCCAGATCCAGGTCCCGATCGTGTCATTGGAGCAGTGAAAGTGAAAGAAATAACATCCGTTCCCATTTTTCCACTATCTTGATCCCAACTACTTTGCCTTTCCATAATAGCACAGGATTGAACGGCTTTCCCATTTTTATCCATCTGTATGTTATGAGCAGCCTGATTTTTTTCAGAGTGGTAATTCCCATCTACACACCTTTTCTTACGTGCAATTGTCTCCGAGCTAGAAGATGATAATACTTTGCTTTTATCATCTTTAACCTCCGAGCCTAACTTCCTCGTACAAACTTTAGACGTACCAGAAAGTTTACTAGAACTCCTTTGCCTTGCGGAAGAAGATTCTCCACCGAGCGTTTTCCCACATTTTGTAGGCAATTTTCCTCTATCCACAATGCAATTTTGCTTCTGATTGTTTTGCCGGAGTACATTTGAGTCATTTCGTGTAGATGCTTTTTTCAGCTTACTCTTCCGCGTAGTCGATTGACTTTTGAACAGCTGATTGGGACTGAGCTCACATGGTTCTTTTTGGTTGGCTGGGGTTTTGTTTTTACTCACATTTAAGCCTTCTCTTTTCAAAACATTAGCCTTTGCCTGTAATGCAAGTGAAATCGATTTTCCTTTATTTTTCGCACCAATAGAATATTCTTCGGAATCTGTATCCGCTGATCTATTCCAGCTTTTATTCATTGAATGTCCCCTAAGGTTCTTGACTGCACTAGATTCAGCTTTTCTTTGAGAACCCTCAAAAACCTTCAGTGGTTTTTGGGCTATTTGGACTTTTTCCTTGAAATGCCCCACTCTTAAAGGACCCGAAGAAGATCCAACCGGAGGCAGTTTCGTCTTTACACTCGCCTGAGGTCCACGCCGATGATTCTTGCAGCTGCTTCTTCCATTATCTGAGCAGCATCCTTAGACGGGATAAAATTAGCACTTTTTATCGGAGATAGAAGTTTGTGATGGGTAATTGGAATCGATTTAGCCGATTTTGGCGGCAAAACTTCGGTTTGGAACTTTTCGATTGGCCTGTTGATTGTTTTCTGGTGCTTTTGCTGCATAACGTTTCGGACAGGTACATCCTGCAAACTGCTGGAGTAGTGCTTGATTTGATCTTGACAATATTCGAGACTTTTAGTTTGGTAATAAGCATTATGAAGAGATTGAGAATCAAAAAGTGGAGAAGAATAATGCTCGGGCGTGGTGGATTTTGGCAAGGAATCTAATCCCATAAGCCTTGCAACAACCCCAGGAGCCTTGGTCACATAAAAGTCCTCTTCGATGACCGATGAAGAACAACTATAATCACTGCCTTCTTTAATACTCGATCCAGCTGCAATTTCATCCACATCCATCTGAAAATAGAAAAGGGATTTTTTTTTTTAATTTATGAATCGAAAACAAACAAGTATTAACATATCATTGGCTATCATTATGATAATATCCTTACCATTTGAAGCCGGGTAGTTGGCAAATTTCCATCACATCTTTTCTTCTGTTTGGATTGCTCTACATTAATCAGGAAAGAATCTTGTTTAAGCCTTTGCAATTAATGACAAAAATAAAAATTACACGTACAGACAGGAAAAATGCATATACTAACATATTTAGTCATACCTGGTACATCGGACTTGCTCGAAAACAACTTCTTCCGAGATTTTGCATTCCAATCAAACATCTGAAAAAAGCCACCAACATAGTTTCCACCTTTGGAGCCTTGTTTATCAATCCCCATACTGAAAAATTTACATCATACAAAAATTATTTTTCTCAATCTAAAACTGTGATTTGATGTTTCTAAAATATATGTCATAAAAGACTAAAACTTTAAGAAACAAAAGATCTCACAATCGACACATTCTGAAAGCTTCTCAATGCCATGATTCGAAAATAAATCATAGACTTAGCATTACTTACAATGTAGGAAGTTGGGCAGGGAAAACCAACGGATTTGTGCTCTCTATAGAAGAAAAATATTCACAAACTATTGCCCACATTCTTTAAGGATTCATGCAAATACAAGGGTATAACAACTTCAAAGTTTATTTTATAAACTCTGAAAAACGAAGTATGGTAAGCACAAATGATGATTGGCTGAAATAGAATTTGGATGCTCATAATCACATTATGGTCTCTGAATCAGCCATCGGTATATAATTGTATCATAACAGCTGGAATTTGTTAACATGCTTTAGATGGAAAATGGGATTTATATTTGGAAGTTTATATATATCAACGGAGTAAATGGAAAAAAAAAAGCAATTGATTCTTCATTGAGGTACAAAAAACTGAATAATTTTTATTCAAAATTTTTCGTCTAGCATTAAAATTCTTACCATCATCACCATATTGTATTTTTAACCAACAAAAAGACGACGTACGTATTTAGAAATTGTTCTACCGGTTAAAGTCTCAGTGCCCTCATCAAATTATAATGCCTTTCTTTTACAAATATATACAGATCTGTGTACTTTATTTTATACTTAACATACTTGTCCAACCTATAAGCAAATTTCTTCCCTGCAATAATCTGTGCTTAGAGGTGTATATATTTTGTTTTAAACTTTTTTTAGCATGAAGGCCATTGAAAGCAGAATAAACTGAGGCAAGCAAACATTCAGCAAAAAAGGCAGATGCATATTATCATAATACCAATTAAAATAATACCTTTTAAGTGAATGACTTCATAATATCAAAAATTTATCCAAAATCCCCAATTAGGGCTCTTAAAGAAACAGACAAGCCATAGTAACAATCACCATTTGATTCAAAAACTTGATCTGTGTTTTTCAACTCAATTTTGAAGCAACAAATTTAAAAGAACCAGTTGCAGGTTTCATTTAATTTCTTTCATTTTATTGTATTCTTATCATGAATGGACATCAAAATTCAAGTCATAGTCGAGTTTAGCACAAAATAACAAAATCACATATGTGATTTTCAATTTATTAATAACACACGACGTAAACATAAACAAAAAGGAAAAATAATAACAATAATAATTAAACTCAGTTTAACAATAAAGATCATATAAACCAGAAATATTAAAAACCCTTTTTCCATTCTTAAACATAAGAGCATTAAAGCAATGAGAAGTCAAGAAAACTCACACAGCCCACTTGAAATCAAGACCCTGAGCTTTCCCCTGTTGTAAAGCAACAATTTATTTGCCAAAAAGAAATGCTTTATCAAGAAAATGTGTCTTGGAGCAAGAAGAAGTTGGAATTGAGAGCGTTAGAGAGAGAGAAACTGGAAATTGTTGGTGAGAGAGAGAGCAGTGAGAAAGAGCTGAGCGTTGAGTGGTAGAATAGTTTGAGCAATAAATGAGGAGGAGACAGTGGAAATTGGATTTTTGGTGTGTTTGAAAAATTAAAAATGAAAGAAAATAAATAGTTTATATATGTATGTATATTTGACCTTTTTAAAAAAATGTTTTGGAAAAAGAAATGAATAATTGTTGGGCACAAAAGGTTAAAATTTTGTAACGTCTCTTTAGTGAGAGGGAGAGATTTCAAATTCCAAATGCGATTTCAGGGGCCCACTATGGAGTCGAGAGATTATTGCCTGTGTTACGGTTTAGGGTAAGAATCCTGGGACTTGGGAGTGGCGCAAAGTGTAGGAATAGAGAATAATGGTTGACTATGTCATTTTAAGTTCGTTTATCATTTTTACTTTTTTGGTTATTTGGTAGTAATATTTTAATACTATCCATATGTATGAATAATTGAAAAATATTTTCGTTTCCTGTACAGATTCTGAATCGCCGTTAAATACTCCGTACTTTTCAAATAAAACGTTAATACTCGTATTATAGTTATCCGTATAATACTTGGTGAATAAAACTTCATTATAATATTTTTATATTATTTAAATAAATCAAAAATATCATTAAAAAATCATTTATAAGTATAATTATAATATGATAAAATAATAAATAAGAATATTAATAATAAATAAGTATAGTAATTATTATTAAATAATTATCTTGAATTTATGTTAAGTTATAATTTAATATAATATAAAACTATATATTAAGTTTTATATAATCTAATTATAAATACAATTCACTTAAAAATTAACTAACTATTATTAAATAATTATTTTTAATTTGTGTTATAATTTAAAGTAATTTAATAAAGTACCTAAAAATTATTTTAATATAATCTAAACATAAGTATGAATTACAATATATGTAAATATACTGTTAAAATAAGTTGTATTATTACTCCCGAACAATTATTTTATATTCGTATTAAACTCGTACGTCTACGGATCCGTATATTAAATATTTCCGTATTTTTTGCCGTTTTTTCGCCGTAACTTTCAAAAAATATTCATAATATACGTATACATACTAAATAACGAACTTTTCCCACCCCATATTTAACTAACAGAGATTTTAACATTAAAAACAAAATTTTTTAGGACCATAAAAAACTCTCTCTAGCTAAATCCTAACTAGAGTAGCCATCTTCTTTGTTATTTTTCTTCTCTTCTTCCCTTATCCTCCCACCATGGGAGAAGAGGGAAACAATGTTGTTTTTCTTATTTTTTAATTTAGTTGTTTATCTTTGTCTTTTTAAAGAAGTTATCGAGTCTTTCCCATGAGAATTCATGTCCTTTTAATAAGTAGACTTTCTTGTTTTTAATATATAAGTGGTGTTTTATCCCAAATAGTGGTATTTCACTCAAAAGATTTTGTCGTTGTGGCTTTTGTTAGTTTCAAAATGTGGGCAGTTTGTATCAAAGATTCTTGATGACCATTACTGAAAGATTGGTGGCAGATACATGTTCGTGATTCGTCAAGTGCTTTTGTAATTTTCTGATTTTACTATATATATCAATTATATATGTATAGGTTTAAAATATTTATATGGTTTAGATCTCTATAATTTATGATTTTGTATATCTTACATTTTTTATATTTATTATCATTGTACAGTTAATAAACTTCCAAAAAAAAAATTGTTCCTTTTTTTTTAGTATAATGGAGGATAATATGAGAAGGGGAACATACCCTAATATGAGATTGGTCCGGCCGGGTCAATCATCTTGACAGCACAAGTTTCAACCACTAAAGCACAAGGTTGATCCCAGAACAAAAAAATTTTCCGGGATGACCCACGTGTGGTAAATGTTTTGTGTATTTTTGTTAGTATTTTGTGTGGCTATTTTGATTTAATTTCTATATTTTTCACAGTGTATTTTGTGTCTTTGTTTGCGTGTTTTGTCATTGAGTCTATTTTCATGTGTTATGCTTGGTTTTGGTGGAAAAGTGCAGGTAGAACGAGGAATGAACAAAAAGTGGGCTGAGAATACAACTTTGGAACGTGTAGTGAACAAAAAGTAAGAAAATCTCGTGAACGGAACTTCCGTTCAATGGTCGTTCGTGTGGAAGAAAAATAAGTGAATGGTCATTCAGTGGTTGTTCCCTGGTCGTTCTGTGGTCGTTCCCTAGTCGTTCCCATGGAAGAAACACTTGGAACGGCAGTTCACGGCCGTTCGATGATCGTTCAAGACCCAGACGCAAATTCAATGCAGATTTGATTTTTATCAGATTCCTTTTAGGATTTGGAATCTTCCAATTTGTTAGGGCCTTTGGGCTATTAAAAGGGAGTCTAGACTTTAGATTTTTATTCATTCAAGCTAAATACAAGATTTGGATTTTTCTCTCTTCTTCCTCCTTCTCTCTTAATGTGAATTCTAGGGTTTTTCTTTTGGATCTCCTTACAAGTTGAAAAAGTGTAATTCTTCTTCTCCATTATTTGTCTATTTGATTTTCTTTTGACATTTATTACTTTATGATGCTGTTTGTGATTAGCATCTCTTTTTTAATTGAATTGATGAATTTATCCATGAGTTAATTTCTTTGCTCTAGGGTTAGGATGAGTTGAATCAAATAAACAAACATGAGTATCAGGTGATTGATTTGCCTTCCGATTGAATTGCTTTATTTTATAATTGATTGTTTGACCAACTTTTGATTATTTTGAGGAATAATTGAAATTGAGAGAAGATATTATTCATGGACTAAATTCAATTAGGGGGTTAGATATGAATCAGTAATGTATTATCTAACCTGGTTAATTAATTGGAAAAATTGGATATGGATAGACTTAATCTGTGAATACGAAAGTTATTAGATTTAGGCCTAGTTTATATCTGTTTTCGTAATTACTTGGTTGCATTATTAATTGTTTGACCTTATGCTTGGTAATTTCAGGAAACAAATCTTAATCTCTAGACATTTTTATCATTAATTATCTATCTAGATCTCGTGAGTTAGTTTTCAATATTGATTTTAAAAATTAATTTAGTTATTTGAAAATGTTCAGTTTAAAATTAATTCATTTTAAACAAATCTGACATTGGGATAAAAGCAGTTTTAAAAATGTTCAGTTTAAGTCCCTTAATTTTTGAAAATTACATTTCTATTCCAAAAATCGATTTTGTCCTTAAGGGCTTATTTGAGGTCCGTTTGTTATGAAACTTGAACCATAGACCCATAATATAATAAAATTAAATATAAATATTTACCCAGGTACATGGACTGTACCATTTTTGGAAATTCCAATTGGTCCTCGAGTTTTTAGATTTTTATCTTTAAGTCCTTCAAGTTTCAATAATTGGATTTCTAAATCCAAACACTTAAACCCTTCTTAATTACTTAAAATAAAAAATTTTACAGTTTTAAAAAGTCCAAATTTTTGAATTCCACTATGTTCTTGTCATAGTTTCAAAAATTATAAAATGGTCATTCAAGTTTGCAAAAATTGCATAAATGGTCCAATGGCCCAATTTCTGAACATGCATTCAAATTTCCAGAATATAAACCAAGTTTATAAGAAAACTTTAAACATATAAGACATGCATTAACATATATTTCAAGGAATCACCAAGAAATTCAAGGATTCATACATGCATGTGCCTATTTTTGCAATAATTGAACATTATGCATATTATAAATAATCTCTATTTATATAATAAGATTGCTAGAGTAATATGTATTTTACGAAGTATAAAAGCTAAAGATTATAAGGCTACTTAAATATATGTCGAAGCAGAGACTTTGCAAGCAATTGTGATAAGAAAATTTTGTATATTTTCATTCATCCAAGTACAACATTTATAGGCAAAAAGATATTGTTGCATCACATGATTTTTGCCAACTTTTACAATGCAATTGATTTATAAATAGTGGGTGTGCTAAAAGTCCACACAAATGGACAACATGTCATAACACTCCCCCTTGGACTTAGCACTATAGTGATCTGGATGCGTATGCCTCGTTAAAAATCTTGAGCCGTAAGACCCTATGGAAAATCGGACATAAGAAAAAAAGAGTACATTCTGAAATCCAGACCTTGTGCATAAGCTGCCTCGTTAAAAACCTTAAGCTGGAAAAACCAAATGGGATAAAAACCAGATATAAAGGAAAAAGAGTACAATGCACAATATATTTGCTCCCCCTATAATGGAGAATATCAGCCGCATAATTGATCCATCAATCTTGCTTTGTATTAACTCTTCTCATTCCAATGTCGAAAACTAGTTTTTTGAATGTAGAGTCGTCAAGGATTTTGTAAATAAATCAACAAGATTGTGACATGAGCGAATCTGCTGAACATCTACCTCTCCGTTTTTTTGGAGTTCATGTGTGTGGAAAAACTTTGGTGAAATATGCTTGGTCCTATCATCTTTTATGTAACCACCTCTTACTTGACCTATGCATGCTGTATTATCCTCATAAATAATAGTAGGAGTGTATGTGACTAGTTTCAGCTGACAAGTATTTCGTATATGAACTATAATTGATCTTAACCAAACACACTCTTTGCCAACTTTATGAAGAACAATAATTTCAGAGTGATTGGAGGAAGTAGCAACTAATGTTTGTTTGGTAGATCGCCATGGTATAGTTGTACCGTTGTAGCAAAATAAATAACCAATTTGTGATCGAAGCTTTGTGTGGATCAGACCTATATCCAACATCAGCATAACCAATTAACCCAGATTTAGTGGATTCCTTGGAGTAGAATAACCCCAAATCTATAGTACCGCTCAGATATCAAAAAATGTGTTTAATACCATTCCAGTGTCTTCGGGTTGGCTCAGAACTGTATCGTGCAAGTAGATTTACTGCAATAGAAATAGCAGGTCGAGTACATTGTGCTAGATACATTAATGTTCCAATAGCATTAAGGTAAGGCACTTCAGGACCTAAAATCTCTTCATCAGATTCTTTTGGTCGGAATGGATCTTTCTCGGGATCTAAATTGCACACAACCATAAGGGTACTCAAAGGATGAGCCTTGTCCATACTAAATCATTTGAGTATCCGTTTAGTGTAAGCAGATTGGTAGACAAGTATCCCGTTATCTTTACGCTCTAACTCAAGACCAAGACAAAGTTTAGTTTTTCCAAGGTCTTTAACCTCAAACTCTTTCTTTAGATATTCAACAACATTAGATAATTCTTCAGGGGTGCCAATCAAATTCATGTCATCGACATATATATCAATGATAGCTAATCCAGTATCTGATCTTTTAATAAAAATGCATGGGCAAATGGTATTATTTTTGTAACCTTCCTTAGAAAGATATTCATTAAGTCTATGATACCACATGTGACCAGATTGCATTAATCAATACAACGATCTTTGCAATTTGATCGAGTATAATTCACGGGGAGTAATTGATTTTGACATTTTATATCCAACTGGAATTTTCATATAAATATCAGAATCCAATGAACCATGTAGATATGCCGTCACTATGTCCATTAGACGCATGTCTAAATTCTCTTGGATAACCATTCTGATAAGAAAATGAAACGTGATAGTATCCATCACAGGTGAATATGTTTCATCATAATCTATCCTAGGTCTTTGGGAGAATCCTTGAACCACGAGTTGGTCGTTCTCCGACCGTTCGCAGGGAATAGACACTTGGAATAGCCATTCATCGGCCGTTCGGTGCCCGTTCAAGACCCCATACGCAGTTCAATGCAGATTCAGTTTTTATCAGATTTCTTTTAGGGTTGGACTCTCTCAAGTTGTTAGGGCATTTGGGATATAAAATGGGAATTTAGAGTTTAGATTTTGATTCATTCAATCTAGATACAAGATTTTGATTTTTCTCTCTTCTTCCTCCTTCACTCTTAACGTGAGCTCTACGGTTTTTCTTTGGGATCTCCTTACAACTTGAAAAAGTGTAATTCTTCTTCTCATTTAATTGTCTATTTGATTTTCTTTTGATATTAATTACTTCATGATGATGATTGTGATTATTACCTCTTGTTTAATTGAATTGATGAATTTATCCATGAGCTAATTTCTTTGTTCTAGGGTTACGATAAATCAAATAAACATGCATGAGTATCGAGTGATTGATTTGCCTTCTTAATTGAACTGTTTTATTTTATAATTGATTGTTTGGCCAACTTTTGATTATTTTGAGGGAATAATTAAGACAGATAGAATATTATCTTGGACTAAATTCAATTATGGGGTTAGATATGAGTTAGTAATGTATTATCTAACTTGGTTAATTAATTGGGTAAATTGGATTATAGATAGACTTATTCTGTGAATATGAAAGTTATCAGATTTATGTCTAGTTTATATTTATTTTCTTAATTATTTAATTGCATTATCAATTGCGTGACCTTATACTTGGTAATTTGAGGAAACGAATGTGAATCCCTAGACATTTTTATCATTCATTTTCTATCTAAATCTCGTGTGTTAGTTTTGAATATTAATTTTAATAATTAATTTAGTTATTTACAAACATTAATTAAAAATTGGATTAGAGTGTTTAGAGTTTCTCTTTTAGTTATTTGTGACACATAATAATTATTTGCCGGCTAAGTCTTCCGTAAGGGACAACTTTGATCAACTTCCTACCCTATGATTGATCTCGTACTCTTACGAGCGTTGCTAGATTTATTTTAGGTGTTTACCGGTAAAACAGTAAAGCTTTTTTAGTTTACTTAATTATTTCTAAAGTATGTGTTTTTGTTTCTTTACAGCAAATATTTTACATATGGTACGAATTTACATATATTTGACTCTATCTTGACTCGCTTTAGAAAAAAATTTGAAAAAAAAGAAAAATCTATTGTTGATTTGTTTCAAATTTTTAGATTGCCTATAGAATTATTTTGACTTTTAACAAAGAAACATAAAAGGTGAAAAAATGCACATTGATGACACCCGAGCAGAGCTGGACATATATGTACACATGACAATTCAAGACTTGCTTACGTGGACCGATCAGAACATCAATACCGAGAAGAAGCTCCAACCCGACCTACGTTAGACCGAGAAGAAGATCATTAAGAGACTAGGAGAACCACCATCTTAAAAAGTCAACGATGACCGAGCAGAAGCCCAGTGGCCGACATACCTGCCACCTGGCAACTCCACGCCAGGTCAACACAGAAATAATATTAAGTACATGTCATCCATGCAGGTCATGCAGAGTTTGAAAATAACAAGTGTCACACTAAAGTTGTAGATGTAATGATTACTGTGCCACTCAATGTAATAATATAAATAGGGCACATTTATGAGAAAAAGGACAACACAAAAATATTATATAATTACACGTATTCTGCCAACAGACGACCGACCAAGAGTCCTGCTCGGTAATTAATAGAAAAAATAGTTTATTCCATCTCATTTTATTTTCCAGCTATCAAAAGAGTGTTTCATTCCTTGTTGAGCTAATCAAAGCATCAACACACATATTCCCTAATATTTTTTACCTCCACACTAATTTTTCGCAATTTCCATTGATAAGTTTTCTCTCATTTACTTGGATTTTTTTTTTTATTTTGCTCTACAAAAATGTGATGCAGCAGGATAACCTTTGAGGTCGAATATAATCTAAAAACTCATATTATATACCACAAAACAAATTATTCAAGATTCAATTAGTCCCGACTTTCTTCCTAAGGAATATTAAAATATATGTTATTCATTACATTTAAGTTCATTAAGTAATACAATTTAAGGTAAATCTCACTTTACCCCCTATTGAATATCACTTTACCCCCATATATTTTTAATTATATTACATTACCCCCTCATACTCTCAAATAGTATCACTTTACCCCCTTATAATATAAAAATATTATTTTATCCTATTTATATATTAAAAGACTTAATTGTCCCTACTATTATTTTTAAATTAATTAATTGCATTTAAATTCATTTAATTATTTTTTTTAAAAACTTATTTGCTATTTATTAAATTTAACATAGTTCATATTAAATAACTACAATGTAGAAACAACGTTAACTAATATATTATATAATTGTAAGTCTGTGATGAACGAAAAATTAAAGTATAAATGTATTCCCTATTAGAAATTATCATATTAAATTAATGTACAATAGGGACTATATTAAAGTTAAATAATTAACAACTAAATATAAAATACAATAAATTTTAAATAAATTTAATATTAAGCATTAATTAATCAAGTTGTGAAATTTTATTTAAAATATAAGTATAAGTTTATTAATATTAAATAATTTTAAAATGATTTTGTTATTTTATTAAAACTAATAGGTACCGATAAGATGGCCATTTTTGAATATATGAATTAAAATAATATTCTAAATGTATAAGGGGGTAAACTATAAAGTGATATTAATTGAGAGTACGAGGGGTAAAGTGATATAATTGAGAATACAAGGGGTAAAGTGATATGCAAGAAGAGTTAAGGGGGTAAAGTGAGATTTACCCTAAAATTTATATAAAGAGATATTGCACATTATTATTAAAAAGTAATACACACATATATATATATATAAAGAGTGACTATTCTTAGAATAGTGACCCGAATATTTTCCCACTTAAATCAGATTACTAAAAAAAAATTGGGATTTGATTGTTTTTTACTCAACTTTCTTTAAATAAATTACTTTTTAAAATTAAATAAAAAATAGAATTATGTAAAATGAATTTTCCAAATATGTGTATGTACTGCATTAATTATTATATTTGCCGTTTTTCTTTTTTTTAAACTGAATCACGTTTCATTTTTAACCGTTGTTTACGTATAATATATCTAATTAATCATATTTTTACGATCTTCAATTTGACACCAATATTGTATACATACAATGCAAAAATAAACATAACAACTAAAAACATATAAGATATATTTATCATTAATTTGTAATGACCTTTTAAAATTATGCATTCTGCATGTTAGACATTAATTTGTATATTACTGTATTTTGTCTATTTATGATATATGTATGTTGTTATTTGGACATAAATAATATCTTCATAATTATATAGAATTATATATAAGTTGATTAAATTTAATTAAAAGATATTTATTTAAATTGAAGAAAATATCTCAAAATATGTATCTAAATATAATATATATGACATATGAACAACTTTCGAAAATATAATATATATGACATATGAACAACTTTGCAAAAATCTCTGCACCCTATTTATACATATGAACAACTTTCGAAAATTATTTTACATCCAAATTAACTATTACAACCTTAAAAAAACATGGCACCAATTTTCACGCTTACTAAGAATCTAAATATGACTAAACGAAATGTGCAAAGAAATTATGCCTTGTGCGATTTTATGAAAAATTGGTTTTCAAAAATCGAACACAAATACATAGTTTTGAATGTATATTTTCCCCATGATTCTCAAGTATGATATTTTATTTTTGACTTCATCAATAAAAAATATTAAATAGTATTTATTACGTATTGTCTGATCCTATTTTAAAATTATTACAATGCATGAGATATAATTCATAGAATTATTAGAAAATGCACATATCACAGTACAAAAAAAGACCTCACAGATATACATCTCGTGCATCGCACGGGTTAACGACTAGTATTATATAAATTGACAAACATCAAAACCTTACACATGAGTCCAAAATTAATTTCTTAGTCACAATTGTCGGAAATCATAACTGCGACATGTAAACCACTTCAAAAATGCTAGCTAGAATGTGACAATGACCTGTGATGAAGCATAATATATTATTGATCATAGTTTATAAAATTTACCATAGTAAGAATAATTAAAGTCTCGAAAGGCACTTAAATAATTAAATTCGAGATTTGGAAATCCTCTGATTTGAATTTATTTGATTATATCACACTATTATATAGCAAACGAGTCACTTGAGTTGCTAATGCTATAGCCAAAATTGTGTTACATCATATATAATTGCAACGTGTTTATAAAGTTGGTTTATTCTGAGATATGGCTTTGAAAGGTAACATTAGTTTTCTTGAGAATACTTATATAGTTAAACAAATAAATCTGTAGTAGTTGTAATCATAAAATAAACCTATTTTACTCATACATCTAAGACTGTACGTATAGAAATACTTTTAACTTTGTTCATTTTTCATTTCAACTTTTAACAAATTAAATAAATAAATAATATAACTTACATTTTAAATATCATTTTTTCATCCCATACTCAACTAATAATAATGATACTAGTTTCTCTCTAAAACTTTTTCCCTCCATTCTCTCTACCCAACAAAACCCTTAACCCTAGTTTTTCTCCCCTCCCTCCCCCAATCTCCCCGTCGCCCCCTCTCTCCCCCCCTCCTCCATGCTTCCTATTGGAGGGCCAACAATGGCGACGAGTCCGAAGGTGGCCGGAATTTTTGGTTCAGGGTGAAAGGGGGTCGGAGCTCCACGGAGGTCGGAGCTGAGTAGACGATGGGTTGCGGCAGTAAATTTGGGTAACGGAGAGGCATTTTTTTATTTCCTTGTATTTTTTTCTCTCGTTTTTTTTAGCTATAGTTGTTGCTTTCTTATTTTGTTTGTATTTTCTTTTCCGGTTGATTTTAAACTCGTAGGCGGATCGAGTTTTTCTCATTCTATAGTATGTAGTGGTTGCTCGTGCCGGTTTCGGGTTTTTTTTAGTGTGTTAGTCTCATTCTCCATTTTGAGCCAAGTCTCGTAGAGTGGTTTTAGTTTGGGGTGGATAGTTTTTTTAGTCCATGTTGTGAATCTGAATTGGTTTTACCAATTTCCCGCTTGGTTCTTAGTTAGTCTTGTTTCGCTCTTGCCTGGTTTCTACGATTATAGTTGTAATTTTAATTTTTGAGTTGTTATAATAAAATATTATCGTTCGAAAAAAAAACCATTTCTTTTCCTGTATTTGAACAAGAAAAATGCTTGCTTTATGCTTGGCACTTTAATGTCTTACACGAGAAAAGCATGTAAAAAATAAATAAAAATCTTAAATGTTCTTGCTTTTTCCTCCTTTCTTATTCCCCTTGGCCTTGGATTTCGCCTCCAATTTCGACTTAGAGAAAAAGTGGAGATATTTGAATAAAAAGTCTTCTAAAAAGTTACATGTAGGTATTATTTAATAAGTCTTCCTGTTGGTATGATTTCCATGTTTTGGTTGAATGAATGACGATAAAATTTACTATTTGAAAGGAAATCCTTTTTTTTTTTGAAAACATTTAAAAGGAAATATTAGTCTCAAGTCACCACATTCATTATCTAGCCAAAGATTGTAGCATAGATAGTTATATCAATCATTCATATCATAAATAAAATTCTTATTATATCGTCTAATTAACTTGAGTGAGAAAAATTCACTTTTGGTCCCATTAGATTTATCCCCTGATGATTTTAGTCTCATGTCTTGAAAATAGTCCCATAAGATTTCTCTTGTCTCACTAATGGTCCCACCGTTAAAAAATTAACAGTCAAATCTGTCAAATTGAAAGTCAAACATGTGATTTGAGACTAAAAGTGAGAACAATGAGACTAAAATCATCAGGTGCTCAGTCTAATGGGACCAAAAATGAATTTTTCTCTAAAAACTAAATATAACTAATATCTATTTAAGAAAATATATTATCATTAAAGTTACTTTTTTTAATTTATTATAATTAAAAAATTAACAAGTAAATTAAATGATAAAATTTATAATTCAACTTATATAAAATAAATTTTCAATACATGTATCATTTATTTTAATTAGAAAATTAACAAAGTAATTTAAATGATAAAATTTATAACTCAAGTTATAATATTTAAATTTTCTGAAAAATTACTTTTAAAAGTAGATTTTAAATAATTTTTTTTTTATGAATGTGTAATACGGAAAAAAATCAAATACATGCATATATAACCCAGTGCATGTATGTGTATATATGTAAAGTTTGATTTTTTTTTTGGTCCCTATGTTCTTGCCCCAGGATACTGGTCTCATATAACCCAGTGCATATATGTGTATATATGTAAAGTTTGATTTTTTTATTTTTTTGAGGAAATGTAAAATTTGATTTAAAAACATAAAAAATAAAAATATAATATTTAAAAATAAAAAAATAAAAAAATATGAGCTAGGTTAACATTACTGAAAATATTTGTAATAGTATTTATAATTTAACTATACTAAAATATTTTAATAGTATTTTTCTCAAATATTTACAAATAATTTCTATATTTAAAAATTATGAAATTATTTAATATCGTAAATTTTTTTATTTTATTGATAGTTGAACTACATATATTTTTCAGAATTAAGAAGTGATTTAAACTTAAAAAAAAATATAGGAAATTATTTGTTTTTCTAAATATTTTAATTAAAAGAATTTGTTTTAAAAAATAAATAAAACGCACTGAAAAAAGATATTTTTAGAAATATATTTGAAGGACATAGATTTTTTTTAGTTTTCAAGTGGGACATTCACAATATTAATTTAAATAAATAAGGCAAAATATAAAATTTAAAATAATTTTTTATCATCAATAATATTAAATGTAACCAAAAAAAAAAGAATAATGAGACCATTTTTGGTGAAAAATTTAACTTGGTGTCCTATGGGACCATTTTTGTCGTTAAAAATTCAACTTTGATGTCTTATGGGACCATTTTTGTCATCATAACGGTTTCCGTTAATTATTTAACGGAGCAACACCAAAATTTTAGTTTTCCAGTCTTATGGGACTATTTTTGGTGAAAAATATCGATTTAGGACTAAAAGTGAGTCTAATGGGACTAAAATCATTAGGGGGTAAGTCTAATGAGACCAAAAGTGAATTTTTCTCCATTAAGATAAGAGCAAATTGTGGGAAATATCCACTTGGGATAGGACAAAGACTTTTCTGTAATGTGAGATAAAAAATGAAGTTTTCTACCCACTTTTGTTGTAATACCCGGTATTAGAATTTGAATCTCAAAATTTAGGGTAAATTTTTCGCAATTTTTAAGGAATTAGATTAGTAATTTATTGGGGTTTATAGCTAATTAAGATTATTATTTAAATTATATAATTCGGGTAGAAAAATTATAAATTTAATTACGGGACTTTCTATTATTTTCAATTCAAAAACCGAATTATTTCAAGACCAATTACAATACAACTAAGCCTCATTTCAAATCATATGTAGCCCAAATCAACAAACCCATTTCATAGCCCATTTAATACTACTATATATATTTATTTCCATATTTGGAAATAATCAAAAGTTGGAAACTTTCTAATCCTGGTAAGAATTCAACCTCTCATCCCTTCAGCTTTTCCGGTGGCTGTCCGGTCGCCGGCCACCGCCGCCGTCGGCCGCCGGTGTGGAAATTAACAAACCATACCTCATTAGAAACCTTTCGTCGCGCTCGTTCCAAATCCAAAGTTGGAATTTCGATTTGAATCTCCGTTCGCCGGCAAATCTCCGGTAAAGTTAAAAATTCGAAATCTTTGACTCTAGATCTACGGAGATCCGACCGTTGGATTTTCACAAACCTTATACCGTTAGAAAGCCCATTGAATTAGCTTTCTAACGCCATTGTCCAATCTTAGATCAGACCTCTAGATCGACGGCAAATCACCGGAGACGTCTGCAAAAACCCTATTCCGAGTTCACCGGTGCCGCCATCTTTGACCGCCGATTTTCGGCGATCCACCGGTCCAAAATTGACGATCCTTATACCATTCTCTTCGTCTCTGCAAGGCCTTCAAATCCCACCGATCAATTTCATGATTCGAGTTTGTTTCTGCCATGAATCAAAGTCGAAAGTGTTTCGAATTTTTTCTATTTTTTGCCATTTTTCATCCGACTTGCTCTTTCCTCTCTCCGTTCACGTCGCCGGAGCCACCATGTTCGATGTAGGAGGTGTCTGGGGGTTGGTTTGAGGTGGTAGTACGTGGCGGCGACGCACGTAGCGCCGCCGTGCGTGAGTTGTGTGATGTGCGTGAGTTGTGTGTGCGTGTGTGTGTATTTTCCGCCCAAAAGTGGCCGGAAATGATTAGGGGATGGGTGGCAGAGGTCCCCGGCAGCGAGGGCTGCTGGTTCGGGGCAGCGTCGGTGGCAAACGGCGGTGGGGATGTGAAGGAGTGATAGATGAAAGTATTGGGGAGGCCAAACAGAATTTGAATTTCTTTTGGACTTGTTTGGAATTTTCGAAAACTTCAGTTTGACCCCTCCCAAGTTTCAGTTTAGTCCTCCCATATCAATTTTCAGTTTATTATAATTTTTCCCCAACTCAACTCTTAGAGTTCTGCAAATTGACCCCTAATTTTTTAATTAAAATTCCTTAAGTCCTAACTTTCTCGTTTTTTACCCGAAAGGAGTCAAATGAACTCTGATTGACCTCAAATTTGAACCATAGTCTCGTTATACCCTTCTTATACGTAAGGTCTATTCAAAATCACAATATTGCACCCTCAATCTTCCAACTTCAAGAAAACGAGATCCAAACATCCTTATTATTCCGTTTCACTCCTAATTTCTTCATTTCACATCCAAATGCCCCCAAATTTTAAGGATAGGTTTATCTAGTATATTTAAATTCTTATATATTATTATATTTCCATTCCAGGCTTCTAAGACATATTATGCTTTTTGTGTATGAGACGAGATTGAGCTCGGGAACTAGGACTTGCATCATGCACAATCATTTTGCACATCAAAAAGGTGGAGTTACCTTTACACTTAACCGTGTACTATTGCTATTCAAAGGCAAGTTGATGCTTAATTAATCATGATTACTATGTTTTGCATGAATCCCATGTTGCGGTTGATTGTACATGTTACATATTTATGTGTTGTGGTGACGATCATTTCACATTATGAGCTCGTACATATTATAAAGTTACGGTCCATCTGTACAAATGCCACGTATGATGCATCTCTGCTAGTTGTAATTAATTACGCAGTCGCTTAAGTATACCCCACTAAGTGTATTTTCATAAAGACTCACCCCACATTATCTTTTTGATTGAGGCGGTACACGACACGAAGACTTGGGCATGATGAAATACTTTTGGAGTCCTAAAGTCCCTATTCCCCCCTTTCTTAAACTTTGAACTGATAAACTGAAGTCTGTAAATAAGCTTTCTTTTGTTTACTGTTGAGATGAGCTGTGACTCATCTACTTATATAATGCTTCCATTGTATTTTGTGAATTGAGCTAACCCACATGTGAGCGTGGTTATTAATGTTGATTATTTGAAATGCTATGTCCATATCGAAGGTTATTTAAAGTTAGGTATACACTAATGTAGCGTTCCTTAAGCCCAAAACTACATATTTCAAAATTGGGGCGCTACAGAGGTGGTATCAGAGCAAGATTTCTGGACTATACTCTGTAAAATGATTTTATAGGTGTCGAGTTGATTCTTGAGTTGAAGTTTGATTTTAGGGACAATTGTTTTTGAAAACTTCATGCCCCAAGTTGAAGTGAAATGCTAAGCCTAAAGACATACGCATGATTTCTTCATAACGTTTACATAATTCATGAATACAAGACATGTTACATGATCAATGCTATGTTGGAGCCGTGCCTCCCATATTACACATGATATGAATGCCATGTCATATGAACAGTTTAAACATGATTACCATTTCTCGCAAATTACTGTTCAGAATATGATTTATGCCAAGTGCATATTACACGAAAGCTTATTTCATGAAATGAATTTTCATATTTTCATGCACTTCATGATTTTGACAAAGTCACTACACTTCGTACATGATACTAGAGAGCTAGAGCATAGGCTTTGATCATCTGAACTTTAAATTGGATTGGACTTTTTAGGCATATTGTTATTGTGTACATATACTTATGTGTCTTAATAGTTTGATGTAAGTTCATGATTATCAGGAACAATGAATAGTATTATTTAGTCTGTGGTTGTTGATTCTAGATATATTTAGTTGTTGGAATTTTAGAATGGCCCGACGTGGTCGTCGTAATCAAGAGCAACCACCCAGGCTCCACCGCGCCCACATGCTCCGGAGATGGCTAATCCTAGCGAAGATCCGACACACGGTGTTGCGTGGTTGGCACACCATTTGTTTGCTCAAAATTAACAACCACAACCCCCAAATCCACGTGATACTTTCACTCAAATGGTAGAGCAATTTCGTCGATTCAACCCACCTGTTTTTAATGGAAGAGAAGAACCTACAGTTGCCGAGGAGTGGCTTCATGCTTTAGAGCGTTTATTCACTCACATTGCCTGCACTGATGCTCAGAAGGTGTCTTATGCAATCTTTCAGATGACTGAAGATGCCGACCATTGGTGGGAATCGTATTGCAGGACTCGCACTCAACAAATTGGGGCTCGACTTGGCAAGAATTTAAGGATGTGGTTATGCAAAACTACTTGCCATTATCTTACCGTGAAAAGAAAAGATAGAAATTCATACACTTGAAACAAGGATCAATGACAGTCATTGAGTATGAGAGGAAGTTTAACCAGTTATCTAGGTACGCTACTAGTTTGGTGAGCACGGAATATGATAAAGCTAGATGCTTTGAACAAGGGTTACGACCGAGATCAAGAGTATCTTGGCAAAGAACGAAGACTACCACGATGCGGATTAATCGTTGAAAGGGCTTTGGAGATTGCAGCCCGATTGAATTTAGATTTTGGGAATAGAAAGGCTCAAATCGTAATTAAGAAAAGGAAATGGGACAATACTAATCGTGGAAAAGCTAATATCGGCCCACAGAACAAGCAAGAAAGAACTGGTGAATATACTGGGACAAGTACCCAAGAGGATAAACCTCAGTGCCCAAAGTGTGGGAAGAATCATAAGGGTGAATGTCTGTATGGAAAGGGAATTTGTTACCGCTGTAAGAAACCAGGCCACACTATCTAAAATTGTCCAGAAGCAAAGAATCTAAGAGAAGATAATAAAGGGAAACAAAAGGCTGGAAAAGCACGAGTCTTCTTTATGACTCAAGAGGAAGCAGACAAGGACCAGGCACACTATGACAGGTATGTTGACTATATCTAAGCTACCTGCTCTCGTATTATTTGACACCGGGGTTACGCATTCCTTTATTTCTACTAAGTTATTTAGGAAATTGGGATGTGACAATGTCAAAATATATGATGTATTAGAAGTTAGGATACCATCTGGACAGACGATCAATACTAACCAAGTTTGTCGGGGAGTGGAAATAAGAATTGAAGATAGGAATCTATTTGTCGATTTACATGGATAAATATGACAGATTTTGATGTGATTTGGGAATGGATTGGTTTAGAGCGAATCGTGCAATAATTAGGTGCCATGAGCAGGAAGTGGAATTCCCAAGTTGTGATGGAAAATAATTCATTTTTCATGGGACAAAAGTGAAATCTATACCCCAAGTAATATCAGCTATGAAAGCCATGAAAGCAATGAGAAAGGATAAATGTGAGGCATATTTGGTAAATGTAATGAGCACTGATTTGAGAGAAGTGACAATTGATGAAGTGCCAATTGTACGAGAATATAAAAGATGTTTTTCCTGAAAATTTACCTGGCATTCCACCAGATAGACAAGTGGAATTTGTAATAGACCTATGTGGAAGCGAGCGGTGTCCAAGATCAAAAGCACCATATAGAATGGCACCGAAAGAATTACAAGAACTAAAAGTGCAGTTACAAGAGTTGTTGGATAAAAAGTTTATTCGACCTAGCATATCGCCATGGGGTGCACCAGTATTATTTGTAAAGAAGAAGGATGGGTCATTCAGGATGTGTATAGATTACCGAGAACTAAACAAGCTTACAATCAAGAATAAGTACCCATTGCCGAGGATTGAGGATTTGTTTGACCAGTTGAAAGGTTCAAGTGTGTTTTCAAAGATTGACTTGAGGTCCGGATATCATCAAGTGAAGGTTAAGGAAAGTGACATACCCAAAACTGCTTTCAGAACCCGGTATGGTCATTATGAGTTTGTGGTAATGTCTTTTGGACTTAAGAACGCGCGCTGCGGTGTTTATGGATTTAATGAAGAGTATTCCATCCTTACGGACAATTTCGCACTCAGTATTCATAGATGATATCTTGATATATTCACGAACCAAGAAGCAACATGAGGAGCATTTGAGGATTGTGTTGGAGACATTACGTAAAGAACGACTATATGCTAAATTCAAGAAGTGTGAATTTTGGATGGAACAAGTGGTGTTTCTTGGACACATCGTCTCGGCTCGAGGATCGAGGTCCCACCCGACCAAGGTAGAAGTCGTAAGGAATTGGAATATGCCAACTAATGTGAATGAAGTACGAAGTTTTCTTGGTTTGGCGGGTTATTATAGGAGATTTATCAAGGGATTCTTGAAGATCGCATTACCTTTGACACAACTAACTCGCAATGGTGTGAAGTTTCAATGGTCCGAAAAATGTGAGAAAAGCTTCCAAGAATTAAAGGAAAGGTTAATCACTGCTCCTGTTTTGATAATACCAGACGGATCAGAAGGGTTTGTCATCTACAGTGATGCATCAAAGCAATGATTATGATGTGTTCTAATGCAACACAACAAAGTGGTTGCCTATGCCTCCAGACAACTGAAGCCTCATGAGCAAAATTACCCGACTCATGACTTAGAGTTAGCAGCGGTAGTACACGCCTTGAAGATTTGGTGACATTATCTATATGGAGCAGAATGCGAAATATATACTGATCATAAGAGCTTGAAGTACTTCTTTGAGCAGAAGGAATTGAACATGAGACAAAGAAATTGGTTGGAGTTGGTCAAGGATTATGATTGTACAATTTTGTATCACCCTGGAAAAGTAAACATAGTGGCCGACGCCTTGAGCAGAAAGAATCATGAAGGTTTGAATTGCATGTTGACGCGCCAAGAACAACTTATCAAAGATTTTGCTAAGCTAAGAATCGACGTCATTATCCCACCAAATACCACAAAGACAAAAATAGCAGCAATGATAGTCCAACCTACCCTCTGGAGCAGAATAGTGAATGCTCAAAAGAATGACAAGTTTCTGATGAAGTTGAGAAATCGAGCAAAAGATGGGAACATAAAAGGATTTGGCGTAGCAGATGACGGATCACTAATGTTTGGGAACCATTTATGCGTGCCGAAGGATGAACAATTAAGGAGAGAAATCATGGAAGAAGCACATTGCACGCCATATACCGCACATCCTGGAGGTACTAAGATGTATCAAGATCTAAGAAAGACATTTTGGTGGAGAAACATGAAGAGGAGTATAGGGTCGTTTGTGCAGAGATGCATAACGTGCCAACAAGTGAAAATTTGAACATCAACGACCATCGGGTTGTTAAAACCTCTCGAAATACCCGAATGAAAATGGGAGCATATAACAATGGATTTTGTTCTTGGATTGCCTAAAGCGCACGAGGAAACGGCTTATTTGGGTCATAGTGGATCGCATGACGAAGTCAGCACATTTCTTGCCAGTCAAGATGACATATAAGTTGAATAAATTAGCCCAGATATATCTGGCAGAGATTGTAAGATTACACGGAGTCCCAGTTACAATTGTATCAGACAGAGACACGAGATTCACCTCTAAGTTTTGGCAGAGCTTGCAGTGTCATGGGAACTAAACTCAACTTTAGTACCGCATTCCATCCACAAACAGATGGACAATCAGAAAGAACGATACAAACTCTGGAGGACATGTTAAGAGTTGTAGTGTTGGATCTAGGAGGAAGTTGGGAAGAACATTTACCGTTAGTAGAATTTGCTTATAACAACAGTTATCAAGCGATGATCAAAATGGCACCGTATGAAGCCTTGTATGGACGTAGGTGCAGATCCCCTTTATACTGGGACGAAGTGGGAGAGAAAAGAATAATTGGACCAGATATTGTTGAGAAAACAGTGGAAAAGATTGATCTAATAAAAAACAGAATTAAGATTGCTCAGGACCGACAGAAGTCGTACGTCGATAAACGAAGAAAGGATTTAGTATTTCAGATTGGAGACAAAGTTTTTCTAAAAGTAGCACCAAATAAAGGAGTAGTACGTTTTGGAAAGAAAGGAAAGTTGAAACCGAGATACATTGATCCTTACGAAATTCTTGAAAGAATTGGAGAAGTAGCTAATAAGTTAGCACTACCGCCAGAGTTATACAGAGTGCATGATGTGTTTCATGTGTCGATGTTAAGAAGATATATGTTTGATCTGAGTCATGTCGTTAATCAAGAAGCTATTCAAGTTAAAGAAGATTTGACTTATGAAGAGTTTCCAGTGGCGATCTTTGATAAAAAAAATACACTCCTTAAGAAATAGAGGTATTGTTTTAGTTAAAGTGCAATGGAGTAGGCATGGAAAAGAGGAGGCGACATGGGAAAGAGAAGATGTGATGAAGGACAAATATCCAAATCTTCCGACAACTAGTAAATTATGAATTTCGAGGATGATTTTTTTTAGTGGGGAGGGTGTAATACGGTATTAGAATTTGATCTCGAAATTTAGGGTAAATTTTTCACAATTTTCAAGGAATTAGATTAGTAATTTATTGGGATTTATAGCTAATTAAGATTATTATTTAAATTATATAATTCAAGTAAAAAAATTATAAATTTAATTACGGGGCTTTCTATTATTTTTAATTCAAAAACCGAATTATTTCAAGACCAATTACGATACAACTAAGCCTCATTTCAAATCATTTGTAGCCCAAATCACCAAACCCATTTCATAGCCCATTTAATACTACTATATATAGTTATTCCATATTTGGAAATAATCAAAAGTTGGAAACTTTCTAATCCTGGTAAGAATTCAACCTCTCATCCCTTCAGCGTTTCCGGTGGTTGTCCGGTCGCCGGCCACCGCCGCCAGCCACCGGCGATGGAAATTAACAAAACATACCTCATTCGAAACCTTTCGTCGTCCTCGTTCCAAATCCGAAGTCGGAATTTCGATTTGAATCTCCGTTCGCTGGCAAATCGCCGATAAAGTTAAAAATTTGAAATCTTTGACTCTAGATCTACGGAGATCCGACCTTTGGATTTTCACAAACCATATACCGTTAGAAAGCCCATTGAATTATCTTTCTAACGCCACCTTCCAATCTTAGATCAGACATCTAGATCGACGGCAAATCGCCGGAGACGTCTGCACAAACCCTATTCCGAGTTCACCGGTGCCGCCATCTTTGACCGCCGATTTCCAGCGATCCACCGGTCCAAAATTGACGAGCCTTATACCGTTCTCTTCGTCTTTTCAAGGGCTTCAAATTCGAGTTTTTTTCCGCCATGAATCGAAGTTGAAAGTCTTTCGAAATTTCTTCCATTTTTTGCCAGTTTTTCATCCGACTTGCTCTTTTCTCTCTTCATTCACGTCGCCAGAGGCCACCATGTCCGATGTAGGAGGTGTCTGGGGGTTGGGTTGAGGTGGTAGTACGTGGCAGCGACGCACATAGTGTGTGTGTTGTGCGTGAGTTGTGTGTGTATTTTCCGGCCAAAAGTGGCCGGAAATTATTAGGGGATGGGTGGAAGTGGTCCCCAGCAGCGAGGGCTGCTGGTTCGGGGCAGCGTCGGAGGTCGGGGCGGTGGCAAACGGCGGCGGGGATGTGAATGAGTGAAAAATAAAAGTATTGGGGAGGCCAAACAGAATTTAAAATTCTTTTGGACTTATTTGCAATTTTCGAAAACTTTAGTTTGACCCCTCCCATGTTTCAGTTTAGTCCTCCCATATCAATTTTCAGCTTATTATAATTTTGCCCCCAACTCAACTCTTAGAGTTCTGCAAATTGACCCCTAATTTTTTAATTAAAATTCCTTAAGTCCTAACTTTCTCGTTTTTGACCCGAAAGGAGTCAAACGAACTCCGATTGACCTCAAATTTGAACCATAGTCTCGTTATACCCTTCTTATACGTATGGTCTATTCAAAATCACAATATTGCCCCTCAATCTTCCAACTACAAGAAAACGAGATCCGAACATCCTTATTATTCCGTTTCGCTCCTAATTTCTTCATTTCAGATCCAAATGCCCCCAAATTTTAAGGATAGGTTTATCTAGTATATTTAAATTATTATATATTATTATATTTCCATTCCAGGCTTCTAAGACATATTATGCTATTTTGTGTATGAGACGAGATTGAGCCCGGGAACTAGGACTTGCATCCTGCACAATCATTTTGCACATCAAAAAGGTGGAGTTACCTTTACACTTAACCGTGTACTATTGCTATTCAGTGCAAGTTGACTGTTTAATTAATCATGATTACTATGTTTTGCATGAATCCCATGTTGCGGTTGTACCGTACATGTTACATATTTATGTGTTGTGGTGACGATCACTTCACATTATGAGCTCGTACATATTATAAAGTTACGGTCCGTCTGTACAAATGCCACGTATGATGCATCTCTGCTAGTTGTAATTAATTACGCGTTAACGCTTAAGTATACCCCATCGAGTGTATTTTCATAAAGACTCACCCCACATTATCTTTTGATTGAGGCGAAGTACGACACGAAGACTTGGGCATGATGAAATACTTTTGGAGTCCTAAAGTCCCTATTCCCCTCTTTCTTAAACTTTGAACTGATAAACTGAAGTCTGTAAATAAGCTTTCGTTTGTTTACTGTTGAGATGAGCTGTTACTCATTTACTTATATAATGCTTTCGTTGTATTTTCTGAATTGGGTTAACCCGCCTGTGAGCATGGTTATTAATGTTGATTGTTTGAAATGCTCTGTCCATATCGAAGGTTATTTAAAGTTAGGTATACACTAATGTAGCGTTCCTTAAGCCCAAAACTACATATTTCAAAATCGGGGCGCTACATTTGTGGTTCTTTTATCTAAATACCCTTACACTTTAAATGCAAAAGTAGGTGGGATCCTATTTCTTTATTTTTTTCTCCCTCTACTCCTTTTTGGATTTTATAAAAATCTGACTTTTTGGTAAAATTTTTCGAAAGCCTTCAACAATTTTCATTTTCTAATCCATTTTTCATATTTTTAAACAATTTTTGAGATTTTTAAATAAATTTTGATATTTTAAATAATGGCATATGTTTAAAGAAAGTGTTGTTTTTTTTAATTTTCATATTTAATTTTTGTAAATTTTTTATTTTAAAATAACTTCGATTATTTTTTCGTTTTTAAAACAAATTATCATGGTTTTTTATATTTTAATCTCTACATTTTAAAACAATTTTTGGATTTCTAACGTTTTTTAATAAATTGTAAATACTTTTAAATTTTATTAAAATAATTTTCAAAATTATTAGATAATTTTTCAGATTTTTCAAACAATTAAGGGGTGGCACGATATGGGCACGATATTAGAACGATATGACACGATATATATCATAGTGATGTGTGTATTTGGAGTGTAGTGTACACGATATACAATGCATGCACGATATAAAATTATTTACATGCACAAATACAATGCTTGCACGATAGTAATTACATATGCACGATATACAATTACATGCACATGAATTACTTGGGCACGATATATATATATATAGAGAGAGAGATCGGTTCAAATGAGACCAATATCCTAGGGTGAGACCGTGAGACCTAATCTGGTACATCCATTACATTTTTTGAATGGTGTAGATTAATTCAATTTTTAATGTATATTTAATGTGTAAAAATTGTCAAAAGGATATATATGTAATTACACATAGGGACGCCTCTTGTGTTAATTATGGATAGATTTGACCCCCTTTATTATCGCCCAAAACGAGATTTGCATGCATCTTGAACACCGAGATTTTTTTTGGGAATAATTTAGCATACTTAAATTTGATACAATCATTATAAAATTATAACAATTAATTTTTCAAAATTGTTCGAGGTTGCACAAAACCAGTTTTAACTTTTAAAGCAAAGAACGTATGCTAAATATACATCATAAGTATCTAACTATGCATGTAAATTGCAAGGAAGAAAAACATATAATTATTCCATTTAATGTGTTGCAAAGAACGATTAATATTTTTTCTTATATATGCATCATACTTTTACTAAATATGCATTCGACGTGCAAAGAACGATTAATCGTTTTTCATAACCTATAATTAATCTTCAATTCCAACACTTTTTGAAGGATGCATAAAATCAGTTTTTAATGTTAAATCTTGAAATGAGGCGAAATATACATCATAATTTATCTAACTATACATATAAATTGTAAGGGAAAAACCTATTAATTTTTGCATTTAAGGTGCAACAAAAAATAATCAATATTCTTTGAAAACCTATATATGCTTCATTATTAGACTAAATATACATAGGACGTGTTAACATATAATTAAATTCTTAATACTGGGGAAGGATACATAAAACCAGTTTTAAACATCAAATCAAGATACAACATCTAATTATACATCATATTTTATATATATGTGCATGTAAATTGCAAGGAAAAAATACATAATTATTGCATTTAAGGTGCAGCAAAAAAAACTTAATACTTTTTTTACAACCTATATATGCATCATACTTATACTAAATATACATTGAATGCCCCCATCCGAAAATGATTGCATCCCTAGATTAAAGAAAACATATATGGCATTTTGTTTGCTAGAGATTAGAGGATTTTGGATGTTATTATAATTGATTGCATCCTAAATTAAAGGAAATAGATATGGTAACTCCTATTTTCTAGTTGGACGATTTTTTTGATTTCTCCTAAATGCCCCCATCCGAAAATGATGCTAAATAATGCAACAATATCTAATGTTTCAATCTTATCCATCCAATGATTAATTATAACGGTTCAGATTAGGTCTCACGGTCTCACCCCAATAAATGGTCTCACAAGAACCCACCCCTATATATATATAATTGCATGTGCGCGATATGTGCACAAATATTAGATTTGCATGTGCACGATATGTGCACAAATATTATATTTAGAGATTTATTGCATGTGCACGATATATTAGATTTGCATGTGCACGTTATGTGCACAAATATAATTGCATGTGCACATGAATTAAAGGGCATGATATAAAATAGGTTTGGGCACGATTAAAGGGACACGATATAAAATAGATTTACATTCACGATAAAAAGTAAACACAGGTTTCAAAATATCATGGGTACGATATAAAATAGGACCACGATTTTGACACGATATGGGCACGATACATAGGGGGTGTGTATTTGGAGAGGAGTGTACACGATTTTCAAGAAAAACAATAATTACATCAGTTTTAAAATTCAAAATCTTCAAATTAAAGGAGGGGCAGTGTGGTCAAATTGTGTAAAAAAAAAAAGTTTTTTAAGTTGGTGGGTTAAAAATAATACCCACTATCCATAGTGGATAGTTAAAAAATTTCCCATTAAGATAATTGGACCTTAATTCTTTAGGCCCATAAAGAGTTTTATTCTACAGGTAAATAAAATTAGTCACATGTTTAATTTGGCCCATAGTGCATTGTATTTTCAGCATTATGTAATAAGCCCGTTAGCTCATTTTGGTGGCTTTAATTTAAAGCATTTCTTTTTTACATGACATTCAAAATCAAGAGGGATTTGATATTTAAGATAGCTTGCATGATGCAGTGCATAGGTCAACATGACGTCGTCCAAATTACACCATAAGTAAAGTTTCAGAAATTGGATATTAGTACTATGAGTAGGGATGGCAGCGGGACAGGTAGACGCGGGTATCCACCCGCCCAGACCCTAATGGGATGGGTATGGGTAGTCTTTTTTGAATTTGGGACGGGTATGGGATGATAAATTACTACCCATTTATATACGGGTAGGGTATGGTTTTACCCCTTGGATACCCACCACTACCCGAACCCGTTAACCTCTTAGTAACTTTCATTTATTTTTTTCATCTAATATTATACGTTTCTTTATAGAAGCCCAACATAAATTTGCATTTTGTACAAAGAAGATATGAAGTTGTTATTTATTTTGAATTTGTGATCATATCAACTCTGTTTTATCTTTGCCAAACTTGATAAAACTACTTGTCTGATGGTGTAGTTTTATAAATTAAATGATGTACCAAACTACCACTATTGATTCTACAGTTTAAAGGAATGTATTGTAATGCTTTTGATTTAGTTGATGAATGATAATAGTCTTTAGTGACTTACAAAATTAAAATGGTTAATTATTATATTTATTGAGAATTTAACATATTAATATTTTCTTATATAATAATTAGTTTTGGTTGGGTGTCCATTTAATAGTTATATAAATATTCATATAATTATACGTTTATATATAAAATACATGGGTTTTAGGCGGGTATGGGTAGTAAACGGGTATCAGGAAATGGATTTGGGATGGGTACGAGTAATAGATGTAGTTTCTTAATCGGGTTTGGGATGGGTACGAGTAGTATAAATATTATAGGGTTCGGGTATGGATAACCTCAAATCAAAGGATACCCTACCCATTGCCATCCCTAACTATGAGCCATAAGTCAAAAGTAAAAGTTGATAATTAAATCAAGACAAGTACTCCAATTAAAGAAGCCTAAAACATCATCAATTTATGACAAAAATGACATTCTGTTTGTTTTTGAACTAAAGCTACCCGGGTGGCCGCTGTTCTAGAACCGCCAGGTCTCAGTTCCTCCAATATGAGGAACCAAAATTGTTGTCTCACGGTTTCAGTTCCAAAACTAAAACCGGTATTTTTGGTTCCAAACTGGAACCCGATTCCTCCATGTTTTCGTTTCCGATTCAACCGAAACCATTTTTTTCCTTTTGATAACTTTTTTAAAAAATTTACTTTATCAATTTCAGTTAAAAAAAAGTCTGTACTTAATATTGATAATAATATTAAGATGTCGACATATTCTCTTATAGGGTATAGATGAATCAAAAAATCCACTTACAATACTTGGTTTAAGACGTTTATGATGTGGTTGTTACTATAAACATCATAATAAATATTTAAAATTTCTTCTAATTAACATATTCTTAAAAATGTTTTTGTCGGTTTTAACCTGCAAACCAATGGTTTTAACCACTGGTTCAACGGTTTTTGACACGGAGGAACCGGTTTATGCGGTTTCGATTCCGGTTTTGGAACTGAATTCCAATTAGCGGTTCTCGAAATTGTTTATCACATTTTAAGGGAAGAAACAATGCAACAAATGTTCAATTGTTCTTTTCCCAATTATTTTATCTCAAGGAAGAATAACAACCCAAGAGCATATGTTGGACTTGTTTGATACATGTTTTTATCTTAATTTTGATGATTTTATTTTATCACCAAAACAATGTTTTTTAAAGGTTGTCCAAATACTCCTAAATGATTTAAAATGATTTTAATATTTTTCCGGAGTATTTCCTCAAGTTTATTTTTGATAATAATGGACAACACTTTTAATGATTTTATGTCAATGGGTTTTTACTCCTAAACAAGATTTCTAAATGTTGTCTAAATACTCCCGATTGGTTTAAAATGTTTTTACAAAATTTTCGGAGTATTTATTGAGTTTTATTTTCGACAAAAATTGGACAACACTTCTGTCTCGTGGTCGACCGGTCGCCCTATAGGGCAACCCGTACCTGAAGATGATCTTTGAAACAGAAAATGAGATGGAAGTAAAATCGAGCGCAGTCGCCGTCGCATGCAGGGTTGACTGCACTGCATGTTTTGTTTTGAAACAGAACAAATCTTCTTCGTTTTTTTTTGTTAAGGTGGACCGGTTGAAACAGGGTCGGCCGGTCAGGTCAAGCCTATGTCGGCCTGGTCGCCTGTTGTAATTTCTAAGTGTTCTTCAATTCTCTTATTTCGTCGACACGGCCGCTACGTGCAGCATTGACAAGAAAAAATATGACCGTTTGATGAGACACATTTCCTTAAATTGTGGGATTGATTTCTAACAACCTATATTCTTGATTTTAATTGTATTTTTCGTAGATTTTCAATCCCCAAGAGGAGCCTATGCTTGATAAATCATCTCCTATAAATAGAGGAAGTTTTGGAGCAACCACAACAAAGATTGAGATACAACACAACAAGATACACTTCAAGAAAATACTTGGTCTTTCATTGTTATTATTCTTGTTGTAAATTTGCCTAGCTTATCACTTTCACATCCTTGAGGTCTAGGCTATTCTTGATTACACTTTGCACTCAAATTGTAATATTCATTATTGAGTTGTAATCTTGATTTTTGGTTATCATTCAAACACAAGATATCCTTGTGAGTGTTCTTGTGGTAAGAACACACTTGGATGATCTAGGTGATAGGTGCAAGAAAATTGTGGTGATCTTCTTATTGAGGTGTTGAAGAATTTGGTATTCTTCAAGGTTGAAGATTGTGGTAATCTTCACAAGGTGCCGTTGGAGATTGTGGTAATCTTCAAGAAGAGATTGTGGTAATCTCAAAGGTGGTGTTGAAGAAGAGTGTGGTGCTCTTCAAGGTGTTGTAAGTTGAATTTGTATTAATTTTGGTAATTAATAAAATTCTTTTTCTTTGAAATCCATCCTGGATATCTTTGGGGTGGTAGAGGATTAGGCCCAGGTGGGTTGAACCTCTTTAAATCGACGTGTGTTGTTTACATTCCGCACCTTTATTATTGTGTTTGAGCATTCGGTTGTAAAAAGAGGGCTAAATCGAAAAGATGGAGATAATCTATTCACCCCCCCTCTAGATTATCGTAGCCACCTGGACTTACAAGTGGTATCAGAGCCAAACTCTTTGGCAAGCTCGTTTCACATTGCGAGTGAAGAGAAACGATCGTCGGCTACGAACGAAGCTCATCTTTCCGGCACCTCCACCACCAAGCCACCACTATTTGATTCCAAAAATTTTATTTTTTGGAAAGAAAGAATGGAATGCTACTTACAAGGTTGCGGGTTTGACATTTGGAACACCGTCATAAACGGAGAATCCATTCCGATGAAAGATACACCACACACCTTAAAAGGCTTCAAAAAGCTCAATGATGAAGAGAAGAAAAAAGTCTCCTTAAACGGTAAAGCTCTTAATATTTTGTATTGTTCATTTACTAATTTGGAATATGAACATATTGTAGGAATAAAATCGGCACATGAAGTATGGCAAAAATTAGAAGCCATCTATGGAGTATTTGCAAATGAAAGGAGTCAAACAAAAGCATCTACTTCTCAAAGGGATACAAGTTCAAATCTAAGAAACAAGCCTCTTACAACTTCCAATTATGAAGAAGTTGAATATTGTTTTATGGGCATCAATGAAGAAAACGAGGTATGTCTTAAACCTTCTACTTCCTATGATATTGTCATTCAAAATGATTATAGTGATTTGCAAAATGATTATGATGAACTTCAAAATGAATTCCAAAGCTTACTTGTTAAATACAAAAATTTGAAAAAGGAATTCAATATTTTGAAAAATGATAAGGATAGTTTATTTACTTCCTATGAATCACTATCATGTGCTCACACCACCACACTAGATAAGGTGAGAAACCTTGAAAAAGAAAAAAGTACTCTTGTTGAGAATATTGATTGCATGAAAAAGGATTTATTAAAATCTAACTTGAGTACTAATAAATTGACTAATATTGTTGATATTCATAATCATGATAAAGGACTTGATCATAAGCCTAATGTTGTTAATCATATAAAAAAAGATCAAGTCACTATGCACGTTGGTCATTATGCTCCTAAAATTATTACATGCTTTTATTGCGGTAAAAAGGGTCATACGTTAAATACTTGTCGGGCTAGAAATAGCTCTAATTATTGTTGGAGACCTAAAAGTCTCAAGACTAATCCTAAAGGACCCAAACACATAAGGGTACCACAAAATAATGTGTTATTAGGTACCCGACGAAATAATGATCGAAGAAAATTCATACCGCCAGGAAGACAATGACCATTTCATTTGATCAAAGAAGGAGAAACTATTTTCGACAAAGCCAATTTTCAAGAAAAGGATATAATCAAAATTGGGAAGAACATAATCCTTGGAAATGGCAAAGACATCATCAACAAGATGATTCTCAAAGAAGAAGAGATCATCAACAATGGGAAGGCAACAAACCTTGGAAATTGAGTAATCAAAGAAGTCATCATCAACAAAGTGACTTCTCAATGGGAAGATATCATCAACAATGGGAAAGACACAACCCATGGAAACGGCGTAATTGGTAAACCGTATCTCTCCATTTATATATGCATTTTATTTTAATTCTATGCATGTTTTTAATTATGTCTTAATTGCAAAATGAGTTTTCAAGCATTTATTTTTTAATTTAGGTCTTTAATATATTTGTGAGTTTCAAAATTTTTAAAAGAAGAAGACCTTGCATGATATTTCTAAAACTCTTGTGCATTATATTAAATCCATGTAGTTTATTATCTTCTATGTATTCTCATAAGCATAAGCATTTATCTTGATATCTCCTATCACTTGCCTACACTTGTGTTTTTGTGCAAATTTTGTTTAAGAATTGTGTAGGATATTTATATCTCATACTCGTTGGCTATTTCGTCATCAAGTTTCTTAAACTATCGAGGTACGTTCACTCGTATTTTTCTTAAAACTCGATATTTATGCACATATCTTTCAAGATATTTCATTTTAATCCCTTAAGTGCCCCTAAATGATTTTGCAAATATTCTCTTAAAAGGGCACTACTTGTTAAGTCTCGTTTTTCTCGAATATATATTTTCCCAAAACCCGTATTTGTGGGACTTGATCCAAAATTATCTTTTTGCAAAGTTTTAAAACTTTTGGGGTGAAAAATTGAATTTTGAAAAATTCTGGAAAAGAAAAATTGCACTGGGACGGTCAAAGCAGGCGACCGGCCGTCGCACGCCGACGTCGGCCGCACCCTACCTCGACCGTCGCCGTGAGCAATTTCTCGTTTAAAACGTTCGCCTTCATTTTATTACGACGCAGAAAATCTCTTCAAACCCTATAACTGCGAATGTCCCCCTTTTCTTCTACAATCTTCAATTCTTCATCAATCCTTGTAATCTTTCTTGCTAATTCACTTGTTTTTGCAAGAACTTCACATATATGGCTCCTCCAAGAAATTCTACCGAACGAAATCCTCAAAAGAGGAGAAGGAGGCAAAGGGGAGAATCTTCTTTCAATCCCCAACAAGATGATATTCTACAAGGAGACTATCAAAATAGGCTTACGGAAGAGGAGATTGTCGAATTAAGAGCCGGAGTTTCAAAATCAAGCATTCATTGGGACTCTAGTAAGTTATCACTCCTCTACGAGCCTCCCTCTAGAGCTAATAAATTTCGATTTTTAAATAAACTTGCGGAGGAACATTATGAGAATATTGGATTGAATGATAAGAAAATTGCGTGCACTCGTATGGTTCGATTTCAAGCATTTCATGATGAATTTCCGGATATTAGAGCTTACTTTGAAATTCAAGGATGGGTTTCACTTTGGGATAATCCGTGTTTGCATTATGATGACGAGCTTATAAAACTTTTTTATGCAAATATGTGGATTGTTGATGCTACGGTAGATAATCCGTTGGAACTTCACACTTTTGTTAATGGTAGGCATTTTTCATGGACATTGGCCGATATTTGTAATCACTTTAACGTGCCAAATGATGGAGTGGTCAATGTGGATTGCGCTCATTGGGATGATAATATTTTCGGTGTTTCACTAGATGATGTGAAAACCTTTTTAGGAGTATATCCCGAAGTGACATACTCGACAATGCCGCCAAATTATCGGATTATATCTATCATTTGCTCCTATTGTGTGTGTGGAAAGGAAATAAAACTTTCGAGTAATCTCGAACTCTTTCTCACCTATAAGATTGTTCGAGGAGAAAGAGTAAATTATGGGGCAATTTTTGTATATTGCTTGTTGGAATCTAGAAAGCTTACCAAGAAAAAATATACCTTGGGTAATTTGATTTGCCGACTCTTATACTTATCGGGATACCCGGAAAATGAAATGAATACCGAAATTCGTCACAATGATTTTGATAATGCCAACATTCTACAAATGGTAAGAATGCGACGACATTTACCACGGGTTCCTACCAAAGCCGCTAGGGGACGTGCCCGACATCAACAACAACCTCGGGATGATTTCTTTAATGACAATGAGGTTGAAAATATTGGAAGAGGTGAGTTTGACGAACAAAGAGATGATGAAGAAGAGAATGTGGGGAATGAAGAGGAAAATGAAGAAGAGAATGTGGGAAATGAACAAGAAATTAGGGAGGAAGGAGATGAAGACGAGTCGGATGTTGAAGATCTAAATCTCAAAGAGAGAATGGCCAAAGTGGAAAGAGAAACATTTAGAGATGTGGCCTCTCTTAGAAAAGAGCTCCGGGTTGTGAAAAAGGAAAATTCTAGTTTGAAAAAGTCAATTGGCAAATTGAAGAAATTCATCAAAGATCTTATTCCCGGAACTTGCTTCTCCTCGGATGAGGAATGATGTCCCCACCCCCTTTACTTTCTAGCATTTTCGTTGCTTTGTATTTTTATGAACTTTTGTAAAACTCTCTCGTACTAATAAAATTTGCTTGTCTTATTGAAAGGGTGAAAATTACAAGTTGATTATGACTTGTGGTTGATCATGGTATTGGTGGAGTATTTGATGGTAAAAATACTCTAATTTAGCATATTGTTTGATAATTGGTATGAAGTACTTGATGGTAAAAGTGCTTCTTTTAATGCTTTGATCATTATGCTTAGTTGGATATGTTGGGACTTTTGATATATCATACATGTATTGTTTAAGACATGACTTGTATTATTTGGTGGATGCTCTAATTTTTGGCATTTGTAATGCCTTGATCCTTCTTAGCTTATATTATCTCAATTGGGTTGAACCCTTGAGAATCTACTTTGTTGAGCCTCTTATTTGATGAACAAATGTTGCATATGTTGCATATAATCTTATTGAGCTTTGAAATGAGGATGATTGATGATTCTTGGCTTGAAACATTTACAAGGTGTATATACAACCTCTTTTATCTTTCACGCACACAAGGTGTTCGATGAAATGTCGCAATGAAAATTTCTACTTATACATGATTCTCTTGCTTTCAAAAGTCTTCCATACTTATTGAGATCATGATTTGGTAAACAAAACGAGCGTATGAACTCTTCATATTACATTTCTCCCATTTTCCTTGGAGTGTTAAGCTTAAATTGCTCAACGGTTGATAAACCGTCTCTTTGGTGCACTTTGATGACATTATATGATGTTTCTATCATCCTAACATTTTTTTTGATGATTCCAAAGGGGGAGAAACAGGAAATTGGCGCATTAGCTCAAAGAAGCTAATAAAAGCTTGTCATAAAAGCTATAAGTTATGGCTCATAAAAGCCATAAGTTGTGATTCTTCTTTAGTCCAATTGTTTAATGATGTTTTATGCCAGGGGGAGCTTATAAGCTCTTGAACAAATTGTAAAAGCTAAAGCTTTTATCTTATGGAAAATTGCTTTTACATTATTCTTGATATGCTTGTTGATAGGGGGAGCTTGTGCTTATTATTGAATATATTTACTCCCTACTTGGTTGCTTTAATATTTTTGGAAATTTTGGTTGCTTCCAAACGGTCAAATATTTTTACCGGAAAATCATTTCTAAAATTGCTCTCTTAGTTTGTGTAAAAATTGTTTTGGTTTGTAATCATCAAAAAGGGGGAGATTATTTGATACATGTTTTTATCTTAATTTTGATGATTTTATCTTATCACCAAAACAATGTTTTCAAAGGTTGTCCAAATACTCCTAAATGATTTAAAATGGTTTTAATATTTTTCCGGAGTATTTCCTCAAGTTTATTTTTGATAATAATGGACAACACTTTTAATGATTTTATGTCAATGGGTTTTTACTCCTAAACAAGATTTCTAAATGTTGTCTAAATACTCCCGATTGGTTTAAAATGTTTTTACAAAATTTTCGGAGTATTTATTGAGTTTTATTTTCGACAAAAATTGGACAACACTTCTGTCTCGTGGTCGACCTGGTAAATCTTTATAGGGCAACCCGCACTGAAGATGATCTTTGAAACAGAAAATGAGACGGAAGTAAAATCAGGCAGGTCGACCGGTCGCCCTGGGCGTCGACCGGTCGCCCAGGGGTCGACCGGTACCTGCATGTTTTGTTTTGAAACAGAACAAATCTTCTTCGTTTTTTTTGTTAAGGTGGACCGGTTGAAACAGGGGTCGACCGGTCGAAGCCTATGTCGACCGGTCGCCCTGTTGTAATTTCCTAAGTGTTCTTCAATTCTCTTATTTTCGTGCGGCCTGGTCGCCTGCGGTATTGACATGAAGAAAAATATGACCGTTTGACAGCAGACACATTTCCTTAAATTGTGGGATTGATTTCTAACAGCTATATTCTTGATTTTAATTGTATTTTTCTGTAGATTTTCAATCCCCAAGAGGAGCCTATGCTTGATAAATCATCTCCTATAAATAGAGGAAGTTTTGGAGCAACCACAACAGCAATTGAGATACAACACAACAAGATACACTTCAAGAAAATACTTGGTCTTTCATTGTTATTATTCTTGTTGTAAATTTGCCTAGCTTATCACTTTCACATCCTTGAGGTCTAGGCTATTCTTGATTACACTTTGCACTCAAATTGTAATATTCATTATTGAGTTGTAATATTGATTTTTGGTTATCATTCAAACACAAGATATCCTTGTGAGTGTTCTTGTGGTAAGAACACACTTGGATGATCTAGGTGATAGGTGCAAGAAGATTGTGGTGATCTTCTTATTGAGGTGTTGAAGAATTTGGTATTCTTCAAGGTTGAAGATTGTGGTAATCTTCACAAGGTGCCGTTGGAGATTGTGGTAATCTTCAAGAAGAGATTGTGGTAATCTCAAAGGCGGTGTTGAAGAATAGTGTGGTGCTCTTCAAGGTGTTGTAAGTTGAATTTGTATTAATTTTGGTAATTAATAAAATTCTTTTTCTTTTTGAAATCCATCCCGGATATACTGGGGTGGTAGAGGATTAGGCCCTAGGTGGGTTGAACCTCTTTAAATCGACGTGTGTTGTTTACATTCCGCATCTTTATTATTGTGTTTGAGCATTCGGTTGTAAAAAGAGGGCTAAGTCGAAAAGATGGAGATAATCTATTCACCCCCCTCTAGATTATCGTAGCCGCCTGGACTTACAGGACTAAAGTTAGAAAATAAATTATTTAATTGCCCTTTCTTTTGCCAAGGTCAAGCGGAAAAGCAAAGTTTGAAATAGTTAACTAATATTTTTTAACAATATATATATGATATGTACCTACCTAAAATTACTTATTTACCCTTACCTATTTGAGGAAAAGGCCTAAGGGGGCTAGGATTCACGAATTACTTGGGGTCGTGGCACGACCCGAACCGAGGTCATGGTTCGGGTTGCCTACCCGACCCGACCAAATAGAACAGGTTTGGGCAGGCCTATATACTATTAAAGAGCGAGGTCGCGAGCCGAAACAAGGTGACGGTCCGGGTCGCCTAATCGACCCGACCCAAGTATAAAAGATGGATTTAGCCAGGTGGACCAATACGAGGCTGACACGTGGTACGAGATTGTACGACTCCGTATGACCTCGTACGACACCGTACGACCCTTTACGGCCAGGAGATTCGGCACCTATAAATACATCACTGTTCCATTGCTACATGTATCACATTTATTGCTATTCACCTCGCTTTACATTTACTAGCGACCTAACACCTGTACTGACTTAAGCATCGGAGGGTCTTAGCTGGGAACCCTCCCGGCTAACCTAACATTTATCTCTGTTACAGGACCCGAACCGAAAGTACCTAGGCTCGAGACGAACTGACCCGACCCGAAGTACATTTGGTTTGTTCACACCGAAATTAGTTGGCGCCGTCTGTGGGAAAAATATTTAGGTCAAAATGAATATGGATGAGACCCCAGTGAAAGCAAAGGGAATACCACCTTGTGGATTAAATATGGAGGAGACACCTATAAGGACGAAGGAAACGACACCTCGAGGAGCATCCCCTTTGCTGCAAACCAAGTAGCAGTATCAAAAGGAGGCTGAGGATCCCATAATTAACATGCGAACTAGTGACTTTGAGAAAATGTTGGAAAAAATGCTAAACGATAGGGAAAGGAAAGGAAAGGCTCCCATGGCTTCTCCCCCGAGGGAGGTGCCTAAGGACAAAGAACCATCACTGATGGAAGCAAATAAGGAGATAGGAGATGGTGAGGAGGTAGCTAGTCACCAAATGCTGCGGGCGAGGCAGCCCGAGGCGAAGCTGGGCGAGCTCCCAAGGGTGGCTGATATAAACGAGCTCAGTGAGCAAATTGAGCAAGCTACTCGAAAGTTGGACCATTTGAAGAAAAGAGGGGCAGTCACTTCCGCTCTACAAAAGAGAGGATCCCTGTTTTCCCCAGAAATTTTGGCTAAAGTCGTCATTACGAGCTTCAAGCTCCCAGATCTTCCCAAATATGATGGGAATAAGGATCTGCAAGAGCATTTGATGGCTTTTGATCACGTAATGCAGCTTTATGGATAGTCGGATGCCATGAACGCTAGAATTTTTATCACTACACTGAAGGAAAAAGCGCAGGAATGGTTCACGGGACTGCCCATAGGAACGGTCGTATCTTACGAGCAGTTGGCAAGAAAGTTCTTTTACCAGTTCGCTAGTCAAAAGCGAGCTCGGAGGTCATCGACCCACCTTTTCACCATCAGGCAGGCAGAAGGCGAGCCACTTCAGGATATGAGGATATGAGGATCGATATGATGACAAATATATTGGTGCATGGCTTGAAAAAGGGAGCACTAGCTTCAGCCCTAGTGCGTAATCCTCCAACGGATAAGGAAGAATTGATGGGGATGATCCAGCAGTATATTCAGGAAGAAGAGATGAATGAATTGAAGGATCACAAATGGTCGGTAGCGGGTCAAGAGGTGCACGTAAGAAAGGATCCTAGAGAGAGACCTCGTTTTAAGTCTAAAAAAGACCATGAACGGGGTCGAGATCAGGATCGACCGTGACCCATGCGGTTTAGCTGGTACACACCGTTAAATGTGCCCAGGGTACATGCCCTAATGTCCATCGAAGGAAAGAACATATTGAAGTGGCCAAGAAAAATGAGGGCCACACCGGGTAGGAGAGACGAAGGCAAATATTGTCATTTCCACAAAGACCACGACCATGATACAAAAGAGTGCTTCCAATTAAAAGACGAAATAGCGCGACTCATTCAATAGGGGTACTTAAAAATTTTTGTAAGAGTAAAGGGAAGTGAAATAGAGGAGCGAGGTCAGGGAAGAGAGGCGAGGCCAAGTTCACCCCGCATAAATCGCGAGGAAGATATGAAGCTCGTTTCCCGATAAAGGAAAGAGAAAATCAGCATCGCGAGTGATCTGAAGCGAGGCGAGACCGGCAGGACGAAAATTTACCAAGAAGGGGGGTAATCCATATGATTGCTGGAGGTCCAAGTGGGGGTGATTCGCAAAGTGCGAGGCGGAAAAATATGCGAGTTTTGGCTCACACTCCTAAAAGGATCTTGGATATTTTGAATATCCAGGAAGCAAACCCAATTACTTTTGATAATGGTGACCTTGTGGGAATAGAAACAGGTCAAAACTATCCTATGGTTATAACGATGGATATTGAAAACTTCGCAGTACAGAAGACAATGATTGATAATGGGAGCTCGGCGGATGTAATTTTTGTGCAAGTCCTAAGGAAGATGGAGTTGATGTAGCAACGCTACAACCAGTGGACACACCTTTGACTGGGTTCGGAGGAAGCTAGGTGATCCCGCTAGGTACTATCGACCTCTCAACCTCGCTAGGAACTTCCCCATGCCGAAAGACGGTTATGATTAAATATTTGGTGGTCGATGCTCTGTTCGCATACAACGTTATTTTGGGCAGGCCAGGTTTAAATCAATTCCAAACTATTGTATCCACATATCATTTGAAGATGAAATTTCCAACTTCGAGTGGAATTGGTGAAGTGTGCGGAATCAGAAAAGTGCAAGGGAGTACTATAACTTGTCCCTAAAGAAAAAGAAAGGAGAACGGGAAATTAGAACTATTAAGCAAACTCAGAGAGAAGAGGAGGCATGAATGAGCAAGAAGGAGAAGGAGAAGCATAAAAAGGCTCGGGTGATGGAATATAAAATCGAACTCTTGAATAAAGACAATGCAAGAGAGTTGGATCCAAGCAATCCGGGTAAGACGACCCAAATAGGTTCACAGATAGATCCAAGCCTCGAGCTTTAAAGGCATTAGCCCAGATGTCATTGTGCATCGCTTAAATATCGACCCCAAGGTAAAACTAGAGCTGTCAAAACGGGCTAGGCCCGTCGGGCCGGCCCGCCCTGCCCAGCTTAAGGTAGGGGGTGGGTTAAGTATTTAGTAGCCCGCCAAGGGGCGAGCCTAAATGGGCTAGCCCGCCGCGGGCTTGGCGGGGCGGGGCGGGCCGGCGGTCTAGCCCGCCAAAAATAAAAAAAAAAGAAAAAAATATGAAAAATTAGATAAAATAGATAAAAAATAGTATAATTGATATTTTATATTTTTATCTCTTATAAAAGTGTATATAATATTTTTATAAAATATGTACTTGTTATCCATTAGTATATTTAATTCATTAAAATTAATAATATGAATAATTTTTTTTTCATTTTTTAATTTTTTTAATTTTTTGCGGGCTGACCCGCAACCTAAGGCGGGTTGGGTTGGGCTGAGGTTTTCTCGGCCCGCTACCTCGGTGGGCTGCCCTGTCCCGCCTCGCCAAGTGGTCATAAAAATCAACTCCATCACGGTTATAGGATACCGAATACAAAATGCTTACTTATCATCTGTTACAAGCCAAAACAGCGGAAGTCTAACATCATAAGTAGGTTTTGATAATAGATACCAAAATGGCTTATTACATGCCATGATCATAGTACTTAGAGAAAATTAAACATATATAAGCAGCCAGAGCCAATGTCCGGATTACTCTTGGATTGGGGTGTCCGGATCAGCTTCATTATTTTCTGTAAATAAGTTTAGAAAACGTGGGGTGAGCTAAACGAGCCCAGTGAGTGGGGTTGGAAAATGCAGAAAAGTTTTAAGAAAACAATTTATGAAATACTGTGTAATGCATGTTAGATGCACAATGGAGGTTAAATTGAGTAAATAGAATTTTCAAAAGACGAACCCAAATTTTTATCAATTTACGACAAGTCATTAAAAATTTCTTAAAGGAAAATAATATAATGGTGACGCTACTCAATGAAAACCCAAGGCCGATGTGGAATTTACACCGCACCTTAATGTTCGGTTCATATTGATTTTAAAACGGACAAGGTTCTATGCCCCATTTTAAAATCTAACGATTGGGATAACATAACAAGAACGCTTGAGGCCGATGTGGAATAACACCGCACTTATTGCGTTCTCCAACTCACCAGCCGAAGCCTCCCGGCTCTTTATTCCTCCCGAGTGGCTCGACGGCTCTTTAAGCGTGGTTTAAACCCAGAGAGACCGTTATATTCGGAATATACCAATACTATGACCCAAATTCCGCCGCCTCCGGTCCCACGGAAAATGGGAATTAGGCCCATGTGTAGTCGAGCAAACATCAACAGGCAACCTATTCGATTATTTGCCCGACCTACACATGCCGACACGACTTGATAGACAGTCGATAATTACCAAGAATGCAAGTGTCATTTCTATACTAATCTATGTTGTGTACAATTAATATAGCAATCACAATACAACAATTTGATTAAATGTGATTCATAAGATAAGTGATGTTATTTAATCAATATTCAATGTTTGCACAAATATATTCTTTAGTGATTATATCTTCCATCCATCATTTTCTATATTTTTAATCAAGCTAATCCATCAACATTTTTAAAATGCAGTAACAATAAATTAAAACCTACTAAGCAAGAATTTAACAAGGATATTTTTCTTCTTGTCATGCAACCATTCCCAAAATTAACCATAGTAAATTCAAATTAAACATGCAAAACCATCATATTGATTTTCATTTAAGTAACATCAATTCATGCAACTTCATGACTTTAAATCTGTTTTAAGAGAAAATGAATAAATAAAATTTACCCAAATAGAATTAAGATTGGCTAAATTTTTACCCACTTTTTTTTTTTTTTTTTGTTTGATGATCAAGAAGCTATGGCACCAAGAGTGGCTCGGCTCCTACACGAATTTCCAACACTATTTAGTCAAATTATTTTTAACCATTAATATTAAGATTTCAAAATGTATATAAAATAACTACATAAACTAATCAAAGTAGTTTAATTATTGACATGCAAAGGTTCTTGGCATTATTCCTCAACCTTAAGGTGTAAACCTTAGTGGTTCTTTTGGAATGGCCTCATTGAACCAAATGACTAACAAAAATCTTAATAAACATATTATTTCAAAACAGTTTTGAAAAAGAAAAAAAGAAAAAAATATTTGTGATATATGGGAAATTATTAGATCTAGTGATTTTAATAACATGCAAAAGGGTCTAGGCAATTTTCCTTCAACCTTAAGGTAAAACCTTAGTGGTTTATTTAGGAGTAGCCTCATTGAACCCAAAAGAGAATAATATTTGGAAATTAAATTTAAAATTCGAAATAGATAAGGTTTATACAAAAAAAAGTCCCTAAAAATAGGAAAATAACCTGGAAAATAAATTAATTTTTTTTAATAATCTGGAAAATAAAAATAATAAAAAAATATGACAAGAAATAGCCCCATATCCCATAAGAAATAATACTTTGAAAAAGGTTTTAATTTTCGAAATAATTAATTAAAAAAATATTTAATTATTATTGTTATTATTTTTAAAGAAAACAGCCCCCTAAATAATACAACCCCTTTTTTTTTTGTAAAAGAAAATTTCAAAATTAGATAAAAATATAACTAAATCCACTTTTAATTTAACTATTATGATTATTATTATTTTAAAAGAAAAATAACAAAGAGAATACATTGAAATCAATTTATGTCTAAAAAATTTCCTCTATTTTTCTTTTATTTCGTTTTTTTTTCTTATATATATACATATATCTTATTTTCGGTTTTAGGCTTATTTAATAAAAATGATGAAACAAAAATATTAAAAATTTATATAAATCCCTAGATCTATCACAAGATAGCACATGCAAATGGGTTTTCGGCTTGAACTCATCCATTTCGAACCAAATGTTCAAGGAGGTGTTGGTTCTAGCCTCATTAACCCAAATTCCAAAAAATACTAAATAATAACTCAAAATAAAAATAAATAAAAACCAAAAAAAAAAAAAACAAAAACAATGAAGGAAAATAGAATAAAGAAAAGAACATTCAAGCCACTGTTCGTGGCCTTTTCCAGGTGGTCCAAGACGCCTCGAGAAGACGGCTGCCCGAGGATCGCCGATGGGGTAGGAAAAATAAGCCGAAACAAAAATAAATTTAAGAAGAAAGGAGAAAAGAGAAAGAAAATAAAACAAAAAGAAAAAAAATAAAATATATAGGGGGAGATTTTCCGGCGGCCGGCGGTGGTGGTGGCTTGGCGGTGGCGGCATGGCCGGTCTTGCATTGGGGGGGGAAGATGAGAGAGAGAGGAGATGAGAGGCTTCACCTTTTATTGTGTGAAAGTGTGTGTGAAATCTTTGAAAAATGGGTTTAGTGTTAGAGTTGAGGGTATATATAGTGGTCTAAGTTGGGTAGGCTTTTGGCTTGGTTTGGGCTTAAGAGATGGGCTAGGCTTGACAAATAACAAGGCTTTAAAAATCTTAAAATGAAGAAACCCATGGGTCAAAAGGTTTGGGCTAGAGCTTTAATGATAAGATAAGTCCCCAAAAATGTATACATAACATATAACAATTATATAAAATTAAATAAATTAATCATAAAAAAAATATATGAAGCTACAAAAATTAAAGTATACTCCAAATAAGATAAATACCTAGAATATTCCGCGGTTAGTCGACGTGGTCTTACATACTCCCCTCCTTCAAAGAATTTGGCCCCCAAATTCCTTCTTGAAATATTTCTGGGTAATTTTTGATCATATCTTCCTCCAACTCCCAAGTAGCATCCTCAGGTTTATCATGCTTCTGCCATAATACCTTCACTAGTGGAATTCTTTTACCGCGTAATTCCTTAATTTGATGGTCAATAATTCGCAATGGGTGTTCCACGTATGATAGATCTTCTTGAATCACGGGGATCTCTTCTTTGATGATATGTGTCGGATCCGGTTGTACTTCTTAAGTCGGGATACGTGGAATACATTGTGCATCCCTCGCTAATGCCTCCCAGGAAGATTAAGTCGATAAGCCAGCCGCCAATTCTCTCCACTATAGGGTATGGTCCTACATACCGTGGACTCAATTTTCCGCCTTTTCTAGATTGTATAAGACCCTTTCTTGGTGATAATCTCAAAAATACCATATCCCCAACTTCGAATTCTAGATCCCTTCGCCTATTATTTGCATAACTTTTTTGCCGACTCTGAGCAGTTCTTATTCTCTCTTTAATGAGTCAGACTTTTTCCATTGCTTCTTGAACTAAATCTGTTTTTGCAATGGCTATCTGAAGCCCTCTTCTCTGTTTCGGTGTCCATTTGTCATCTATATCCTATCTCCCAGTATACTGGAGATCTACATTTTCTCCCATATAAAGCTTCATATGGCGCCATACCAATAGTTGCTTGATAACTATTATTGTAGGCGAATTATGCCAACGGAAGATGTGAATCCCAACTTAGGAGAAATCCAATGTACAAGATCTCAACATATCTTCTAGGGTCTGTCAGATCGTCATCTCGATCGCCCATCCGTCTCGTGGATGAGCAAAGTGATCTTAAAACTTAATTGTGTTCCCAATCCTTCATGGAGGCTTTTCCAAAATCGGGATACAAATCTTGGATCTCGATCAAACAATGTCAATCGGTACCCCGTGCAATCGAACTACCTCCTTTATATACAATCGTGCTAAACGTCGTAAACTCTGTCTTTTCGATAGGTAAGAAATGCGCAGATTTTGTTAATCGATCCACAATCACCCAGTTGAGTCATGGCGCCGAGTTCTTGGCAAATCAGAACAAAGTCCATTGTAACTTTTTCCCACTTCCATTCGGGAATTGCCAATGGTTGTAGTAACCCGGAAGGTCTCGATGCTCGCTTTCACACGCCGACAAGTCAAACACTTTGCCACATTTTCACTATTTGGTTTTTCATATTCACCCACCAAAAATTTTTCTTCAAATCTTTATACATTTTATTACTGCCAGGGTGAATCGTATACCGAGAGTGATGAGCTTCAGTTAAGATCTTATTTCTCAAACCTTCATCATTAGGTATACAAATTCTATTCCTGAATCTCATTATTCCGTCGGTCCCTACTACAAAATCTAGTCGCAACCCTTGACGTGCTTTTTCCTTCAATGTCTTAAATTTCATGTCGTTTTCTTGTGCCACTTGAATCTCATCCAATAGTTCTAGCTTCAAAGATAAATTGGCACACATGAGATGGGCTCCTATTTTTCTTGGGTTCCAACCACTCAACTCTTCGAGGGAATCCCACTCCCGTATCATTAATCTAGCAAATTGAGCTTTTCTACTCAAGGCATCGGCGACTACATTAGCTTTGCCTGGGTGATATTGTATATCAAAGTGGTAATCTTCCAACAATTCCACCCATCTCCTTTGCCTCAAGTTTAACTCCTTTTGTGAGAAAAGGTACTTAAGACTCTTATGATCAGTAAAGACCGTGAATTCCGCCCGTCTCGATAGTGTCGCCATTTCTTTAGAGCAAACACAATCGCAGCCAACTCTAGATCGTGGGTGGGATAGTTTGCTTCATATGGCTTAAGTTTTCGAGACGCATAAGCAACCACCTTACCATGTTGCATTAACACTGCGCCTAGTCCTTTCCTTGACGCGTCACTATAAACCACATAGTTCTCTAGCCCTTCAGGAAGGGCTAACAACTAATGCTTGATGGTGAGTTTATTTTTAGTTCTTGAAAACTAGCCTCACACTTATCGTCCCATATGAATTTAACATGTTTCGAGTCAACTTTGTCAATGGGCCTGAAATTTTAGAGAAGTCCTTAATGAATCTACGGTAATGCCCGGCGAGTCCCAAGAAGCTTTGAATGTCTGTTACAGTTTCCGGTCGTTTCCATTCTAGTACCATTTGTACTTTCGAGGGGTCCACTTTGCTATCCCTTTACCGAAATGATATGGCCTAAAAATGCGACTTTACTAAGCCGAGAATTCACATTTATCGAATTTGGCATACAATTGATGTTGTCTCTAGGTCTCCAACACAATTTTCAAATGTGTCTCGTGTTCCTCCTTGACTTAGAGTACACGAGAATGTCGTCGATGAAAATTATGACGAATTGATCTAGATATGGCCTAAACACTCGGCATCAAATCCATGAAGGCTGGAGCATTCGTTAACCCAAAAGGCACCACTACAAATTCAAAATGACCATATCGAGTTTGAAAGGCTGATTTAGGAATATCTTCTTCCTTGATTCTTAGTTGATGATATCCTTGTTGTAAATCCAACTTTGAAAACACACTCCCCCGAAGTTGATCAAATAGTTCGTCTATTCGTGGTAAAGGATATTTATTTTTGATGGTAACATTATTAAGTTCTCGATAATCAACGCACAATCTCAACGTACCATCCTTTTTCTTTACAAACAGTATCGGGGCTCCCCAAGGTGATGTACTAGGTCGGTTAAATCCTAGTTCGAGCAGCTTTTGTGAATCGAGTTTTCAATTCTTGTAACTCTAGTGGAGCCATCCGATATGGTGTCTTAGCGATTGGTGATGTACCGTGCAAAATTTCAATAGTGAATTCAATTTCTCTATTCGGGGGTAGCGAAACAAGCTCTTTAGGAAATACATCAGGATAGTCTGACACTATGGGTACCTCACAAATCTTCTTTTCATTTGCATGGTTTATTGATAATATAAGCCAGGTATCCTCTTGCACCTTTTGCTATTGCTTTCCTGGCCTTGATGGCCGAAATAATTGGGACCATCTTAACTCACGCTTTTCCAGACATTAGTACTTCTGGTTTGCCAGGAATACACAATCTTACTTCCTTTGTATTACAATTCATATTCGCATGATGTCGGGCTAACCAATCCATTCCCAAAATTACATCATAATCCAAAATTGGCAAAACAATTAGATTCACAGAAAAAAAGCATTTCCAATCATGACACCACAATCACGAAAAACAGAATTAGTTATCTGACTAGCTCCCATAGGAGTGACAACCTCTAATGAATATGGTAGCGATTCCATGCATGCATTCAGATTGTAGGTGAAGTGCGGTGAAACAAATGAATGCGTTGAGCCAGGATCTAGCAGAACTTGATTAGATACAAGGAGCGTACCTTCCACCACGTCAGTGGATTCCTGGGCTTCTTGCCCGTCTAGTGCAAACACTCGTCCTTGCATCTTGGGACGACCTCCACCATTGTCCTTAGCCATTGGATTTGGACAATCCTTGAACAGGTGTTTGTCGCTCCCACATCGAAGACACCTCCCGAGCTTCCTCCAACAAGCATCTGAAGTGTGTCCTGGCCTCTGGCAATGAGAACAGTTCAGTGGCACCGATTGTTTACCCTTTTCTGCTACCATACCCATCCCTTGTTTCTGCTTTGATTGAATTGGCTTCGCAGTCTGTCCTCCAGAAGGGCCCTTTGAACTCCCAATATTCCCTTTGTATTTGGGCTCCAACCGTGTTAATCCGCTTTCAATTCTTGCGGCAGCCTGAACCGCGGCCTCGTACATAGTAATCTCGGTAGCCAATAGTTGTTTATGCAATTCTAGTCTGAGGCCCCTAGTAAACTTGTACAACTTGTCCTCTTCATCTTGCACTAAACCTGGTGCATACTTAGATAATCTGTGGAATTCTGCTTCGTACTGAACAACTGACATTAATCCTTGCCTATGGCGGTGAAACTCGTCCCTACGCACTTCCCGAATGACTTTAGGAATGTACTGTTTACGAAACTCCTGTACAAAATTTCCCCATGTCCTTTCAGTCCCATCTCGTGTCCATTTTTCCTCAACAGTTCGCCACCAGTTGCGAGCTGCCGCTTCCAGACGAAATATCACCAAGGTAAGTTGTTGCTCTTCAGTGTACTTCAAAGCAGCAAATATGCTCTCAATCTTTTCCAGCCAATCCTCGGCCTTTATGTCATCAGGTTCTCCCAGGAAGGAGGGTGGGTTAAATCGAAGAAATCTTGCCAAAGACCGATCATGAGTCTCGAATTTGGACCGATAGGATGTTGCCTTGATTGAGTTTTGTTCTGCAAATATACCAACAACTGTTGTAGCACTTGAGTATTGATTTGGTTCTGCAGCAGGGTTAGGTGGATTTGGATGTTCTTGTTCTGGCACTTCGTTATGTAGAGGATATGGTTCGTATCTAGGATGCAGACGTGGGTGGCCCCTACCTCTTCGTTCAGCCATCAACTAAGAGTTACAAAGATGAAAGTTTGTTAGAATGTGTTATTATAATGTTATCAAATGTATACATTAACAGTAACATATCACAACACGAAACAAAATCACAAAAGCGGGAACTTTGACCTCAATTATATATATACTCTACTTTTTTTTTTACAAAGACAAAACATATTTCAAAAGGCACCTATTCTAAGAAGATGTTAGCTAACTAGGTCAGTGTGACTATCATATACACTGCCTGTACAGAAATATAGACAAAACTTCAGCCCTACGCTGTATCAAAACATATATACCCATCATATAATATAACTAATCTACAGATCTATCACTATGACCCCATCCAAGTCCACCTCCCACATCATCAAGTCATCATCAGAATCAGACTCCTCAAAAGGCTCATCCTCGGAAGAGGAAGAAGGAACCACAGGAGATATGGTCAATCCAGGTATAGCCGCGCAGAGACCTATCGCCCTCGCCCTGATAGTCTCTCGCTCCTGCTCATACTGTGCCTGAACTGTGAGCAACTGCTGGGTCATCTGATCGATCTGATAGTTGCGATCCTGTAAGGTCGCATGAATCAGGGCGAGTTACGCCTCTAACTGAAAAGTATACTGTTGTTCCTGATAAAACAACTCTTGCATCTCATCGCTACGAGCAGAGTAATAGTCAACAAGATTATCTAAGTACTGGACATGCTCAAGACAACGGGAGTGACCACTCGATCCCATGGGGTCCATCCTACATGATGAACACCCCATCAGTCGAGAAATCGAACGAGAAACATAAGACATACTAATCCACCGACCAACAAGATACATAATAACCAAGTCATACTCACTTATAGGCCGACCCAAGAAATAAAATAAAATAAAATTAAATAAATAAAGTTATTAATATCGGGATCCAGTTAGGTTATACGACCACAGGCCGAAGATCATATCCTGGGTTTGCTTAGATGTAGTTTCCTACACCCAAGCTCTGATACCACTATTGTCACGCCCCGAATAATAATAATCCAAACTAATAAATTAATAAATCATAAGTAAAGGTCATAAAAATCAACTCCATCACGGTTATAGGATACCGAATACAAAATGCTTACTTATCGTCTGTTACAAGCCAAAACAGCGGAAGTCTAACATCATAAGTAGGTTTTGATAATAGATACCAAAATGGCTTATTACATGCCATGATCATAGTACTTAGAGAAAATTAAACATATATAATCAGCCAGAGCCAATGTCCGGATTACTCTTGGATTGGGGTGTCCAGATCATCTTCATTATTTTCTGTAAATAAGTTTAAAAAACGTGGGGTGAGCTAAACGAGCCCAGTGAGTGAGGTTGGAAAATGCAGAAAAGTTTTAAGAAAACAATTTATGAAATACTGTGTAATGCATGTTAGATGCACAATGGAGGTTAAATTGAGTAAATAGAATTTTCAAAAGACGAACCCAAATTTTTATCAATTTACGACAAGTCATTAAAAATTTCTGAAAGGAAAATAATACAATGGTGACGCTACTCAATGAAAACCCAAGGCCGATGTGGAATTTACACCGCACCTTAATGTTCCGGTTCATATTGATTTTAAAACGGACAAGGTTCTATGCCCCATTTTAAAATCTAACGATCGGGATAACATAACAAAGAAACACGAGGCCGATGTGGAATAACACCGCACCCATTGCGTTCTCCAACTCACAGGCGAAGCCTCCCGGCTCCTTATTCCTCCCGAGTGGCTCGACGGCTCTTTAAGCGTGGGTTTAAACCCAGAGACCGTTATATTCCGGAATATACCAATACTACGACCCAAATTCCGCCGCCGTCTCCGGTCCGACCAGAAAATGGGAATAGGCCCATGCGTAGTCGAGCAAACATCAACATGCAACCTATTCGATTATTTGCCCGACCTACACATGCCGACACGACTTGATATACAGTCGATAACTACCAAGAATGCAAGTATCATTTCTATACTAATCTATGTTGTGTACAATTAATATAACAATCACAATACAACAATTTGATTAAGTAACAGTTCATAAGATAAGTGATGTTATTTAATCAATATTCAATTTTTGCACAAATATATTCTTTAGTGATTATATCTTCCATCCATCATTTTCTATATTTTAATCAAGCTAATCCATCAACATTTTTAAAATGCAGTAACAATAAATTAAAACCTACTAAGCAAGAATTTAACAAGGATATTTTTCTTCTTGTCATGCAACCATTCCCAAAATTAACCATAGTAAATTCAAATTAAACATGCAAACCATCATATTGACTACTTATTTAAGTAACATCAATTCATGCAACTTCATGACTTTAAATCTGTTTTAAGAGAAAATGAATAAATAAAATTTACCCAAATAGAATTAAGATTGGCTATATTTTTACCCACTTGTTTTTTTTTTGTTTGATGATCAAGAAGCTATGGCACCAAGAGTGGCTCGGCTCCTACACGAATTTCCAACACTATTTAGTCAAATTATTTTTAACCATTAATATTAAGATTTTAAAATGTATATAAAATAACTACATAAACTAATCAAAATAGTTTAATTATTGACATGCAAAGGTTCTTGGCATTATTCCTCAACCTTAAGGTGTAAACCTTAGTGGTTATTTTGGAATGGCCTCATTGAACCAAATGACTAACAAAAATCTTAATAAACATATTATTTCAAAACAGTTTTGAAAAAGAAAAAAAGAAAAAAATATTTGTGATATATGGGAAATTATTAGATCTAGTGATTTTAATGACATGCAAAAGGGTCTAGGCAATTTTCCTTCAGCCTTAAGGTAAAACCTTAGTGGTTTATTTAGGAGTAGCCTCATTGAACCCAAAAGAGAATAATATTTGGAAATTAAATTTAAAATTCGAAATAGATAAGGTTTATACAAAAAGTCCCTAAAAATAGGAAAATAACCTGGAAAATAAATTAATTTTTTTTAATAATCTGGAAAATAAAAATAAAAAAAAATATGACAAGAAATAGCCCCATATCCCATAAGAAATAATACTTTGAAAAAGGTTTTATTTTCGAAATAATTAATTAAAAAAATATTTAATTATTATTGTTATTATTTTTAATGAAAACAGCCCCCTAAATAATACAACCCCCATTTTTTTTTTGTAAAAGAAAATTTCAAAATTAGATAAAAATATAATTAAATCCACTTTTTATTTAACTATTATGATTATTATTATTTTAAAAGAAAAATAACAAAGAGAATACATTGAAATCAGTTTATGTCTAAAAAATTTCCTCTATTTTTCTTTTATTTCGTTTTTTTTTCTTATATATATACATATATCTTATTTTCGGTTTTAGGTTTATTTTAATAAAAATGATGAAACAAAAATATTAAAAATTTATATAAATCCCTAGATCTATCACAAGATAACACATGCAAATGGGTTTTCGGCTTGAACTCATCCATTTCGAACCAAATGTTCAAGGAGGTGTTGGTTCTAGCCTCATTAACCCAAATTCCAAAAAATACTAAATAATAACTCAAAATAAAAATAAATAAAAACCAAAAAAAAAAAAAAACAAAAACAATGAAGGAAAATAGAATAAAGAAAAGAACATTCAAGCCTTTGTTCGTGGCCTTTTCCTGGTCCAAGACGCCTCGGAAGAAATGCATTGCTGTCCAGGCGATCATTTCCGATGGGCTTTAGGAAAAAAAAAGCCGAAACAAAAATAAATTTAAGAAGAAAGGAGAAAGGAGAAAGAAAATAAAATAAAAAGAAAAAAAATAAAATATATAGGGGGAGATTTTCCGGCGGCTGGCGGTGGTGGCAGCCGGCGATGGTGGTGGCCGGCGGTGGCGGCGGCTGGGCCGCTTGGGGGAGGGGGAAAGATGAGAGGAGAGGAGATGAGAGGCTTCACCTTTTATTGTGTGAAAGTGTGTGTGAAATGCTGTAAAAATGGGTTTAGGGTTAGAGTTGAGGGTATATATAGTGGTCTAAGTTGGGTAGGCTTTTGGCTTGGGTTGGGCTTAAGAGATGGGCTAGGCTTGACAAATAACAAAGCTTTAAAAATCTTAAAATGAAGAAACCCATGGGTCAAAAGGTTTGGGCTAGAGCTTTAATGATAAGATAAGTCCCCAAAAATGTATACATAACATATAACAATTATATAAAATTAAATAAATTAATCATAAAAAAAAATATATGAAGCTACAAAAATTAAAGTATACTCCAAATAAGATAAATACCTAGAATATTCCGCGGTTAGTCGACGTGGTCTTACAACACGACCTGTGCATCTGTGCGGGAATTGACAGATTAAAGCTGTAATTACTTAGGTTTGTCCCAACGGGAGTATAAATAAAGACGAGGCGGCCCCAAACGAGGACACACTGATTTTTACCCTAGAAAGCACAAAAAAGAGCAACCTTCTACCGGAGGATTCGAGAGATTGATCGAGGTCGCATCCACACGCTTAAAGATTGAAGATTGATCGAGAGATCATCAATATCCCTGAGTTTGCTTATTCCATTGTACCTTTTATTTTCAATTAGTTAGATATGAACATGAACAATTTGTCTATGAGTTGTTTATATCCCATGTCCGGCTAAACACCTTGTGATTCCGGGGCTTGGGATTAGATTAATTGATACTCTTGCTTGATGTTTAATTGAATTGAAGTTATTATTTTGAACCCTATTCGAGTACTCTGTTTTATTCTTGTTTTATCAAATGACCATTGGTTTAACTTGCTTGATGTATTGATTCATAATTCGAGAGATGAGTTTCCATACTAGATCTTGAGTACTTGACATGAATACTTTGCATGATTAAGAAGTGTGTGAGTATTTGTGAGGATAATCGATCATTTATGCTTTTGGGAGTTGTTTATCTGATGTTGAGTAGAGATGCTTGCATAGATAATTCAATCAACGTTTTTATTGTGCTCGAGAGAGAGGGTAAAATACTTTTGGGATCGTCTTATAGGAAAGACTAATAATAACTTTAGTTTTGATTAATCAGATAACAAGAGGGAGATTAACTGAAACATAACTCTGGAATTCATTCATCCATTTGATCTTTCAATCGAACTCTTTGCTTTGTCTTTTTATGATAAAATATTGTCTTACTTTTACAAACAACAATCAATTTTCGATCGTCTAAATAAAAATAATAATATTACAATCTCAATACTTAGTGCATGAATTTATTAGTCTCTGTGGGATCGACCTTGCTAACCCTATCTATTAATTAACTATGTCGTTCACTTGCGGTGAAGCTAACAATAGGCGAACAACATACATGTCAGAATAACTATAAGGTAATTTAAAAATATAAGCTGATATATTTTCTCTAGCTAGCCGGCCAATAACTTTAGTTGTCGCCGCTTTTTTGGCCATAACTTGGAGTTTATAACCCAGCTTAAGTGTAATCTAAAATGTAAAAGGGAAAAAGGAGAAAGAAAGTAAATAAATGAGAAAACATCTATATGGAGTAATGATCAAGAGGTCTTAATTATCAGAACAATTGGCAAGTGATCATTTAGAAATAAATTAAAGGTATAGATTGTTAAAAAAATGTTAATTTGTAATCCATGTGAAGGCTTTGACAAAAGCAACCGATCAAAACTTTATGCAACCGTCCAAGGAAAATGGTGCATGCAACCATTATTCCAAGTCAACAATGCACTACAAATGGTTGAGAATTAATTAAAGATACCTAATCTTGTTGTATTAATAATTCAAGCAACACACTTGATAAGCCTATAAATAGGCAAATGATAAAAGCATTTTGAAGTATTCCAAATTGGGATTAAAGACATCCCGAGAGGAAAACAATGCAACAAATATTCAATTGTTTCTTTTCCCAATTCTTTTATCTCAAAGAAGAAAAACAACCCAATTACATATGTTGGACTAAAGTTAGAAAATAAATTATTTTATTGCCCTTTCTTTAGCAAAGGTCAAGCAGAAAAGTAATATTTATATTCTCTTATGGAATGTTTGCTAACTAAAAAAAAAAAAAAGTGATTATCAGCTTTAAGGTGAATTTTTTTTCCACATTAGAGCTGAAAATTACTTGTTTTTTTATAGTTTGCAGAAACTCCCTTAGTGGCTGGAAGACTTTGGTGGTAAGTATGAGAGGAAATGAAGTTTATATATGGTATATAATTATTTTATTAGCAAGTCTTTGTAGTACAGCAACCCTTATATATAGGAAATGTCTAGTAATATCTAATATCCATTTGTTGTGTCTTAATTTTATGGACATTTTCGTTGCTATTTTGTTTTTTTGTATATTTGCATTAAACGAGTCTATAAAATGACTAATTAATTCCTTATGTTTTTGTGACTTTAAAGTTTTTAAGATATTTTACTTTCTAACAGAAAATTGCGTTTCTCAAAACATAGTACATTTGGGGATTGTTTATAGTTTAAAGTGTATCATGGATTACATTCACGAGGCGCTTTTTCAATACGCCACTCAACAAATATTTTTTTTTAAAATTCTGTCTCTGTCGTTATTTTCATCAACTACTAGGAAAGAAAACAAAACAATCGTAAATGAGATTCAGACTTGGAAGGAAAATAAAAAAAATCTGCAGCAGTCCGATAATTGCCTATGGGAGTGTTTGCAATCACTAAAAAAGTGCTTATCATTTTTTGGCTTAAAAAAATACTTTTGGTGATATTAAAAGAGTGTTAATCAAAAAACCAAAAAAAAAAAAGAATATTCATAATAGTATTAAGTTTTGAACTTAATATTGATAATAATATTAAGATGTCTACATATTCTCTTAGGATATAGATGAATCAAAAAATCCGCTTACAACATTTGGTTTAATATGTTTCTGATGTGGTTGTTAATATAAGCATCATAATATTAAATGTTGGAACAATCATGCATAATAGCACTTTATCCCCCCCCAACCAAAAAAAAAGTTACATTTTTAAGTTACGATTTTGGAGTATAATTGCTTAAAACCTAATGTAAAAGTAAAGAAGTAAATTATAAATCCCATGCAACATGCCAACTATATAGAAAACATGCCAGAATAACTATAAGGTAATTTAAAAGTTATAAACTGGTATATTTTCTCTAGCCGGCCAATAACTTTAGTTGTCGGCGGCCATTACTTGGAGTTTATAACCCAACTTAAGTGTAATCTAAAATGTAAAAGGAAAAAAGGAGAAAGAAAGAAAGTAAATAAATAAATGAGAAAACATCTATATGGAGTAATGATCAAGAGGTCTTAATTATCAGAACAACAAGTTGTCATTTAGAAATAAATTAAAGGTATAGATGTCTAATGCAGAGCACAAGGTTCTGTTGGCTATATAAACTCAGAAATGCATGAAGTTTAACACAATTGCATTCTCCACTAAATTCAATTACATTTTACTAAGCAACCCTGAAAGTAACAAAATGGCTCTCTCAAATTACATTTTGACCTCTGATCAAGCATCAATTGGCCGACTCTCAGAGCTATCCATGTTAGAAAAACATGAAATATGGATAGCTCAACATGGCCGCGTTTACAAATACACACATAAAAAAATGGAACAGTTCATGATATTTAAGGATAACTAGTAAAGTGCACGTGCATTGCACGTGAACCATATAATTTGGCTAGTTTAATTAAACAGAGGTTATTAATAAAATACAATATAATTTAATTATATTACAAACATTGTTAGTATCGTACAATGCAATTTGACTTGAAAAGAAATTTATCAGATTAAAAATAAATTTTCATAGATTGTATCTAGCAGATAATCTTTGTTTGAGATGGATGTAAAGAACTATTGCATTGTGTAACACAACTCATTTTATTATGTCAAATCGACGTCTTAAAGAAATAAAAATAAAACATGAACTAGTATCAACACTAAATTAGTATGCCTTGCGCTTATTATGGGAATCTTCATTTAAAGATCATTTTACTTTGGAACTGCCATGGACCTCTTCTTACTTGAATTTGTCGATCTCCTTGCATACTTGTTATTGTTGTTTGCTTCTTTTAATCAACTCGTTTCTACATGTCGTCTATATTATCCTCGAGCATGATTAGTAGACATATTGGATGTTCTCTTTTTTTCTGTCTTCAAAGTGCATTACTTGTATCTATTTAATCGCATTCCGCCCCTGGGGTAACTAACTCGTTTATTTTTTAAAAGTATTTAATATATGGTTTACATAAATAAAATATATGATATTGTATTTTTTATGTACTTAGTATTATGTCTAACGTATAACTATTTATCAATCCTACACCATATAGAAAGATTTGCTAAAGATCATTTCCCACCTCTAGCAAAAATTAAAACAAATAAATAAATTAGTTAATTTATGCCATCAAGTATGGAAAAAAGAAAAAGGCCAGTCTCTTAATGAAAAAGAGGAACAACTAAAATAGTGGTGTGAAGTTTCAATGATTTTTAAAAAGAGTTAGTCTCATGTCAGATGGTCTAACAGATCTAAGTCCGTAGACAAATCTATACACAATACCTAAACCTACAACCCAATACACAAACCCACATACGCAATAATTTTAGAAGTCCACCTTCCACCTTCTCCACTCCAAATATTCGGACGAGATCTTCTATTCCAAAACCGTGTTTCATCTCCTATTCCAACCGTGTAGATGATTGACACGTGTATTACACTTACCATGTTTATTTTCAAGCATAAATCAAACATAAATTGTGGATTTCTAATATGGTAAGTGTAATACACGTGTCAATCATCCACACGGTTGGAATAGGAGATGAAACACGGTTTTGGAATAGAAGATCCCATCCGCCAAATATTGTGCACCATCCAACAATAAAAAATCGACACGTAATGACGCTTCCCCATATATGCATACAAAATATATCAAAAATTGTCACTGTCTTCTTCTCTTACTCTGCAATTCTGATTGATTTTGTTTTGATCATTGTATTTTTGTTCACTCGAGATATGTACACAAAAGAAAGACACATGCACAAAACTTTTTGTTTTTGTCAGCAAATGCATCTCTGCCTATGAAATTGTATCATTTGTGTGGACTAGTAAAGTGTACGTCGTTGCACGTGAACCATATAATTTACCTAATTTTTAATAAAAATAATTTTTTAATATAATATAATATAATTATATTACAAATAATATTTGAATTGTACAATGCAATTTGACTTGAAGAGAAATTTGCCAGATTTGTCACAAATTGTATCTAACATATAATCTTTGTTTGACATGGATATATGTAAAGAACCCTCATATTGTGTAACATATAGTCCATTTTATTAATGTTAAATATACGTCTTAAAGAAATAAAACAAAACATGGACTCATTGCAATACTAAAATAGTATGCCTTGCGCTAATTCTAGAAATCTTCATTTAACAATAGCTTTAAAATTTGGAAATCATATGACAAACAACTTGAATAATTAATACTTTAGAATAAACATTACATTTTTTGATCAAGTCGGCCCTAATTGTTCCTAAAAATTAAATTGCAGAGAAAATGAAGATGGGTGCATATTGTAGCTATAACTAAAAATAATTGTTGCACAAATTGAAGTTACATTAAGTCTTTTTTTGTTTTACTCTGGAACTTCCATAGTCATATTCTAACTTGAATTTGATGACATCTTTGCATATTTTATTGTTGTTGTTTTCTTCTTTTGATCATCTTCGTTCTACATATCATATATGTTATTAGTTTGAACATGATTGGTAGACGTACTTGATGTCTTTCTTTTTGTTTGTATTTTTTTTAATTGCATCGGCTATTGCATTAAATTTTTCACTCATCACTTGTACATTTTTTTGAAATGCGAGCAATGGTAGTTGCAAGCTGAGCTCGTATTACTTAATTTTGAATCATATTCTCGCTTATTAAATTAAATTTTAATAATAATTCAGAATTTATATATAGTTAAAATATAATTCTTGATTATGATGTTATATATATATTGTGAAAAGAAAAGAGTAAAATCTATAGAAAATTAAATAATATATAATATAATAATGTTACATGTCCTAGTGATGTTGAAGTAATGTTCACGTAAATAACATTCGATAAACATTAACTGGAATTAATCGGAAGAAATAAATGATGTATAATAGATTAAGTGTTACAGCTGTTGTGTAATTCTATGACGTATTTTTTATTTCATTTGACTTATTAATTCGGTAGACTCAGGTGAATCTTTTACATTTGACGTATTTTTTATCACATCACATTTGGTTTTTGTTCATTTTTTTTTATTGGCATTTATGATTAATAGGATGTATTAATTTATATAGGATTGGCCTCTTTTAGTTAACAATCTTATCTTATTTATTTATAAATACAACAATTGTTTTTTGTTTCAACAACCCATGTTTTCTGTTTTTGTTTTTTCTGCGCCACTTCAAGGGTCCATTTAGCTGCCCGGCCAGTGTCAATACTTACATATCAAGATGTACAGTACCAATTTCAATGCAGTTCCTTAATTAAAAACAAACCTCATTTATTGAACCTGGTAATTTCGATATGATGCACAACCCATTAATAAAGATTAAACTCAATTCTATTAATAAAAAGTTTTTCCGGAAGACGAAACCCCCCACCTGAACCAGAGGCCCCTAGGCCCCTTGGCCAGACAGGATATAAATCGAGAGATATGCACGAGTAGCAGTCCTGCAAGGGAGGGGACCAACAGGATATGAACCCAGAAACAACCCTTGCAATATTTCAAGGAAGAAATGTGACTACACAGATTCGAACCCGCGACGTCAGAGCACCACACTCTTGTCACCTTGCCACTTACCAACTCGTCTGTGCCCCTGAAGGCAGATTAAACTCAATTCTAAAACTGGGTATGTGTGGAGATTGGAAAAGTTTAAATGATTAATTAATACAGGAAAAAATAACACTTTTAAAATACAAAACAATAATATTAATTAAAAAATATCTTTTCCAAAATTGGCAACCTCATCTTTGGCGGGAACTTACCAAAAAAAACACTATCTATCTTTTATTTATTATATATAGATTCAACGCCAATATATGTCTATAAATCACGAAATATTGCTTGGTAATTGATGAGTAAATCATTTATTTAAGTTTCAAAATCTCGATTAATATCTTATCATTGCTTCGTCATCTTCCTTATTACATTTATTACAAGTCATATTGTCTTAAGTTTTGAAACTAAAACATATTTTTTTCATGAGTTGTACCATAGGATTGATTTGTTTTCAACTCTATCAATAAATCTATTGAAACAATAACACATATCTTATAATTGAAAATTGTTAAGCTACTACAAAAATAAGATGTAGTGCGTAATTAAATTGATTATGCTAATAAATTAATAAATCATAAATTAATGTTCTAATTTAGAGAATGATTTTTACAACTAAAAGATAAAAGAAAAAAGAAAATACAAACATAATAGTCATAGTGTGTGTGTGTGTGAGAGAGAGAGAGAGAGAGAGAGAGAGAGAGAGAGAGAGAGAGATTAAATGATGATTGTATCTCTCGTCTGTATGATTTCACGGATGCTAACTTCCTTGCAATCTTCATTATTGGCTAAGTTCAATTTTAGTCTTGTATATATGGGGTTTTGGCTGTAAAAATTACGATTTGCAAAGAAGTCATGTAACTTTCAAAAAGCTTTCAATTTTTTCATTACTAAATATTGAAACTTTTGGTAGAAATATCTACGTGCAACACTAATCCCATAAAATCTAACACTAAATAAATCTATAGGTAAAGTATGATATAATTTTGGAAATATAAAAATCTAAGTTCGTTCATTATTTTATTTTTATTTCAATTGCAAATATTAATGTATGCAGGTGGGAATTTTGTTCAATTCACGTGTCTCTGAACGTATGATTGAACCTAAAAGAAACAATCAAATAATGTAGCTTAAAAAAAGGAAAAAAAAAAGCTTGATTTATTAATTTTGATTTCAATAGATGATTATAACTATAAATTCAGATATTGTGTACCTTATTCTTGTCCCATATTACTTTCGTTGGTTATTTATGTCGATTAGTAATAACTTGTAGTATGGATTGTGATAGCGGCTATATTGGCGAAGGCCAGTTTTTTAATATTTTGATCTGATCTACTATTCTGTCTCACCATTAAGAAAATAATCTAAATAATATAAAAGGTCGTAACACTCAAAAATGATGTTTTAAATTTGTATGTATGAGCTAAAATATCTTGTTCACATGGTATATTGAAATTCTTTCCTTCAACTTATATTGGTGCTACTTGATGACAGTTGTTGGACAATTATACTCATCGACCTAATTTCACATACTTTGATATATAGAACTAAACATCATATAGAGAAAGATAATCATTTAATTTCATGGATATTCTTGCACATGAATTTACCTCTAAGCTTTTATGAGTACTTTACGTATAATAACTTCATATAAAGTTCATTTTCTGTTTGCACAAAATATGATTGAAAATAACTGGAGCCGTCTTCTTGGGTAGTAAACATGACAGGTCATGATACACCATTGTTTTGTAGTTGAAATATATAAAGCCTTCTTGATGCAGATAGAAGCGTGAACAAAGCTATAAACTCACCTCGTAAGTTGATTCTATATGAATACCGTAAGAGACAATAATTGAGAGAAAACCCTCAGTTTTTATTGCCATTGAATATGTGATTACTGATTACTCACCCCCTAAATTCAAATTCTTTTCAAATTATATGAACGGATGCAATGCAGATGCGGGGGAATAGCTGGTGACTTCACTTTTTAATTATTTCAATTTCAAGAATTATGAACTCGTTTCCAATTTCGAACATTTGTGATGACTTTCTTAAATTTATTTCAAAGTAATTTGAATGTATTTTTAGTTTTAGCAAATACTCTAGAATTGTTTCTTTAAAACTTAAGGGTTTCTCATTATCGCTTCTGCCAAACTGTTTATTTATCAAATTATTTTAAAGAAACATATTTGCATTTTCTTTAAATTTAGTAACGGTAAAAATTCAATAAAAGTAGAGTGCTATGGTATATATATCTTGCAATTAAAGTTCATATCGAATTAAAGAAGGTAACGGTAATATTTTTACAAATATAAATGGGGTGTTTGAAATGATTTTGCTTATGAAAGGGGTAAAGAAAGTGTAACACATAATCAAACCTCAAGGGGATTTTTATAATTTTCAAAAATCTCTGGCTTTTTTTTTTTTAATAATTACCCTAAACCTCTAGATGATGAAATTGTACAGAATGGAATTAGACTACAGAAAAACCAGACCACTTTAATTACTGCATAGATGGAGCTCTAAACATCCTCATTTAACAACTACAACACGTTCATCATTCATACACAGAAGGGCCACCTTTAGGTAAACTAGAGAACAATTATGTTAGACATGGACAAAATTTATCATTGCACTTAAAATAGCCAAAATATCATCGACGCATTGCCCCAGAATCCAGATCGATGAGACGATTGTAGTAACTCAAACACGACACTCATCTATACGACTTTTGTGCAGCTGGAATGCAGGATTAATCCACGTCCCACAATTGCACTGCATGCCTGCCCAATTGAAGGAGCCCAATCGGGCTTTGCAACCGATACATTGAAGCTTGTCTTCAACGCAACCGCCTTCCACTACAAATACACAGCACCAGCTTAATAAGGATTTTGCTAAGAGACTAAGAGAGATATACCAAATGGTAGTACAAGGAAAGTAACGACTAAGGTTTAAAATAACCTGCTTCCATCCATTTCATGGGCTCCACAAAAATAGAGGAGCATTCGGGTGGCTCCATATCAGAGTCAGCATTTCTCTTTTTCCATTTGAAGCATTTTTGTCATTCTCCACGATTATGAGAAACAACGTGCTCTTCTGTAGCAACAATTCTACGGCATTTCTTGCAGCGGTATATGACTGGAGGTTTTGGATCAGACCCTGAAGTACTAGTCACTACAAGAAAGATGCATACCAACAACATCGAAATCACAACAGATTTTCGCAATTTCTGTTGTCCTTTACAATATAACAACGGTTATTTTGAAACCGTTGTCTATTAGCGGATTTTTGTGCTCAAAGACAACGGTAATTCCACAATCCACAATGCTTTTATGATACTGTTGTCATTAATGTATTTTCCCGCTAAAAGACAACGATTCTTACAACATTTCTTGAATCGTTGTAAATTATTGAGACAAATACCTTAATCGACAACGATTTTTACAACGGTATATACAACTGTAGTCCTATTGCGGAAAAAAGTGGTGAAATATCAGGAAAATTGCAAAATTAGTCCTATAACTATTAACAACTTGTAATTTTGGTCCTTTAGTATTAAGTTTGCAAAATTGGTCTTGGAAGATTGAAACTTTTTGCAAAATTGGTCCAATAAGTTTCGTTCTCAAACAATTTCAGTCGCATAAGTTTCTAGTTGTTGCAATAATGATCCCCAGGGGTTATTTCATTTTTTTTCATAATACCTAGAATACTTTTGCTTATACAAATGACTTAATTGACAAAGTATTCGCTTTAAAATGGTATCAAGGTCTAAGTTTATTAAGTTTTTAAGTTAAATTTATTATATTTATGTAATTAACCTTTGGTAGGAAAGAAAATTCCGACCCGCCCCGACCCGTCCTAGCCCACCCTGTTTAGGTCGCGGGGCGGGCCTGTGTATCTACTCTGACCCGCAGGTACCCGTTTCGTCCACAATTTTATTTTAAAATAAATTAATATATATTTTACATTAATAATATATATTATAATATACTTTTTGTGTATTCTTATATTATATCTACCAATTATAAATTGATAATAACAACTTTTGTAAAGAATATTTTATAAATATATTACAAATATATATATTTTTCTTTTGTTTTTTGCATTTAATTTAATTCAAAATGGGAAAAACAGTCGACCCACCCCGTTCTAGGCACGAGGCAGGTCTGGGTCTTCAGGTACCCAACCCGACCCGACCCACTCTATTGTCATCCCTAACCTTTGCTGAGGGGAATTTTCTTCGAGAAAATGAATTCGGATGAATGCCATGAACAAATTATGTGACAGAAAATGTGGGTTCTAATACTTTATGAAATTTGGACTCATTTTGATAATTAGCTATGTTTTGTTGGATTAAAATTGCCAATTCTTGAAAGCTATTGGACTATAATTTGCTAACATCTGAAAGATATAGGACCAAAAATATTATTTAACTACAAGGGTAAAATTTGCTAACATCTGAAAAATATAAGACCAAAAATATTATTTAACTACAAAGGTAAAATTGTTCAGAACCAACTACAACTTTAAAAATTACGGGACTAAAATTTTAAATGACCAAAAGATATAGGACTGAAATTGCAACCCATTAATGTTATATAACTAAAATTAAAAAGAAAAGGGAAGCGCTATTAACACCCCCAAAACTCATCAATACACCCCTTCACTTTAATTAAAACATGTCATCAACTATAAAATACTAAATTGCCCCTTAGTACTAATAATTTTTTAAATACACCTACCAATCTCTAAACACACCCACGAGGCTACCAAGCGCGTTATTTGATTCATTTGTTTCATGTTGTTTTGCACTTTTTCTTCTTTTTCAAGTTTTTCGGATTGTATTCTTCTTTTTCACGGTGGTATAGCTTCTTGCATTTCACTAATGGAGGATTACTCTCTACCACATGGCTCTTATTATCTGGGATTGGATAGCTCTACCCAATCACTGAAGGAACTATCTTAGATGTAAACATGAACAATGTAACTAAATAGATTGTTAATATTTTGTCTACTTCACTAATTGATTGTTTATACAGTTAATTATATTTTTAACAAACAGGCTAATATTGTTAACTTCTCATATTACTTGATGCCAGATAGTGCTTTAAATTGGAAATTGAGAAATTAATCTTATTAGTATATACCTTGCAAATATGACATCTATATAACCTGTTACTCCATATTAAAAGCCCAAATATCTTTCAAAATATAAAAATATTCCTTCATATTTGTTTCTATGTTACAAATTGGACCTATTTCCAGGTGTTTGTAATACATTAAGGAGAGATTTATAATTTGGATTTTTATTTTTTGTAATTATGCTAAGAGGTAGTTTTTAATAATTTAACCCGAAAAACGAAAAAAAGTCCATAACTTAGCACTAGAAGAACAACATTTCAGACAAAATTATCTTACCTCAAAGAAGTCACCAGTTCTCTACTTGGAAATGGCTTGTGTTGTCATTTTATACTCTCGAATAAGACACTGCTCAAAAGTTTGAAACTGATAGAATTTAAGGTCCCAAACTTTCTCAGAATAAAGTGTTGTTATAAGTGCCAGTAACACTTGTACCAACCTGCAGCGGATAAAAGTAAAACACAGAGATAAAATTTGTCTACAAGTATAAAAATACTTGTAAACGTGCCAGCAGGGCGAAATATATTCACTAGTTGAAGTATCTTTTACAGAACTCAATTGAATGACTCAACTAGTATGAAAACCTATCAAAACTCCTTTGTATGAGTAGATCTAAACTTTGTAAAACAATTCGTCCAAAAAGAAAGAATATGAACTATTCAGAACTTCTATGAAAACAACAGATGGACGAAAACAGAGAAACAAAGATGCTCGATCTTCAGGTGTTGAACTAGTACTTCAACATCACTTCTTTCAACACTCTGAACAGTGTAGCTTTTCAAACTTTATTTCTCTCTTGTAGAATTCGATCTCTCTCAGATATATGCTCTCTCAGTTGTAATTCTGCATACTGAATTATGTGGAGATCGTCCTCTTTATATAGGCAATCCATTGAAGAGTTTGAGTCCCTATAAAACAAAGAAGAAAGAAACATAGTAGAAATAGGATTCCTAATTATATAAGGACTAGAACTCTTTTAAACACATCCCTAAAAAATCGATCTTTCATATCAATCAAAACTCAAGAATCCAGTTTTAATCCAATCCTTTTCTAAATCAACTTCCTTTATTTAATAAATCTTAATTCAAGAAATAACCAAGAAAGGCAAAACACTTAATTTTGAAATTTTCGAAAATAAAGAAAAATATTAATTTCCGTAAAAACACGAAATTAACAGAAACATTCCTTCTCGCATCTTTTATCGCGCATCATTGAAGCTCAGAATGAAATTAAAAAAACGGACAAACAAACAACATTAACAGAAAATAGAGTAAACGTTTGAAGCACTTACAGATCTTAAGGAAACTTTCAAACTCAATGTTGCAGCTTCTTTAAGCTTGTTCAGAGTTGATACACACCATGCATCTTTTGTTTTGGCAACCTCATTTTCCTGGTAAGGTTTGTAGCTTAAAAATAGTTGGAATCTAATAATATATTGAGATATGAAATGGAAATAATCACTACTATGTGCTTGCCAAAGATTGGATAATTTCTTCAATTGTGTCATGGCTGAAACATTTGTCAAGTGTTTCAATCCCAACCCATATACATAAAGAATTTCTTCTCATCGGTAATAATTGGAGCCAATTATATAACTTATGTTTTCTCACAGTTGTCAAATGTTGAGTATTCTCAAGTTCAAATTGATGAAGGTCGATCGGAGTGGGCAGAATGCGTCCAAGACCATATACATGAGTGAATATGTATTTTGTTCATAGTTATATGCATATTTTCATAGTTATAAAGACTGTGCACATTCTGTAATTGACTAAGTTTGATTCATTTTGAGTTCAAAGGTCAAAATTCACGATGGAATCTGATTTTAATGTAAATTGATGTATATATACTTCTTATTTGCAGGTATGAACTTCTATTATGTGAACATGATATTGGAGTGTGCAGCTGCCCATAAATGAAAGAATTCAGTGTAGCTTTGAGAAAGCTTGTTAAATGTTTTGTTAAACACTTCTTAGACATTTTGCTAAACACTTGTTAGATACGTTTCGTTAAGTACTTGATAGTGTTTTTTTAAACACTTGTAGACACGTACTAAATACAATCACTTGAATGTCATGTTTTGTTTTAATTAGTTATTTGTTGTTTTCTTGTATAGTGTTTTGTTTTTTGAATGGATGAAATCAAAATTTATATATGGAGGTAAAAACATAGAAGACAACAAATAAATACTGCATTAACCATGGTCCAAAATTACAACGATTATTAAGGCTTGTAGAACTGTTGTAATACTTTAAAGCCACAACGGATTTAATCCGTTGTTGAACTGTTATAAATTACAACGGATCTAATCTGTAGTGGCAATCCGTTGTGATATTTCAAAACCACAACGGATCTGGTCCGTTGTGGAAATTCGTTGTTGTATTTCATAATTCCAACCGTTGTCCCAACCAATGTCTTTTAACATCTAAAGACAACGGATTCAATCCGTTGTCTTCATTATTAAAGACAACGGATTGAAACCATTGTCATTGAGCGGACACTTTTACAACACTATCTACAACAACAGCTGATTATTGTAATACACAACAGATTATATTCGTTGTTATTGAGCGAAATTCTTGTAGTGTAGTATTATTTTGAGTTGATTCCATTGCAGTTTCCAGTACATGTAAGATATATGTGGCCCACGTGCCACATATTTTTATTAGATATTTTAATATCTAATTAATTGGTTTAAATAATTAATATATTTAACAGATAAGTTGTATCAGTTTTAGGGTCAGTTACAGAGTTGGTTTCTAAACCACCTCTACATGTTGATAGAACGTGTATTAAATCGATTTACGCGATCAAGATTTTGGCGAGAATAACCGCTCAAGAAACTGGTCATCTCTCTGCCAATAAAAGTACCCATCAGATTCATTGTCTATCATCTGCAGAATTTTACGTCTGTGGGATTAACGAAGGCCAAGAGAGAGAAAGTGGTTTCTTCATCTTCAACAAAGGAAAACATTAATGGCTGCTCAAGGTTAGTACCCTAATTATGATTTAATTGTGAAAATCATGAAGTTCAAGACCCGGGATTAAATTATGTTTTCGTTATGACTGAAATTTTATGCTTACATGTGGTATCAGAGCACTCGGTTTAAGAACTCGTGATTTTCCAGTTAAGATTATTAAGTCTGCGAACTGTCGAAAGTTTTATGCTATAAACTCTGTTGATTTTTGAATTTCAATTTAATTGAGTTTCCGCTGCAAGTTACGGACCTGGTGACAATTATGCTAATTCAATTTGATTTGGGCATGAAGTATTTCAGTAGTCAATTTCCCACATGAAATTTTCGTCTGAATATTTATGTCGTATGAATATTTATGGCTTCTCAAGATTTTGTTTTGTCCACAATTCTCTTATCATGATTAAGATGCTTTAAATTTCTCATATATTTAGCCTCTGAAAGTACTGAACTTGAATCCATATGGCTATGCATGCGTGATGAATCTTGTAATGATGAGGATATGCACTAATGGTATATAATATTAGTTTTTTGCTTCTGCATTATATTCATCCTTTCCATTTTATATATGGGTATGAATTTGTACATGTTTGGGCCTTATATTGAATCCTTTTACAATTTTTCTGTACAATTCTATTATGAAGGATTAGAAGTCAGATTTATTAGGATTACTAATGATGGTTGAGGCTTTTTATCATGTATATTCTGACTATCTGCATGTTACAATGTATTTGTTGTATCTATTGCAATTCAAATACTTAGGTTTGTATTTGAAATTTACGTGATAGATGATTAGTTAGTCATCAAAGTGGCCTAATCATTAAGTCCAACTTACTGTATAATATTTATAATTTAATTTGACGTCTATGTTATGAATAATTTGTTAGTCACCAAAGTGGCCAAATTAGAAAGTACTTATAGATGTTAAATTAAATAAACTTTCAATTACCCATGATTATGTGATGCTATTAATGGAAATGACATTAAGATATTTTGTAGTGGGTATATTGAAGTTCATTGATTATAGAATATTTACGGGTCGCCCAAAGGTTGATCAATTATTTTTATAATCAAGAACATAACCGTGGATAATTAATATATATACTTGATTAGATGTGTTTAGTATATCCAAAGATAGCAGACATGTCTAGTTAGAGTATATTTAATTACCAATAACGTGAAACTTTTAGCATCAATTACGTTTAATGTAGTGCATTGTTGGATCACCCAAACGAGAACTTCAACGTACATTTATTGTTTCATCTGAATCTATAGTATGTAATCTCAAAGCATTAATGATCAATCAACTCTTTTAATTACAGTACCTATTCCCGTTTCTCTTCATTCGCATGCTTCATCTGTTCCAGTGTATAATGGGCTTAACTAACCTGCGAATGGTGCGAGCAAATCCAATTTCACCTTGGTGTCTTGGATCTTGACTTAGCACTTCAAGTTGAGAAACCCACTGCTATTACTGACACTAGCAGTGATGTTGAGAGATCTGTCCATACTGCCTGGGAAAGATCAAACAGACTGAGCCTGATGTTTATGCGGATGAGTATAGCAAACAACATCAAGTCTACCCTTCCTCACACTGAAAATGCTAAGGAATTCATGAAATTAGTAGGAGAGCGTTCCCAAACTGCTGATAAGTCTCTTGCTGGGACATTAATGGCTACCTTGACCACCATGAAGTTTGATGGTTCTCGTAGTATGCATGAGCATGTCATTGAAATGACAAACATTGCAGCAAGACTAAAGTCCTTAGGGATGAATGTGGATGATAACTTTCTTGTGCAGTTTATCTCAAATTCACTGCCCTCTGAGTATGGTCCGTTACAAATGAACTATAACACCATGAAGGACAAGTGGAATGTGAATGAACTTCATGGTATGCTAGTTCAGGAGGAAACACGGATTAAGAATCAGGGGACTCATTCTGTTCATCTCGTAACCAATCAAGGAGCTGGTAAGAAAGCCGGAACAAAGAAAGGAAAGGGCAAGAAAGGACCATTTAAAGTGAATGAGTCAAATGCCCAAGTCCAGAAAAAGGAACACAACAACCTTAAGTGCCGTTTCTGTGGAAAGCCAGGACACTTTCAGAAAGATTGCCTGAAACGTAAGGCATGGTTCGAAAAGAAAGGTATGATTAACACTTTCGTATGTTTCGAATCAAATTTAGTTGAAGTTCCTCATAACACTTGGTGGCTTGATTCAGGCTGCACCACTCACGTTTCAAATACGATGCAGTGATTCCTTACAACCCAAACCATAAATCCAAATGAAAAATACGTCTTCATCGGAAATCGAGTCAAAGCTCGATTGAAGCCATTGGAACTTATCGCTTTGATTTTAGATCTTTGGACACCATTTAGATTTGTTTCAAACTCTTTATGTACCTTCTGTTTCTCGCAATTTAGTTTCTCTTTCCAGACTTGATTCTGTTGGATACTCCTTTAATTTCAGTAATGGATGTTTCAGTTTGTTCAAACAAAGCCTTCTGATTGGTTCTGGTGTTCTTAATGATGGCCTATATAAATTTAGGCTTGATATTCTTTTTGCTGAGACTCTTTTAACCCTGCATCATAATGTTGGAACTAAACGTGGTTTAGTGAATGAAAATTCTGCTTACTTGTGGCATAAACGTTTGGGACATGTTTCCAAAGAAAGGTTAGAAAGATTGGTAAATAATGGAATCCTCCCGAATTTGGATTTTACTGATCTTGGTATTTATGTGGATTGTATTAAAGGAAAACAAACAAAACACACAAAGAAAGGAGCCACTCGAAGCACACAACTTCTTGAAATAATACACACTGATATTTGTGGGCCTTTTGATGTTTCCTCTTTTGGAAAAGAAAAATATTTTATCACTTTTATCGATGACTTTTCACGTTATGGATATGTCTATCTATTACAAGAAAAATCTCATTCAGTAAATGCCCTTGAGGTATTTGTTAATGAGGTTGAAAGACAACTAGATAGAAAAGTGAAAATTATCAGATCTGATAGAGGTGGTGAATATTATGGAAAATATAATGAATCCGGGCAATGCCCAGGCCCATTTGCCAAATTCCTTGAAAAACGTGGCATATGTGCTCAATACACTATGCCAGGTACACCACAACAAAATGGTGTAGCAGAAAGGCGTAATCGTACTCTATTGGACATGGTTAGGAGTATGTTAAGTAATTCTTCATTACCCACATCATTGTGGATGCATGCACTTAAAACTGCCATGTATCTGTTAAATAGGGTTCCTAGTAAGTCAGTTCCTAAAACTCCTTTCGAGCTTTGGACTGGTAGGAAACCTAGTTTGAGGCACCTGCATGTTTGGGGTTGCCCGGCAGAAATAAGAGCTTATAATCCACAAGAAAAGAAATTGGATTATAGGACAATCAGTGGTTACTTCATTGGTTATCCTGAAAAGTCCAAAGGGTATAAGTTTTATTGTCCTAATCATAGTACAAGAATTGTTTTAACTGGAAATGCTAGGTTCATTGAGAATGGTGAAGTTAGTGGGAGTCAAGAACCACGAAAAGTGGACATTCAAGAAGTTAGAGTGCAAATTCCTTTGCCGATAAGTTCTTCTAAAGTTGTTGTTCCTCCAATTATTGAACAACCTAATGTTCGACAAGAACAACAAATTAATGATCAAGTCACCCACAATGAAGATAACATTGATGAACCTACAATAGTAAATGAACCACAACAGATAACATTAAGAAGGTCTGATAGACAAAGACGATCTATTATCTCTGATGATTATGTGGTTTATTTACAAGAGTCAGAATTTGACTTAGGAATTGATGATGACCCAGTTTCATTTTCACATGCTATTGAAAGTATTAATTCTAATAAATGGTTTGATGCCATGAAAGATGAGCTGAAATCTATGGAACATAATGAAGTTTGGGACCTTGTTGAATTGCATGAAGGTTGTAAAAGAGTCGGGTGTAAATGGGTCTTTAAGACCAAACGTGACTCAAATGGCAATATCGAACGATACATGGCCTGACTTGTTGCCAAAGGTTTTACTCAGAAAAATGGTATTGACTATAAGGAGACATTTTCACAAGTCTCTAAGAAAGATTCGTTTAGAATTATTATGGCTTTGGTGGCTCATTATGACTTAGAGTTACACCAAATGGATGTGAAAACTGCCTTCTGAATGGAAATTTGGAAGAAGATGTTTATATGGATCAACCTGAAGGTTTTTCCATAGAAGGAAAAGAACATATGGTGTGTAAAATTAAGAAATCAATATACGGACTTAAACAAGCTTCCCGTCAATGGTATCTTAAGTTCAATGATACCATCACGTCTTTTGGATTTAAGGAAAACACTGTTGATCGGTGTATATATCTAAAAGTCAATGGGAGCAAGTTTATCTTTCTGATTCTGTGTGTTGATGATATCTTGCTTGCAACGAATGATCTTGGTTCATTGTATGAAACTAAGAAATTTCTCTCTAAGAACTTTGAAATGAAGGATATGGGAGAGGCAACTTATGTGATCGGAATAGAAATATTTCGGGATAGATCACAAGGATTGTTAGGGTTGTCTCAGAAAGCATACATTAATAAAGTTCTAGAGAGATTTAGAATGGAAAAATGCTCATCAAGTGTCGTTCCAATTCAGAAGGGAGATAAGTTCAGTCTTATGCAATGTCCAAAGAATGAATTGGAATGCAAACAAATGAATGATATTCCTTATGCATCAATTGTTGGGAGCTTGATGTATGCACAGACTTGTACGAGGCCAGACATCAGTTTTGTTGTTGGAATGCTCGGCCGATATCAGAGTAATCCAGGAATGAATCACTGGAAAGCTGCAAAGAAAGTCTTGAGGTACTTGCAAGGAACAAAAGACCATATGCTTACTTATCGAAGGTCTGATCATCTGGAGGTGATTGGTTATACAGATTCGGATTATGTCGGATGTGTTGATACTAGAAAATCCACATTTGGTTATTTGTTCCTATTAGGTGGGGGAGCAATATCTTGGAAAAGTGTGAAGCAGTCTGTCATTGCTGCATCCACTATGGAAGCTGAATTCGTGGCATGCTTTGAGGCCACAATTCAAGGAAATTGGTTGTGGAACTTTATTTCAGGACTTGGAATAGTCGACATTATTGTCAAGCCACTGAAAATTTACTGTGATAATTCCACAGCAGTCTTCTTCTCTAAAAACGACAAGTATTCCAGAGGTGCTAAACATATGGAACTAAAGTACCTTGCCGTTAAAGAAGAAGTTCAGAAACAAAAAGTGTTAATTGAGCATATTAGCACCGATCTCATGATAGCGGATCCGTTAACTAAAGTATTACCTCCAAAGACATTTATTGGGCATGTCAAACGAATGGGCATTGTTAATGTATCTTAAGAATTTTATGCTTTATGTAATCGACACTTTGAGCACTTTTATGTAATGTTTCTGAAACTATCGTTATCCTGTTTGTCATTGATGTATAATTGAATGTTGACATAACTTTAACAGGATATTGTCTGACATAGACATTAATGTGGACCATTATTGACATTATCGTTTATGAATCATCTTAAGTAGGAAACTAATATTGTGGTACATAGAAGGAACTATATCGAGTAAATGAAATAGAACCGCTATGACTCATATTAGTTTATACTTAATAATGACATTATGATATGACCAATAAAGTTGCGACTTATCTTTATGTTGTGCACATTATGTTTATTATTTAAACCGTTAAGTATATTCTGTCACTCGGCCAAGTGAGAGAATGTAAGATATATGTGGCCCACGTGCCATATATTTTTATTAGATATTTTAATATCTAATTAATTGGTTTAAATAATTAATATATTTAACAGATAAGTTGTATCAGCTTTAGGGTCAGTTACAGAGTTGGTTTCTAAACCACCTCTACACGTTGATAGAACGTGTAATCTGTCAGTTTCTGTCAGTACAGTTTTTGGCAGAATAATCGCTCAAGAAACTGGTCCTCTCTCTGCCAATAAAAGTACCCATCAGATTCATTGTCTATCATCTGAAGAATTTTACGTCTGTGGTTTCTTCATCTTCAACAAAGGAAAACATTAATGGATGCTCAAGGTTAGTACCCTATTTACGATTTAATTATGAAAATCATGAAGTTCAAGATCCGGGATTAAATTATGTTTTCGTTATGACTGAAATTTTATGCTTACAGTTCAATGCTCCAATCTACCAGAAAATATGAAACAGAAATTACCATATGAATGAGACAAGTAACGGAAAACCTTCATCGTGGTGAGTCTCTTTGAGAGAGACAGAGATGGGGAGAGAAGGAATATAAAAAGATAAAATGCTTAATTTTCAACGAACCAAGCGAAGCTAAAGAAAAAGTCAGTTGAAAACATGCAAATGTTGCTAGTAAAGGCCATGGCCGGCAAGTATAATGGTCGTGCACCAAAACCATATCATTAGGTGTCAAATTTACTATATGATCTCATAAGAAACCTTTTGCACAAGGACCCTTAAAGACATTGACAACCAATCAAGCAATGCTGCTTAGCTGAGAAACAAACTTATTAAGAATTCTACCGTAATCAGGTCAGAAACACCATTGTCTAATTTTACACGGGTTGCTGCATAAGAATACAGAACACTAGCATAAAAGTAGGTTTTTAAAGCTTATCGACTCAATTCAAGAATCTCCGTACCAATTAGAAAGTGAACGCCACTTCAAATCAAAATGAAATAGCACACGAATTCACATATCCATGCGCGGATCCTTACTCTCCGATATGACCATAACAGAAAATGTCCTAAATTATAATTTCTGAAGGAAAACACAACACTCATACAATATCAAAAAGGTTTGGGCTCTGATTCTTCAATCTGATAGAAAAAGTCCGACGATTCATCATAACCAATCAACAATTAGACAGTTTTAACAAGAATTAGATTATGTAATTTCGTCCAGACAAGCATTTAACAAAAAGAATTAAAAAAAATACAAGTTAGGGCTTTGAAAACTCAGTTCGAGCAATTACAAATTGCACTGCTCATATCAGATTCGACGTCCTAATATACAGGCAATACACTATTAAAGTTGTATGTATAATACTATAAGAGTAAATCGAAGAAGAAAAGGGTTTACCAAGGGTTTTTTTTTTTTTTTTGAGGTAAAAAGGAAATTTCATTCAACTATCCGGGAAACGCCCAACGGCGATTAAACAAAGTCGGGGATGCAATCCCATAAACGCTCAAAACAGTACATATTTTTAGCCACAAAAGCCAAATCATGAGCTACACAATTTTGAGATCTAGGAATCCAGAAAATGCCAGAGAGAGATAAAGATTGTTTAAGGAGTTGAACTTCATGGAGAACTTGCTAACAGTGAACTGGACAGATTGCTTCGCCATGAGTTGTGAGGATGATAGAAGCAGCGTCGCCGAGGATAGTCACTGAAGGAAGCTTTTCCGGTGAGCAAAAAAAGAGAGCTTCTTTGAGCGCTAGGAACTCTGCTTCTTCAGCGTTGGCGACACCAGGGAATTTTTTAGAGAGACCCGAGATGAAGGCTCCTTTATCGTCTAAAAGCGCGACTCCAATACCGCACAATTTTGGGTGGGTGAGATAGCACCATCAAGAGAATTCGAGGGCCCGAGTTGCAAGTGTCCGCTAGAGGATGGGATGATAGCATGGAGCACATTCGTTCGGGCCAAGAATGCGCGTTTCAAAAGTCCTAAAGGAGGCTGCTGGCTGAGAGAATGATAGAGCGAGGGTCTGGCATGGTATTTTCGAATTTGCATTTATTTCTGGATAACCAAAGAAGTGAGCAAATGATGGAAATATAATCCATTGGAGTATCGCCTTGAACTGAGATGAGGTCTTGAAGCCATAACTTCCATGATGGTTGTTGAAATTGGGCCAGTAAGTCGAATAAACCGGCGGAAATCCACACGTCTCGTGCTAGAGGACACGAGAAAAAAATATGGGTGGCGGTATTGTCTTCAGATGAGCAGACTGGACAAGGTTCGGTGCTTTGGATGCCGCGGCGGGCTAAATTATCAGTCGAGGCAATGGAGGATTTGCAGCATCGCCATAAAAAGAGTTTAATGCGAGGAGGGATCTTGAGGTTCCACAGTCTCTTCCATAGGAGGTTAGGGCCGGAGCTAGAGTTGGCGTTTGGGTTGATGTCCAAAGGGGATAGAGGCGAGTCCAAGAAAGCATGGTAGGCCGAGCGGACAGTGTGTTTACCATTTTTAGTGAAGTGCCACATCCAGAGGTCATTAGAAGGCGAAGGTGGGAGGGATATGGAGAGGATCAATTTCAATTCTTCATGGGAGAAAATGGATTGGATCAATGTTTTATTCCAAGACCTGGTGGTATTATCGATAAGGGACGAAACTGGCGCATCGTGAGGGAGGATGGTAGACTGGCTATAAGTGTAGAAGCAAGATGAGCGAGGGAGCCAAGGGTCACTCTAGATTTTGGTTGTACATCCTAATCTGATTAAGCGTCGGGCACCGAGAGAAATGAGTTGTCTGCTATCCAGAATGCTTCGCCAAGACCATGAGGACTGCTGCCCAGATTCGCGTTTAAGAAGTCTCCATTAGGGAAGTACTTAGCTCTGTACACACGAGTTAATAAGGATGTCGGGTGTGTGACAATGCTCCATGCTTGCTTGCTAAGCATAGCCATATTGAAAGCTCTGAAGTTTCTGAAACCCATTCCATGCCGGGATTTGGACAACGAGAGTTTATCCCATGAAATCCAGTGCAATTTTTTATTGTTGGAGGAACTACCCCACTAATAATCCGCTGCCATCCGCTGGATATCATGGAGCACGTGGTCAGGAAGCTTAAAACAGGTCATGAGCGAAGGTGGGTAAGGCCTGGATGATAGATTTGATGAGGATCTCCTTTTTATTTTTCCCCACCGCGGATGGGAGCCCCAAATACTTCCCGTGGCTAGAAACTTGTTTCATGTCTAGGACTTGGAGGATCGTTGAAATATGAGCTGGTTGTGTGTTGGGGCTGAAATAAATTCCAGACTTTGCAAGATTGATTTGTTGGCCCGAGACACTATCATAGAGGCGGATAGCAAATTTGAGATTAGAAGCTTCTTCTTTCGTGGCAAGCCCGAATAAGAGTGTGTCATCTGCGAAAAAAAGATGAGAAATACGTGGCCCTCACTTGCAAGTAGATATGCCATTGATTTTGCCTCCAATCTGTAAGTCCTGCAAAATACACGAGAAAACTTCCGCGCAAAAAATGAAGAGGTAAGGCGATAAAGGGTCTCCTTGGCGTATGCCTCTACGGCGAGTTAGGTTACCGAACATTTTGCCGTTAAGTAAAAAGGAAATTGAGGGGATGGATATGCATAAAAGTACAATGTCAATGAGAGACTCGCAGAAGCCTAGAGCTTTCATGACAGCCCGAACGAAAGACCATTCAACCCTATCAAACGCTTTGCTCATGTCAAGTTTTATAGACATTAATCCTTTTTTCCCAGAAGTTTTGGTTTTCATGAAATGGTGAGTTTAAACGCGACGAGAATGTTGTTAGTGATTAATCTACTAGGTATAAAAGCAGATTGGGATTCCGAGATAATATCAGGAAGGAAGCAGCGGATCCTATTTGCAATGCACTTGGAGGCTAATTTGTAGACAACGTTGCACAAACTAATAGGCCTGAATTGTGAAATTAAGTCTGCATTTTTTACTTTCGGGATAAGAACGATGTGCGTGTAGTTGGAAGACGGTGAGAAATGCTTGTGATTTAAAAAGTTTAAAACAGAGGAAGTGACGTCATTACCAACAATGTGCCAAAATTTTTGGAAAAAGACAGGGCTCATACCATCGAGACCGGGAGATTTAAAGGGATGCATTTCTTTGAGTGCCTTGATGACCTCATCCCTCTTAAACGGCTGCTCGAACTGAGATTCATATCCACTGTAACTCTAGGTCTGACCCGGCTTAAGACTTGTTGAATGGCAGCATGGCTAGGGTTAGAGGAGGAGAAAATTTCCTTGAAGTGATCAGAGATGATAGTCTCGATTGTTGCATCATCAGAGTGGAGATGGCCTTGTCCGTCATTCAAGGAAGAAATATGGTTAACTTCCCGTCGTTTAGAGGCGAAATTGTGGAAGAAAGATGTATTCCGATCTCCTTCGTGATACCAATGTTGCTTGGCTCGTTGTTTCCATTTTATGTTTTCTTGTTCGAGAAGAAAATCATAATAAGAGTTCAGTTCAAGTAATCTGTTCTTGGTATCCTCTGAGATAGTTCCGTTTTGAAGGAGTTCAATCTGCTTTTTAATCTCAGTGAGCTTTTTTGGAATATCTCCAATTGATGCTTTGCTCCAGTTGAGAAGTTCAATAGAGCAACTTTCAATCATAGCTTGGATGGAATCCAAGTTGGAATGCCAATTGTCTCTGATGGTTTTTTCGCACTCCACAGATTTAATCCAACATGGCCTCGAAGCGGAATGGTTTCTTTCTTCGAGAAGGGGAATATTGGGAGTGAGAATGGTTAAGATGGATGGAGAGGGTGTGATGGTCTGAGGAGATGGTGAAGAAAGGCTCGATTTTGATTTTCGGAAATAGGGTTCTAATGGAATCGTTTCCAATACAGCGATCTAATCGGGCACGTTGGGTGAAGGGGTGGGTGAGGAGGCGCTGCCACGTGAACCGTGGTCCAGTATATCCCAAATTGGTGAGTTCGCAATGACTCAAAGTGTCCCAGAAACATTGAATCTGCCATTCCGCTCTCAAGCCTCTTCCCTTGAACTCTGACTGAGATAAAACTTCATTGAAGTCCCCTAAGCAAAGCCAAGGGATGTTTGGTGCGCTGTTTATGCTCTTGAACCAATTCCAAAAGGAACGGCAAAGAGAGACATCCGGTTCACCATAAACACCAGTAATTCTAATAGGAGAGCCAAATATGTCAAGATCAACATCAATAAAGCATGCCGAAAAAGCGTGAAGAGAGACTCGGATAGTATTCCGCCATAAAAAAGCCAAGCCACCAGATTTTCCGACTGAGTCAACTGAGATACCATAAAAACCAAGATCCAATTTGAGTTTGTCAATGAGAACTTTGTTACACTTTGTTTCACATAAGGACACCATATCGGGAGACTTGTTGCGAATAAGATCGCGTAGCTCCTGAATTGTTCGAGGGTTCCCAAGCCCTCGGCAATTTCAGCTTAAGATATTCATTGTGGTCGGCGGGGTTGGTCGTCGTCGCCAACCACCACCGTTGAAAGCAAATTTGAAAGATTAGTAGGACTTGCTGGATCGACTTCCTGCTCATCTACAAGGATGAGGCCACTAGTCTTGGGTTTCTTGCCAATAATTTCCACTTCAATACTCTCATGGGGGAATTCAGGAAGAGTAGGGATATGAAGTTTGCGTTTGGCCGAGGTGGAAGTGGAAGATGAGGGTTGGGTGGAAAGGCGGGCTGATTTGTTTCTGATACGTTGGAACTTTTTTGCTATTTTCCGGGCAGGGGTGCCCAGTTGCATGGGGACATGGACAAGGAAAGGGCTCGAAAGTGAGGTAGAGGGGGAGAGGTTGGGTGTTATACGAGGAAGGGGAGATAGGGTCGTGGGCGTTGTGAAGGAGATGAGAAAGGGGGGTTATTTGTGTTGATTATAGTAGTGAGGGTGTTCTTGGGCAGCGGATGAGAGCTTATAGTGGGGGCAACCAGAGGTTGTGCTAGGGAGGTGGGGAGAGTGACTTTTGTAGGGGGGCTACGAGTGGGAACAGGGTTCGGTTGTGGCATGGTGTGGGAGAAAATGGTTGCTGGAGATGGAGGGGAGGGACAGCAGGGGGGATAACAGAAGGCGCAAGGGTTGCGAGAATAGAGCACGTAGATGGACGAGAAGAAGTGATAGGGGGAGAGTATGGGATAATAGCATTATGGTTGGAGGTGGCTATTTTGGATGTGGAAGGTGTTGCAGAGTTTGTGTTGGGTTGGGGGGCAGGTTGAGTGGGATTTTGGGCGACCGCTTAGTAGGGGGGAGTGTGGGGTTTGGGCAGTAGGGTAGTCTGTTTGGCGGTTGGAAGCGAAAGGATTTATGGTGGGTGTCGCACGTAGCCAATTCCCGTATTCGAAGTTATCCTTCTAGTGCAGGGCATGGAGGATGCGGGAGTCACAGTCTTTGACAAGGTGGCCGATGTGACCACAATAAAAGCATAAATCTGGGAGTCTTTCGAATTTGAGCGGAATTTGAAGTTTCTGGTTCTTGTAGTCAATCTGGACCAGTCTCCTGAGAGGTTTAGAGATATCAATGTCGCAGCGAATACGGAGAAATCTCCCAAAATTAAAACTGATCCAGATGAGTCGCAATCCACCTCGAGGAAGTTACCAATGCTTTTTCCCACCAAGGTAGAAAAATGCTTGTTCATTAATCCAAGAGGGAGATCGTGTAGTTGTATACAAAATGGAGAGTGATTGAATTCATAGTTGGTAACAATCATGTCTTCTGTTGCATTTTCAAGGACCAAAAGGAATCTGTCAAGAAGCCAAGGGGAGCCCAGAAACACCCTTTTTTTTTATCAATAATGTCTCCAAAGGTGAAGAGGACAATATTATCATGAAGCAATTTGCAACTCAGGGAACCTTTGGGATTCCAAAGTCTCCGAAAGAGAGTTGAGATCTGATCCAAGTTAATAGTGCGAGGGGCTAAGAGTTTGCCCACCAGAGAGGATGAGATAGCAGCGTTGGTGGCCGGGATCGAGCTCGCATCAATGCTTATTTTTTCATCCTCTCCCAAGGAGAGTCTGGCGTAGAGGTGCTCGAGGGATTCAGCCATGATGAGCAGACAATAGTCCCAGATAGGTCAGAGTATGAGACAGCTGGATACGAGAACTCAGTGAACGCTATTCCGAGGATGAGAATCTGCAAGACAACAAAAAGAAAACACAAAGTTAGACTAAGAGTTAAAGGGGGTAGAACGGAAGAAGGCAGGTTTGTGAGCTAAAGGAAGCGAGCATGGTATGTCTGGGGGTTTCCAAGGTGGCGTGTTCAGGGCATAAGGACAACAGATAATGATAGCGGGTGAATTGCAGGGTAGGCAACGGCGGTCGGCGATTTTCGACGAAGCGGATGAGGGTGGTTGGGGGTAGACAGGCGGAAGTGGTGTGGCGGAAAGGTGGTGGGAGGCGTGGGGGACAGAGTATGGGAGAAAAGGGAAAAAACAATTCTTGGGTGGGAGCCCAAGACAGTGCTCTCAAGGTTCTACTCCCATAGAGAGAGCCTTAGGACTTCAATCACTACGTACCAAGGGTTTTTTCTGGCAGCAAATGTAAGTATGAAATTGCCTTCTCACGAACATTAGAATTTTCGGCCTCTCGTACTTGAGGTTTAAACGACATCATAGCCTACAATTAGACTTCAGGCTGGGCCCGAACCTATGTAATTTGTAAAGGCCCAATATCGAGGCAATGGTCCGCCGAGCCCAATTCCTCTCACTATTTGATATCTTTATGAAGACATAAATAAATAGATTGTGTATGATTATGATATTACTGATTTTGTACCCAAAGATTAAAAAAAAAATGCATCCTTTAATATCAAAAAAAAAAAAGAATTTACGAAAAAATGAAAAACTGAATTCATAGGGTTTTGCCCGTAGTGAATCAAAGGTAGACTTCGAAAATCTTGAATAAAAAATTAAGTACTGTTTTCTTTAATCAAATAAAAAGTTGATCCGTTTGACAATAATCAAATTACATTTACAACCACAATGACCATTTGTTGGAAAAATTAAGCACAAAAACCAGCAGGGAATTTAATCTACTAATTTAGGAACAAGCAACAATAAATTAATAACAAGCCAAAATTAAATAAGAGTCAAGTTTAGGATAGTCTGGGTCGAAGCACGCCGTAGCGCTCTCTTTAGAGAGAAACGCCCCACCGCACTAGTAAATTGTTGATAGCACGTCCCTCTCCCAAAATTCGACAACCCGTTGATTCTATCGTGTGCAGCGAAGAGAACCCCGAACCACTTGTTTATACTCAATGCTCAAGACAACTGTATAAAAATAAATAGTTGATCGGCTGTCGTGATCATCCTTTTGATTTTTCTTTTGAGAAGGAGGAATGAAATTTTTGTATTGAATTGTGGGCCGTCTGTGATTGTAATTAGAACAAAGGAGTAATATTTGTTGAAGAAGCAATCTGAAGAAGTAAGAAAATGCTGAGCAAAATGGTTGTATGTTTAATGATGAACCCACTGTTCATTTTTATAATAAAAGCTAAAGTCAAGGGTCATTAACCCATTACACCCACTGAGTAACAAAAATAGGAAATCGGGTGCAAAGTAGCCGTTAGTGGCTTAATAATAGGAATTAGTTTTAAATCAACAATAAACATATTATCCAACACCATTGGTCTTTAGTTAGAGGATAATATTCTTTTAAATTGGGAGAATTGGTTATTTCTTAAGTTGGTTTGATCTAATATCATTCATCATCTGAACAAGAATATTAATTAATTTCTTTCTCTTTTTTTTCTTTCTCTCTCTTTCTTTTTTCTCATCATCTTTGAGAGTATGTTTTCGTTTCTAGAAACTATAGGGCTTTTTGTACTTTGATCAATATATATCTGGTTCATGTGGTAAAATTTATATCTCAAAATTATAACTAAAAAGTGGAGATATTTATTCACTTTAATCCTAGCTATTAGTGTTGGTTAACTGTGAAAGTTGTTGATTAATTCTTGATTGTTAATTAATTATTTATAATTACTTTTTATGCAGTGACATGTAAAACGATGGTTTATGAATATCAAATATCAAGTAAAACAATGGGAATTTGGATTATCACATTTAATTAGTAATCTGACAAATGATGGGCTATCAGTCACTTTGGATTATCTGCTCCAATTTGATATCTATTTCTCATATTTCAACCAAATTTGCATTTAGATATGAATATTTTATACACTTATGGTACATTTTTTATAATATATTTGTAATAAGAAATACAAGATAAACATCTAATTCAAATAAAGGATTCAGACTTGCGTCTCACAATCCAATTCTACATTTTATGGCTAAAATTCAAAGATATAAAACGGAATGATTCATCATAATTGACGTGCTTTCTTGAATATTTTCAATAAATGGAACCTTGAGATTATATTCTTTGATTTTGTTATCCCTACAATCAATCAGAACAATTGACAGGGCATTTACAATGAAACGAAATACAAGGTTCCTCTGCCTATAATATAAACTTCCGAAATACATCAAGTTTTTACACATTGCATCCTAAGCAATTCTGAAATTAAGTACTATGGCTCTCAAAAACCACTTCCAATATCTCTGCATAGCGTTTCTTCTAATCTCAAAATTCTTGACCTCTCAAGCGTCGACCCGCCAACTCCCAGAGCTATCCATGCTGGAACGACACGAAAAATGGATGGCTCAACATGGCCGCGTTTACAAAGACGCACAAGAAAAGATGAAACGCTTTGAGATATTTACGGATAATGTCCAAAAGATAGAAGCCTTCAATGCAGGTCCGGACCAAGGGTACAAGCTCGGTGTTAACGCCTTTGCAGACATGAATGATGAAGAATTTCAAGCTTCGCTTAATGGCTATAAGAGGCAGGAACCGGAAATGATGTCCGCCTTAGAACACGAGCATTTTAGGTATACCAATGTAAGGAATGTGCCGAAAACGTTGGATTGGAGGAAGAAAGGTGCAGTTACCCCTGTTAAGGACCAAGGTCTTGTTTGTGGTAAGTAACAAACTAAAAACGGCTCAAATTCATTTCAAATTTTACAAAAGGTTTACATATGTTTGGAATGAATTTGAATCTATACTCATTGATTTGAAATTTTTACGTAAATAAGGTTGCGATTAGTTGCTAATTTTCACTTTGTTCTCACATGAGATTTTTTTTTCAATCACCAGTCACATTCAATCATCATTTTAAAAAAATAATCAAATCAACTATTATAATTGTATTATCATCTTACAAATCACAGTATTCACTCACTCTCACTTTTCCAATCGCCAATTATATTCAATTATTATTTCACTATTTAGATATCACATCAACTATCATCATTACATTTTCATCTCATATATTCAATTACATTATCAAAATTTGTTCTTCTTCTAATTTTGAAAAGCTTCATCACGAGTAGGAAAAAAAAATTGAAAGGAAAGGATAAACAATCTCACCAAACATCTCATGCAATAGCAAATTATAAAGAATTTAGGGATAATTAAAAAAACACCGAGGTTTGGACTAATTACAGAATAACCCAGATATGTTTCAAAATTAGAAAAACATCCCTCAAGTTTGATTTGTCTTAATTTTAAGGGGGTAAATGTAATACTTTTATAGATGTCAAGGGATTTTTTGAAATGTTATTTTGCTTCTGAATGGGAAAATGTAACATGAAATCAAACCTCAATGGGCCTTTGTAATTCTAAAAAATCTTTGGGTTTTTTTGTAATTAGTATGAACCTCGGGGGCTTTTTTGTAATTATCCCAAGAATTTATATACTTTATCCAGAGATACTTGAATTCTTAGATTGTGTTAAACACTTTCAGGAAGCTGTTGGGCATTTTCTGCTGTGGCAGCTATGGAAGGCATCAATCAGATCAAAACCGGCAAACTAGTCTCCCTCTCAGAGCAAGAGATAATGGACTGTGACAAAAAAGATGGCAGTTGTAGTGGAGGTGATATGGACACGGCCTTCGAATTCGTCATAAAAAGCAGAGGACTCGCAACAGAATCCAATTATCCGTACAAGGGCGAATATGGCGTTTGCGACACCAAGAAGGCGTCTAAGGCAGCGGTCCGGATAACAGGATACGAAAAAGTCCCGGCCAACAATGAGACGGCCTTGTTGCAAGCCGTGGCTCATCAGCCGGTTTCAGTAGGCGTCGATGCGTCTAGTTTCGATTCTCGGTTTTACTCAAATGGTGTCCTGATTGGGGGCTGTGGGACGAAGAAGCTTGATCATGGGGTCACGGTGGTTGGATACGGTAAAACTAAGGGTGGCACAAAATATTGGATTGTTAAGAACTCTTGGGGCGAATACTGGGGCGAAAATGGATATTTAAGAATTAAAAGGGGTGTATCTGCTAAGGAAGGACTCTGTGGCATTGCCATGGAGGCTTCTTACCCGATTGTCGAAGGGATGAAAGATTGATTAATTATGAAATTATATATTGTGTTTATGGTATAATTAAGGTTGAATAACATATGGAATGTTATGGTTTCATGTATATGTAATTCATGTGAAATCATGTGGAGCTTCAAATGAAAGAAAGTTTAATATTTGTTTGGACAAGTATTAGTATTTTTTTTTAATCAGAAACGATATGGGTATATTGAACAACCAACACAAAGAGCATACATCAGGCGGCCAAATGAGCACAAAGCCTCCCCCAAGTTAGACACTTGCAACTAGGGGAGGAGAAAAACACCTTCAAGGTGGCAGAACCGAACAGACAAGAGGGCACAACCTCAAGCACCAAAAAATAGAGTCAAAATAGGCTAGAGTACTATGATGTTTACAGAGATAAGAATCAAAATAAAAAATGTATATCCATAGACATCATAAACTAGGAAGCCTTCAAAAAATCCCTGTGAAAAGGCAGCAGGATGTCTGAATCAGAAGATGGGGAAACCACTAGACCATTGAGTCCCTAGTATTGATCTTCATCATAGCCAATAAAGCAGTTGCATCAAACAAAAAGCCCTTACGAGTGCACTGCAGGGCCAAAACCAAATTCAATCCATTCCGTCATAGCTTTGTCAACAGCATCCTTAGGGGAAAAGAATGCGCCTTCAAAAATCCAACAATTCCGCGTCTTCCAGAGCCACCAAAGTAGGTGGTGAGTTGAATTCTCTCTTGCCAGAAGTCTTTTTTGCTGGTAAAAGAAATGGAGCACCACCATTCCTGAAAAGACATCGTATGGAGAGGAAGAAAATCCCAGGAGACTGGGGCCAATTTCCAGAATTCAACAGCACGAGCACATTGGAAGAAAATGTGCTCCATTGATTCAAAATCTTCCCCACAAAAGCTGCAAACAGTGTCAATACAAATGCCTTTCCTGCAAAGATTCATTTTAGTAGGAAGAATATTGTGATAACATCTCCAAATAAAATGTTTCAATTTGCCTTTGATATGTAATTTTCAAGTCCCTTTCCACATTTTGTTCAAAGAAGGGCCAATAGAGCTATTTTCAGGGACATCAGCAACAAGTTTCAAATCCCCAATGGATGCTTTATAAGCTGAATTAACAGAGTATTTACCAGAGGGGGTAAGAAGCCAGAAAAGATTATCTCTACCCCCTGGGGAGTGAATGGGAATGCTAAGAATTTTTTCAGCAACATGATAGTTAAAGATAGACTGAACCAGCTTATCATTCCAACTAGAGCCTGAAGAACTTAACATGTCACTAACCCACGTGATTTGAGAAAGAAAATTGGGATCCAAAGGGGTGAGAGTTTTCATTCCAGGTATCCAATTAGACTCCCACACACGAATTGACTTCCCATCCCCAATATGAAACCCCAATCCACGAAGAAGACAATATCTAGCTTGTAACCAACTTTTCCAAATCCACGAGTCACTGTTTTTTTGAATAACATGTAAAGGACTAGACATATGGATATTTAGCCTTAAGAAATTTACTCAAGAGGGTATTAGGATGCATGAGGAGTTTCCACAGATTTTTGGCCAAAAGGGAATCATTGAAACTTCTAAAATCTTTAAAACCAATGCCACCTTCATTTTTACAATAAGTCAGTTTTGTCCAATTTAACCAATGGATTTTGTGTTGACCATCCAAGGGTGATCCCCACCAAAACCGGACAGAAATGGATGAGAGTTCTTTACAAATACTAACTGGAAGTCTATAGCAAGACATGATGTACGTAGGCAAAGCTGAGAGAACAGATTTGATGAGGATTTCTCTACCAGCTTGACTAAGGAAATTGTGCTTCCAGTTATTGACTCTTTTTTTTGTAGCTTCCACCACATAAGAGAATACCTCTCTTTTAGATCTACCAAGGAGAAGGGGGAGACCAAGGTGCTTGATTTTAGACTGGATTTGCACACCATTGAGGGACTGACAGATAACCTCCCTATTATTGGCAGAGACATTGTGGCTGAAAAAGATGGAGGATTTCTCCAAGTTAATAAGCTGACCAGTGGCAGAGCAATAATTATCAAGAAGTATTTTGACATTTTGAGCTGGAGAGGGTGAAGCTTCACAGAAAAGGAGGGAATCATCAGCAAAAAAGAGATGGGAGATGATTGGGGCATTCCTACAGATCTTAAGGCCAAAGAATTGGGATTGGATTCTAGCTTGTGCAATGAGGTTTGAGAAGGCTTCAGACAGGATGATGAAGAGATATGGAGACAGAGGATCACCTTGTCTAATGCCCCTTGAAGGAAGGACATATCCACAAGGATTACCATTGATGAGGAAGGAGAAAGAAGATGAGGAGATGCAAGTAAAAATCCACTTAAGAAAGACAAAAGGGAAGCCCATCTTTTCCATCACTTTAATAAGGAAACCCCACTCTACTCTGTCATAGGCCTTGGACATATCTAGTTTAAGAGCCATGAACCCACGACGGCCTTTTCTAAGGTTGTGAAGGAAATGAAAACATTCATTGGCCATAATAATATTGTCACTGATTTGCCTCCCATGGATAAAGGCAGTTTGACACTCACTAATGCACAGATGAAGACATGATTTTAGTCTGTTGGCAAGGATTTTAGAAATGATCTTATAAATAACATTGCACAGACTAATATGCCTATAGTGAGCAATAGAAGTTGGATTCTTGATTTTAGGAATTAAAGTGACCAAGGTATGATTCATGCTTTTAAGAAGTTTAGAATTATCAAAGAATTTTTTCACAGTAAAGCATATATCATTGGAAACAGCATGCCAGAAAAATTGGAAGAAAAAAAGAGTCATACCATCGGGGCCCGGGGCCTTATGGGGGTGCATTTGGAATAGAGCCTGTTTGATTTCCTGATCTTCTACAGATTTTGTCAGCTGTCTACAATGTGGAGTGCCAATGGATCGAGGTAATCCTTCCAAGATGGCTGGATCAAAACTGGCATTTGAGGATGAGAAGAGCTCTTTATAAAATGAAATGACCTCCTTTTCCATTAAATCCTGACTGCCACAAATATTACCCTCTATTGATAAGATGGTCCATAGTATTTCTTTTCTGCCTTTGGAGAACACTAGCTTGAAAAAACTTAGTATTTCTGTCTCCCTCCTTAAGCCAATGCACCCTGGACTTGTTTTTCCAATACAGTTCTTCATTTGAGTAGGTAAGATGAAGCTCAGATTTCAAGCTATGCCATTCAGCCCAATTTCTATTCCCACCTTTGGCACTGTTATCATCAAGCAAACAGGTAAGTCTTGCAATTTCCTTAGCTGAATTATGCTTCACCCCTTTACTCCACATTAAAATATCCACTCTACTATGTCTAATCTTGGATTGGATCTGAAACATCGGAGTACCAACTTTGGGGCTGATCCAAGCAGACTCAACAACAGGGTTAATACTCAAATTCTGGACCCATCTTTGATCAAAGCAAAACCTCTGTCGGCTCTTACTCTTCACCACATGAGGTTGGAGAAGAATTAGAGAATGATCAGATGAAAACCTTGGAATATGGATAGTCACAGCCTCAGGGAAGTCCAAAATCCAGTCGGGAGAAGCAAAGAACCTGTCTAAACGTTCCTCAACAAAACCCTCTTGATCCCTATTGTTACTCCAAGTGAAAGGATGCCCGGTAAATTTGACATCTTTCATACTCATACTTCTAATAAAATCCTTGAAGCCAATGCAGCTGTTTAGAGATCGAGGTCTTCCACCACGTTTTTCATCAGGGGATTTAAGGTCATTCCAATCTCCACCCAACAGCCATCTATCACCCCACTTAACTTTAGCATTCAACAAAAATTTCCACTGCTCTCTTCGAATTTGCACATCGACACTACCATAAACAAAAATAACCCACTGCTTCTTAGCTTGACAACTGTATTCAATTTCCAGACAGAGTCCTGTTTAGTGATACTAATGATGTCCACAGAAGAATCCCAAAAAGCCAATAGCCCACCACTAAGCCCAATCGCATCCACACTAGTCCATCTATCACCACATTTCAAATTCCTAGCTACCGTACTAACGAATTTTTCTTTTTTTTTTGTCTCACACAAAAACACAAACCTCGGATGATGGGATCGACAGATCTTCTTGATTTGAGGAATTGTAGAGGGGCCACCCAAACCTCTACAATTCCAGGAAATCATCATTTAAACTTGGGAGACCACTCACGGCTGGTCTCTACCACCATCTCAGACTTTGAATTTTCTGACAACACGTGTTTTCTTTTTTTCTAAACATTTCCACACAAAACATTTGGGTCCCTATTCTCTTCTGACTGGCCTCTGTTTCTTTTTCCCCCCATCACCATTATAGGGACATCATCCAGGTTTCTATCTATTCATTTCATTCCGTCAATTTTTTCTTTTTTGATTTTCCGTAGTTTAGACCCAGAAGGAATGTTAGTCTCAGTTTTCTGATTTTGAAGGTTAAAAATCTGAATTTCCTTCAGCGGAGTGCGAATAGGGTTGTGCTGAACCTCAACTTCAAAAAGAATAGGATCATCAATATTATTTTTAGCCTCCATAATAGTCAAAGCATCACTAGTAGCTTCCAACACACTATTGAGCATCTGGCCAGGCATCTTCACAACCGGAGGGATAATGAGATTAGACATACTGGGAATTCCATTGCCTATGTCCTCTCGAACAGAATGACTGCACTCTCCAATTGTCTCCTCTTTTCTCAAGCTCATTATAATTTTTTCTTTCCCAGCAACCAGCACACTCGGCAAATTCTCCTCCCGACTGGTTTGACAGTACTTTCGTGCAAGGGTGGAGCAACGATGCCCTTTGGTTCAGTCCCCGGTCCCTCATCAGGATTGGATTTAGGTGGATTATTGTTCTGTCTGGAAACTCTGGTTGTCATGGGGGGTTCATCGGCTCTTAGCCAATCCCCGTACTGACCTTCTTCAAGGAATCCATCACTCAAATCTTTCATCCTTTTGTCACAAACACGATCCGGGTGTCCTACACGGCCACAATAGAAACAGAAGCCTACCATTTTTTCATATTTAAAGTTAACCCACTTACTCGAAGAACCAAGCTTGACAGAGGTTCCACGGAGAAGGGGTTTATCAAGATTAATGGCTGCAAGAATTTTGATATGCCTCCCTTTAACGCTTCCTATTTCAGGGATATGGATGTCCGATACCGAGGAGAACATTCTACCAATACGAAGACCAGTCTCGGAGGATAGCCAGTTATGAGGCAAGTCCCAAATCTGCACCCAGACATCTGCGAACTTAGCCTCCGTCGAAGTTAGCTGAAGCAGAGGCGGATCTATGTGGAAACTTGGGGGTACAACTGTACCCCCAAACAAAAAAAAATCCAACATTTTTTTAGTAAAAAAATTAATAATAAATTTGTACCCTATTTTTACAAAAAGAATTAGAAAATCCAAATAAAACAATACAAATCCCCACAATAAAATTTCAAAAATTAAAAGTTTGACTTAACAACTTGACTAAATAAACCATAGCAAAAATCAAAACCTACAAAACTAAAGATATCAAAAAAAATCTAGTAATATCAATAATATTACCAAAACTGTGTTTTTGAACTTTTGTTGTTTCTTGTTTTCTTAATTACTCTAATTATTTCTTTTATATATGTGTATTAATTTTTCATGTACGGTTACATGATCAACTTTTACATAATTTTAAACATCGTTTTGTTCTATGACTTTAAATATTAAACAATATTTATATACACATTTTTTTAAAAATTTATCGTATCCCCATTTCAAAAATTCTGGATCCGCCACTGAGCTGAAGCCCATTCACCCATTCTTTAAGAATCAGAAACTGGTTATCAAACATCCAAGATCTACATCTGATAACCTTTTTCTTATCATCCACCGACTTAAAAACAAATTGGAATTGGTTAAAGCCAATCTCTCTCAATATGAACGGTGACTGAATCGGCCAGATAAAGGCCATGGTATTTTTCAGCCCAGCAAAGTTGGCTTTCTTTGACCCATAAATCAACCCGAAGAGACTGCGACCACATTCCTCATTACTATTCTTAATGTCAGCTTCATCGAGAGCAATACCTTGTTGTTCTTCCACAGATAAAGAGAAGTTCTTCATCCCCTCAACCAATCGGCTGCCATCTCAGAAGGAAACACCTAGATCCAAACCAGCCCACTAAGAAGCTTTCAAACTGTAGGAGATCTGAAAAACAAAGTACAGGGGAGCACTAAGAAAAAGAGTAACAACAAAAGAGAAAAGCAACCTAGTACAAAGGACAGCAAGAACAAGCAAACAAATAAATGCAGGGGAAAGAGAGTCAAGATACGAGGTAGATAAACATAAAGAGGAGTAAATGCTGAAAAATGGCCATCCAACCGCCACAAATCTTGATGGAACAGTAAACCCTAGAAGAAACCACACTCAATGGACCCTTACACTCCCTAGAGAGAAAACACACTTCACAGAGGAAGACTCGTCTGCCTTCTGAAAATCAACTCGGACAAGTATTAGTATGACTGTACAATTTTTGCAACAACGCCAGCTGCCTAGCTAGCCATCATTGATTGCAAGTAACTGGGTTAAAGCATGTGGCCATTTTTTAGGGTTAATTGCACTTTAAATACTCAACGTATTAGCGGTTTTCACTTTTGGTACCTGCTTGTTTGGGCATATCATTATTAGTACCTAACGTTTCAAAATTCACTCATTTTTTGTATGTTCCGTTATTCATCCGCTAAACACTAACAGTTGAACTTGGAGTCGCCGGTTTCCAGGTAAAAAAACCTAATTTCCAGGTTTAAATTGATGTACATTAGTGTCGCACGCTTCACGGCATCTCCGAAGTGTCGTGCCACCACTCATTTTGAATGTATCCACAAGCTCTACAATGCTCAGTGGTCAATTTCAGGTTTTGAGTTCGTCTCCGGTGCCAATTGACGATAATTCGAAAAACCCAAAGTTTTATTTAAATCCAAATTCTATTCAAGATACTTCTCCAAATCTAAAATTGAGAATACCGTCGTCTTCCTCATCTCAAGGCGCACTGAGCCCACTCTTCAATCGGTCTGATTTGCCCCCGAACCAAAATTACACAAAAGGGGATCTTAAAATCGTTTTTCGACGTTTAGGGGCCCGTTTCTCCATGTTGCCAGCCAAATTGGGCACCAACCAAGAAGATAAAGTTGCTCGGAATAAAATTTCTAGCCAGAATGCCACACCGCCGTCCAATAGTGCTTCGGCGCCGGTCAGTCACCATTCACCAATCACTTGATACAGCAGGTCGTCCGTTAGTCTTTAACAGTTGACTAACAGAACGTACCAAAAGTGAGTGAATTTTGAAATATTGGGTACTAGTAATGATATGCCCAAAAAAGCAGGTACCAAAAGTGAAAATTGCTAATACTTGGGTACCAAAAGTGAATTTGTCCCCAATTTTTTATAGGGATAATTACAAAAGAACCCCTGAGGTTCGGGTAAATTATAAAAAATCTCAGTAGAAATGTTTTAAAATTACAAAAAACTCCCTCATATTTTAAGACGAATCAAATCTCAAAGACTTTTTTCATTTTGCAAAAATCTCTCGGTTCTTTGTAATTAATCCGAACCTCAGGGGAATAGGGGATTTGTAATTGTCCCTTTTTTTATGTATATAGCTTTAGAGAAATAAGTGAATATATTAATTAATTACCTTTTTTTTATCGGTTATTAATTAGTTACCTTTTACTTAAGGTGAATGGTGTTAAGACATGGAGTAAACATAAATTGGATTTGTAAGGGATGATGCAGAACGAGAAAACACTCATTAGCCTATTTTAAGAATTTAGTCAACCCTACTAAAAATAATAATTTAGTCAACCCTAAAATATTTGGGTTGTTTGTGGAGGTCAAATCTTAATAATTGTTCTTGACATCTTGTAGCCCTATGTAGTTGGGATCTAACATCACTTGAGCTTGGCAGTTTAGTCACATAGGTTGTATTTAGTTAAATTTTAATTGCGTGTAATAGTAAAGAAAATTATTTCTCATTTTATGTTTTATTATTTTTTCTTTTCAAGAAATCTGAAAATAAAATAGAACAGAGATTAAGAAAAAAAAGCAAGGGTGAAAGCTAAGTGAATATTATTATTTGATGCTTAACAGGGGAAATTTGAAAACTATTTGTGGGGGAATACAAATTTGAAAAGCCTGAGGGAAAACAAAATACGAAATTTGAAAAATATTTTAAATAAAACCAATAATTATTAAAGTTTATTTCAAAAAATAGTTGCGTTCTCGTTGAGATTTCTATTTTCATATTGGGATTTGGACTTTTGTTTTTCATCAAATTGACGCACAATCCTGTGAATGGCACTAGTTTAGACATGACCTAAACAACTTTCAAATATCAAATAATCTCCAATTGTTAATACAGAAAAATAAAACATATCATTGCTGTTTAGCACAACTATTAGGAACTTTTCAACCCTTTAAAAACTCCTTCTGTTGAATGAAATAACTTTGCTTTCAGAAAAGAAAAAAGGTTCTTACGGAATTAGAACCATGAAATGAAAAAATCTGAACGATGTATACATTACATTAAACTTGGTCAACTAACCAAAATTTATATTCATCCGTCTCAATTATATAGTCCAGTTTAATTTTTCACACGGATTAAGAAAAGTATTGGAATTACAAATTTGCAAAATATTTACGTGATTTGTCCTTATTTAATGAGTAGTGTAAATTATAAAATGCATATTAAATACGGTTATCTATCTATATCTATATCTGTCTATATCTGTATATTATATTATTATCTATTATTATATTATAATATATTATATATTATTATTTATTAGTAATATTATTATTATATTATTATATTACTTTTATTTTTTTAATCTTAAAAGTGTGAATGTTTCTTAAAACTTTTAATTGGACAAAAATATCATTTTGCCATGTAAAATTAAAGGGCAACTAAATAATTTGATATTTATTTAGCTTCTATTTGTTCAATTATAAGACAAGTGACTTTTTATATTCTACACTTAAAGTATTTATTCTCTTATCTATAACTCTTAAAATATTTTGAATTTTAAAATAATATTAGTCTTTTGATTGGACAAAAATATCCTTTTGTCATGTAAAATTAAAGGGCAACTAAGTAATTTGATATTTGTTTAGCTTCTAAGACAGGTGACTTTTTATATTTCACACTTAAAGTATTTATTCTTTCATCTGTAATACTTAAAATATTTTGAATTTTCAAATAATATTGAATTTTTAAATAATATTAGTTTCATATTAAACTAGATTTCGAGAGCTTTCTAACCCTATGTCATAAGCATATATAAGGACTTCACATGAGAAATTTTTAACCTTATAAACTTCAACACTATGTAGAAATTAAGAATTTTTTTATATACATATTTGTTATTTATTTATTTTTGTTTACTTATCGATAAATGTTCATTATACCCAATTTATTTTTCAAAATCTGAAAATATTTTTTTTAATTATATCACCAAGGATATATTAAATTTTTTATAAAATCAATTTTAAATTTAAACTAGGTTTCAAAATCTTTAACTATATGTTCTTGACATATACACAAGTCATTATAGAAGATAACTATTTAAAGTTAAGTATGATGCAAAATTGTATATTTCTTATATTCTAATGAATTTTCTCAATAATTAAATATGTATATTATAATTTATAAAAAAAGATCAAATTACAATAGATATGATAAGAAAAAATAAAATAAAAAGTATTTTAGGTGGTTTTGATTCTAAATCAAAAGAAGATAAAATATATAATTCCTTTATAATCGGAAAATTCTCCCATAATTAGTAGTATGCAATTTGAAAATTAATTTTGTTGGTGGTTGTTAAAGAAATAACATTGAAAACAAGAGAGTTTCTTATTTATTTTTATTGAAAGTTGATGCATATTTTGTTTTAATTAGCCATATCAGTAAAATAAAAAGTACAAAATAAAAAAATATGATTAACATGAAAAAAGCAAACAAGAACCGAAATAAGTCTGTCGCGGCAAAAATATTACCTTTTAAATTTTAACTATATGTGTTAATATGGTTTTTACTTAATTTTCTAATATCATACATTATAAGTTTTAGTTTCTAATGTATTATGTTTTTGAATATGTTATGATTTCAATCTTTTGATTACTTATTTCCTATAAATTAAAAGAACAAGTGCAAAAAAGTGTTAAAATTATAATATATATATATATATATTTGTAAAAAAACATTAGAAGGCAAACTTAATTAATAAAAAAACCATATGTATTAAATATACATTTATGATCAAACTTGAATGTCATTTAAAAATTACGTACTTAAAAAATTTATATGTTTAAAATATCAATATGATATATATTTATAATAAAAACATGTATCAAAATAATTAAATTTTAATAAAATAATGTGAAAGAGTGAAACATGAACTAAAGTTGGATTAGTCTAAAAGATCATATATGCTATGCAAAAAAAAAAAAATTAAACTCATTTAATATGTAACAATTTGACATTGCTGAGAAAGTAACATATTACTTAAATTATAAATTATTTTAGTATTATTTATATGGATTGTATTTATATTTGTGCTCAGATTATAAAACAATTAAAATTTAAAGCATTTTATATTAATTATAATTATTACACAAACTAAAAACAATTATTTAATAATAATTAGTTTGGTTTTATGTGAATTGTTATACTTATATTTAGATTATAATAATATTAATATATATAGTATTTTTTATTATATTAATTTATAAATTAACATAAATAATTTAGAAAAGTTATTTAACAATAATTATTATATTTTTATATTATTTATATTCTAATTTTATTATTTAAATGTTATTTACGTTACATTTGTAAATGACTTTTGTTATTTTATATTAATTTACATATTAAAATATATTTGTCACGCCCCAAACGCGACGCAACGGCGATCAATCACTTAAACAGAAATAAACCCAACAGTCTAGAAAACGATGCAACAATCTAAAGTGAATCAAGGTCTAAAGCGGAAAAACTACAAGTACAACAAGATTACAATTACATCCCAACAACTTAATAGCTTACCCTTAATCGAACTAGGAATAAAGTACACATCATATCACAACTTAAGTGTCAAATGGGTCCTACGCCCTTCAATTACGATCCCGAATTTCAAGGAAATAAAAGAGTCCAACATCGAAAAATAAAAGAAAATAGTCCAAAGAACATAGATAATGATAGGAAATCAGTCCAACGGGCGGAGCTCGAGAGTTCAATCCAAGGCAGGTTCAGCTTCGTCGACAAAGTCATCTTCTAAGGTTAAAAAACAGGAGGGGGTGAGACAGAAATCTCAGTGGATGGGGTGATCTTGTGCAAGTGTGGCGATATATATAGTTGATGCGAGAAATTTAGTTGTATGAAAACGCGTGAGAGATGATGCATGATTTCACACACAGTCCACAAGCGTCGTGATAAATATATTTAAGTAATATACTTATACAATTTAAGAAAATAGTTCGTGGTCATGCAAGCACTATGGTTCAAGCAGATAGGAGAATTGCGTACGGATTTGTAACGCCAATCCTATGCAAGACAAGTAGCGGTTGCGTACGGATTTGTAGCGCCAACCTATGCAATACAAGTAGTGGTTGCGTACGGATTTGTAGCGCCAACCAAACGGGTCCGATTAACTCCGGAATCGTGTGGATCGAAGGCGATTCCTTCGTTCTTCCTTGTAACTCCCCGAGTAAGATGGTCCAAGACTGTCACCTTATCGCTCCGTAGGCAAAGACAAAATCCACAGTGGAGCTAGCAAGGCTCGGATCTGTCATAATCATGATTATACCTCAAGTACTACGACCCGCTTCCCTTGGACAAACTCCGTCCCTCAGTTGCGGGATTAGGACGATGGGGCCGGAGAGTGGAATAGCAGCCGAGCTGCCCGGTTCCATCCCCGACGTATCCATTCCGACTGTGAGCTCGACACACCAAGTTGACTCAGGCAGGAAATTAAATACACGTTCAGGTAGTCAACCAGGCAGTCGAGTATATTGATTCGGGAAGCAGTTCATGAAAAGTTTTCGAAAATTTGCGTAAGGTAATTATGGCGTTGGTGGAGTTATTTGGATGAAGATGATTATCGGGAGGATAAACAATCTTCGATATCTTGAAAGATTAGGTGGAACATAAGTCCCATTATAGATTCAAATCGCAAGACGAGGAAGTCGCCCGCGATCGGGTATTAATCGGTCAAGGCGGTCCGATAAGTCAATGGGTTTTTGAGAAATTAAAATATTTTAATTAAGAATTGAAGTCAGAGGGTCCAGGGCTGTTTTAGTAAAAGAAAAATAATTTGAGTTAGGTCCTTGATAAAAAGAAAATTTTCAATTTAGCCCCGTTTTGTAAAAACCAATACTTTTGGGGTTAAAAATTGAATAAATAAATATCCCGACCTTGGAAAATTATGAGGTCAGTTCCTAAACTCTCCAAATTGTTCAGAGATTCAGGTTTTTGAAGTTTTGAGGTCGAGTGTTTTATAAGATTCTCATATTGGCCCCAAATTTGTTAAACTTGCCATTTCGGGCTCTAAGTTTAAAATAATTGGAACTCACAAACTTGAAGGGCTTTTAATGTGATTCCAGTTGTAAAATGTCACTAAGGTCAGTGGGATATTGGGATAAAAGCAGTTTTTAAAAGAAACAAGTATAGGTCCCTTAACTTTTGAAAATCTCATTTTTGTCTCATTTTGAAATAATTGCTTTTAAGGCTTTTATGGGTCCAATTGTTATGAACCTTGGGTCCAAGATATAATTATGTTATAGTTAAATTAATATTTCCAGGTGCATGGACTGCATAAGTCCTAGAAATTGTATTTTGGTCCTCAAGTTTAATCTTTTACAATTTGGTCCCTCAATTTTTATAAAATTACTTTCCAAGCTCTAAACACTTGGATTTTTGGAATACACTTAAAATATGTTATTTCCAGTCCCTTAAAAGTTAAAATTTCAAATTTTAAAATTAGGGTCTGGTACAGTTTCGAAATTTGCAAAATAGCCCTTAAACTTCTCAAATTTTTACAATCTAGTCCTTGGGCTTTTAAGGGTTGATTTTATTTATCTAAAAACTCTTAAAACTTTAATAAAATGTCAAAACATAATTTTTGAACCTGAGTTCAGTCCCAAAAATCGAAAATTACAGAGGGGTCCCTTAAGTTTTATTTTCTTGCAATTAAGTCCACCCACTTTCCATTTTTGTATTTTAAGTCCAAAAATTGAAATTTAATCAATTATGCTCGACTTGTCCAGGTTATAAATCATTCAAAACATAGATTTCAAGAGTCATACACATAGATATCCTTCTCATACAAAATTTCATCAAGTATAACAATAAAATGTGCATGTATGCCCTATTTTTCGATAAATCACATTTTTGAGCAACACTTGAGAATTTTTCCAACTTGATACAAGAAAATAGCATGCAAACATAATATATATCTCAAGTGCTCAATAACAAAATACTACATGCATATTTTCAATTTAAAACACCTAGAAGTTGAAAGGATTTTTCCACCCACCTTAAAGACCGGTTTGTTGGTGAAAATGGGATAAATCTCTCTCGATGAAGGAGTGACTTAGGTCAGCCCCTAAGTCAAGGAATATCAAAAAATATAGGAGTTATCAGAATGTGGTTAAAAACTTAGGGAAAAGAAGAAGATGGTGAGAAAATTGGAAATACTACACTTACCTTGTGTAGTGAGTAAAATGTGACTAGTAATGGCTTCCAAGTATAAGGTTTTGGTCACCCTTAATGTCAACCTCCAAGGTCAGCCCCTAAAACTCCAAAAATAAAAATGGAGTGTTAAAATTTGGAAAATAGAAGAGAAGAGGAAAGTGTACTAAAAATTCCATTTCTTACCTTATAGTCCAACTTCTTCACAATTTTTCTTCAAGATGACTTGTCTCTTAACTTCTTCAAAGGTCTTCTAGGTATACCTCAAATTCAAAAATCAAACTTAAATTAGAAGGTGAAAGAGGTGAGCTAGAAGGTATAAGAATAGATTGAAGAAGAAAATTTCTTACCTTGTGTAGTGTATATGGTTCGAATTTTTGAAGAAAATGGGAGATGAATTCTTGAAGTTTTGGTTAAGTGTTAGTGAAGAAGATGAAGAATAGGTAGAGAGATGTAGGAGGATTTTTAGAGAGAGGTAAGAGGAATTACAAGACTTAGAAGAAATTTGGTGTTGGTGAAATGAAATGGGAAGACTAAAAATTTTGTTTTGTTTTGATTAAATGATAAGTTAGAGTAATAATTGAGGGAATTAGGGAAGAAAGTAATATTTAGGCAACTTTATTAGGGACAATTAGCCAAAATGCTAATCTTAGGGGGGAATTTTTAAATTGGTCTTGTTTGACCAAATGGATGATTGAAATGGTGGGATTAATTTAAGATGTAGGTTTGAATTAATGGTGTAAAAATACACAAGATGAATACACAAGGTGTACATGTACAAGAGTTGGGAGATATTTCTACACCAAAAAATACACCAATGCCGTCCCCCTAAGGGTATTTTGGTAATTTCACATTTTCTTTTGTCCCAAAATTGATGATAATAGATGAATAAATATCAATCTCCAAAATAATTAGTGATTTCCTTGATCACTTATAAGTCTCATGATCCCTTAATCTAAATCGAATTCTTAATTCTATAAATTATAAATCCCTAAAATAAATAGTCTCTTAAAATTCTAAGGTGACTAATAAATACACCAATAATAATAATGATGATCATCCAAGTAATCATAAATGTGAATTAAAATTAATAAATGATTATGATCACAAATAGAATTTAAAAGAATTAAATGCAAAATATATTTATCATTAATATCTACCAGTCAAAGTGACGCGGTAAAATAGTCAAAATAATACAAAGACGATACGAAACAAGTACATGATCGAATAAAAATCGGGGCTTCACAATATTAATGAAGTATTTTCGCCAAATAATATTTAAATAACTATAATATGTATACTAAACGTTTATTTTAAAAAAAGAAGTATCTAATATATGCCAAGAGGAGATTTATTCTTTTTAACTAACTTTCTTGTACTGAATATTATAGAATAAATGTAATGGTTGGAACTATTTATGCAAGAAATTCGTTCCTATGAGACCATTATGCATAGATGGGACTAAAATTACAAATGACAAAATCTTGTAGGACTAAATATGCAACTTTCTCCACAAAAAATCCACGACTTAATGTTCACGTGCAACACATATTTAGTTTCCATTAGTTCTTATACGGCTATGAGACTAAAGTCGCAAGTTTTGTATCCTATGGAGCAATCATTGCTTTTAAAAAAACATTACAGGACTATTATTGCAAAATAAGGACTAAAATTGGAACAGACTAATCCTATATATAGGACTAAAAATGAAATTTTCTCTTTCTTTCTTTTCGTTTCTTTTTCTTTTCTTTTTCTTTTTTTGCATAAGATGTTTAAAATCAATATGCTTTTCTAATACACTTGTAAATCTTATGTTGGTCTTTGATATTGTGATCAGAGGCGTAGCCAGCGCGATTGGTTATCCCTAGCCCAAATTTTTTTCTCCATCCCCCTAGCTCAATTATTTTGTCCCCTTAAAAAAACACATATAAATTTTTTTTTTCATTTTTTTCCACTGAAAAAACGGGACAAAAAAAATTTGGGATGCGTGGGGGCCGGGGTGGCCCCCTAGCTACGCCCCTGATTGGATATATATTATATAATGAATAAGTAGCTCCCCACGAAAAAAATTATGTAACACTTTTTGGCTATTAAGTAACACTTTATTGGTATTACATACAATTATTTATGTTGTAGTGTTTTATATTATTTACATGACTTACTAGAAAAAATAAGACGACTTAATTAAACTGACAAATCGAAAATGCAGAAAGAAGAAATCCAAATTACCAAGAGATCAAAAAAAAAATCTCGTCATTTATTATAGAGAAAAATTCACTTTTGGTCCCATTAAACTTACCCCCTAATGATTTTAGTCCCATTAGACTCACTTTTAGTCTTAAATCGACATTTTTCACCAAAAATAGTCCCATAAAATGGAAAACTTAATTTTTGGTGTTGCTCAGTTAAATAATTAATGCAAACCGTTATGATGACAAAAATGGTCCCATAAGAAATCAAAGTTGAATTTTTAACGACAAAAATGGTCCCATAGGACACCAAAGTTAAATTTTTCACCAAAAATTGTCTCATTATTCTTTTTCTTGGTTAAATTTAATATTATTGATGATAGAAATTATTTTAAATTTTATATTTTGCGTTATTTATTTAAATTAATATTGTGAATGCCCCACTTGAAAATTAAAAAAAATATGTCCTTCAAATATATTTCAAAATATATCTTTTTTCAGTGCGTTTTATTTATTTTTTAAACAAATTCTTTTACTTAAAATATTTAGAAAAACAAATAATTTCCTATATTTTTTTTTAAGTTTAAATCATTCTTAATTCTGAAAAATATATGTAGTTCAACTATCAATAAAATAAAAAAATTTACGATATTAAATAATTTCATAATTTTTAAATATAGAAATTATTTGTAACTATTTGAGAAAAATACTATTAAAATATTTTAGTGTAGCTAAATTATAAATACTATTACAAATATTTTCAGTAATGTTAACCTAGCTCACATTTTTTTATTTTTTTATTTTAAAATATTATATTTTTATTTTTTATGTTTTTAATTCAAATTTTATATTTCCTCAAAAAAATAAAAAATCAAACTTTACATATATACACATACATGCACTGGGTTATATGAGACCAGTATCCTGGGGCAAGAACATACGGACCAGAAAAAAATAAAACTTTACATATATACACATACATACACTGGGTTATATATGCATGTATTTGATTTTTTTTCCGTATTAAACATTCATAAAAAAAAATTATTTAACATCTACTTTTAAAAGTAATTTTTCAGAAAATTTAAATTTTATAACTTGAGTTATAAATTTTATCATTTAAATTACTTTGTTAATTTTCTAATTAAAATAAATGATACATGTATTGAATCTTTTTTTTTTTTTGTATTACACATTCACAAAAAAAAAATTAATTAACGTTTATTTTTAAAATTATTTTCCAAAAAATTTATTTTATATAAGTTGAATTATAAATTTTATCATTTAATTTACTTGTTAATTTTTTAGTTATAATAAATTAAAAAATAGTAACTTTAATGATAATATATATTTTTTAATAGATATTAGTTATATTTAGTTTTTAGATAAAAGATCATTTTTGGTCCCATTAGACTGAGCACCTGATGATTTTAGTCCCATTGTTCTCACTTTTAGTCCCAAATCACATGTTTGACTTTCAATTTGACAGGTTTGACCGTTAATTTTTTAACGGTGGGACCATTAGTGAGACAAGAAAAATCTTATGAGACTATTTTCAATACATGAGACTAAAATCATCAGGGGGTAAATCTAATGGGACCAAAAGTGAATTTTTCTCTAACTTGAGTCGAACAATAAATAAAATAATTTATTATATAATATGATGATTAGTTAAACTTCATTTTAACCCATATGTTTTACAAAATTTAGGCCATGTAAGGTTATATTTCCATGGTCAATTTCTAGTTTTTAATGTTGAAAATAAATTTTGAAAATTGACTGGTTTTCGTGTGAAAAATGGAATTATTTTAGATGAATGAATGAGAATGAGTTTCATGTACATTTGGAAATGAGATTATGGTTGGTTAAGTAGTTTTGAAATGGTATTTTATATATATAATAATTTGAAAAATTGATAGTGATGGGGTCCATTTTCAATATTTGAATTGAATATATAATATTATATTTATAAGATTGTGTGTGATTGGTCGAATTAGATAGATATAGTTTAAAAATAATAATATATTATGTAGATAAAGTTGGAGTGGTGAGTCCCACATATATAATTGAACAAAATATGAGAATAGTGATTGATAAGTGATGTAGAATGATGTATAAGATTAACAATTGAGATTATAAGTTTGAGATGTTTTAGGTGAAAAACGGAAAGTAAAAATGGTAATTTTCTTGAAAAATTTATAAATAAACATAATTATATTTTTATGAATAGTTAAAAATGGAAATGGGTCATTGGAAAAATACACAAACAAACAAGACCTTAGGGAAAAATTGAGAAAAAATTGAATGTACCTCTTAAATATTGCACAAAATATTTCAGTGGAAGATACATTTGGCATCCCCTCCATCGATCTTTCTTTCCTTAGGGACAAACCGACAATTATCTTTCTTTAAGCTTTAAAAGTTAACCAAATAAACATTGTTTATTCTTAAGAATATGCCTCTAATTATGCACAGGTTATTTTGTGTCATAGATAAATTTTGAAAAGGAATTGGAAAAAAAAGGAACATTTGTGCAGGGAATCTAGGAATATATGCAGCGCTCTAATTGATCACTTTCACACTGTGCATTTAGATTAGACAAATGTGGTACGTACTTATATAGCAGATTCTTCTAATGTACACAGAATAAAGCCCATGCAGCATAAGGCATACGAAAATTGGAACATTTGAGTTTTGACTGCTGAAGCCATTTGTTGCAAGAGTACTCTACCGACTAACAAGTTTGTTATATAGATTTAGAGGGTGTTTATAAACTCTTTAAAATATCTTATAAGATCTCTAAAGATGCTTGGTAAAATAAAAATAAATAATCTTATATGCTCCAAAAATAAGATGATAGGATCGAGTTTATAAGTTGTTTCTAAAAAAAAGTGGAGAATCCCAACCTTTACAGAACAAGATCTTATTTTAACAACATCAATTTATCTTCAAAATAAGTTGTATCACTTTATAAGCTCTAAGAACATGTTATAATTGTTTCAAAAAAAAAAAAAAGAACATGTTATAATTATGTTGTAGGAGCGTATAATATTTTTTTAAATATAAGGTCATCCAAACACCATTTAGATACCTCTATTGCGGATGAATTAAGAACACCATCTCACAAATAAACACGAAATTTATATGGTTCATTAAAATCGGACAGATAAAGATAAGATTATCTACCTCGTGGACCGATCGAGGGTTAATTAGACGTTTAAATGTTTAATAGAATAGTACAGCGAATACTAGAATTTTGAGGATTTGAATTCTGAAAGGTTAATTTTTCACTGTGAGGATTTATTTTTCTGGTGGCTGCCTTTTTGTCTCAAAAACCAGCCAAATAATTTTCAATGTGATATCTTAACGAAAAGTAATATGCTATTCAACTTTGTGCAAATACTTGTACACACACTTAAAAGAAAAGGGCAAGAATATTGGAATATCTGGGCTTTAAGCAACCTTTGTTCCAAGCAATTCTAAAACTCCCTCTCTTTTTCCAATGCAGGAAAGTTTGATCATCCAAATAAATGTTCCTCCTATTCAAATAATCCCCTTTGTTTTTTTTCTTTTATCATAGAAATTAAAGCTGAGATCGATCGAAAAATGGCAGTAACACATGATGATCTTGCTCCGACCCCGAAAAGTAGTGATCTTGGCAGCAAAACTGGCGCATTTCTTATGATATTGTCCATTGTTTTAGGCCTTTTCTGCTTCATTCTCTGTCTCATAGCTGAGGCAACACGTTCTCAGGTACAATTTTATCAGCACACACACACACACATATATATTTTCATATTTTTAATCTTGTTTTTTGTTGTCTCTACTAACTCTAGTGTAAAACAACTTATACACCGTGGAAGAAAATAGGTTTTGTCAAGTCTTATACAGTTAAAAGGGAAAAAAAGGTGAATTGCAAAAATTACCTCTGAAATTTTAGTCTAGTCTAGTTGCCAAAGTGTTCCAGTTATCTTTCAAAATTACAAATATCCCCTTGAAGTTTGTTTTTGTTTCACAAATATCCCCTCTATGGGTGCAATTTGTAAAATGAAACAAATAAGTGAGTTTCTTCTGTAACTAGACTCAACCTCAATGACAGTTGTAATTAACTCTTGTTTAAATTATAAGTCATTATGTTTGCATTTACCTAACAAATACCTTCCTCTTGAGATGCAATTTATAAAATAGAACAAATGCCAAAGGGTAGTTTTTGTAATTATGATAAACCTCAAGGGTAGTTTTTGTAATTATCCCAAATTATAATTTGAATCTGTATGCAAGAAGTCAAATGGCCAATATGTATGAAATCCTAATAGTGTTTTGATAGTTTTGCAGGTGAAATGGAGTGCCACAAATGATGAAGGAAAAGGAATAGAATCCCAATGCACATACACAGATAGTGGGAAACTGCCTCTTTTATCAGCAACTGCAGCATTTTTGGCTCTGGCAATAGCAATGGTAGTGCAGCACACATACTTATTAGTTGCAGTTAGTAAATCAGACTCCCTGGTTGAAATTGCTTGGGAGGACCCTGATTCTGCTATTCCCAACACTCTCACTTGGCAAGCTGGATTTTTCTTCGTCTCCACATGGTACGTACAACTAAACTTCATCACTAACTATCAATAAAGGGAAAGGATAACAGAAACAGAAACTAAGGAGACATTTGTAATTTTGAAAAATAGATGAATTTTTTGTAATTGGACTAAACCTCAAGGTGTTTTTTGTAATTATACCAAATTCGAACAGAACACATCCATATGAATACAATTGTCTACTACAAAATCCTTAACTCTTGCTATCTTCTAAACCATGATTTGCAGGATGTCATTTGCTGTAGGAGAGATACTACTACTAATCGGACTGAGCATCGAATCGGGCCACCTCAAAAACTGGAAAACACCGCGGCCAAGTTGCCTAATAATTCGACAAGGTTTGTTCACATCTGCTGGAGTTTTCGGTCTAGTCACAGTTTTTCTTGCCTCTGCCCTATATATCACAGCGTTACGCGCTGAAAGGTACTTTCACACGCGAGAAAATACACGACGACATGTCTTGGAGGTGTCGGCCATGTATGCATCACCACCAACATCACCTGGAAGAATTAATACAATAAGGGCTGTTCATAATGAGGAGCCTTTGCCAAGACAAGATCAGAATTTACATACATTGTATTACTACTTGAGAGCATTTGACAAGCAATCAAGTTTAGTTTGAAACCAAAGGATTTGTGCATATATATACAACTCGAACCATTTATACAACTAGCTAAACCAGCAAAAAAAGTATGCAAAATTGTGAAAGAGAAAAACAAGCATACATCCTAAGCAATCTTGTGATACAATTTCTTTTTTTCTTTTTCCTTGTTTTTTCTTGAGGGGGAAAGTGAAAATGAGATGTCCTGCTAAGGGAGGGGGTTGAGATTCAAACTTAGGTATGCTCGTCCAGTAATGCGCCATTTGACCACACACATACTTGTAACATAATTTCAAATGGTAGAAATAAGATGTTTAATTTGTTCTGGCCGGGGGAAAATTTATAACACTGGGTGTAATGATTCAAGTGTTTGATAAAATTTTAAGATGGTACCATTAATATTTCTTTTTCTCCCAATAGGTTTCTTGATCAAAGAAAAATCTTATTTTTTTTTTTTTTTTGATAAAGCTGTTTGCGCTTTTACCGACTACGCCGATCTTTTGACGACAACGACTCCCGCTCCTCATTGCCGCCGCAAGGTAAACCGCGGGATGTGCACGACTGTGGCGGTGTTACGACGGGGCGGACGCACTGAGATCCTCCCGAGGTAAAGAGAACAATTATGTTCGACCCCCAATCTACTAATAATAATCTCTCCCCGAATCGAACCCACACGGATGCTTTCAAGATGAGTTCACCAAATCTTCACCGATTCGTATGCTTGCCAGGGAGCAATTTGATGGAGAAGGGATATGAACCTCGACCTCCACCCCACAAACATTTGATGGGCGGGGATTTCAACCCCCGACCTCCATCTCACAATCTTTATGGTGGTAGGAGTAAATTTAAGCCACTGGTTATCTTATTCTTGCTTTATATATAAAATTGTCCAATGAACCAATGTTGCAATCAAATGCTAAATGAGCTGGAAACACATGCATTGCACTCCAACAGTTTCTGAAAAGTATAAAGAGGTTTAGATTGGAAAAGGAAAATGACAAGACAAACCTTAAAGATGTAAACTTTGGTAAAAAATTGATTTGAATTAAAATGGAAGTACCCTAGTAGATGGTATCAATCTAAGATCTTGAAATTGAATGGCCACTATTTGTTACCTAACTAGAACCATAAACTAGTTCAGACCAGAAAGCTCATCTAATCGGATTGAGTTTTCATGTTCCACATTTCTGTTTCACTTCATATTTCATTGCAATGGATGAATAACACGTATAAAACTATGACATCATTTTGTACATATGTCATACAATCAATCCTTTCGAACCTCATACAAGATCTCATCATGTTCCTTTATTGTGTTATATAGGTTTTTCAATTCACTAGGTAATCAATGGCGTAGCCAGGAAATAAATGGGGGTGGGCCGATACACGAAATTGGGGTGTGCCAGATAAAAAAATGCAAAAAAAACCATGTAAATATTTAATAAAAAAATTTTTTAAAAAAAAATTTACCTATAAATTTTTTTTTTTTAAAAAATGGGGGGGGCCAGGGCCCAGGTTGGCCCCCCCTGGCTACGCCAGTGTAGGTAATGTGACGTGTATAAGAAAGTGTCATTATTGTATATATATGCATGACATCCACCTGGTTTATTAAACTACCGAATGAAACACCATAAAGTACTAGAGGTTCGGACTGTAGGAACCCCCACCCCATCCCACTCCTACACAATGAGACACACAGAATATATATACTGTTACAACAAAATGGTTGCAAAAATGGACTTTAGCAACATTGTCAAACCAAATACTCACATATTACTGTTTTTCACAATTGAATAGTTGCAATTTTCGGCTATATATGTGGGAATGGAATGAAGAAAAATACACTGAAAATTTCATTACTCTTCTACTCTGCATATTGTTGTGATTTACATATTTCTCAATAATATTATCATGAAGAGTTTGCATATTGTTGTGATTTACATATTTCTCAATAATATTATCATTTCATATAATATAAAGTAGAATTTTTTTAACATATATATAGACATTTATAATGCTTTCTGTATGCAACTTGTATGTTGGAATTGAAAGTTTGGCTGACCTAGAGCATGTTGGATTTTTCAATTGAAAATTTAAATTTGTGCTATAAAGTATACATATACATCGTAGGTATATATATACATATAATTAATTAGTTTTTAATAACAGTTAAAGAAATAATGTAGTAGTATACATGATAATATCCAATATAACTTTATTAAATACAACACAAAATTACAATAGAAAATCCAAATTGAAAGCTTGGAGTTGGTAAAATTATCTCAATTAAATAATGACATAACTTGCCAAATGGCAACCATAATTCCCCAACATTTGGTGATTGTGTTTCCACATTTCCTCAATCATATAGTTATCCAATTATTTCAAATGGATTATGTGCAATGATTCCTTAAGGGAAAGTACTGAAAATGCAATATATGTCAGCCAGCATTGCTTTTTAATTAATGTCAGTGGAAATTAAGTAATTAAATCCGTATGCATTATCTGTAGACAAACAAATCAAACATATGATTATCATATATAGGGATCAAGGAATTAAGGGCATGCAATAATAACTAGGCTTAATTGCACAATTGTTCCTGTAACTATGAAGGGACGAGCAATTTTGGTCCTTTAATTTAAATATTTAAGGTAATAATTTTGATTTCAGTAAGATTTTGATTCTAAGTAATTTTGATCTTTTAAGTCTTAGTTTGCGAAATTTTGTTGTACAAGTTTTGATCTTGTACGATTTTGGTCCCAAATAAGTGTTCAAAATTTCATTTGTTCTCAAAATACCCTTATTCTTTAGTCAAATTAAATACCCAAAACACATATTACTATAAAAAGTTACATGACAAAAATTGCTATTTTGATTAAAGGGTAAATTCGTCAAGAACCGAAACTGCCACATCAAGAAGTTATATGGCTATAATTGTCAACCCCTAAGAGTTAGAGGACTAAAATTACAATTAAACCTAATAACTAAATTGATACTTCACAGTTATGCAAATTTGACAGATTTTCTTTACACTCCTAAAAAATTTAAGTTTAACATAACTGAGAAAATAAAACAAAAGGAAGACCCAAGTTGTAAAGAATTACAGAATACTTCACTGAAATCAGACAGAGAATGACAGTGAAATTCCAAAAATGTCCCTATATGTTTCCTCTGTTGCCTGATGATCAACAGGGACACTAAGGGTGCGATTGGATATACTTTCAGTTTGAAAATTCTCATTTTGCTAGAGAATAGTGGTAAAAACAATTTGGAAGGAAACAGATGAATTTTGAGAGTGTGATTGGATCTGAGATGAAAAAGTAATGATGAAAGTTGATTTGATTTAAAAATAGTAAAATAATGATTGGATATGATTGGTAGTTAGAAATGTGTGAGTGAGTGAATAGTGAAATTTCTGGGAGAATGTGTATAATGATCAGTTTTTTTGTGAAAAATGTGTAGATGTAATTGGTATGAGAAAAAGTAAAAGTGAGAGAATAATATATTTTCTGAAAATTTTCATAAACAAACGCATGTTTGGTCAAAAAAAATCTCTAGCGGAACGAAAATAAAATTCTTTTCATATCCAATCGCAACCTAAATTGTTTCTTTGACTAAAGAAAGATAAAAGGATATAAATTAAAAAACACATTTATGATAAAAAAATATATATAATGGTATTTCCTTGAATGGTGGTAGAGACGAAGATGAGGGGGTGGGGGGTATAATAGTAAGGGAAGTAAGGCACAATTGGGTTTGGAGGTGGTGGTGTTGGTGTTGGGTTCGCTATACCGCGGGGCTAAACGCGGCGGAAATTTAAAAAATTTAAATCATGCATACAATGATACATAAAATAAAGCCCCCGATTCTCGTAGCGATTTACGATCGCACGTTTATACAAGTGGTAAAATAAGATTTAGGATCTTACTTAAAATGCTTCATTTTGAAGATGATGTAGAAGGAATCCAAATTCGTCACAATAGGGTAAATCCTCGTAAAACTCGCCAATATAAATTCAAGTGCCTCCCCTCTAATTGAGTCCACCTCTTGGTTGTGACACCGAAATAAATTCTTCGCTAGTAGAGTTTATTGCATTTTCGAAATTGAAGAGCGGAATAGAATTTTATTCCCACAATCAACTATTGTTAAAATTTTGTAGATGAATAATTATTGGTTAATTATTCTCTACCAAATTTTCTTTTGAAGAAATATATCTGAAGAGAGAAAACCGTGAAATATCATGAACTAACTTCTAAACCCATTTTCTCATCACGTCTGCTCTCTCTGTTTCATTTCACCATATGAAACTTTTTTTTAATCACAATCAATGGCTTAATGAATGGCTCAATGCAACATTTTTACTAGAAAAAAAAAAAAGGAAAGGTGTGCAATTAATGGCAATTAAGCCAACTTTGTTAATTAAAAATAATTTGATTGTGTGACTCAAGTAAAAAAAAGACGCCACCTACACATGCTTACATGCTGCATGTGTTTTCAAAGTTCAATTAATGAATTTTTTAAATCTCTCTCATCATAAATATATGTATATATATATCATAATATATATATATATATATATTAAAATAAATCTTATTTATTTATTTCTCTTTAATTATCTAGTGGGCTTCTACAATTAGGCCTACTAGATTACGATATAGGATTGGACTTTAAAATCTAATTAATTAATTCTACTAATTAATTAATTTAAATCCCAATTAATCAATTCAAATATTGATTAATTCATTCTATTCAAGTTATCTGGTTCTCTAATCAAATTAGATTTAATCAAATAATCAAATTACTTAATTAAATATTTAATTTCACAATTGAATTAAATTAAAACCCAATTAGATAATCTATATCAATTAATTGCATCCAACCATTTGATTTTTCAATCTCAAGATGTCAATATCCAAAATTATGTGTGACCCTTTTAGGTTCACGACTAATACTAGTAGTAGGCTTACAACTTTTGCAACTTTCGAATAACAATAACTTATTCTATTTATTAATCTAATTAATAAATATACTTGAAATTAACTCTTTAATTTTAAGAACTTACAAATCATGGTAACACCTAACAGTAGCATGATTACCTAGTATTAGGTGAAATAGCGAGTAAATATATTTCAATTGCAATTGCATACATGTACGATCCTTTCGACAACTAATTTCCCAATTAAATCTTGGGCATAGATTTATAAGCCGAACCCAATTGATTTAATAACTGTGATTCCATTTGAAGTTCTTGTGATTCATTTATGAATCAAATTCATCGTGTTTTGGCCAAGGTCTTTGAACCACGAACTATTAAAACACAGGAAATTCCCTTATTAAATGACAAGTGTCGAATTCTATATTGGCCACACACAAACCTCCATGCATATCACTGCAATACCCACAAAATACCATTTTGTGATTGTCAAGCAATCAAAAGATAAATCAAAGTATTGTAGGATATACACAAGGTCACAGTTGTGCCTCAAGTACGAGGATTAATCATGTACTATTGCAATATGAAAATTCTTATTCGACAAACAAAGCTTCAATCTAAGAATTTTCATTGGGTCATGCTTAGTGAACTTGTTCGCTAACAAGCACCCACATATGTGCATTTGGTCTTAACACTGATGTTAATAGAATGCAACATCCTCGTCTCATGAGTATGCACCATATGCACAAGTCTTACGGGGTTATTTAATGTCCTATCTTGAAAAACCCATCGACTTGGAACAAATTTAAGATCAAAGCCTTAGAGGCATATTCCATGATTGCCATAAAATGCGTGAACATGCCTCATAACTTAAATTGATCTAAGGACTTTATCATATGTGCAAATATGTGATAAATGCAAAAGAACATAAGATAAAGAAATACCTTTATATTATTATAATTTTCAATAAAATTGTTTTACAAGTAGAATAACATCCAATCTAATTAGAACGTCGGGCATTCTACTCTAGCAATCTCCCACTTGCCCTAGTTCCAATTGCCCATGCATCTTAGGCCCATCTTTTCGAGATGTCCGTCAAATACCTTTTGTGCTAAGGGCTTAGTTAGTGAGTCTGCTACATTTTCTGCTGAAGCAACTCGATCTCCAACAACGTCGCCTCTAACAATGATCTCTCGGATCAGGTGGTATCGTCTCATTATATTCGATTTTTGATGAGATATTGGCTCTTTTGCTTACACTATAGCACCGTTGTTGTCACAATAAATCATTATTGGATCAACAACAGATGGAACTACACCCAACCCTTGGATGTAGTTTCGTATCCAAACAGCCTCTTTTGCTACATCTGATGCTGCAATATATTCAGCTTCAGTGGTGGAGTCTGCAGTCGTTTCTTGTTTGGAAATTTTCTAACTAATTGCTCCCTCATTCAAGATGAATATATATCCAGACATGGACTTAGAGTCGTCTTTATCAGACTCGAAACTAGCCCTTCTAGTTTCAGCTCTCCACTGCCATATATCAAAAACATATCCTTAGTTCTTCTCAAGTACTTAAGGATCATCTTAACGGCCTTCTAGTGTTCATCACACGATTGGTGATACCGCCGTGACACTCAAAACATGTGCGACATCAGGCCTGGTACATAACATTGGGTATATTATGCTTCCAATAGCGGATGCATAAGGCATGTGAGACATTCTTTCTCTTTCTTCAGGTGTCTTAGGAGACATAACTTTAGAAAGTGAAATACCATGACTCATAGCGGGTATCCTCGTTTGGATTCATCCGCACTAAACCTTTTTAGCACTTGGTCTATGTACATGGACGGGATAGTCCGATCATCTTTTTGTGATCTATCTCTATAGATATTTATCCTAGGATAAAAGATGCTTCTCTCAAGTCCTTCATGGAGAATCTGTTAGACAACCAAATCTAGTTGATTGGAACATACCTATATCATTTCCAATGAGTAGAATGTCATCAACATAGAGCACAACAAATGCAATGCGCTCCCACTAACCTTCTTATATACACATGGTTCATCCGTATTCTTGTGAAAATCAAATATTTTGATCGTTTCATCAAACCGAATGTTCCAACTCCTCGAAGCTTGTTTGAGTCCATAAATGGATCTCCTCGGAGTGTTTAAATTTTTGCTCGCTTCCATTGGATATGAAGCCCTCGGTTTGCTTCATATAGATTTCTTCTTTAATATTTCCATTAAGAAAAATAGTCTACACATCCATTTGGCATATCTCACGGTCATAATATGTTGATATGGCTAGCAATATCGAATGGATTTAAGCATCACTCTTTTGGTGAAAAGGTCTCATCATAATCAACTCATTGCTTTTGAGTATAACCTTTGCAACTAAACATGCTTTAAAGGTTTCCACCTCTCCATCTACTCCAAGCTTTCGCTTGTAGACCCATTTGCAACCAATGGGAACAATTCCTTGTGGAGGGTCTACCAAGGTCCATACCTTGTGGAGTACATGGAGTCAATTTCTGACTGCATTGCTTCTTGCCATTTCTTTGAGTCGATATCCGACATCGCCTCTCCATAGCTTCTTGGATCATTATCTCAAAAGGAGTCCCTCTTCTTTGTTCTCTAATAAAAGGTTTAGCCTCTCAGGCGCCTTTGAAACCCTTATGGATTTTCGAAGAGGTTGTGCTTTAGATGGTCCAACTTCAACTGGTGCGTTATCTGCGACAATATTTGGGAAATAATGTGGTTTTTGAACTTCTTCAAGTTCTATCTGCTTTGCCACTCATCTGAGAAAGAAATTCTTCTTCAAGGAAAGTAGCATTCCTCGAAATATAAACCTTTTGTTCCGAAGGATCATAGAAATAGTATCCTATAGACTCTCTTGGATACCCCTCGAATTTACATAAGATGGATCACATATCCAACTTATCTCCCACTTGTTGTTTCACATAAGCAGCACACCCCTATACTTTGAGGTATTTGTAGGAGGTGTCTTACCATACCACATTTCATATGGTGTGTTGGGCACGACCTTAGATGACACCCTATTCAATAAATATGGTGATGTCTCTAAGGCATAGCCCTAGAATGAAAGAGGTAAAGTAGTGAAACTCATCATCGATCAAACCATGTCTAACAAAGTTCGATTTCTACGCTCTAAAACTCCATTGAGTTGTGGAGTAGCAGATGAGTCCACCGTGAGAGAATACCATTCTCTTTTAGATAATCAAGAAACTCGTAGTCAGTATTCGCCTCCTCAATTTGATCGAAGAGTCTTAATACTACGACTAGTTTGTTTCTCCACCTCACATCTAATTAAATTCTTTGAACTTTTCAAAAGCCTCATATTTGAACCTCATAAGGTATACATAACCATACCGGAATAGTCATCGGTAAAAGTTATGAAATAGTGATAGTTCCCTCGTGCACTTAACACTTAGTGGACCACAAATATCCGTATGGATCAAATCCAACAAATCTTTGGCTCATTCTACTTGTCTAACAAATGGTGATTTGGTCATTTTTCTTTAAGACATGATTCACATGTTGGCATCTCTCCAACAAGGTTGAGTTTTTGTCCCAACTTGTGGATTCTTTTTTCGAAAAATATGACCTAATCTAGCATGTCAAAGAGTGACAAAACTATAATTATCCAATTTCTTTTATTTTGTTGAATTGTGTATGGGATTATGGGGAGTAACAGTGTATAAACTATTTGTCAGATAACCGAAATATATAAGTGCATAATCCTTGAAAATGGAACAAGTTCCATTCTCAATTACAAATTTAAAACATTATCTGTCCAAAACAGGAACATAGATAATATTTCTAATAATATCCGGAACATAAAGACAATTGTTCAAACACAAATTAAAACCATTCTCCAAAGATAGATAAAGCGATCCTATAGCTAATGCAAAGAACTCTTGCTCCATTCCCCATTCGAAGGACCTTCTCCTTTCTATCAAGCTTCCTGCTTATTACCATTATCTGCAAATCATTGCAAATATGTGAGCCACAATCGGTATCCAATACCCAAAAAGCATCATTAACAGATAAGTTAACTTCAACAAAATATATACACGGCGTTTCGGGCTCGCAAGGTACTCTTTGCAATTCCTCTTCCAATGCCCTTATTTTGCCGTAGTAATGGCAATTATTAATGGCTTGAGAAGTAACATTTTTCCGCCATTGTCCTTTGGCTTCTTGTTTGAGTTTAGAGGAACCATTTCCTTTCCATTTCCTTTTCTTAGACTTTTCAGCCTTGGATCCGGAAGTGGATCCAACAAGCAAGACTGGTTTATCCTTTTGATAGTAGATTGCCGTCTTTAACACATTCACTAATTTTGGGAGACTTGTCTCCATGGAGTGCATGTTAAAGTTGACAAACTAATGTGTCAAATGAGGGAGGCGAGAGATTGCAACAAAAAGATCCACATAGAGTTCATTGTCCATAATGACTCCAAGGGATGTAAGCCTTTCAATGAGTGCTATCATCTTCAGCCCATGGTCTTGGACTGAAGAGCCCTTAGTTATACGACATCTGAAAAGCTCCTTTGATATCTGATATCTTATTTGTCGCGTTCTCTTACCGTACAACTCTTGTAGATGGAGAAGAATCTCACTAGTAGTTTCTAGACCTTCATTTTTCCTTTGCATCTCATTTTGACATTGATGCCAACATATAACACTGAGCCTAGAGATTGTCATCAACATGACGAAGGTATTCTCCATAGGCATCTGATGTAATATCCTCAGGAGGTGGAGGAGGTGCTTGGTCAAGTACATAAGTCATCTTCTCAGACTGAAGGACAATTTTCAGGTTTCTCAGTCAATCGACAAAGTTTGGGCCAATTAATTTGTTTTGCTCAAGTATGGATTCTAGTGGATTCTTAGCCGATTTTCAGTAGAGTTATCTACAAAAATAAATGAAGCAGAAAATGAGTACACTATGGAAAATATATTCATTGAATATAAGGTCTTTAATATTAAATGCCTCACACTATTTTATTCAAATTTTATTAACCCAATAATAAAATTTGGAAAATCTAATTTTCTTAATGGGCTTGAAGCCCAACATAAATATTTCATACCCCAATTTTATGAGCCCATGAGATATTTATATTGGTAGTCAACTTTTCAACAATTGTATCATTTATACAACCTTTAAGATTATTTTGCCTCACATTTTCCCATATACCCCAATTTTATGAGCCTATATAGTACTAAGTGTCAAACATAACCCATCAAACCTTCGTGTAGATGGAGCATCAAGATGTTCCACGACTCATGGCCAACATAAAGACGAGTCCATCCCACGAGTATCTCAATGCTTGGTAGATATCACAGCTTTCCAACACAAAATCACTCCACGACTCGTGGCCAGTGACCAAGGGTGGTAGCATCGTCATCTCGTCCACCTTTGATGGAAGGCATGGAACGATGAGTCCTACCTATCTTGTCCATTTTCTTTGATATGGAATTAATTAAAATAAAATTCCTTTTAAGTTTTAAAAACTTGGGGTTTTAAACTTTTCAAAGATCTCATCAACTTAATTACTAGATTTGGTTTTTATTTAACGCAATTCATCATATGAGCGCAAGCAAAAATCATTAAATAAATCTAGGATACATCCTATGCAAAAAGCGGTGGGATGATCATGGCCAACCTATGCGACCATTTGAGCAAAAAATAGGCCTCGTGGTCAATCTAAGAGGTCAAAATAAATAGAACTATTTATATTACATTTCATTAATATACCCATACATGCATGAGCCTTGATTCTCCTATTCTATTACATTTGTAAAAATATATCACACAAGCGTGGGCCTTCTTGATCGAACGTCCTCCAATTATAATAAATGGAAAATCTCACCACCTAGTTTACTCTCAATGCGAAAAATTTAAATAATTTACAAATAAATAATAAGAGGCTCGAGCCCAAAATACTCAAAGAAATAAAATACATCCAATCACATTGATCATAGGCTAATGATCATCCCTAATAAATCATGCTAAATTATCCATCACAAGAATTTAAAGCATTTAAATTTACCAAGTTTTATGGGCGATTTAATTTTTGGGATAAGACTTATTTTGATTATTCATAAAAACAATTTTTGTTAATCATGGAATTAAAAATTAAATCCAAAATTTGAATAATCAAAACTTGGAAATCTGTTCCAACTTTTTCGAATCACAGATTCAATAAACCATCTAATACATCTATCAAATATTTTAAATTTAATATACAATTAAACTAAGGTTTAACTTAGTTAACAAAGAAAAACTTAAACTGCTGATCTTATTTATTAATCATGAAGAAACAAAAGTTTAGTATATCAAACTGAAACAGTTTCTGAAATCAAAACAATGTTTTGAAGTCTCGCAATTCGTGGCGATTCAATATATATATTTTTTAAAGAAATAATTGAATCTAATTTATCCCAAATAAAAATCGAATGAAACAATTACATCACACATAAAATTAATAGTTAAACATATTTTAACAATTTAAAACATGCTTGAAAACACACAAATTTGTATATTCGGCGAAACCATGGCTCACGATACCCATTGTTGGGTTCGCTATATCGCCGTGGCTAAACGCGTAAATTTAAAAAATTTAAATATGCATACAATTATACATAAAAAATAAAGCCCCCAATTCGTAGCGATTTAACGATCGCGCGTTTATACAAGTGGTAAAATAAGATTTATGATCTTACCTAAAATACTTCCTTTTGAAGATGATGTAGAAGGATCCAAATTC